>JAHLSL010000006.1:7733299-7880330 GCA_025920805.1 Petroica traversi | reverse complement strand
ATAATAATAATAATAATAATAATAATAATAATAATAATAATAATAATTTTAAAAGCAATAAACCACAATAGTATCTGACTAAAACTTGCACTGCTGTAATGCATGCTAAAGATCTAGTCTGGGCTACTGATGTACCATACCTATTGTGTGGATTTGTTTTTCCTGTGTTTTCTTGTTCTAATGTATCTATCACCTCTCTTCTAGTACATGGAATGTATATGCTTGGAATAAGAATGTGCTTGTTGCTCTCCCTTTCTCATGCTTATTTGCTGGAACCTTCCTGAGACTTTTGATGCTACAATAATATAAAAAACAAGCCAGTTTGAGAAGAAATGCTAGGAAAGTCTAAAACAAGACAGCATTAAACAGCATTAACTCAATATATAACCACTGAGAAGTGAGAACTGCATCCAAATGATGCAATGCCTAAGCCTGCATAATTAGTAGTTACAGAAATCATATTTTTTATCCAATGTGATGGAGTTTTCTCTGTATTTTCCTCCTCATGGGAGCATCAGTTGTAGATGTGCTGCAGCAGAAAACAGATTTGTCTTTAAACAACTACAACAGAAGCAAAAGCACAGAAAGAGCTGTCTCTCCAAGTTCATACAGAACTAATTTCTATTTCACAGCAAGGAGATATAAAATGCATCCTAATCAAATCTCAGGTTGCCTAGGTCACTGGCATAAGAAGTGTTGTCTTTCCTGATGTCATCAGAGTTGCACAGGTGCCTGCAAGTCCCTTTCCATTAGGAACCTACAGAGAGCCCCAGTAATTCAACAGGGAGAAGCAAAGGTCATTTGGGCAAGACCATCAGCCAAGGAAGTAATCCAGGAAACCAAGGTATAACTTAAAATATTCCTTCTCCAGTCTCCAGAGATGTTTAACAGCAGAAGATGACCACAGAGTGCAGCGGTGTCAAGGCGACAGCACACAGAGTTGCACAGTAAAAGCGGGTTCCACTAAAAGTCAGAATATCACAGAGCCCTGCAAAACTGAGATCAGTCTCCAAGGGCTAACCTGTAACTCACAAAGAAGTTTAACAGGAAAAGCACCACCAGGCTTTAAAGTAAATAACCAACTAACTAATGAAATGTAAACAGAAGTTTTAAACAGAGCATCCCAAACAAAATTTTTGATTACAATTATTTTGTATATGAAAACAACAACAGATACTTGTGCATGTACACCATAAAAAGAAGTCTCAAGGGGGTTTATGTTTGGGCTTATTGAGGCTACAAAGTGATCTTTCAGAGAGACTTTGACTCCCTGGAGGCTGCATGTACTCTCTTCTCAATCTGCATCCATTTTATATTTCATAGGTATTAAAAATTATGCTGTCTAGACTTCAGACATCCAAGGAATTTAGATCTCATAACACCAATAATGTAATGGTTAAGCATCACGTATTTCGCAACACAACTATTTTCACCTTTGAGAGCAATTTTTTATTTTGTGGCCATATCTGATTGAGTGACTTTTAGAATTTTTTTGTCCCTCATCTTGTCTCTGGCCTTTTGCTGTTCTCATGTTTTAAAGTTTCTAATGGCAACAGTTTAACACGCTTCTAATTGGAAATGCACAATAATAATTAAAATAGGGTGGGATTTTAATATAAAAAGGCTATAATTACGCCTTTTGCTTTGTTTGACAAAACTATGATTTTTACCAAAACACATGACCAGCCCTCGGGTCGTCTATTCACAGCAAACAATGTATTGTCCTGGGCACACAAGACAGACAAGATGTTGTTTAATTGAGACTCAGACTTCATTTACTTAACTTTTATGGAAACTACCAGCAATAACTTGTAGAGGGTACAGCATTATTTCTTCTTTCATCAGCTCAGCATCATTGAAGGTTGCCATTATCAGCTGCTCCTGTCTTATGCACTCGGGTACATTCATCACTGGGACACTACAGTTCTCTTTGTAAAAAGGTTAAAAAAAAACAGAGAGAAGAGGTGGTTTCCTCATTACATCAGACATACAGAAATATACAAAATCTATTGCCAAGTTCTCCGAGAGATTTCTTTCCTGAAGTCCACTCTTAGTTATTAAGTCAGAGAAAGCTTAGTTGCTCTCTTCCTGGGAGCCTGAACCCAGATAAGTAATAAAAAGATGAGTAACTCCTTACCTAAAACAGGTTAAAAATTCTATCTCTACAATCACAAAGGAGTTTTTCATAATTTCTTGATAGCTTTGATATCAGACCACGTATTTGCCACCATTCTCAGAGTCAGAAATATTTGTAAGTGCCCATCAAAAGCTGCTCAGACCAGTATGGCACAAAGTCCCTTCAAAACAGTTAACTCTAAAAACATCATTCCCCTAAGAGAAGACTTCGAAGACGTATAGTTGAGCTTATCTGTTTGAACAGTTATTGAAGAGTTTTATGCTGGATTGCACTACTGCACATGGAAATGGCCAAGAGACACAAGCAGGTGCTCTCTGAGCTTTTTAGTGAATAGTCCATTTTCAGGGAACTTGAGAGCCAAGTGAACAGGGGTAAGTGGTGAAGAGATGAGTTGGCATGACAAGGAAAGCAGCTCGCCAAGGCAGCCATCAAACAAAATCTCTTTCCCCTGCTTCTCTGGAGATTCCATCAGTTCCTGGGATCACTTCAAAACTGTCCCCACATCCTCTAGCTGCAGACCATCCTTCTGCCTGCAAACGTTACTCTGCAACTGCTGCACCACATGCCTGGGCAGGACAATTGCACATCATGACTCCCTCAGGCAGAGGATGAGTTGGCTGTGTCCATCTCATTCAAAAGTGCTGTGCTCCATGTGAGGCTGCAGAGCCTGTGTTTGTCCTACCTGCAGTGACACAAGTCCACCATGATGTGCTCTCTCCAGCAATGCCCGTCTCTTCCTCTTGGGAAAACATTACTCCATCCAGGAGTCAGCAGGAAAAATGGCATGCAACCAGTATGGATATTCAGAGACACAGTGACTCAAGCTTATACTCAAATTCTGAGTCAATATGACAACATGGACTGTCCACAGCTCCCAGTACCATGATGCCTACAGTTGTTCACCAAGGGTTTGACATCTGTCAAGTGTGCTTGTATTTCACAGAACAAACTCAGAACAAGCACATGTAGTCACACAATTATGCCTGCCCATATGGGCTCAGATGTAACACATTTTCCCATTCCAGTATTATTGAAGAAACATTTCATTTTCAGTTGTGTTTTCAGAAGGCAAACAAGGGGCTCATGAATACATCAAAGCAAAGTCATATTATTCATTTACAACAAATGTTTCTGATTACATTCCCTCTGACCGTTCAGACAACACTTTATTAAAAAGCTAGAAAAAAACCTGATGTTTTTCAGGACTACCTCTCATAACCCTAGGTCCTGATCTATTTTGCACGACACAATTTGCAGAATATTCACAGGACATGAAATGAAGCACAGATTCCAGCTCTCTGGCAACCTGAGGCCTACCAGAAATCCACCTTCTAGCTGAGATGGAGCTATCTTCAGCAAATGCAATCAGCTATGAAAACAGCAGGAAGTACACTGTTCTACACGCATTGAAAATATGTACCCTTAAGGGTCTCACACAAACTACACCTTTGGTTGACTTCTGAATGGAGTCTCCAGGTGGTTAAAGCACTGACACTGAATTATTTATGGTGATTGAAATGCATCTAAGTAGTGCTTAGCAATAGAATTTACACAAAGACACTTGATGGAAAAAATACAGGGTGGGGGGAGGAGGTTGTTTACAAAACAAGTTACAGTAATAAAGCTGCTAGGCTGAGCCAAGAGACCTCTTAGTAAATCATTTATTCCGCAGTTTGACAATATTTACAAAGGTTTTTACATGAATTATTTACTCAAGCTTTTATAACTTGTAACGTACTGTACACAAAACAGCAAAAACACATTAGAGCTACAAACCTGGGAACATACAGTTATGCAATGACAGATGGTGGAAAGGGCTCTGACAAAGGGAAGTTTACAACTAACACAAGCAACAGCCTTTTCTATCTGTCATCAATAAAGGGCTGAGGACTAGCAGGAAAATGTGATTCAAGGAAACAAGACGTTTTTCAAAAGCTACATTCTTTGTGATTGCTGGGTTTGGTTATTTTAAAAAGAGCCTTTTGTTTTGAGAGTCTAATTCTAAGAATTACCATTTCAGTGAGTTACCACCAACCAATGAAAGGCTGTATAGCACAAAAGCCAGAGCTTACATGAAGAAAACCCTGAATTTCTGCTGCTTACCCTGTGAGCTTTAGGTCAATTCAAGTGATACTGTGTATGTATCTAACAAGTTTGCCCAGAGACACCACGTGTATTAGTCCCTGTGCCAGGAACTTTGGTGTACAACACTCTGGATGAGACATCCATGTCCCAAAACATTTGTAAGTGAGACAAAAGAGGGTGAGTACAAGGGCATATGTGAAAGTCTGCAGGGCCTATATTGAAGGTAGAGAACAGAGACAAGCACAAGACCTGATGTGCAGCAAAGACTCCTCAGCACCTGGATCTCTGTACATAAAATTGGCCCATCCATCCCCATCTCTTTCTGCCCAACATCACGGAACAAAACAATGGCTTTTAACATCAGTCACTTTTCATGCTATGAAAAGGTATATTTTGGTTAGATATTAGGAAGAAATTCTTTACTGTGAGTGTGGTGAGACTCTGGAGCAGGTTGCCCAGAGCAGTTGTGGATGCCCTACCCAAGCAAGTGTTCAAGGCCAGGTTGGATGAGGTTTTCAATTACCTGGTCTAATGGAAGGTGTCCCTGTCCATCACAGAGGGCTGAAACTAGATTATCTTTATGGTCCCTTCAAATCCAAATCATTCTATCACTATGTAATTACTTCAGCCTGGCCTCCATCTGCCAAAAAATTAAAAGGAACCCCACCCCCCACTAAGCAAGGCACAGAATTTGCTGGTACCATCACAGCATATTCAGCCTTTCTTCCTCCAGTTTGAACCCCTCACAACACACCACCATCTTTGTGCTACTCCCTGATGGAAGGCAAAGGGTGCCCCACTGTCCTGCTTTAGGGCAAATTTTAGATGGAAACCTCTGAGGGGGGTCTCCTCTAGAAAAGCCAATTCCAACCACCCCTCACCCCTCCCCCAAACAGGTTCGGGAAAAATTTCCTTAGAGAAAAGTGGAAAAAACTATTTATTTAACAAATAGAATATTCACAAGCATAGAAAATTTGGATTATATGAAAACAATGAAACCTCTCCTTCCTCTGAAGAGATGGTAGATTCAGAGTCCATCTGGCTCCAGCTCAGTTCTCCAGTGGGGGGGCCGATTGCCAGGCCCGGCTGTAGAAATCAGGGGGGCCCCCCGGGGATTCCCTGGTGTCTTGGGCCAACGCAATGCCGACCAGTCCCAGGAGGAAGAAAAAAACCAGCAAAAGAAACAGTCTCTCCCTGCAAAAAGCCAAGAAAGATCCAAGGAAACCCTCTGGTGTGAGCTTCCCGAGAACACAGCCAGAGAGTGAGTGAGATATTGCAGTCCTGCCAGAACTCAATCTCTCAAGGATTTTCCAGGGGAGTAAAGGTGTAACTCCCACAGACAAACGGCAAGTGTTTTTTTTCTCCGCTTTCACTCTCTCTGTCTCTCTAGGCCTAACATAAAGCTGCAGAGCTTAATATCCAGCATAAGCAGGAGGGACGATTGGGGATACAAAAAAGTCATATGGCCAACCCAGGAGACCCACACCTGGTCATATAGCACAGGGAGATTCAGAGACATAATAAAAATACTATCCCCAGAGAAAACTCTGTTGGGACAGAGCATCATCACACATCCTCCTCCCATCTGTCATTCAGGTTGGAATGGGGCATACAAGGGATCTTCTCCTCCTCGTTGACTTGAGAACTAACAGGTGTTTAAGATGAAAGACATGCTGTGAGGATGAGCTCTGGACAGCTGGGAACAGTGAGACAAAGGCATGAAGCATAAAATATGGGTTATAGCAGACCCAAAGGAAGCTTTTAACTGTGCAGACAGCACAGATGAGGCTGTGGCTATTAACACTAAGGAGCCAGTCAGTGCCCAGAATTCTGGAAATGCCTGAAAGGGGCACTCAAAAGGAAGAAGTAGAAGTGTCACACATCCAGGATCCTGATATCACCTACAATAGCATAAAAATGACAAAAAATAATTTGCTATCTCGCTTTTCTAAAACTCTTCTCCCAAAGAAATAGCAGCTTAGGACTTCTTTTTTTATCACTCTCTTGTCCAAATTACCAATTATTGCCAAACTTATGGTCTGAACTAATGAGCTAAGGTTTCAAAGCATAAAACAGATTACACCAGGACATTCCAATGCCAAGCAAAACCAACAGATCCAGGTGAAAGGGTAAGATGATAGGAAACACAAAACTACAGCTATAAATATAGCAGAAATGCAAATTTCTCTTTGTCTAGATGAATTACAGAACTAAAATCTGGATGCAGCACTGGTGAAACACTGTGCCTCAGACAGCAGAAGTTATGATTAGGCAATAACCTATTGCCAATTACTACAGAGACAACAGCCACTCTCTCGTTCTGCAAGGTCAAATCAACCTCTGATGCACAGCTAGAATAGCAAGCATTAGCACAGACACAGATACAATAAAACCAGAAAAAGTACATAAGAAGGAAAGCAAGAAGATCAAAGATATTGAATAATTTCTCTCCAAGAAACAATTAAATAGTCTGGAATTCTTTGACTGCAAAACAGAACTGAAGGGGCATCTGACAGATCTATAAAACAGCAGGAGTTTTGGAAAAAAACAGGATTGCTCACTGTTTGTTGTAATGCAAGCACTACTGGTCGCCCAATGAAATTATCAGCCAGTAGGTCTGAAATAAAGAGGAGCACTTCCTGTACATGGCACAGATAAGTAGTCGTGTCATGAGATATTGTGGATAACACAAGTTTACACAGGCCTAAAAAGAGGCAGAATCCTTCCTGGAAGAGAAGCCCAGCAAAGTCTTTGAACACACACATATTACCACTTGCTCGGGGAGTCCCTAAGATTAGAAAAACACATAGAGGAAAAATTTTGGAAATGCCAGTTGCTATCAGCACTTTTGAATTACAAGGAACCAAGGAGCAGTGCTGATTGTGGGGATAATTTTATTTTCTTGAATGCTCACTTTAGTCCTTTCCAAAATGAAGAGGAAAAGAGTAGGAGGAGTTGGATGGTCTGTACAAGTTCAGATCAAAGGAGAGAGAGGAGACAGCACACTTCTCCAAGTTGGCTACCTAAATAAGGAAATTTAGATGATCTCCAGAGCCATGGCTGTGTTCGAGAAAGACTATAAAGATATTCAAATGCATTGTAACTAGAGCAGGTAAGAAAAAGAAAGAGGAATAGCACAAGAAAACACCGCTAGATCCCCATTTTGGTAACAAGACAAAGTTTCATTAAGAGACTGTCTGGTAAATGACATAAAGGTCCAGTCACTAGCTAAAGTTCACAAGCTTTACTAGTTTTCCTTCAGGTCTTAGCATGCTATAGACCGAATAGCAATGTATTTTTTATTTTTAATTTTTTTCCCTCCCTTTTTGACACTTCCAATTAGGTTTTCCTCCTGCTGGTTTCTGAGGATCATTCCCTGGAGGCAGACATGTATCCTCACCCTTATTAACTGCTTTTGAAATATTGCCACTATTGTCAGGAGCTACGCTGTTGACTGAACTGCTCCGGAGTCCGTTCCTGATATCTGGTGGACATGTGCCCCTCAGAGAAGTTATTATTCCTGGGTACTCCTCATCTACATGATGGAGAGAGATATTAATGTGATTTATATGAGGCCAACGCGTGCAAAGCATCCACAGATCACAGCATTCAGATCACAGCAGAAGGTTCTGAAACTTTACATTGCTTTCAGTGGAAGCTGCAGATGGTCACCACTGACTTCTCTTAAGTGAGGTAGGAGAGTCACATTGATTAACACATCACATACCAAGGGGTTGCACAACACCAGGGACTTCTCTAAATGCTCCTTCTGCAAGAAGGAGGTTTGTGTCAAGACAAACCTCAACTCGCTAATTTTTAATATGTGAGTGTTTCAGAAAACTGAGCATACCTGTGAAAATAGGGTATTTCCAGGTTAAGTTTTAAAACAATGGGATAATAGTACCACCTAACGCTCTCACAAACTGGTTACAAGGGAATCCTTCATGACTCACTATTATAAATGATAGGACCAATGCCACTGATTTGACAGGAGCACCCATAAACTTCTATGCTCAAATAATTATTCATTACAAGGACTATTCCTAAGACAACCTAGAATCAAATCAAATAACAACAGTTTGCAGTAATAGGCTACCCTTAATTGAGCTAGAGTAGGAGTTGGCAAACTGCATTTCTGGTTGTTGACATTTTAGACATAATTCTGATTTCTTTAAATGAATTCAGTGTTGCACCTCATGTAAAGCCTTTTTTTATCCCAAGCTGGACTGCAAGGATGTGTTAATCTCAGTGCAGTCAGAAGGAAAGGAATTTTCCAAGATATTTTAATCCTGTAAATAATGGTTTCATTAAGAACCATACATGACTCCACAGGGAACTCTAAATATTAAGATTGGTGATAAAATCATTAGTTGTTCCAAGCTATTCAGCATATCATGGAGCCCTAAAAAGTTAATGATATCATGGAGCCCTAAAAAGTTAATGACAGTTAGTTAAGCTACAGATGGACCAAACATTAACCAGTTCATTGAAATTGGGTTGAAAATAACACTTCACACTGTGGGGGAACAATCCTCAACCACAGGGCACTACTGAAATGAGCCTTTTTGATCACTAATTTCTAATCACAGTAATAAAAAAAAAAAATTTTGAGGTGTGAATGCATTAACAATGACTCGAAAAAGCCTTAACAGGAGCAGTGTAATTATTAGAAGTAAAGCAAATTATTGGGTGCTTGGATTTCAAACTCTCCAAATTTCCTAGAAAGTGGTTCAGATAACTTGAAAGTTAAAAGCAATCTGCTGCTCTGTGTCCTGCTGCGCTGGGCATCTTGGATGCCCTTGACAGTGACGAACCACTGCTTCCATGAGGGAGGGGAAGAAGGACACCTGGTAGGCTTTCCTCATCTAGTTGGAAGAATTCTGCAATTAAAGGGGGGAAATAAAAAAAAAAAACCCAACAACAAAACAAAACTAAAGCACACATCAGAAAAAGCTAAGCCCTGGTGTTTTGTAAGAAACAGTAGCTGATGGACAAGAATATCCTCTTCCACTAAACAATGAGAAGATATTTTTCCTATTGCTGTGCAGAACAAAATCATGTCCCAACGCTGATAGCTGTAGTAGTTCTTCCACCCCTCTAACAAATGCTTTGTTGTAGTGCAACACATCCAATACAAGCTGGAATTGAATGTGTTACACTGCAGCAGTCCCATTACAAATTCTTTCAAATACCTTAAGAAACCAATGAGGAAGTATTAGTCCCATAGCAGAAATACACTATCATGTATGTTTTGTGCTCCTGGATTTTCCCGTAGTTCTGAATATTTTAGATGGTTTAATAAGACAAGTAAATAGTACATTTTATCTGCAGACTTTTTTCACATTTTTACATGGAGGTTCTTTCATAGGAGCACACTGAGTGTCCCAGTGCATAGAAGGGAAAAGAGGGTTCCTTTACTTTTGCATCTGCTTTCTTCAAGATTTAAGAATTTTACTCATATTTTTTTTTATATGGTCTTCACAAAGCAAAACATTGATATCACTTCTACTTAAATAAGTGGAAAAAAAATGATGGTGACATTTTTGAACACTAAGCTTAGAAACTAATACTTTATATTTAACAAACAATGCCCATTAAAACTCAAGTCCCAGGATTATACAGAACGCTTATGTCACCTCTGCCAAAACACATCATCTAAGAATTCCATTCCAAACAAACAGATAACATTTCCATCTCTACTTTTGCATACATCCATGTATCCATTCTAGCAATTAAGCAATAAAAAAACTTCCCTGCTATTGTGCTAACAAGCTTCATAAGTGTAGTGACAGTGCTGCTAAATTAAGTATACTTTGGGCTAATTTTATGTTTTTATCACAATACTGGAGAAGTATTAGGAAGCTATTATTTTGTCAGCTTTCTCATTTAGCAAAGCAGCTTCAATTTATTAACAGTGTGGAGTGTGAATGAATCAATATGTTTCATTGGGCAATGTGTCATTTGTTAATCGGATATTGATGAGATTATTGACGTGCAGCTAATTAATCTCAAACCCTGTGCTAGCCTTCATATGTTTCCTTAATTATGTTCTTCATCTTAGTCTTCCAACTTTGGCATGCAGACGCCGGCTTGTAGACAGTGAGTGAAGTAAGCTGTCAGAGTGTTTTTTCACACATTTACAATCCCTTGGCAGCAAAATTATTTTCCTACTTGTAAATAGGTATCAAACAAATATTTAATAATATTTGCCAGAAGATTGATATTGATTTGGCAGGGAGTCACTCCAAATTAGCTTAGCAAGAGATCTTGCATCAGAAGAAGCGTGCTTAAATAGATATATCTAACGAGCATTAAATAATTATGAAACTATAAACCTGTAATCATCAGGAAGTACTAAAATTGCTTCTCTGCAGCCATTATCATTGAACTCCTGGCTAAAGAGACATTCTATAACAGTTTAGTTTTCCCTTCCTGCTGCAAGAGGACAAATACATTTTGTGCTATTATTTTCTATTACCAGATGGCAAAGTTTAGCAAAATGAAAGCTGCCTTTTTCATGAGATATAAAAGACAGGAATAATTTCGCAGGGTGTGACAGGGGTCACGCACCCTAATTTCATGGGGTGCCAACAGAGGTCTGTCTGAGGAGGGGGCAGGGTGGGTTAATTCATCTTTGAGCATCCCCTTCTGGCTGCGGGCACAGCCCTGCAGTGGGACATGAAGACTTGCCAAGAGCTGTTTTGCCCATTTCAGCTGGAGTCAGCTGAGGACAGCGGCATCCCAGGCGCCACAGACAAAGAAAGCTGCAACAACACAGCGCAGTGGGGTAGCACTCAGCTAGAAACCCTTTGTGCTACCTACTCTGGCACAATAGCTTTAATGGAGATACTATTTGCACCAAGCTTATTGTTGCCATATTTTTAACCCCACAAAAACACACCCAGCGGGACTAGGAAATAAAGTAAATCCCAGTAAGGCCTCTGCGAGTAAAACACAGTGAATCTGGGCTATACAGGAAAGGGTTTTCTCCAAACAGCAGAAAGGATGATACTGAAAACATTCTGATTTATGAAAAATACCACTTAGGGTATTGCACTTAGGGTACAATATCTACCTTAAGCTCCAGAATATTTTTTTTTTTTAAATAAGGGTCCTGGAGCACTCTAGAGTAAAATTATCAGTTGTCAGCTATAAGCAAATGAGAGGGCAAAGGCAGTTTCTATTCCCCTACTCTATTTCACACCTAGCTTGATTTTTAAGGAGGAAGAAGAAAAGAGTTTTCATGGATGGAGACATGGTGGACTAGAGAACCCAGTGCAATTAAAAATCTGCCTGTTATGTTCTTCTCATAAAGGACTAACCAAGTTTAGAATCAGGCATGAAATTCCCTTAGATCCATTTAGCAATGCCTGGGGGAGTAATTTTTGCCCCTGCTTGTAGCCACCAGGGTAATCTACCTTTGAAAATCTCCTTCTATTGCAGCGACCTAGGACACTGATGAGAAATCCTATTTTACAGTGCACCTTACCAACCTTTATAGCTTTCAAGAGGAGTTTGGCACAGCATCTCAGTGCTCCATGCTTACAGGTACTCGGAAAAGGCATTTTTCTTTGGATTAGTCACATGCTGTGATTATCAAGGTCTGATTGGATAACTCAGACAGCTCTTTCCAGTCCCCTTCCAGATAACCCTAAGCTTTTAGCTTCCTACTGGCTATCTGCATTACAGCTTTGAGGAGGTTAGGAGAGAACAGCACCCCTGGCCCCTCGAGCCATGATTTGGGGTAGAAAGGGAAGGTCAAGTTAACTAATAGACAACAAAGAAAAGGTGGGTGGTTTTCCAAGCCAGTTCAGAACTGGACCTTCCAGATAGGAAGGATAATTGGAAATAAATTGTGAGGTGAAAAGGGTCTTTAAAGAACCATGGAGATATTTCAGTGCACCTCCAAAAGTTCAGACAACAGAACCATAAATGGGCCTTAGCTTTCAAAACAAAATCATTCCGGTAACAAGTGATGACTCTGGGTGTTATCTGTGCACACCTCATGTATTAGAACAAGATTGCTAGCTAGCACTGTTTCATCATCTTTTAAAAAAACAGCTTTTAACAATGCTGCCACAGAGCTCCTAGTTTGTATATATTGAAAGAAAGTCAAAAACATGCACATAAGGACTGTACAGCTCACTGTGTCCTGCAAGATTAATCAAATCCACTTGAAAATACCTCTTATCTTAGAGTGCAAAGGTTCTCCCCAAAAATGGAAATCAATGACAATTTTATTCCATATTTATAGAGGTTCTTCTAAAGGGAATCAATGGGCTTCTGAATCTCAGATAACCAGCAGTGACTTTGTCAGTAACCTTCAGCATCATAACAATATTCAGAGTTGTTCAGTTCATTTTTTCCAAAATGTTGACCAACAGGTTTATTTCGTGATTTATTTTAGAGAAAGCAAGAATGATAAAAACTTCATTTGATTTGACACTACAGCAGTAATCGTCCTAATTGGCCTTTGTTTCTGTTTGTCAGCTATAATTATTCTCTGCATAAATTATCACATTTGACTACAGCATTTATGATCAGTGAGTTCCTTAATATGCCATCAGCAAAACCTTTACAGTAACACATTTACTCAGTAAGCTGAAAGTACAACCTGAATGCAGCTTTTCTTAAAATCTTCTAGATTTTCTTAAAATCTTCTAGAAATAATGAAAATAATAAAAATACCTATGTTTTTTCCTGAGCATCCTATATTGGCAAGTTATGATCAGTAAAGCACTCTGTTCACAAGAGAATTCCCAGCATCCCAAAACAAACTATTAACCCTTACAATGCCAAGTTAACCAGTCCATGCCAAATCTAGTCAGATCCTGCCCCTTTACTTTAGAAGAAAGAGAAAAAAATTCAAATCACAATGTGAAAGTAAAACAAAAATTTTGCAATTTTTTTTTTTATTCCAAAACATGGGTTCTTCTATCAATATTCACTTCTTAGTCAAACCAAAACCATAACATTATTTGCATTGCTATATGGGAAATCTTTTCTCTACATAGATGGTGGGATGGGTGTCTCCTGTGGATACAACAGCCCTGAGAGAGCCATCCGTCCCAATGGAACTGCAGCAAAAAAACATGACTTTTCCAGTGTATTGTCTACTTTGCTCCGTCAGAAGTCAGACATGGGATTTTATTCTATTTATAAGTCTTAAGATATTTCTGCCATCTATGAATGCTGTTACATTCCCAAAAGATGATTACAGTTTTCAAATATCTTGCACAATTGCTACTTTATGGGTTTAGTCTCCGTTTTTTTTCCAAATGCTACTGCTTGCTTGAATCTGGCTTTCTATTTGTAGAGTGTTTTAAGAGTTGAGAGCAGTTACTTACTTTATTCCTAAAACACTATATACACATGACCATCCTGTTTCATGTCTAAGGAATAATTCCCTTCCAAATTCCCCATTAATGCCAAGTTATTTCAGATTCCTATCAGAGAGAAAACAGAGGGTCTGCATTTCGATTGTGTGATTTAACACTAAAATAGGAAGCCTTCTAAAAGTAGGAAAACACATTGCCTTGTAAACAAATATCTTTTTACATTTGATCAGAGGATTTAAGAATCAGATTCACAAGTCAGGGCCAGCCTGTGTTTCCATTTTTACACCTGCATCATTGTGTTGTTTATTTTTCAACAGAGCTGCTCCAAAAGTGGAGTAAGTGACAGGAGAATTGTGACCCATCAGCACGGTTTTTCTACAAACAAAGCTCTTTAATACCCATTCTCTGAATTTCCGTACATGCTGCACATTCTACTCAGCAAACCCTACATTTTCAAAGTCTATTCTACATTTTCTTAATTCTAATTAAACAAATCTTAATCTTGACTTTAATGGCTGCAATTATGATACTTCATTATGTTAAATGTTAGTTGCAACATAAGAATAAATTGTATAAACAGTTTAGCTGCAATTGCATGGAGTCTAACTGTACATTACTCATTAACAAGATGTGGGTAGCAGCAATTATAACATTTCCTCCTAATGTCCCTATTTATTGAGTCTCAGCAGCAAGCCCCCTTTTCACAACACACACTGATTGACGATAGCAGCTTTTGTACTTGTGAAGAACAGGCACAGGAACCTGCTGTGTGCCTGTAACTCAGATCGATGGAAGTACACATTAGCTCTTAGCCTCACAGGCCGGAGTTCCTGAAGGTCAAAATAGCCATCAGCATCACTGTAGGGTACAGAAATCATTTCACAAATTGTGAACAAAAACAACACAACTAGCTTTGCAGTTTGATTATTGTTTATAGATACAGCAAGCCAAAAATTAAAGCATAGCCTTGAGGCAGCGTAATTATTTACAGCTGAAGACTCATATCATTATTAGCATGCTCCTAATTGCTTGAAGTTATATCAATGTTAGCTGATTTAACACATTTTTGATAAGAGGCATGGAAATTGTTTTCTCTGCATATGGAATGTTGGATCATTTCCTTATTTTTAAACTCTTCCCTCCTCCTTTCTTTCAAACTGGCCCTTATTTGCCATTGAAAAAAAAAAAAAAAGCCCCACACCCATAAATTCTCCTTTATTCTGAATGTCTGTAACTATCACTGCAGTACTTTGTCATGTTTCTATGGAACCATATATTTGAATTTAGCTGGACTAAAATCGTGCCAGGTTTTGGCTTTCACTAACAATGGACTTGATAATTTCACATCGATATCAACTAACTAGAGAATAAATCACTCTTTGCTTTGGGTGACACATCTTAATCTATTGCTTTTCCCCACAGTACTTGAGCCGAAATCCAGCTGAAGAAAAGCAATGTGGAGGATCTCACAGTGACATCTGAGCGTCAGAGACTACCTCACTAACACCTATTTTGCAGACAGACAAGAGTTATCTACTGCTGCATCACTGTATCCAGTTCCCCTGATGTACAGAGAAGGCAAATTAAGTGTGCCACTAATAAACAAATAATTTGGGAACTTTTCATATTGATCAACCCGTAACTTGTCACCTCAATTTGTTCCTCTCATTCAAACCAAGAGAGCAGTCAGGCACTGACAGAGGCAAAGCCTTGAGCCACTGCTGGCCAGACACCAGGAGAGGCGACAGTGCTGGGGAGGGCAGGAAGCCAGGACTGTCTGGGAGGCAGGCAGGGGATGCTGCTAATAATGATGGGGAAAACTCCTGCCAGCACTGAGCCCAAGGTGTATGAGTAACTCTTAATTTTAATATTTCAGCAGTGTACATAATGCAGCACAGACATCTCAATGAAAAGCAAATACAAATCCGAACTTATTTTCCTTGTATAACTTCCTTCACATACTTATGTAGAGCACTTCAGGTATTTCTACTTCTTGAGTCATGCTGGCTGGCAGCAGAAAGAGCCTGCTATTTTGTGAGGGAAGCCAGGGAAAAGCAGTGGGTACTGCCCATGGACCTCCACCGGTCTCCATTTCACTCTACACAGCAGCGTGGAGACCTTGGAAAAACCACCTTCCCCAGCAGGGAGAGCTCAACCCAAAACAGAGAAGCAGCAGGCTGATAAGTTTTGCTATTCTTAGCAAAGTGAAGGATCAGGGACTGGACTGGCAGCAGGGGTGTGCAGAAAGGTATAAACAGGGTGACTTTATTTCTGTCTGTGTGAGAGACCTCAGGTCCTGTGATGCAACTGGCAGGGGTGCTGAAGATCCTAAGCATTTTTCCGCTTCTCCCCTAAGCACAAGCCAAATTATACATGCAGAATTTCAAAGTAATTAATCACATCCATCCATAAATTTTGGCTCTGCTACCTAAAGACATTTAATTGGGCTAATTGTTTTATGGAAGCATAACAAAGAACAGGTCAAATAATTACAGACTGGGCTCTTTTAAAATAATGGTCCAATTGCTAAAATTTGCAGCATCTGGCTACTGAGTTGGGTAATGTTAGATGAATTATATATTATAGTCCAGTGAGGAAAATCTTCCATTTTTGTCTGTGAATGGGGAAATAAAAGACTGCAATAGCATGTGAAACTGTCATAACAGCTTTTCACGGTTGAGACACATTAAATTACCAGCAATCAATATCCTGAGAAAAACTTAAAAGAAATAGATTTGCTAGGAAGGAATAAAGAAGTACACCCAATTTTAACTGGGAGCTTTATTTTGCCCAGCACTAAAGAAGTTGTAACAGCTGCACAGATTGAAGCTGAAAGAGGAAAAAAACCTTAACCTACTGATTTCATAGGGGACTTTGTCTGGGAACAAAAGGATGCAGATTTTAGGGATTAATATTCTCACACACAGTACTCAGAGAAATAGAAAGCAATGGAGAAGCTTATGTAGGCCAAGTAAGAGCATGTCTTGAGGCTGCAGAAGACCAACTCTTTGATATTCCTCTGTCATATATTTTAAAACTAAATGACTGCCTGTTGTTCCTCACTAGGTGCTTGGTAGTTTTGGCATCTTATAAATGGATGTTCTGCAGCCCAGACTGATTTCCCAAGCTGACAAGCCACGGATCCAGTGATGACACATGGGTTTTCTGCTGCGTGACTCGTGTGCCCAGTAGTTCTTAACAGTTTTTGTTTTCTGAGTCTAGCTGGAGTCGCACGGCGCTAACAGTCAAAGAGAGCTAATACAGTAAATGGAAACTGCTGTCAGTATGAACCAGATTAGTCAATCCCTATAGCACAAGTGAATTTCAGATAGCAGCTCAAGCATGACCACTATGATCACAGCCTAGTGTTTATGTATACACAGAAACAATGAAGTGGCCTGGCAATTACTGGAAATACATTCCTCAAGCTTTCAGGCTATGCCAAGCTTAAAATTGTGGTCAGCTCATGTGGGAGAAACTAGATCAACTTGGATTGCATTGCAGCAGTTGTAATTGAATTGTATATTTTGCCTTTCTATAAAACTTCCAGTACTAAGTGCACAGCAGCCTAAACAGCCGTGACACAGAGTGCCTCCAAATCTCACAGGTACAGAGCCGTGCCACCTCTTCCCTCCTCCTGCACAGCCACACAGCTCACACCACCCTGCCTCTCCAAAGCCAGGAGGGAGCCAGATCCAAGCCCAAAGCAGCCGGTGGTGAAGCCCCTGGGATTTGCTGTGACTAGCAATGGAAAAAACACAGCTCTGGAGCAGAGTCTGGCCCTGCCCCAGTCAACAGGAGCTCTGCTGTTCCCTTCAGCTGGGCTGGGGTCACAGCCTGCAAGTTTGCACAAGCAGCTGACAGTTTGGTGATTAGAACATCTACCTACCACAGTGAAGCTTGCAAAATAGGACAAGAAATGCCAGCTTTTTTCCTTTTATTTTTCTCCTCGCCTAACTACTCTGTCATCAATTTTTTCTCTTGCAAGTTCTTGGTCTTTTCCAGCATAAATGATTCTATGATTCTGGTCTTTACAGACCCTTTTCTCTTTATCTTAGTATTTTAAGTAATTCACCTACATTTTACATATATATATATATACACACATATTAAATATGACATATACATACAATTAATAATTTCCTTGTCTCATGTACTGCACTGACCCGTGCTCACCATTGCTGCTGGCAAAGCTTGAACACCCTCATCCAGTCCTCAGTGCCTGGCTGGGGTCCCAAAACACTGCACTCTGCTCCCTGAGCCACTCACTCACTCCAGCCTTCCTCAAGATGCTCCACTACAGATAATAAACTCATGTCTACCTTCATAATATTTTAAAATTTTTGACTTCTATTAAAAATATTGCACTTCCTTTAATTTTCCTCCTTATATGATAAGTCAAAAAATTTCTGCAGAAAGTAATTTGGTTGAGGTACAGTTTCAAAAGCAAGTTTTCTATATAAAGCTGTTTTTAAGACAATTTCTTGCTTGATACAAGTTTAGTTGGTTAAAACCCTTCTCTTTGCAGCCTCTCTACCTGCTATACCAAAGGAACAAATAAACAGAAGAAAACACTTCCTCACCTCTCCCTGACAGACCAAAGATAAAATGCATGCATCTAGGTACAGAATAAGCACATTATATGATTTTTTTAAGTAGAATTGCATAGTTCCAGAATTATGAAGGCGATCCTAATCCTTCTACTCCTGTTTTCTAAAATTTCTAAGCTATAGTATCTATTATGTCAAGCTGTTTACCCTGTTTCATCTATCAAAGCAGTCTATCTCCTTTCTTTTACTTTAAATTCAGTTCTGCATCCCAGTATTTAGGCAGCATCATCAGAAAGCAACAACTGGGTTGGAAAAACCAAAGACAAGCTATAATTTAAGTCTCCTATTGTATAAAACTAGCATTTCACTTAATACTTGGCTAGGCTTCTTAAATACTGAACTTCATGTTGGAGGGAACATGGGGGACAAAACACAAATTTTACTTGCTCAAGGGAGGAGGGAATTATTTACCCAGGTGTTTTTGGACATTCCCTAACATTTTAGCTGGAGTAAAGTTTTCAGTTAAACAGTTCTCCTCCCTGAAAATACATCAATATTTCTAATTACAAAGCTGTGCAGGGAAGAATGCTTAAATTGTATACCAAAACTGAGGAGACTTCTACTGCAGGAAGAGAAATGATATTTCAGAAGCTGACTTTTGTTGTACTCTATCATTCGGCCCCCAGATCAGAACAAATAAACCATTTTCATTGAAGCTGCTTCCTCCAGCCACTTTTTCTTGCAGAAATTTGTTCTAAGGCGTTTCCTGTCATTGCTTCCCATCGTTCTCCAAAGTTTGCATTTTTTTAATATACATAAACTTTACTGTCCATGGCAATAAATATCATTTCTGTCATCTGCAGCTATCAATATGTCTCAGAGTCTGCTTTTCCATCTCATGTGGTTGTGACGAGCTTTCAGATTTGGCTCCCAGCACTGATCCCTTCTTGGCTCAAGAGCAAAGTAAATCTGCAATAGCCATTAACTATTACTTTAACTAGATCTGAGGCTTCAAGAACCCTACTGCAGTCTCTTAGCTCACTGTTGCACAAACAGCTGCAAACGCTAAAACTATGATAACTTCAGATAAAAGAGATATTTCCTGAAAGGTCCAGGTGAAATTGTCAAAATCCTTCCCACTGCACTAAGCATGAATTTCACAGGTGTAAGAATGATGCTGAAGCTATAGAAACAAACCCAGGGATGAAGCCATATATAAAACTGTGGTGCAGGTCTGATGGGATCGAGAGCATTCCCTTGCTGTAGGGAGATGCCCAGCTGCAGCCAGGACCCACAGCAGGATGGGACTCTAGGCAGCCAAAAGGCAGGCACACATCCAAGGTGGAAACCCACATGGAGAGAACAGAAACACAAAGGCAGAGCAAAGCACATCTCTGAGCTGGGCATCAAAGTGGAGGGGTACGTGATTTCTGTGAAACACCTCTAAACAGTAACAAAACCACTGCTATACAGACATTTTATAGTTATGCATTTAAGAGAAATCTGGGACTTACATGATTTAGTAAGTGAAAGCCAGAGGAAAAATACCCCACAGTTTAAACTCTCTCCTCTTGCATGTACCAATAAGTCTTTATATATCTACATAATATAAACTTCTTACATTATTCAGCCAATGGTCTGTAATTAGAGATCAAAAAGCATTCCCACAGCTCAAGATACATGCACACACAGTATTCTGTGTGTCACTATGCCCAAAAGGATCATTTCCTCTGTCGCATTACAGAAAAAAACAGTGCACATTTGCTAGAAACAGAAAATATTTCTAGCTCAAACACTAGATCTTCTTCACCCTGTCTAAAGTAAAATTAGCTTTTATACCTGACCCTTCTTAACTTCAGTTTCACTGTGAGTTCTGGTAGAGAAGCCAGACAGTCAAGGTATGTGCCCCTCTGGTGATACCTATGGCTTAAGACAGACTATTTGAAACAGACCAGAAATCTCCTTTCTTCTTCCTGAAATTTTTTTTTAAACTCCCCCACATTGTTGCATTGGCTTCACTTTGTAAAAGTACACAACAGTGTTATTTTTATGATGGGACACAGCTTTCTCATTCCAAGAAGAGGATTTGTAGGAGAACACCCAGGCAGAGTGAGACCTGCCCGCTTGTGTTGTCCAGCCTGCAGCAGCAGCTGCTCTGTTTGACAGCTGAAAACTGCATTTTCAGTCACCAGTCCTTGCAACTTTTCAGAGCTCTTGCGTCAGCTACTGCAGGGTCTGGAAACTGGTGCTGGGGAAATCTGTGCAACAGCTGAGAAATGGAAAGGGAAATCCAAAGGAACCATGTAAAACACATGTGTGGGGCCACAGCTTGTCATTATGGCCATGGATATGTCTCAGCCTCTGTCTCCACCAGCTCGAGGACCATAGGTAGCCTCACTCCCACAGGGCTTATTCCAGACAGATGTTTGTACAGAAAGTTGGTACAGACAAATGTCAGCATCACTTAGGCAATGCCTAAACACATGTTTATTCACGCTGCAGACGTCTCACTCCTACAATGCTGTGCTTGTCCCCAACACTTCAAAGAGGCCCTCAGAAGCCAGCTCTTTGTGTGGTGTGGTAGAGGCTGCATTGTTCTCATTACCACTCACAGAACTTGTATCCAACCATTAAATTATATAGCTTTCATCTGTTTCTTAAGAAGACAAGGCTAATGCAATCATGCTGAGTACGTGCATGTGTGTGTCCATCCATGTATCTCCCAGCAATTTTTGAGCATCTGCTCGACTTTGATCACTGCTGGCAGAAAGTCAGACACTTTGACAACACCAAGCTCATGAAATTTGTCAGGAAAATGAGCACCTGGTCTGAGGTAAGGAAAATCTCCTCACAGTTCCAAAGCAGAAAAAGCTTCCCAGCTCACCCCTGGAAGAGTCTAAAGGATCCAACACAATTCACAAGACCAAAAGAAACCAGGCTCTGCCAGTGCTGCAGTGTGTTGAAGCATCATGGCGCAGCAGTGAGAAAAACCATGAGCTGTGGTCTCCCAAAAGGTACCTTGGTCCCAGTCCCCCAGGGACCCCACTCTGCCTTGAGCCATGGGCTTAAATAACCCTTGGTCAGTGCAGTTGCCTGACACACCTCGTCATTCCAAAGAGAGAAACACCACATTTCCCACCCATGTCACCTCTGGTAACCTCAACACGCCAGCTGATCCATCGAGGATTTGTGCCATAACTCTCATGGACCACAAGAAACCCTGATCTTTCAGGAGTCAACAGGAGCTTCAGTCAGAAGAAAACATAGCTTGAAGAGGCATATGCGTAGAGCAGAGAAAATAATCAAAAAAATCAGCAGTGAAGAAAGTGCAACAGGATACTTTCTCATAGAAAATACCTTTCATTGAAATCAGCTAAAGCTAGTTTAAAAAAAAAAAAAAAAAACACTGCAGGTTTCAGGATTCAAACTTCTACATTCACACTGTAAAATAGATTTAGATTTTTTTATCCTCTTCCCCTGAGTAGATGAGCAGTGAGCTGGGAAGTCAATCTACACACACAGCATGATCCCACAAATACTGCAGAGCCTTTTCAAATTCTCTTCCTGGTCTGAGAGCTGTGTCCTGGTTTAGGGCAAATATTTAGGAGGAAACCTCTGGGGGGGTCTCCTCTAGGAAGAGCCAATTCCAATCACCCTCCCCCTACAGGTCTGGGAAGAATTTCCTTACAGAAAAGTGGAAAAAACTATTTATTTAACAAATAGAATATTCACAAGTATAGGAAAAATTTGGGTAATATGAAAACAATGAAACCTCTCCTTCCTCTGAAGAGATGGTAGATTCAGAGTCCGTCTGAGTCCGGTTCAGTTCTCCAGTGGGGGGGCCGATTGCCGGGCCCGGCTGTAGGAGTCGGCGAGGAGGGGGGGCCCCCCGGGGGTTCCCTGGTGTCCTGGGCCCACGCGATGCCAGCCAGTCCCAGGAAGAGGAAAAAAGGAAAAACTACCCAGCAAAAGAAACAAATTCTCTCCCTGCAAAAAGCCGGGAAAAATCCGAGGAAAAACCCTCCGCTGTGAGCTCTTCCAGCACCCACACCAGAGAGAGTAAAAAAAAAAAGAAAAGAGATAACGCTGTCCGCTGGAATGTAGCCTTGCTTCGTAGGAGTAAAGGTATCCTGCAGACAAATGGCGAGTGTTTTTTTTTTTTCCTCCACCTTTACTTTTCTCTGTCTTTCTGAGACCAACTTAAAGCTGAAGAACTTAATGTCCAGCACAAGCAAGAGGACGACTGGGGGTACAAACAGGTCATATGGCCAACCCAGGACAAGCTGCCAGCTGCTTCTAAGTGAATCAAGAGCATTACAATCACCAGAAGACCAACAGGCATGGAAGTTGTCTTTCTTCAAATATATTCCTGTTATTCAGCTTCAGAGGACACCTGTGCATAAGAATTAACCTCACCAGAGGGTCACTCTAAAAATGCTACATTTATAAACATACATGTATGCACATGTATGCACAGGCACCTATGGACAGACATTACGCACAGAGTCCCAGCACAATAAATATGGCCAGTTGTTGTACCTTTGTATGTCATGCAGTCTACATGCAGCTTGTATGACATTCTCACAGCTGCCAAGAAGAGCCCCCTTTCGATATATAAACTACAGAGGTGAACTTCAGCTACTTTTAATGAAATACGGTGAATGCTGCTTCTGGCAAGTGAACTACAAAAGCTAATATTTAAACAGCAGTACCAATAGAAGGTATTAGTTCCAAGCAGCAGAAAAGATTTACATTAAGAAAAAGAAAGTTCTCCCTTTTTTTTCCTTTTCAGAAAAAATTGTGGTTTCAGGTAATCACTCATATCAGTAGGGGCTGTGTTCTGCTTGGTGGTCTACATGGTTGCTGCTTGGGCACATAAGACAGTCCTAGCACAAATCAGATTTTTAATTCCCCAGGCTGCCCTAACTCTTGTCCATTTCTTTCCTTTTTTTTTTTTTAATCATCTTATTAATTCTGCCATAAAAACAAGTGAAATATCCCTGCATTCCATCCTTCCATCAATTCAGCTGTAAACTGTTCTATTCAGACAACAAACTGAAAACTTGACCAGTTTAAAAGTCAATTAAAAAAGCATTTTGTCCATACTTTTTTTTAACTTGATACGTGAAACATTTTGTTTTATTTTGTTCAACAAAACACTGAAAGGCAAAACAAAAAACAACCTTTTGCCTGTTATCTATGTAAGTCATCACAAAACTGTTTCAAAGAAAATTCCACAGGAGATTGTTTAAATCCCAGAAAACTCCATCCATATCTTCTGACAGAGTGCAGATTTAGATTAGATATTAGGAAGAAACATTTTACTTTGAGGGTGGTGAGGCACCGGAGCAGGTTGCCCAGAGAAGTTGTGGAGGCTGCCTCCTGGAAGTGTTCAAATCCAGGCTGGATGGGGCTTTGAGCAATCTGGTCTAGTGGGAGGTGCCCCTGCCCATGTCAAGGATGTTGGGACTAAATGATCTTCAAGGTCCTTTCCAACCCAAACCATTCTATGATTATGGTCTTGTTCAGGTTAAGTGCTGTGCTACCATTAAAATAAAGAGAATAGTAAAAAAAATAGTTTACTTCTTCAGAGCTCTTCTCATCAGAGAATAAGTGGAGGGAAACGATCCATCTGACATAAAATACAGAAAAATAAAAGCATGGTGCATCAGATAGGTTTCAATGGGCATTTTAAGTCAGAAATCTATCCAATATTACACAAGTAAAAGCAGTACCTTTTTTTCTCTGCTTTTATTTATAAATTGTTAAATAAGTAGGAAAAAAACACTTATATGTCTCCATGTGGTTTCATTAATCAGTGTGATGCACTATGAACTGAGAAAAACAAAGTTTTCACTTCCCTTCTGCTCTAGTCAAAGTGCAGTGTACAACTTGTAGGCAATGCTCCCAGCCTCCCAGGTAAAACTTTTATTCAGTGAAGGAAGACTGAAATGCCCTTCTCACATTATTATCTCTAATTTGATATTAAGCCCTGTAATAAAAAAACAGCTTTTAAATTCCAGTGAAAAGTGAAAGGGTTTAGAGAGTCTGGTAAAAGTGAAATAAAAAACAAGCAAAAAAAAAATAAAGTTGCTGTCTCTTAACTTTTCTGGGGAAGCAGAAAGGGAAGGCTGGTCAGGCTGCTACATTTGAGGGAGTGGTGGGCATGCCTACCCTACCTACACCAGAGCTGGCCCCATGTGACTCAGGAAAACACAGCACACTCACTCCTATCACAGCCATGAGCATGAGCCCCTCACATTGCATGCAGACACACCTAAAGCCTAATTCACACCCAGCACGGGTGAACAGCAAGGGTGAATTTGTCTTCTGGATCCTATTTTCTTGTCCTGTTGCTGTGTCCAAGCACAGCCTAAGCAGCTATGCCAACACATGGCTTCTATTACATTCAGGGGGTTTCTGCCACAGCTATGTGAGCCCTGGGGCAAGATAAAACAGCGTATTCCCCTTCTGGTGAGTATTTTCAGCTTAACATTAATGGAAGCTCTGGACAAAAATAAGAGATGCGTCTTTGCAGCTACTGGGACTACTGGATTTTCTCCTCCATGTTCGCTTGGTGGTTTTGAATTAAATCAAATCGGAGGGCTGGGAATGAGCACTCTCCCAAAATAGCACAGTTCAGTCTCATTGCAGGGAAATCGTGGGTCTCCAATTTCTGCTGTGGACACGGCCTCTGACTCGGGGGTGCCAGGCTGCAGTCTCCCGGCACAATTTCGTCAAAACCTCTTCAAGTCAAGACAAAAGTAAAGCCATGAATGCTCCTTATTGCAAGCGTCTCTGCTGAATAGCTTGGTATTGCCCTATTCCCTATGACAATGGAGTTAAGGGAATGAAACATGTTGTTTGGAAACAGTAAAAAGCTGTCAGCAGTAACCACTGTCAATACTCATGCTGGGCTAAGCTTGGTACTCCCGCTTGTCATTTATTTATTTACTTATTAAAAAACATGTTTGATACAAAGCAGTTCTGTATGTAAGCAACAATGCCAAACTAATAAACCAGTGATTAATTTTGTTCTTGTCCTAGGTTTGTTTTCTTCTTAATAGTCTACGTAAATACATTAGAGAAAACATTCATTTGCCTAGACTTTATGTGGTATGAAGCAAACCCAGAAGCATTTTGCAAAGGCAGCTAGTTGTCACAGAAGAACTGGGCGGGCAAACAGAAAAGAAAGACATGAAAACATATGTAGAGAGCTGCATGCAAGCTGTAGAAAGGAACAACAGACATTACGATTTAAAAAAAAAAAAAGTTGCTCAGCATTTTTCAAAATGCTGCCAATCTAAGAAATGGTGTTGCAATCTTCAGATGGCAAGAAATAGCCGGATGGGGAAAAGCAAAAAGAGAAGCCATTAATAATTTTAGAGAGAAGAATAAATAGGAATGTTTTGATGAAGGTCTCCAATGGATACTTCGTGTAAGTAGTGGTGCTTAAGATTTTAAATACTTTAATTGTATGTTTTCCCTTTAACAGCCAGCAAAAGGCATAACTCATAGACTACCATCTGATACTCGTCACTTGCTTTTATTTCTATGCCTGGGCTGTAGCAGAACAGTGCTGGTAGCAAGTTTTCTTAGATTGTTTTTGGTGCCGCCAGCTTCCTTGTTCCAAGACAGTGAAGAGTATGCTCCTTCCCAAGAGGAAGGAGGAAAGAAATTCATGGAGTGCAAGAGGGCTGTTAATGCTGCATGACCAGTCAGAACACTCCAGGTCTCAGGATGTTCTGCATACTTCTCATGCTAACAATTTTACAGACAAAGAAGAAGAGAACTCGCCTCGCCAATTTGAATCCCCCCTCATAAAAATTCTTCAAACTGCAGCAAAGCTTGAGAAACAGGGAACAACATCACGTTCCACCTCCCTTTGGGGCAGTGGCAGCAGAGGACCCACTCCTACTGTTTTTTTGCATGCCCTTGGTTATTGCCAATTCCAGTGGCAGTTTGGGTCGTGCAAAAAATACAGAAAAAGAAAGATAAAATGGTTCCCCATGTTGAATGGTGGGAGATAAACATTCCCCTAGGAAAAGTAGGGAGCAATAGTATCACTTCCAAGAGGTGCAACCTCAATGTACTAGGAGGTCACTGGAAAAAAAATGCCTAGAAAACATTTCTATTCTATTCTACTTGCATGAATTCTATTGCACAATAGAAAAAATATTGTGCATTTAATTTTTTGCCACATAGCATTGGAAAACTATTTTAAAAATGCTTTGAAGAACACTCAGAATGTTGCTGGTATTGTTTTCATAATTCTAACTTAGCAGGCTACAGAGAAGAAAATGTTAATGAATAAGTTGAAGGAATTTCTACCAAAAATGCCCTAGCAAGTAATTTTTCTGAAAATTATATAAACAATGTCATCCTATAAACCAAGATATTTGCATGGCCACCTAGGTCACACTGAGTAAAAGCCTTCCCATTTAAGAAAATAGATCCATTAAATTAAGGAGTCTTAAAATCTACAAGAAAAATAAAGTGGTTAGTGACAAGCAAACTTACTCTACTTTACACCATGAAGTAGTGTTCAAGATGCTGGCAAGGAAGAGAGACAAATTCAAAGCCAAGACCTTTGCATTTGGTTCTGGATAAGGCATGGGCTTTCTTATCCTAGGAAAATAATTATTCAGTAGCCTAGCACCACCTCCCACCCCAGGAGTCTCTCTGTATTGCTTTCACAGCCTTTGGGTTCAGTGAAGCATAACCAGTGTTGGTAGGAAGTTGTTGCCAAGGTTATCTCTAGTAACTAAATCCAGCCTTTATGTGGTTTTAACAGACAATTTGAGATGGAGGCAGACAATTTCTTCAAGGGAGAGCCAAATAGCTGACTTCCAGGGTGATGTAATCCTGGAATGTCGTTGCAAAGTACATGCGTAAGCACTACAACCTCTGTTGTTGGGGTTTCCCCCCTCTCCCCCAGAACATGGGATATGGGAGTGAAAGCCTCCAAGCACACAGAGACCAAAGTGCAGCCTGATACCTCCAGGTGTACTGATACCCAAAACAGCATGGGAGAGCTAAGAATCTTCCCTTCTAAATAATACAGAATTTCACCCCCTCGCTCACACTGACACAGGGATGACTCCCACGATCACAGTCCTGATTCACTACCCTAAGGACCATGTAGCTGGTGTGAGAGAATTCCAGATACAGAAGAAATGGCTGCACAGGGACAATCAGCAACAACATTTGCCCTTGCGTCATTTCCCAGCATGGGACAGCAGTCACTGAGGGTGAGATGGGAAGCTACCCTTGAGGACCCTTGTCCAAGTGCTCTGAGATGCCCTAACTCATCTACAGTTGAGCAGGAAGAGCTGCACTGTTTAAATACAGACAGAGTTTGATTTTCAAGGCAAATAATTATGGTAAACCAGGTATCAATGCCCACCCTTTCCACAAGTTTGTATTGAGAGCATTCCTGCCATAACTTTGATTAAAAAACAAATCCAGTACACACTTTAGCAATTTTTAAAGTCCTGTGAATTTATATTATTTGAATTTTCACCAGTTCCCCGAAACCTTTAAGAATCTATAAAAAAGTTTTAAATCTTGCCTGGGCTTGCTTTCCCCACCCCCATTTTAGCTTATGATTTTTACAGTCCACACTAAATAATCAATATTAGTTAAAATCTTCAGTTCCCTCTAGAGGACAATGCCCTCCAGGTTTTATAATAAAATACCACAATGTTCAATCAGACTTGTATATCACAGATATATATATTGTAAAATAAACATCTGAGAGCAGCCATGACTGAATCTCAACTCTGTAGAGAAGAATTATTCACTGCCTTTTACTGAGCAGATGATATTTATTCTTCCCTAAAGTTTGTGCCTTGTGAACAACATTTCTTTTGCACATCCTTCACAAGATTGCAATTCATTATTTGATAGCTCTCCATGATCCCTTATCTCAGTTTGCATGACATGCAATCATTCAAAATTGCAAACTGAATTTAATTGCCATAGACAAGTGTTAATAGATTTTAATAATGCTTTATTAGACTTCATGCAAATTGGACTGCACTGAAAAATCTGACTAAAATCACAGCTTTAGCAGCAATTTCCTCCCCTATGTTGTCTTGAAACACAGAGCAGGAAGAGGAAGCTTTAATTAGTAGTTTCTGATGGAATCTGATGATGAAAATGTTCTTCTTATGAATAGATATAGGTGACAAATATTATCTTTAAACCTGTAAGTTTCATGATTCATTAATTAGCACTGAGGGCTTTTCTCAGGGGATGATTTAATATTAATACCAGCCAACAGATTTTTCTACATTGGGATTTTTATCTCGATAGAAGTGTAGATGATGTCTCAGAACAGCACTATGCTCATTACACTTTAGAGTATTCAGCTGACACACATTTTGGTACATAAACAAATCAAACAAGTAGAGAGGAGAAAAGTAACATATGAGTGGAGATTTTTGAAAAATTAATACAGAAATAATTCAAAATAATCCATTCTAGTAAGTGAATCTGAGTTTAAATTATAATATAAAATCTATTCAAGGCTAATAACCATTGCTTTATTCTTCAGTTCCTTTTGTGCTGCTTTTCCTTCAAGACAAAATCTTACGATGTGAAGAAGGTTTCCATCTGCAGGGTAACTTTTTGATGTCAGTGGGAGAGGAACACAAATCAAAAACCACAAATAGCCTACATGTATTTTTGTTTCTTTTTTAACTCTCAAAAGAAGTTAACTATATGAGAGAAAGGAGCACACTCATGGGACTATTTTTAGTTCTGCCATTATTAATTAATACTAGAGGGAAAATATTTCAAAATAGTTGGGTTTTTTCTGCCTACCCACATTCATAGACATTGTAATTTGCGCACCATATACACCATAGTTAGGGAATTCTTCCAGTGTAGAATTCCTTCGGAAGCATTGCTATTTCATGTTACTTACAAAGCTATCATATTTCTTCCTGAATCTATAAAGAAACATAAGAAAAGCCTAATGTCATAACCAGTCGAGGTGATATGATATTACTTCAGGTCTTAGAAACAGCCAACCAAAATATTTTCTGTTGACAAGCTCCACTGAACAGCACAGGAGCCAGGCATTACATCACATTTGCCAGATAACACTTCCTATCCTGGATTAAGAAAATCTGCCAGAAGAGTATTAATAGTTGCTCCATTTAGAGA
Source organism: Petroica traversi (assembly GCA_025920805.1). NCBI lineage: Eukaryota > Metazoa > Chordata > Aves > Passeriformes > Petroicidae > Petroica > Petroica traversi. The sequence goes on along the minus strand of JAHLSL010000006.1, from coordinate 7,851,048 downwards.
TAAAGAGATCAAATTACCAAAATCTTACAGTGGTTTACTCAGGAACAGTAAGAGCCTGGCTACGTTTAACTTGGTGGCAAAACTTCAACAGAAGTAGGATTCCATTCACATATTTACTAAGCCAGCTCAAATCCTTCCTCTTCCAGTCCTTATTGCCCACCATAAAGCAATTACTAGGCATAAAACCAGCCTTTCCCTATGAACACAGAGCAAATCAATAGAACTTTAAAATTCACATACAAGATAAACAGAGATCACTTGTAGCAGATACACAGCACTGTGACATGCAGCAGCTGTAATTCAAAACGTAAGAGAGCATTTAAAACAAAAACAAACACAAACCAATCCTACCACAAAGCAAAGCTGAAGAGCAAACCTGGAGTCTGAATTTCTTAAACTAAAACAGATTGAGACCATTTTTGGTGGAATGCTAATTTCAATCGTTTTAAAGGACGTATGAGAGAGCATAAAGAAGCATGAGTCTTACCACTGAAACTATGCAGATACCTAGCATTTCTCTCTTTTGTGGAAAGCCTCCACCCACATACCTCACCTGAGATTTACAGGCTCTTTCTGAGCCACCGAGGTAGTCCTGCCACTGCAGCAAGCTGCAGGGTGTGAGCGAGGCCCTTGCACAGCTCATGGCTTTCATTGTCACTGCAAGCCAGCACCCTGTCACTGCAGTGCCACAGAGCCAGGGACACTGAGGGCCTGGGACACCGGCAGGCTGGGGAAGTTGTACCAAGGGCACGTGCAATTCAGCTGGTTCCTTTAATTGCACGTAAGCCGACAACACGGAAGGCTAAAAATAAAAAATATAGGTTTTTCAAATGGAAATGATGACTAGCCCTTAATGGTAATTAATGCCAGACATTCTCAAAGACCTTTTTTCACCTACAAATGAAACTGATTACTAGGTCTTCCAGCTTACAGTTTGCTGTGTTGCAGAACAGCAGCAGCTGGGCTGTCTTTTTTATTTAACCTTGAAGAGCTTTCAGTAAATCTGTTTCAAATTTTGTTAACCCTACTCAACCTCCACACCCTCCCCTTTCTACTCCCCTCCACCCCCAATACTCATTCATGAGTTACAGCTGAGTAAAGTGATTTATAATAGTGCAATGAACTGCAAAACATGCTCTGGCAAAGGAGCAAATTCCTCTGCCTTCCCTCAGATACCATCAGGTGTAACTGCAAATTCTGCCATACCCTTAGTACCGGGAGAGGAGATAAGCAAGACAGTGACTTTTCCTCCACAAACTTGCTTGCTGGAATGGGATGCAATGGAATTACACCCTCCTCCCCCAGTACTAGCCCTGTCATGCCCAGTCATAGTGCATGAAGGGAGGAGGGTCAGCTAATCCCTGGCTTCTTTTCAGGCCTCTTGGATACAGCGAATGGAAGAGAGAGAAAGCCTGTTATCCTAACTTCAGGTTATATTTTGAAACGAAGACCCACAGGGGTCTTCAAATCTGAGCCTACTTACAAATAGGAGCAGTGAGCTATGGTTTCCTCAAACTAACCAACATAAATGCATGTGTTTTACTGTTTAGAGCCTTTTTTTTTTTGGTCTTTCCCCTCTCTGCAATATTATCATGCAGTAACTATCTGGACTGAAATAAAGCCATCCCACAAGAGTACAAAAACAGCTCTGCAGGGTGTATGATTTTATTGCACACCTGATACTTCATTTTATTTTATGTCTTGACTCCCAAAGCTAGGTCAAATTCCCAGCTTTCCTCAAATGGAAATAAGCCTTGAATTGAACTAGTTTTGAAGAACATTTTGTAAATGGGAACTACAAATACAAAAAGAAAAAGAACAACTAATTGCTGCTAAACTCTGTCGCAGCAGTACTGAAATATACAGCTGTTCCCACAGTGGACAGCACAGTTTGACTATTTTAGCCACACAAAGTCTGAAAGAAATTATTAGATGGCTCAGGAAATTGAGCAGCTTTTCTAACTGGGAATAAATAAGTCAGGGGATGTTGGTATAACCAGTGTTACGTTACACAAGAGTGGGCTGTGTTAAGATGTATGGGTTTACTACTGGAAATACATTTTATTTTTGTTCATCTTTTTATACAGTGTCACAAGTCTCCTTTTCTGTTAGACCTCTGTGGATGATGAAAGGCAATTCTGAAGGCAAGTTTTGAAAAGCAATCTGAAGGCAAGCATCAGCAGTGATTTGGAAATTCTCCTGAAGAAGGATCCAGAGTGTAGACAGCTTGCACCACACCTAAAGATGTCAACCCTAGCTTTTATCAACATCTAAAAAAAAAAAAAACAAATGCAGAGTTTGCCTACTATTGGCAATAAGGCAGAAACTGCTTCTATCAGCACATCTAAACACAAATTGTCATGTTCACTTCAAATGAAGCTGAACACATTTAACTGGGTGGTCAGTCATTTGTGTATTTTATTTTATTTATCATTAACTTGTTAAACAAAAGGGAATCAAGAAAACTTTGCCTGGGTTCTGAATGAGACATTTCATTAATACATATCCAAATAGAGGAAAGTTTTCCAGAAATGTACAGTAAAAACTTAGGATACTCAGGTGATTAGAAAATGAGAAAATTTATCTAAGTGGCACGCACACAAAAAAATAGCACCATTTTAATCTGGTAGGATTTTTTTAAACCGTTTTTGATTGTCCCTTCAGGAGGTATTTGCTGTACAAGAAGTCACTTTTCAGTAACTCCCTTATGGCAACTTCAATCAAAACGAAGAGAACCAATACACCATCAGGACAACATGGCAAGGCTGCCTGAGCTATTATAATGAGTTTTCATTCCTATTTTTGTAGTACCTGCTGTAATAACTTATTTGCAGCAGAGCTCAGCAATAGTCCTTCGAATACAACAGAGGCCTTCTGATAACTCCAGCATTACTGCAAGCACTCAACCTTGCAAGGCAAGCTTTAGTCCTTGTGTATTTAAAGTTGTCTTACAGCTTGATCAGCTCAGTATAACACACTAAAAGGGGGAAAAAATAATTGTAAAGCAGATCTTTCAACGTGTTCCTGAAATGCCACCAATGTTCTCACTGTTAGGACAGCATTTTTACAGCATGGGCTCCAGCCAAGGTGTTAAAGCCCTGCAAAATCTCAAGCCCTGACCTAAAAAATGTCTCCAAAGGATTTAGGCTCAGCTTAGAGACAAAGCACTTGGGGCTCCACACATGCAGAAGAGCCTGTGTCCACAAGCAGCAGCCCTACAGTCAGAAACCTACATTTACTGAGAGTGGTACAGAGCTCACCTCTGCATCACCCAAACACAGCAACACTGCCCAGCGGCACCTCAGTAAAACCCAGGCTGTAAATTTGTGCCACGACTGAAAGGATGTGTTTTGCTTTGGGAAGTAGTTCTATTAAAAACAAGACTACTGCATTGCTCTGCTTTGGGGCTCTGGCACCACAGCTTTTCCTCCGCCTCCACAGGGCCAACACAAATAAGAGGGGACAAGCAAGAGTGAGACTCTTGCAGCCCCTTGCTTCCATGCAAGCACACTTAAGGATGGGGCAACAGCAGCACCACCAGGAAAACGGGTGGCCTTAGAAAAAGCAAAGCTATGAAAAATGGTGTGAAACTTGCCTGACACTTGAAAGCACTGATGCTTTATCATAGCAGGAAACAGGAGCTCAGCTTTTCTGCTCACTCAGAGAGGTAGGTGCAAAGCAGTGGTTCTATTAATGCTAGTGATGTACTTCCCGATTTTCCACGGATTAGGTGACAGGCACTCAGCTCAAAGGTCTCTTCGTTAAACAACTGAGCAGGAGCTGCAAATGAGGCACATTTGGAGTTACAAGGAGTGTTTATCATTCTTACCTCAAGGCTTGCGAAAGTCTCGGTGAAAAAATGCCTGGAAGATATCAGTCACTTATCATGAATGGCCAGTCAGAAAGAAGCTTTTCTAGTTTTTCACCTTCGAATCCCAGTGAAGCGCTGCTGCATTAACACACGATGATGAATATGTACACCCCTTGCTCCGTAACAAGTTCTGAGGCTCCTGCCCCTTCTCCCCCGATGCAACATACACCCACACAAACCAAAACAATGGGATCCCTACAGATAAAGCAAAGTTCCTCAGCTTCATAAATGAAAAAGAAAGTTTGCTGCCACATTCAAAGTTGCACACACCATCCTGAATTGTTTCCCTACTCCTTTATGAAGTGGTGTTTTAGTTTACTCGAGATGAGATGCAGAATTCCTAATGAAAAATAATCCAAATACCACACCCTGAAATGCAGTTTGAGAGTTTTATCCTGTCTTTATCTGCAAGCAAAGGAGAAACACTTATTTCCCTTCCAACCCCAACGTCTACCTCATTGTCAAACAACAGCCCCCAACTGACAACCTCAGGACCAAATATGTTTCCTGTACCAACACTTTGATCTCCAATTGCAACTAACCTAGGAGGGTAATAGTTACATTCGAGGTCACTAGGAGGTCTTGACCTCAGTTATTTCACCCTTCTCCAAAGAAACTTCTACTTTAATCATCAACTTCCGGGTAATCTATTAGTAACTGGCATAAATCATACATCAAAATGGGCTCAGGCATTGTCACGAGGGTTAGAAAATGATCCATTAAGCTCTTCCTCCTCTCCCTGAGCAAACACTGGATTCTGATTTTTAAAAAAATAAAAAAATTAATCAAGGATGTGCCTCATGCTTTCAGTTCCTGAGCGTATTTATTCTTCCTGAAAATAGGCACGAGAAAGGGAGGTGGGAAAGAATAACCAAAGACAGCAGTGTCCTGCAATGCTGTTCAGTGTGATAAGGCAACATGTCAAAAAGCACATTTGCGCCCTCTCTCACCCATGCTTTCTCCTCACCGCCATCCCAAAGATACACAAAACTGAAGACTGAAATAATTCAGGAAAAAAAAAACGGTGAGACTTGGCACATGTAAATTTTGCTGCCTGACTTCACCGTCACTGATTACAGCTGACGGAGAGTTAATAAAAGAGCAAAGCTGGCTGTCAGAGCAGATTAGTTGTGTGTAAAGGACAAGACAAAAGAATAATGCCGTCATTATTATTTATGGTCATTAACTGGGTTGAGTTCACTTCTACAGTACCCTACCTGAGCAATAAAAATGATCATCTAAACATGAAATACTACATTTAGAGTTAAAACACTATAATTTTGCCTGCACATTGGCTTGATCTCTTTTATAAGAAGTATTTGATACTGGAATTAGACAGAATGGGTAACACAGATTTAGATAATGTGAGTAAGAAACCCATCAGATTTTTGACCTTACAATGATCAGTGGTTTTCTAGTGATGGAACAGACAAAAGCTCACTGCCTCCTTGTTGAAAACAATTGAAAGGCAGGCATTGTGGGAAGGATAGGGAAAGCCATGGTGGAGCACAACAGACAGCACAATGGAGGTAGAAAAATCTAATACAAGGGAGGAAAGGGCATCCAAGAGGCAGTAAAAATGAGAGTATGTGGGGAGCAGGATTCTTGGTGGAGGACTCCAATGGCAGGGACCTGAGAAAAAGAGAGGTGATAGAGATAAGACAGGGGGCTGCTTTGAGCAACAGATGAATTCCAAGACAGAGACCGTGGAGGTGGTATTTTGGCTGGAAGAGAGAATGAAGATGACTGAGGGAGCAGAGGCCTAAAGCCTGAGGCAAAACACAATGGAACATCATGATGAAAGGCATCATGAAAAGATAACCTTCAGGAGCCTGTGTCCAGAGGAGAGCAAGGCAGTGTCAGATGCTACTGGTGTAGCAGCTGTTGAGTATTTCTGGTCTGAGTAGGTGTGGGAAGTTCTAACTACAGTTTGGAAAGTATAACTTTCCTGACCCGGTACTCCAGGAGCACTCAAAATCTCTGAGATGGTTGAAACGACATCAGCCCTTGCTGTCTCCTCTTATCTGCTGTTCTTCTTACCTCATTTGTTCCTTTCTGTTTCCTTTCTGTAAGATCCCGGGGCTTTTCATCTACAAGGCCTGAGCTGAAAACACTGACAAACCCTTTTTTTGTCCTTGTCTGGCAGGGTGATTAATTCAGCCATGACTTATTGTCAACAAGAATGTCCATCAGACATATGCAGACTATAGGCCATGGGATAGGACAACGTCTCGTGCACACCTTGAAACCCCTTCTCATCACAGGGCAGATTGGTATTCACCATGTGACTGCAGCCACTCTTGCCTGATTATAGTCATGTCCTTCATGGGACAGGGATGGATCAGGGTTCAACTCATCTGCTAGTGACCCTTAGCATTTAGTCTACATTTAGGTATGGTTATTTTTAAAAAGCCCTGACTTTTTTTGAGAGAAAATTTCTTTAACAGATTTTGATGTACAGTCTATCCATATTATCATATGTACAACTACACCCTATTTCAGAGGCTGTCTACTTACTGTTATCCCTGAAGAAAAATGGAGGTTTTTTCCTGTTTTTTGAACAAGAGAAAATGAGATTTTTTTCAACACTCTTTGCAATGTTGTTGCAATTTGTTATACCTGTACTATAGGTCTAAACAGAGAAACTGCAGCTGTTGATAAATGGAGTAGCACCTCGACGGGAGTTCTCAATACCAGACCCCTGTGTTGGTCTGCTTGTTTATTCATTTCCAAGAGAATAACTGTTTGTTTAGGCCTAGAAAGATGATATGGCTCTACTTGTGTGAAACTGTCTTTACCCTGTGCAGCTACTGCTGCTGTGGGAGAGCAGTCAGATCCACACTGTACTCTCCCCAGTGCCAGAGAGGAAGATGCCATCTTATCTTCACCAACAGGCTCCAGATTTTGAGATTGCATCCTTCTAAGTAGATTCTGAGTAGGAGAATTAAGATGTAAATTAATTTTTCATGTAAGCAGAATTATTCACTGTAAAGAAATCCTTTGCCTTGTCAGATTTAGTTTGGATGATACTTCTGTGCTGGTGTGTAACCAGGTTATAATTGCACTTTATATTCTTATTTATTTTCTTTATGTTTACTTTTAAATGACACTGATACCACAAATTTACATCCCTCATGCTATAGTCAGAAATATTATACAGTTACAGAAGCTTAGCCAGTGACAGAGAAAGCTCAGTGGTGACATTCACTGCCACACTAGGAGCAGCCCAGGGAGACATCAGGACACTGTAAAATTCCAATATCTACAAGTACTCTTTCCCACAGATTGCCTCCTTGCTGAATAGCTGTGGAACATCAAATTCTCTTAACAAAGGATGAAGTAATTTCATTCTTTGTGATAATGAAGAATAGAATAGATGGCTTTCAGTAGTGCAGAGATATTATTACAAAATATGCTCAAATAGAAACCTGGATTCTTATCATTTCCCTAACTATTTTCCTCCTCACTTACTTGGGCAGTTTTAATTCTGAATAACATCCAAAGTTTGAAGAGCAATGCATTGTACTTAAAATTCAGTTTTTCTGATCCAAAAGTGCCGCAGGAGCAAACCTTAGTATACTGCTGATATCAAGTACCAAACCTAATTTCAGCCCAGTCCTATCTTCCAATACAGCATTGGCCATACTCCCTACACTGAGCCCCAGAGGAAATCACAAAGTTTCCTTAGGTCACCTAAAGATAAAGCAAGTAAAGGAAATACTCAGTTAAGTCTTCAGACACCTTGAATAATCTGCCTAAACAACTTGGTCCTGCCTGTGGAAACTGAGGAAAGATGTTTTGCTGTTTAATCTATCTAAAGAGATTTGCAAATCTGAAAACAGTTGAGGATGGCACCCTTGAGAATGGCACCCTTGAGGGTGGGGTTTCACATTTTCTTGATATCTTAGATCTGCAATTTGGCAAGCCAAAGGACTGAATGTATTAAGAATCCATTTTTCATTATGTTACTGCAGCATTTGCTAAGCTTTTTAGCGAAGTCTGCCAATTTCTAATGCATATCAACTGCCACAGAAATAAATTGAAAGGGCCAAGATACAGTCCTTTTTATTGATAAAATACGTCTTTATAAAGTGTGACTGTACCTTTTTAAAAAAATGCCTCCACAAGGCATTGTTCAAAAGCAGTTAAAGGCCATTGAACATAACTTTGGCAGACAGTGATGGCATTCTGAAATCTTTCCCAAAGAAACTACAGCCTAAGCTACTTACACACACATATGGCTAAGCACATATAATAAGACACCTTTGCAGAAACTATATGCTCCAAAGTGTGAATTCAGTGTTAGCATTATGTAGGCACAGTTCAATACACATAGAGACTAAACCTTCATAGATCTATGAGTAAAAACAAATCCAGCATTCTTTCATCCTATGGCTATAACACACTGCTCTCTTTTCTAAGGAAAACTTTCATAACCCACCAACTGAATGGACATCAGCTGAGTCACTGTGGCATTTGTCCCTTGATCACTTTCATTTTTCTGCATTTTACAAAGCAGTTCAAACTGTTTGTTTGTAAAAAAGAAAAAAAAAGAAAAAAAAGAAAAATAGAAAAATAAAGAAAAACTATGACAGAGGGAAATGTAATCAACTCATAGTTTACAAACACATCTCAAGCCTTTTCAGTAAAATTTGGCTTCTGTGCAAGCTCGCAGTACAATGACTAGATGAAGTTCTTCTTTTGAAGTTTTGTTTAAGAAAATTCTCCCAGGCTAAGACCCAGTAAGTTACAGTTTAGCCTGCAGCAAATTTTTACAACCCAGTTATAAACCCCTGGAATAGGAGTTCATAATGGAAACAGCTGCTCAACCCTCTCTATAGCGGGTGCAAGTATAATAAAAACTGCAGGAGTTCACATTAACAATGGCGTCCCCTTACACTCTTTCCTGTTACCTATCCATTAAACAAGCAACACTACTTAATAGAAGGAAAGGCAACAGGCTTTCCTCTTTTCTCTACTACTCTGCTTCTTCCCCTCAATAACTAGCTAAGCAATTTATAGGTGACAAAGAATACACTCCCCAACACCCAGGTCTCTTTCAGCAGGGCACACTTAGGGTAGGCTCTCCAACACTGACATTACACACCAGGGACACAACGCTGGAGCTCATTCCAGGCAAGTACTTCGTGTTATAGGATGTCAAATATTTCACATGACTCATATCTGACAGCCAGGTGCTTGTGTTAGGCAATTCCCACTGAATCTCACCACGAGCTTAAGTCTTCATTCCTTTTCCCCTCCCTGGGTGATACTTGCAGCATTTTCATACACAGTTCATAGAATCATAGAATAGTTGGGGTTGGAAGAGACCATAAATACCACCTCATTCCAACTTTGCTGCCATGGACAGGGACACCTTCCAACAGACCAGGCTGCTCAAATCCCCATCGAATCTGGCCTTGAACACTGCCAGGGATGGGGCATTCACAGCTTCTTCAGGCAGTCTGTTCCAGTGTCTCACCATCCTCGTAGTCAAGAATTGCTTCCTAATATCTCATTTAAACATACCTGCCAGTTTAAAGCTATTGTCCCTTATCCTCTCTTTCCAATCTGGATGTTGCTTCAGAGAAATACAAAAGCAGAAGAAATCCATTGCAGACTATATGTATGCAGGGTGAGCTCTGCACTATGGTCAGGTTGCTGCAGGTTCTGAGTGTGAAATGCAGTAACAGTTGAGGGACAATCCCTGACCCCACCTCCCAAGCTGGGATAACACCAGGCTAAAAGGTTACACCAGCAGGTATTAAAAAAGCCACCAGGATTTCACAATGACAGCAGCATCCCTTTTGATGTGTTTTTCTCCTTTCTATTAACTAATGAGATTTTTTTTTTGCCTAATATTTATCAGTGAGCAGTATATTAGGCCTATTATGATTCTCAATGACAATAAGATTGTCCCCTGCCTATCCGAACACTTCACCCCACTGACAGAGCACCTGTGCAGCCAAGTATTGGAATCTGTGTGTAGGACAAATCCAAAGCTTTCTAGAGAAGCTTACATTTCAATGCAGCTAGGCTCAGGAGAGAACTATCAATAATATTGATTTGCAACAGAAATTTTGTTAGAAAGCGGGCAACTTGAAAGAAAGGAAAGGCGCTGCTTCCATAAGAAAGGAGAAGGGAGAGATCAAAGCTTGAGGTGCTAGACAGAAGTTGAAAAAAGCACAATGTTTGCTCTTATTTCCTGTATCTCTGTCGGTTTATGTAGGGACAGTCACAGAAAAGGTTACAGATTTCATTTCCATAGCCACAGTCTATCTGCAAATAGGTACCTAATACACTCTAGTTTGAGACAGGAACTGAGTGACTACAGGTTTGTTAAAATATTTCTTCCTGTCAAAAAGAACCTTGTCTTCTGTGACTCACCAGCCTTCCAGACCCACATTTGCTACGTTCAGAAATTACATGGAGGATCTGCTTAAACAATATTTTTTTATAAATAAGAAAACTATAAATTCTGAATCTTGGTACTGGTAGTAAGGTCTTGTTTACATATGCCATCACCATAGCTAAAGGATTCTCTTCTTTGCATGTGATCAAGCAAGAAATGAAATACAGTTCTTACATGTTGACTACTTGGCCAAGGAACAAATCTACCTTTGGAATCAAGTGAATATAGGAAAGATATATTATGGAAAGTGGTTTTCGTATCATGTGCTTTCACAAGAAGCCTGAAGAAAACACAAATATCATGAGAGCACATGTTTAACAGGATGGGGCCAGGCTCTCTCCAGCAGTGAGCAGTGACAGGACAAGGGGGAGCGTGCACAAACTAAAACATGGGAAGTATCATCTCAGTATAAGGAAGAATTTCTTTGAGGAGAACAGGACTGGAACAGGCTTCCAAAAGAGGTTGTGGAGTCTCTTCCTATGGAGATACTCAAAACTCACCTGGACATTTTTCAGTGTAATCTGCTGGCCCTGCTGTAGATGATCTCCACACGTCCCCTCCAACCCCAACAATTCTGTGGTTCTGAACAAGGATCTGTAACACTTCCTTAAGCACCAGCAGAGGAAAAACACTCAGGACAAAATTCTCAGATTTATAAAGCTGAATGATTCACCTTTCTAAACGGTAGCAAACTGCAGCATTAATGGTTATCTAAATTACGGTGGAGCCATGAGTGTCTGGCAGAGGAGCTCTTACCCTGAAGAGTTAACAATGCCAGCAAGGCTCCTTCCCATTGTACCAATTTTGTGTCTCACACCAGGCTTTGTCAGTACTGTCACCATATTGTACAGTCTAATAATACACGAGATGCCAGCAGATAATGCCTCTGTTGTGGGCTAAGGACTGACATTGCTGGTTTTGATAACTGCTGTTGGCAGTGCAGCTCACTCCAACACCCACTTGTCTCCTTCTAATGACCCCAAGCACCCACGTCTGGGCACCATCTTTGAAATTAAGGTTAAACAAAGACCACATTTTCCAAAAGGAAAAAAGACCTACCTTCTCCGGCAGAAACATGGAGGCAGAAGCTCCTCCAGCTTCTCCCAGGGAAGACAAGGTCAATTCATGGTCCTGATGCTCTTCCCTGGTCTTGTGGCTCCCTCCTGGCTCAGGGGGGAGCTAGCACAGGGAAGACTTCCCTACTTAGCTGGTAGCATGAATTTTCCCTAGCTTTTCATGAACATCAAGGTTATTAATCTTATTTCTTGATTTTGGTAAGGCTGGCTTTCCCCTCCACAGAAGCAGTGGTGCATACTAGCAGGAAAACACAAGACTTCTCACAGTTCCTGTCAGTTTCAAACGAATGAAAATGCTGCCTTATCCAAGCTAGCATAGAAAGCTATGGCTTTTTATAGATGGTTGATGGGCCACTATGTAAATTACACTGAAATCTAACAGAGCAAATTACTGACTGTCATCATTAATGGTAAAGTATTCACCAGCAAAAGACTATCACCTTGAATTAATGTTATGAGTTAATATTTTTAAATGTAGTATATTTCATACATAGATATGATAATTTTCCCTAGACAGACATTAAGGAGGGAAGTGCTTGGATCCTTCTACAGCTAAAATGAGGCCCTATTATAAAGTTTGAAAGAAGTCCTATTTCTTACGCTGATTCTGCCCAGAAAACTTATAGAAACCTCTTTTTGATAGGGAAAAACCCATGGGGCCCAGGTAGAAAAGCTGAAAAGCTCTCAAACTGGGTTTCTACAAGATGAACAAGCCAGCCAGTTACATCAGCTCCCTGGCAAGTTTACCAATAGCAGTAGATATCCATGACGTTAAAAGACAATTTTCTCTACAGCAAGTTTTATCCCCCTACTAATTTAAGTAGCAGTAAATATAAAACGCAAAAAGACATGCTCACTCTTCAAACTAGACACATCGTGCCTAAGAAACAATGGCTCTTGTATTTCCAAATGACAAAAATAAACAAAAAGAGAATAACCTGAGAAAACTGATTAAAACTGCCAGCTAGGTGGCAAATTAGGCCCAAAAACCCTGCCAGATAAGTGACTTCTGCAATTGCGCAGAATGAGCATAAGGCTGTATCTCCATCCCCCTGTCCAAGTCCCCCAAATTCTGATGATCCCACCAGCCACCTTGCTGGTTAATAACAGAAATACTCCCGTCAGGAGAAATGCTGTGCAATTTGTCTGATCAGGCCCCACACAACTTAGCTGTCAAAGCTGAGCATTTACAGTAAACCCCTGGCAATTAACTCACAGAGTAAAGGAGGAATTAAGCTGTTGTAAAGGCCAACAGTACGAATGCAGGAGAAAATCATAACCTCATTGCAGATGCTCTATCAGCCAGCAATGGTTCTGTGTGTTATTCAGTCCGCCCACTGCTTTAAATAACAATGAGCTATTTTCTACTATAAGGCACCAAATCTCAGGAGGACCTGATCTGGAGTGATGCTGAGGACTTCGTACCCAGCTACTCTCAATGAAAACTGGGTGAGCATTGTACCTCCAGATTTTAGAACATGGACCTGATGAGACATACATCACAAGACAAGCAATTGATTTGTTTTCTAAAGTAGAAAAAGGAAAAGAAAAAAGGGGATTTTTTTTCAGACCAATAGCTAACAGGGCTCCAGTTGGACTGATTCTTTAAATGCTGCCATAGGTGTTTTGATGCAGCATTCAATGTATAATAACCTCTAAATTTAGATATAATAATGTCTAAAACATATATAGATCTTTTCTTCATATTGCTCTTTAAAACACAAGTGAACATGAACATATACCTACACCTTCTCTATACAGTAGATTACTGCAGAATTTTTCTGTGTACTAGACCAAATGTAAAGACTCATTCCAGGAGTTAGACGTTTACCCAAGTTTAACTACTTAAACTGAAATGCTTGCAGCCTCAAATTTAAATAACAAAATTCCTCTGGAAGTTTCAATGAGAGAGCACAGAATTACAAACATTCAGTCCAACCTTTTATATAATACAGGAATTTCCTCTACAGTCTCAGGTGTAGAAATTATTTCCAGGGTTTGTTTGTTTAAGGAGAAGCTTGAGAAAAATTTTGGTTTGACAATGTGGTAAACCACAACCACGCTTTTCACAAATTATTTTGAAAACCTACATAAGTAGCTTGAATATTACCAAATCCAGATAATTAGAAACAACATCTAGTAGTTTTGATAATCTGCCAGCCAGTTTAAAATAAAATGGCTCAATTTATGTGATTTTCTGTCTGATTTTCGTTCTAAAATATAAAGTGTTCCATAGAAAACTGAGAAGGCATCAAGCCCTCTAGGAAAACCCTAATCAGGTGGCAATTCACAGTCAGAATATCTAGTTAGCACAAACCTCTGACATCATACCGCTGTCCTACAATGCACAAAATACAAACATGTTTAAAGGCACCATCTTTCCAAAGCAGTATTTGAAAAACCTCCCATCCACAAGCTATCACTAATGGTGTTTTGGCGGCTCGTGTCTCCCTAACAAGAAAACAATTAATTCCACACATATCATATTTTCAAGTGTTTGTTTACAGTCCAGTTATGTAAAGACTTTCTTTGGTATTTAATTCCATACCATTTCCTTAAAATTCTGTTTGTCTCTTGGGCAATATTTTACTCCAATAAGAAGCATGGCCAGCTGTCCAATGTGAGTGAACTTCCACGGCTAAAGTAAGCAGGTGTGACCCTTAGCAATAGTTTTGCTGGTATGTAAGTACATGTAAATTATATGTTATGGGTGCTTAACTTGAAGAATTACTAAACTCATAATGCCATTTCTTCTTAGCAACTCACTCCAGAGAAAAACTATCTGAATTTCTCCTTACCAATCACATCATTATCATAATGAATTCATGTCCTAAAGACATTCCATTAAAGGAGCAGCTTGAGCTGAATTCACAGATTTTGCACAATACTAATCCACTCGTAAGACTCTGCCTTGTGCTCAAAATATTCATTTTAAGTGAAGCCTCGAGGAAAGGTGTTATTCCCAGCTCAAACCACTGCTTCTCCCACTTCTACCCTCTCTTCCGGACATCTCTTGAGATATCCTGTGCTTCAAGGTCACCTGCTCTCTTGCAACTCACTGAACATCCTGAGTCATCCCAGGTACATTCCCAATGTGTGCAATTAGCTCTTTAGTCCTTCTCAGGCTCAATTGGATAGAGGTAACAGCTGAAACAACCCACAAGCAATGCTTTATGATACAAGAATTCCTAAGACCCACAAGAGAAAGACAAACTCACAGTGCCAAATGAGGCTGAACCTGAACTGTGAAATCACGAATTTGCACACCTAAATCTCTTTACTTAATAAGCATCATGGTCTGAAATTACATGTGACATATGGCTGCAATGGGCTTGAAAAAGGCTGCCAGAAGTGGGGGTGTTTGAGAAAGCAGGTCACCATTCTTTGCATTCTGCTGCCTCGCCAGCATCAGTGTCACTCACAACCCAGGCCACAGGGATTTATACTGGCTCAGTAAAAATACTGCCCAGAACAACCTGTTCACTATGGGATTTACACGTCAGTGAGCACAAAAAAATCCACAGAAAGAAATCCCAGACATTCCCCCACACCTCCACGTGAAATGCTATGCTCTTTCAAATCTTTAGCTGGGCGGCTGCGCATCCTTGGATTTCCCTGCTGTGTTCGTTTCCATCCACCTCCCTGGTTCATCAGCCGCTGCAGGGCATCCGCAAAGCGGTACATGCTGCACTGCCATCAGTGCTCCGATGACACCCAGCTCTCTATCTCCTTCCCTCTTGACCCAGACACAGCTGCTGGCAACCTCAAACAATGTCTGGCAGAAATTGGCTCCTGGAAGAAGGCCAGCTGACTGCTGCTCAACCTGGACAAGGCAGAAATAATGCTAATCAGCAGGGGGAAGTGCTTTGAGGACCTGGTGAAATGTGTAAGTGCTCCATCAGCTGAGGGTATTTATCTGGCCATCATCCTAAGCAGGGTACAATGCAACACCAGGTCAGGATTTAACTTCCTCACAAACGTCAGGAAAAGATTCACTCACTCTTTGTTAAATGTCTGCTTCATTTTGAAAGACCTCAACAACTTTCCTTTGAGTTTGACTGTGAAAACAGAATCAGGAGCCTAGATAGATGGCCAGGAGTGACACTTCTGGCCCTCCTCTGGATAGCAAATCAAAACAATTGCAAGCCTGTTCCCTGGTGTCTTGCACATCCATCATTTTATAGCATAACTCATGTGGAAAAATGATACTCACTTCTAAAAGTGACATTCACTGATGCTTTAGATAAAACTTTAAAAGCAATTTACACCCCATCTCTGAAAAGCAGCAACTTGGTTATCTTAAAAATCAAGCAATGTGACCAGATCTATTTTCCTGGGTCAAGTCCAAGGATTTTAGGTAAATGATGAGCAACAAGCATTGTGACAGACGATCTTTTATTTAAGACAACTTATGCTCTTCAGTTCTATCCTTACAAGGGACAAATAAGCCTGCATTAAAATTTCCAGCATTTCACAAGAAGTAATAACTCAGTGACTTAATTTACTCTTTCAGTAGCAAGACATTAATATTTTGAAAATCTAGGTGCAAGAACAGATGTAACACATAAGTCTGTTACCACAAAATGAAGACCAGAATTGACGGTATTGTATTTTAGCTTTGAAATGCACATCTGAAGCCAGCTTTTGGGGTATCCTTTTGGGGTACCCCGCTGATCATTCAAGTACTACTAGAAACTTCTTTTTCTTTCACAGAATGGGTCAGGTTGGAAGGGACCACAGTGGGTCATCTGGTCAAGCCTCCCTGCTCAGGCTGGGTCATCCCAAAGCACATGGCACAGGATTGCATCCAGATGGTTCTTGAATTTTTTCAGTGAGGGAGACCCCACAATCTCTCCTGGCAATCTGCTCTGGCGTACTGTTGCTTGTACAGTAAAGAAGTTTTTCCTCATAATCAGGTAGGATACGTGCATCAGTTCCTGCCCACTGCCTCTTGTTCCATTGCTTGGCACCACCGAGAAGAGCCTGGGATGCTGGATGCAATCCTCTTGGCACCCTCCATTCAGATACTGATAGACATTGATAAGTTCTTTCTCAGTCATCTCTTCTTGAGGCTTAACAGACCCAGCTTCCTTAGCCTTACTTCATAAGAGAGGTGTTCCAATCCCCTCAGCACCTTTGTTGCCCTCCATTCATAGAGAGTGAGACTCTCTTTAAAGGTCAGCCTGCAGGCTCTTTTGCCACCTAACACTGGACTTGAATTCCACAGTACCATGTCCTGTTCCTGGCTTGGCCACCGACTTTAAAGAGTATGATATGCCTTTCAACTGTGCCTCAATGTTGTGCCAATAAATGGGAATCATAACTTCTTCATAACTATTTCCTTTTGAAGAGCTTACCCATGGAAGCACTGAGAAAACACAGGAGACATAAGAACAGCTGTAGCAGCCTCTCCATACCCCTCTAGCATCAGCAGGTCAACCTTTACTGGCATTTTGACACCTTGGACTCAGCTGATTTCTGAACAGCCACCAACATCACTGGCATGAAGTGGATAAACACCACTGTTTTATTCACAAATTGGTTTATTTGTAATGATACAAGCTAAATTTAGGGCTCACAGCAGATGTGAATACAAATAAAGTATAATGCATTCAAGAAGGAAGCAGATTTCTTGCAGAAACTTGCCAAAATTCAGCATTTTCAACACTCAGGCAGGGAGTTTAGAAATGTCCAAAACACCCAGTACTCAGGTTGAAATTTACTGTGGATCAGCCAAAACATTTTCTGAAAAGGGGCTTTTGCAAGAATTAACCAGTAGTCTGGAGCTATACAAGATGTGGGCATTTCTCAATTCTCTTTTGTCCA
The DNA here is from genome assembly GCA_025920805.1 of Petroica traversi. NCBI lineage: Eukaryota > Metazoa > Chordata > Aves > Passeriformes > Petroicidae > Petroica > Petroica traversi. The sequence continues at coordinate 7,833,863 of JAHLSL010000006.1, read as the reverse complement.
CTGGCTCAGCTGCCCCCATATCAGACACATCTTGTAACTTTCCTCATAAACCAATGCACAAGTAAAGAAATGAGAGTGAGACTATGGCTTGGGTTTGCACCAGAGGCTCCTGACTCAACCTCTTCATTCAAGACAACTACACAATAAACCTGTGCTACTTTATCCATTTCCAGACCACAGTAAAGGCAGTAGAACGGTAACAGGAGGATCCTTCCTAATGAGCAGTATTAAGGGATGGTAAACCTGCGCAGCACAATGCATTTTGCAAACATGAGGGAAGGGAGGGTAATTTTGTGAGCATGGTTTGTTTCCTTTCCACAGGTATCTTCTGTCAAACAATCTGCTTTACTTTTCTTTGTTGTCATCTTCAAATAGACAGTGCAGTAGGCCAGTGTGTTTGCTGCTCGTATTTGTTTAAAATATCTATTTGAAATAACACACATTGTTTCTACGAAGCTGTGTTGAGGGAAAAAATAATCACCACCCACCAAAAAAAAAAAAAAAAAAAGAACACCAAGTTCCATAATCTTTAATTCTCACAGGAATCTGGAGGCTGCCTTTTGGCCAAATTAGTTCTGGCCATATCCTTTTAACGCTAAGCAGAGGCAATGACGTTGGTAAAAGCAGGCAGGTTATGCAAGGCTGAGCAGATATCTTCAGCACAGTGTCTATGGGACAGCAGTTCTCCAGGGTAACAGACAATAGCTTTGTTTAAAAAGAAAAAAAAATATAAAAAAATTTTAAAAAAACCTCATACAAAGAGAAAAGCTGTGGAAACAAATTAATTTGGAATATGTAAAAAAGGATTATGAAAAAAAGAACAAACTTTCCTTCTCTGCCAAAAGAAGCGATTTACTATGTGTACATCTTTGCCTTGTTACAGTTTATTATGGAGCTGGGTGGCTAAAAGAGAAACAATTCAAATAAAGAGAGGCTACAAAAACGGCTGGCACCTACCGTGAGCACAGGGGTGAGGAGAACATGGAATAATACATGAAAAAAGCAGCTCATTGCAACAAAGTGACTTGTTAAGCTTTCAAAGCCTGTCACCAGTGCTCCTCCAAGCAGTGTAACTGATTGCGTGGCACATAGTGGGGGTTCAGTGGTGTGTATTTCTGCCTTCCCTTTTTTAAAAAAAAACACTACACAGCCAAAACACAACAACCTTCCACATGCACCTACATGCTGTGAACACCAAAAAGCAAATCAAGTTGCCAAGCGTGGTACATGGCAGTATAACAAGGGGTCATGGGATGAAAGCAAGAAAGAGAACATTTTAGGCCGAACATCAGGGGGAAAAGACTTTTGTTGAACTGTGAAAATGCTACATGCCCACGTTAAAAATTAGCTAGACAAAGCACTAGAAATTACTTTGTATACTACAACTCTGCACTGGCAGAGAGATGGAGCAGAACTAATTGGCCTCTGCAAATCCTAACTTCTTATGATCCTTCATAAAAAACAGTCTACAACAGTCCTTAGATTTAACAAAGGCTTGCACTTAGAAGAGAAAATGAAACTGGGAAAGCAGAACATCTCCTTGCAAGCCTATTTCCACTGAGAGCAGCACAGCGTGGGAGGCACAGTCGTTCAAGCGCATTATGCTCTTACTTAAGTCGAGAGAATCATTTACAGTAAAGAAACAGGAGTGATACCTTTTTAGCATTTTTATCATCGTGGCTTTCATAGCACTCCACATTTTGGGGGAAAAAAAAAAACAAAACCAAAAAAATATAATCTGCACATTTTCTTTGAGAAAGAAGAACCCACTTTGCCTGTCTTTTAAATATTTTCTTATTTCCCCACCTATACATAAACACCGGCCCAGTTTCACCAAATCAAAAAGAGGAGCTGATGTCTCAGGAAACATTGCATTCCTACATATTTCATAAAATGCAACAGCTGTGCAGGAGGGGAAAACTCAGGTTAATGTTTACATTCAGTCCCAATTCAGTCATAATTCACTCTTTCTGACAACAACTGGCAAACCAGTAGCTGATACCTCCTGACCAGCAGGTCAGTGGTAATGTAGCTCCAGGTTATCCACACCTCCTACCCAGTGGTACTGATCCAGGATGGCTTAAGAGGAACTTTGGAGAGGAAAAGATCTGCTCATATCCACAACTCCCAGAACATATAGTGCAAACAGATAGATGCTCTCCATATTGACAGTGTTTACTTTATGGATGTTCCTGGTAATTATCAGTGGATGAATTCTTGATTTCCACTGATTGCAATTTGTCACAAATACAGAAAGTAGATGTCATTGGTATGCAACTGGAGGCACATAGTACATTAGGAAAAAGGCCTGCATATCTATAACAGAGGTCATAAATAAAATGAACTAGAACATATGAGATGAAATTTCTTTCCCTGGTCTTGGTAGAGGCACATGATTTCCATTGGTGAAAGGACCATTGTAAAATTTACTGCAGAGGAGCTGATTTTCCCTTGGTAGTCTTCGTCACTATAGATCTTCAGAATTTGTTTGCATTTTGGTTAATGTTTTCACAAAAAATATATATATAGAAAAATATGAGTGGTTTCAACTGTGCAGAACTGGCTCCTTTAGCTCCTTATATGAAGCTAGGAAGATGTGCTCCATCTTATATCAGCTGAAATTAAATTTTTCACAATTATCCAAACCAAAAAAACTCAGCCTGCCTAATTCTCATGAACACACACAAGCACCTCCAACAAAGTCTCAATCTGAGCAGATATTCTGATCATCTCTGTTCCTGACAGCAGTACATACCATGCAATTACCCTACAAAATAATGCTTCTATCTGGTACACTTCACATATTCAAAGAGTAGAGAGGTGAAATAAATATGAATTACTCCTTAATAAGTGCTGTTTGTAGGTGATAAACAAAAAGCATACTACTGGCACCATTACCCTGAAATCTTAAACCCAATACCAGGAAAGCACCAGAGAAAAAGTTGTGCTCCAAGTACCTACGTGCCCATGTTAAATTTAAGAATTGTTTTAAGTACCTTCCCTAGACCAAGGCCCTGAGCAATGAAATATGATTTTTCTTTTTGAAATATTAAAAAGATACAGGCTGCCCAAGTGTTTTACATTTCTTTTTCCTTCTTGACTTCTAATTCATTTCTGACATAGTGTTTCCTTTCAGTCTCCTGTCTGTACTATAAATCTACCTATAATAATTTGTTACAAGTCACACATTTTGCATGAAAATGGATCCTGCACCCTTCCCAGTCACAGGATATGAGGTACAATGTCCATCATAAGTCATGTACAAAGTATAGTTTCAGTAACCAAAATCTCTCACTCCAGCATTAAATCCCACTGTGCATCCCAGAGCATCCCAGACAGCTGGAATTAATTCACCTATTTACTCCAGAGTAAATCACCGACTCCACGGAATGTAAGCATCCTAACATCAGGAGTAAATGAGATCAAAATTAGGCCATCTTATATGAACCTAGCTTTGTAGAATAAATACTAATTGTATTTATGGCCATGGGGTCCCCGTTACTAACAGAGCTGACACCCTACAAACTGCAGTCACCCACACGCATCTCACCAACTGGAAGAGAACATTTGAAATTTATTTTCAAAAAAATTCAGAAATTTTCACCTCCCTTTTTTTTTTTTTTTTTTCTTTCTCCAAAGCTGGCACAGGACTATCCAGTCTCTGCAAATGTGATCCAAAAAATTAGCTGGGAAAAGCAGGAAGGTGATAACTGGGCTCTGGATCAGGCAACAACCCAGCAGCTGAACAGAGTTTCAGAGCACTATCTCAGTCCTGCCTGATTACACATTGTGTCTCTCATCGGACACCGTGACATCCAGGTGTAAACACCTCCACCAAATTATTCAGGAATCACAGCTCAAGAAGATGGGACAGACATCTTCAGGTGCATAGAGAGAGATAGCCAAGATGAAGTTGGCCCCTTATTTTTTTGTAATGGGGATGAACAGAAGCAAAAACTGAAAGAGTAGCTTCTCCAGCTGTTGATCCTAAGATGCTAAGCATACATAGGGCATGTTCACCACGTGCTACAGGTACAAGGCCCTTGATATTTTGTGAAGTAGGATAGCAATCTTAGACAACTCAGAAAACACTGACAAGCAGAGTATCAACCTGTCAAATATCAGTTTTACTTATTTAAGATCATAACCCCTTTTTCATATCATTAGGAATTTCTGGGGAACACCAAAGCCCAGACCTACAACAATGCCTTCCTTTTCCTAACTCATTATTGTCTTAATGAGGCCTTTTTTGTTGTTCTGGGTTGAGGTTTTTGGGTTTGGTTTTTTGTTGGTTTTTTTCTTTTTTTATTACAGCTCTGCTCATCAAATTTGCACAATGGCAACAATATGAAGAAAAGCCAGAGAAGTAAACCCAAGTTAATTGACAGCATGAGCATGTTTCACATAAACATTCATTATATACAGTGGTACTGCTGAAGCCACTGCACTGGCCACAGACCCTACAGTTTAGTACCACTGACCTTAATAGCAGGCAGATGAAGAGCAAAACTGACATGCCAAGCATAAAGCTAGAGTAATTTGCACTCTTATGACCAGATCCTGAGCTGGCACACAGTAACCATAGCTTCCCCAAGATCAACGGTATGAGGTCAATTTTTTTTTCTAGCTCAGTCAACAACTTCTAATCTGAGCAGGAAATCAGAGAAATCACTCAGCATTTGTTAAACTGCCAAATTAAGCCTTCTGAGTTGTACGTTCTTTCACCTTGATACCCATGTTTGAATATACATTTCATATTACTAGAGCTGCAAGAAATTAAATTTTTCAAATCACAGTTATTTGGAGATTCTTTTCCCCTCCCCGTTACCAACTCAGAGGGAGTCTACCAAAACTTCCCAGTGGAATATGCATGCAGGGTTCAAACAAATCCATTCATATGAATTTATTCAACGCCTGTTTTACTCATAAAGAATAATACACCCTTTTCTGAGTGAAGACATGGCAAAAATAATTTTCTTTTCCTCATGGATTTTCTGGAAAGAAAATTGGAATATTTCATACTGCCCATAGTACCCTTGTTCTTCACGACAGAATACAGGCTGTGCTGTGGAAAACTAAGTAAAGTCTACCTGACATGCAAGGCAACTGAATCAGTGAAAGCACATCGAGATGGGTGTTTGCTTTGTCTTCACCCTGAGGTAGGAGGTGTGTCAGCAGGTAAGAACACATGACAGGTAAGACTTCTCCATTCACCTAAACATTCTCCTCTGTCACTGTGAGCTGCTCCATACTTCCCTGTCTTTCCATATGTGCTCCAGTTTGTCTTTCAGCATCTCTCTGTAGTTCCATGCCAGAGCTCTGGATCCTGTCCCACAGCAGTTCTCCAGCACACCGCTCTGCTCATCATCTCCTCTTTCACATTGCTGCAGGAGATCCCGTCCATTCACAGGGACTCAGCCAACAAGTCACCTGTCCAGAGGTCACCTGTCACTCAGCTTCCTTTTATCAGCGCTTACATATAACATCATTAGTGTATTTAGCAACAGATGCAAACAAAAATTTGCAACAAGACATATGCAGGGCAGTGAAACCCTTAATTTCTTCTAATGGAATCATGTTAAAGGGCTAAAATTCCTTTGAAAAAAATTTACAGAGACTACAAAACCCACAAGACACAGAAAACTAGTGAGGGCACAGAAATGGCTGAGATGTAGAGAGACTGAACCTGCAAACAGAAAATTAGCAAGATTAAGTTCAACTTGGAAAAAAATACAATACAGCTATGGTTTGTCTTAAAAAAAATTTAAAAACCTCCAGACCACAGAAACCTAGAAAGCAGAAATGGGTAGGAGAGACTGAGGGTCAGTAACAGATAGTAAATTAGACATGAGTCCACAATGCAGTCTGACAGCAAAAAAGGTCACCACAATTTTAGGCTGCATATGCAGAGACAGCAAGTAACAGGGAAGTAATGTTTTTTTATCTATATTGATTGGGTGCAGTCTGCTATGGAAAAAACATGCTCAATTCTGTGTTTTGTGTAAACAAAAACTAATGGCAGTTTGGAGGGACTTCATACAAAACAGACACAGAATAGCTTGGAGGGCTAGCAGAACTAACCAAGGAAGATGAAAAGCTGGCAAAAAAAAAAAAAAAAAAAAGAAAAAAGAAAAAGAAAAGAAAAGAAAACCAAAAAGAAAACCAAACCAAACCAAACCAGACATTCTCTTACAAGAAGTTAGAACAATTTAAGAAGTTGACAAAAAATTATTGCTGAGGATAGGCTAGGCAAGCCTGTTCATTTTTGCACCAAAAGCAGGCAAGACTTACTCTGGGAATTACCAAGTCTAACTTGGAATGGTGTTAACATTGATGGGGCAATTATTTCCAGAACAGCTGTCCTGTCCAGCTGCACTCTGGGAATTGTTTCTGATTCACACAATAGCTAAGAAAAGCTCAACAATGTGAAAGACTGGAAAGAAGATGCACGAAAGAAGACACAAAACTTACTTAGCATTGCAAAAGGGAACATTAGTAAAACTTGTGCCAGAAAAATTAAGGAATAGGCCTATGCTAAACACTTGGGCAATATTTGTCAAGGCTGAGATCAATCAGTCAGGATGACCTTGTATCACCCTAAGGCCAAAATTCAAGCTGACATACAGGGTTTAAAGGCTTGAAGGAGACTCAGAAGGCACATTATTGAGCTGAGATGCACAACCAAGGCCAGTGTATTCTGAATGAGTGCCTCAAGATGACTGGTGCAAGCTCCTCCTCATAACATCCTTAGAGGTAGCATAGTCCTGATAGTAAAACCCACAGAAAAGAGAAGATTCCTGGCAGTGTTGAAAGACTTAACAGCACTTTCTGCTTCCCGGATTTCTGGGAACAACTCAATCACTTCATGCTGCCTGCTAATCAGAAAGCAGTAAAAGTCTTTAGAGCACCTAGGCCAAGGTAACAAGCTCCTGCAGGAATCAAAGCCTACGAGCTTGGGCTTTGCTTTGCACTTCCTCACAGCTCCTGGCTGGGCTCAGGGCTGAGCCTGCTCCTGTCTGCAAATGCACTGCCTCATCAAACAGTGAAGTCAGTAAGCAACCATGCAAAAAGACAGAAAAAAATAAAAATCAATGTCTGCAGAAAGCACTGGCATCTCAATATGCCATTCAAAAGCAAACTCATCTTGATGTAGAGCAAGATAGCCAATGGAAGTAAAAGGCTTGCTCTTTCTCAACATCCTATGCCATTTACAATTCATTTAAGCAATCAGTATATTTCAACACTCCTTTTAAATCCAAGCTGGAAGTGCTTAGTATTGAATTGGCACAAGTTTAAAAGAGGGGAGAGAAAAAGGATAAAAGCAAAAGGCAGTAAAATAACAAAAGAAATCCCAGTCCATCTTTACACTGAGGTGCACTGCCTTGCTAATTTTGCTGTAGAAAAACAAAGCAGTTCTGGACAGCTGGTTAAAAAAAGCTGCTAATTTAAAATAACCTGTTTGTTAATTGCTTTCAACCTTGGTCAGTCAGTTTCTGCACTCTAAACCCTAAAGGTAGCTTGAAATGAATGCATCTGGGGAGTGAGGAGTAATTAATGTAAGCAGGCAGCCATGGCTGGAAGACAGAGGTTACAGTGAAGGGAGGAAAGGTCTAAACCAGTGCATGCGCTCCCAGGAATTGGCCCTGGTGCTCCCTCCCTCTGCTCCCCCTCCTTTTCCCTTCTGTTGCAGAGCTGCAGCTACAGCTGGAGCCCTCTGCCAAAGCAGGGGTGTCCCACTGCCCCTCAGGCACCCTGCCACCACCAGTAGAAAAAACTTTGCAGGCAGTGGCTGCAGCAATGGCACAAGCAGCAAAGTGAGCAGAGATCCTACATGCAGCCATGGTGACTGCCCTCCCTAATCTGTCCATCTCCTCACTGGGAGCCATGGGGAACACCTTATCAGGACCCACAGCACCAGCCCTCCTTCCAGAAATCTTCCCTGGCCGAAAGATGAGAAAGGCTTCCACCAGCTTGTGGGTTCTGGGGAAAACATCCCCCTGCATGCCAGAACCCCGAAACACAACCCATGTAGAAATACAGCTTCCACCAAGCCTTCACAGGCAGAAAGGATGATTTTCTATTTTCCCAGCTTGCTGATCTCCTCTCACTGGGGTAAGGCTGCTCCATGACCACCTTCAGGGAGAGAGGCTGCAGAGGGAGTGGAAAGAAAAAAACCCAGAAATTAGTCATTCGTTTTACAAGTTGCCTCCGCCTGGTTTGCCATGCGCTCAAAATAGAAAAACAACTGACCTGTGAGTTATTTAAACATGAGTGTAACATTTAGAGGCACAAGCCAGGGCACACAGATTTTATCTGACTGATGTCTGCCTGACCCCTGAGAGTCCTCAGGTGACCCAGGCACACATGGCCACTGTGGCCAGCAGTTCCCTTCTAGGGTCCCCACTGCCTCCGTGGGTGCCAAGCAAAAATGTGGTGCTGGTTCACACTGTCTGAGGGAAAAGAAGCCTCACTTAGAAGAGCAAGCAAGGCTAACAGAAGCCAGGCTTGTTTCTTTATAATAAACATGGCATCATCCTCAATAGATTTCCATTCTGGCAGTAGCCTAGTGCATTTTCCTGCAACAGTGAAGCAGATGCACAGTGTTTAGAGGGAGCTGGGAGCTGCAGCTCTGTAACAGACCTTCCAGCAAGCTGTGTATGCTGGGACGCACTGTGCTTCCAGCCTGCAAGGGACAGGAAAGAAAGCTATGTTCAGGCAGGAGTTTGGCAACACAGCCCCTTCCTTAAATGGCTGTCAATCAATTTCAGCCAGTGTGTTTTAATCCATATTAAAATCATAGAATCACTACAGTTGGAAAGGACCTCCAAGACCATCGAGTCCAACCTTGGACCAAACACCCCTGTGCCACCTAAACCACAGCACTAAGTGCCACATTCCGTTGTTCTTGACCATTTGCAGGGATGGTGACTTCACCATCAACATGGGCAGCCCATTTCAAAGTTTAACCACCTTTTCAGTGCAAAAATTCTTCCTGACCTACAGACTGAACCTCTGCTGCTGCAGCTTGAGTCTCTGTCATCTCATCCTGTCACTGGTTGCCTGGGAGGAGAGCCTGACGCTCCTTTCAGGCAGTTGTAGAGAGCAATAAGGTCCCTCTGAGCCTCCTCTTCTTCAGGTTAAATACCCTGCTCCCTCAGCTGCTCCTCATAGGATTTAACCTCTAGACCATTCACCAGCCTTGACTTTGTGATGTTTATTGCAACAACCTATGCCAAAACTACATTTGGAAAGAATGGGGGGAAAAAAAGAAAAACCTTAACAAAAGCTTGTAAAAGCTGGTCTCAAGCCTATAACACTACCTTAGTATAAAATCATCCCAATAGGCAGAGATGGGAGGCTTAATGTGCTCAATAAAATCTATGTGTTTCTACTGTTTGCAAAAGACGATTCAAGCCATGACTAAATTTGGGGCTTAAGTTGTCTAAATGACTCCATGTACTACATTGAGCTTTACAGCACACACATACTATTCTCTTGAACATTCCCACAAGTTTAGCAGCTACAGAGGTTCTTACCTGTACCTGGCACCTCCAGGCCAGGCACTACCTTGATGGCAGGTTGCATGATGCTGCCTAACAACTTACTCATATTTTTCACCAAAGACTTACATTATCAGAGGTATGGCTTAAAATACAACAGTGATTTCCAGCTACGTTTCTAGACATAATAATGTGAAGGCTGAAAAGCTAAGCATTCAAAGAGCAGGAAAGATCATGAAGACTGTTTGTCTGCAGCTCTGTCCCAGTATGGCCCTACTCTGAAATATGTCATCTTCAAGAGATTATTTTGTCAGCTACAGCAACACAGCACACAACACCAACAGAGAGAAACTGCAAGGCATGTATATGCACACATATATATCCTTCAGCCTGCATCACACCCAGTTCCTCAGCAGGAGTACAAAGTTTTATTCTCTTTCTTAAACACAGCATAGCTCTAGGTTATTGTTTCTCCAGGGACAAGTACATTCCTGTTCTCCCCACACTACTAAATCCAGTAGTGCCTTAAGAGGCTTTGTCTTAATAATTTTCATCACTGTTATTGATAGATGTATTGATACTGGAGGTGGCCAGGTCAGGTTGTAATGACTCTCTGAACTCATGAGTTATTTATGAGCACCTGCTAATCTGCATCACATGGGATTGCTCAGTTACAACACACACTATCCATCTTGTAACCCCCACATTCTCTTATGGAGAGCACAGGCTGCTCCCTTTAAAAAGGGGTCCAACATATCAGTGCAATCCCAACTGTACCACAACATCAGAGCTTAGCACAAGCCAGCACTTCGCATTTGCCCTTTCACTGCCAACACCCAAGAGCACCCTTTGCAAGGTGTTCTCCAGACATATTATGGTCACACCACCACCATATGAAGGGAAAAAAAAAAAAAAAAACTGGGATAGTGCAGGAAAGGTGGATTTTTCCAACACTGAAAGTGTTGCCTTAGCAAAAAAAAATTTCTGAAAAAGAATTATACATAACCTAAAAGGAGATTCCTGTATCTTCAAATCCACACTGTCAGAAAGTAGCCACCTCTAGTCCTTTTCATTGACTTCCAGGGAAGCAAGGGAGCAAATGCGGACTTCCATTTTAGAGGGGAGGTAAAGCATCAGGCACCACCCCCAATTTCCATGACAACTGCAAACTCTCAACACATCTTCAGATTTGGTAGCTGGTGCTTTTGTCTCTTGAGCTAGTGCCAAGCTAACTCTAGCAGCAAAATTATCATGCAAAGGCATGTGGTCCATTAAAAATATGAGTCAGAGTTGCAGGGTGATGTCACATCAGCTGCCCCTGATGATAACTATCAAAAGTTAGCACAAGCTTCCAAATCACAAACGCCTTGGCTCTGATCCTATTTTAATGAATCTGCTTTTACGATTAAACCATCACTGTAATTGGCACTGGAAGAGCATTGGCAGTCTGCTGTGGTCGTCTTCTCTGCAAAGCATTTTTGTGATGCTCATCTCTGAATGATGCATAGTGTCTGCCTGTCTTCAAATTAAAAAAAATAAAAAATATAAAATTTCAAAAAAGAAGGTATGAACAGCGGCTGGCAGGCAGACTGGTCAGCAGTGATTCACTCCCTGACAGCCGTGATGAGAGCACCACAGGCTAAATTCAGCCCTGGTGGACATGGACATTTCTCCATTTCCTTTCATGGCATTGCACCTATGTTTTACCAAGTATGAAGTTTGGCTGTCTGTATTTAATAAAGCATGGTGACTGCCTTTCACTGTCTACCAGCTTTTTACAAACCCTACATTCTAGTTTGGGTAACAGCTTGTTAGGACAGCTGGAGTTGCATTGTACTTCATAGGAAGATAGTGGGGAGCAGTCAGGGAAGGGGAAGAGACAGAGGGAGCAATGTGTCTTGTGGACTTAAATACTGGGTTGTTGGAGGAAAAAAACCCCACATGCAGCAGTACAAACCCACCAATGCCTAGGAGCTGGGGAGAGGGATTTACACACTTTACATTTTCTAATTTCCCTCTGGATAAGAATCATATAGTTTATCTAGCCTTTTAGGCTGTGGAAAAGGTAAGGAGTATGGGTTTTTGAACACACTACCATTGCACGTGCCTGCATTACAAAACCTTTCTTTTTCTTCCCCCAAGCACAAACGGTTGATAAAATTTAAAAAAATTAGGCTGGCGTTGAGTATTGCGACACACAGGGTACTAAACGTTTGGGTATTTGGTGAATTTCTCAAATAGATTAGAAGTTAGCATGAGGCAAATGAAAATAACCTTCCCCTCCCCCCCACTACTAAATAAAGAGCAGAAGGGAGAAAGGATGGGGGGGAAATCTTGGAGATTTCTCCTCCCCTTTTGTTGTCCCCCTCCCCTTTCCCGATATTGATATTGCTCTGCTTTTTGATCTCTGCACTTCTTTGTTTTGGCTTCACAGGTATCAAGGGAAAATGGCTAGCAGTGAGTTCTGTAGCTTTTCCTGCTCTACAGCCCCTCTGGCTTAGCCAGCTGGATCACACTGAATTAGTCAAGTACTTCATTATCTCCCTTCTCTGCACATTTAGCTCCAGGTAATAAAATGCCCAAACAAGAGAGCCAGTGCCTTCTGCTGCACTGTCTGTGAAGTTTTGTTGTTTTGGCCAATTCTGCATATCAGCATTGTGCTATGGGAGGGCATCACTTTTCATCCCTTGCCTGCAGTGCTTCCCAATCTCTATTTAGTCACAGCAGTTAGCTAACCATGTAGCTGTTGATAACATAGCACAGTTTTGGAGCCCCTCAGCCTTCAGGAGGTCTGGGATTTCTCTTCCCAGTGTGGGCCTACAGGAGGAGAGGCAGCTAGCTGGGAGAGCCAGACCAATTACATGGTGAGGATGGATGCAGAGCCGCCGATGTGAGAACTGCTCTTATTAGCAGCCAGTGGGCAAGGAGTTTTGCACTAGGGCATTTTTTGCAGTGGTGAGCTGCTAGCCAGATATCTAGGTCAGGTAGAGAAAGCCACAGACTGAAATCCAGGCAGTTGCTTTGCGCACCCTTCTGTGCTTCACAGAGAAAGAGCGTTTATTATTATTATCATTGGCGGTCGTGGTGGCTTTATTTTTCTTCTCCTGACTCACTGCGATTTAATGGCAGCTTTTCTTTTTCATTTGTATTCTTCAGAACAAATGCTTAAAATCCATTTTTATGTATTTTTTTAAATGCATTTTTCTCCTCCCCCTGCTCCATAGGATTTTTTCCCCCTAAGATGACCTTTAGTTAAAGCCATAAACTAGCTTGAGGCAATCTCTGGCAGCTCTGTCATGTGATGGGCAAAATGGGCCATATTTAAATCACATGGAAAAGAACAGAAAGAAAGAATCTAGTTCACCTCTTCAGTGTTTAACCTTACTCACAATGGCCAGTGCTGAAAATCTCCTAAATATTCTCTATTTCGTGGAAGGCATGAGAAAAATATGTGCTGGGAAAAAGTCTACCTTGCATAGAAATCGTTTCAAGAAATCAGTTCTCCTTGTGTGAATAAAAACAAAGGAACTAAAAAATAAGAGAAGATATGCAATTTTTTTTTTGGCAGTCACCTTTCCCCCATCCTTGTACCATCAAGTTCACCAGATTTCTTGCCTGAGACATTCAGCCCACAGGAAAGTAGGTAGGGATGAAACATGGGAACCAAATTCCATGTTAAGACTTACAGTGCTAAAGATATTCAAATTCAGAGCACTAAAAAAGCAACAGAAAAAAAGCTATAAATGCATATTATAAATTTGATTCACAGCCTGCTGAAGTAAACAGCTGACTCCTATTGATTTCAGTGATCTGTAGATCAGTCCTCGGCGACAAAGAGAAGGATCTCATGACAAAGGTCCAGACTGCAGCATTTAGATAAAAATATTAGCAGCAAAATACTGCTAAATTAATCCAACTTCTTTTGATTATTGATGTCCTACTGTTTTCTGCCTGAAACAACATACACGATGCATCAGTCATTTATAAATTATTCATTCACAGTTATTTTGGCAGCAGCTTCTTTCCATTTATCAACTGATAAAAGTAAAGGAGATAAGAAGGGTAATTTTATAGCCCCTTGACATTTACCTTTGACACAATTTCCATATTTAATAAGGTAAAATAAAAATGACATTTTGGGGATTCCGAAGTCCATATTATAAAGCTTCACTTTGAATTCTGTATCTAAGTCACTTGAGATGAGTGAACCAAGCACATAAAAACCTCATGTGCACTCAAGTCCCTCTGAGCTGGCATCTCAAGTGTGATTTCAGCAGCCCTGAAATGTGCTTGTTGTGCCACCAAATTGCAGAGCCTCTGCACGGCTGCAGTGGGAAAGATTATGGTTGACTTCAGAGGCTTGGATATCATCCAAAGAGCCACAGCTCTGGGGACTGTTGAAACCATGAGACATAGCCAGGTCAAGAATTTACTGTTGCCTGGCCTTGTTTCTAAAGATCTCATCCATATTCCCACACACAAAGCTCTTGGCCGTTTCAGATCTTTGCTCAATATTACTAAAACAGTTGTTCCATACGCTCAGTGAAATTACATCTTATGAAGCCTGAGGTTAAAGATGGGGAAAATCAGGTTCCAGATATTCAAAAACTACGTCTGTCTCACTGTCTGTATTCATCTGGACCTTTGTTAGGTCCACAACCCACTGGGCTGTGGTACCACAGCACACGACATGCGGTTGCCACACACCGCCAGAAGTGCGAGCCACTCCAAGCAAACAAAAAGCAAGTGGAATTACTTCCATCCCAGAAAAGAATGACAGAGCCTTTGAACAGCATCTGTCCTATTTTTCACTCCAGCCTTTAAGACAATTAAAGACAGACTTAATTTATTTTTTTTTAAGAGGAAAAAAAAACCCATACTATTTAAAATAGCAGAGCAGGAATAAATTATAACAGTACCATTAATCCCAAGATCTACAGAGACTACCAAAATCCTCCACACATGATAAAGTACCAAGAGACCACTGTGAAATTTGTATGCCACTTCTACAAGTCCTATAAGTATTGCACATTATGCATCTAGAAGTAATTACAGCACAGCCAATTAACTGTTGACTTGCTCTTGCCCTGTAATTCTAGACAGTATTCTTTGTGGAGTTGTTCTTTCAGGAGTAATATTATACAAGAGACATTAGCCGCCGGTTCATACCTGCACGTACTTCAATAAAACCCGCCACTGTTCATCTGCAAGACACTGAGCTCTGCACAATACCTAAAGGACACAAGATGGGGAAGCTTCAACTGAGAGAATAAATTGGCCAGGATAGATTTCAGAAACAAAAAGAAACTCACAGCAGAGTTTGATCACCACAGCATCCACGAGTGCCATCAAGGGACAGTTATCAAGAGGTCACATATGCCCCAATTCAATTCCCTTCACCAAGGTGTTTTTTTCTCCACACTTTCCTCGAAAAGCAAAACAGTCTCATGTTACTAGATGGATGTAGGAATATGAAAGATCAATTAGAAGCTGAGTTATGGTATATTTTTTTTATAAGTGCCCGACAGATTAATGTATTCTGCACTTAGGAAAACAGTTCAACAACATCACCCTGCTCTCCGAGACACATACAGCTTTCACATTCATGGCTAGGATAGAAGAAACAGGAGCAAAGGTGGTGAGATGAGATTTCTGTCATCAAGCCACTATACATATAATTCGGGTATTATTACTACTATTTATTCCAATGAAAAATTAACATAAAGCAGAACTCTAGATATTTGGGTGAAGTAAGGGTTATTCAAACTCAAATTCTTATGTAAAACTTTACATCTGGGGAGATTTCTTACCACAGTTTGTGTGCTGGTGAAAGCTGCTGGACTGACAACCCTGGAAGTAAAGGCCTCCTACCTCCCCAAGGAAAACGGAAGTACAGAGAGAGCTGTGCACCTTTTCTGCAGCAATGCAGTGAGAAACTCAGGTCTAGATACACAGATTACCTGGCAGGACTAGAAGCAGTAACCTAGGGCTGGAAGATATCACCTGGGTCATCCGAGATGTAATGGCTGGAAGAATCTCCTATAAATCCACAATTTCCCATGCACACCACACACTGTGCAACACCTGCAATGCTTTTCCCTCCCTGTGCCCCCTAATAAACTTTAGAGATCAACTACAATAGACCAGTGCCTCAGAACAAAGTCATCTTTTCCTAAAGTCCTTTTCAGGACTCTGTCCAGAGAGAGGTGATTTTCAGCCCTAGTACACTATGGCTTGTGCTTCCATATTTGTTGGTTTCTTAAGTAAGACTTAAGTTTTATTCCAAATATATGGCAAGCCCCAGGGCTCAATTCAGATAAGCATGCTTCTGTTCCAGTGCCAAAAAAAAATCCTTTTTTTTTTTTTTCTTGCAGCCATCATAAACCAGTCACCCTAGAAAAACCAGCTCTTTGTTCTTGGAGAAACAACTATTGTCAGAATATTTTACATGTAAATGAAACATGGGAGCTCGTCTTCCTCTTTTATTTGTCATTGCAAGCTTTCCCCATTTACCATTCTGCTCAGATTTTCCCATTTAGCAGTGTATGGAATCTGCAATAGTGCATATTGTAATATGCAAATTGTATATAGCATTTTGGTGTCAGACACACTGAAATTAAATCAAATGGAAGAAAAAAAAAGAAAGAGAGTGTAATAAAGGTACCTTTATGGCCTCAAGCTGTAGATAAATTGTGGTCTGTGGTAGTTAAACAACAGCTGTTTAGATTTAAAACAAAATTATGATAAGGATCCCCAGAAGATAACACCTCTCGAGGTAACAGCATTTACCTAAATGCATCTGTTAGCAGCAAACACTGTGACTTAAGACTGTTTATGTGATAGTTTATTCCCATTTGTTTTCCTTCTCCTCCCCCCATTCGCGTTATTTAGCGGGAACGAACCCTTCCACTGCAATACCAACCTCGGGGGTCTCCAAGCACTTCTCCACCTGCCTCGGAAGGACAAACAGCCTCTCCCAGCTGCCCACAGGTGGAAGCAGGCTGCAAGCCCTCCATGCTGGTAAGTGCAAGGATTATAGAACAGCAAGAAAGCAAATTGCTACAGTTAAAGAAAGAAAACAGCAGGACTAACACGTTTTAGTGGGGGTACGTACACCGAGACTCAGCAATCTTTATACTCTTTGTGAACAGCAGTTCTTTAAGAGCTTTACACCCAATAAAATTTAAACTTTTATATATTTTTTTCTTCGTTTATTGCACCGAGGGTTTTTATTGCAGACATGTAGCAAGCCACCCATATGGAATTTCAGCAAGTGGCAACCATGCTCAGCCAGAGCGCCTCAGATCTGCCCAAACCGAGCCTCAGGTCGGCAGCTTCAGGATAGAATTTTTTGCGCTGGTTCATTTTGTTCCTCACACCCCTTCCCACTCCCTCTTGGCTATATTGCATTGTTTATCATGTTAAATAAATTTAAAAAAAAAAAGTGGGGGGAATCCCAACAAGAAAGAAACAGCAAAGGATTTTAGCTTTAGTCCCATAGTGGGAAAATAGTTACTGGGGAGGATGGGGAGATTTGAATACCCAACTTTCTCTCTTCTCCCACCCCTTTTGACAAAAGATGCGGGCAGTAGCATGGGGCATGCTGGCAGTGACAGCCTTCCATCCCAGCCACTGCCCTCAGGAACACCTACACACCCCTCCATCTCCTCAGCAAGCACGAGTTTAGCAACAGCAATTCATCATTGGGAGAAACATTAATATTTTACCTTAGTTACCAAGTGCACCCGTTCAAACTTTTATCTAAAACATTCTTTATCATCTTTTCATTAAGTTCTCAAGAGCTAATGGTTTCTGAGTTCCCGGGGTAAGGATGATGTTCTGAATAATGAAAGCTCATTATTTCTCCACAGAATGCTTGTTAATTCAAATGATGATATTAAAACTATAGTAGCCTTTAGCGCTGGGGTGATTTCTAGCATACTTTATCATGTATCAATATATACTCTGTTTGTCAAAACTGCCCAGGGCTGGGGCTGACATTCTCTCTGGAGGAGTCTAGTGCTTCAAGAGGCACTGAATACACCAAGGTGACAACTTGCAGAGTTTGCGCCTCTAGGAAATGGAAAGATGAAACTTGAAGTGCCATTGTCCCCCTTGATTTCCTTATTAGTATTCATAAAGAGACAGTATCCTCCTCTTTTTCTAGTCCTCACAGGCCTTTCTTTTGAATGAAATAAAAGGCGCATGCACACACACAAAAAATACACATCCACAAATTTTACATATAAAACATACCCCTTTGTTGCAATTTAAACAATCCAAAATGTGTTTCTGGAGTTACAGGTAGGCATGCCTATTGCTTAGCCACAATCAATTATTTTTTAAAAAAAGTACACAATAAAGATGAGGGAAAGACATTTTTTGTACCCTATTGTGTTTTTTTTTAATCTGCCTTTTTCCCCTCACCCCTGTCCATATAGCCAGAATATATTATCCAGCAGCTTAGCCAGAAGCTCCCTGACATTACTGCCCACTTTTCAGCTTTGATCACAAAACTACCACAAATATGGCCAAGGCATCATTCTCCCACCATCATGCCCCCTCCAAGAAAGAAAGGAAAAAAAATTTTAAAAAGGAGGGAAAAAATCAAGGAAAAAATTCCATCCATATGGAATCCCTTAGTGAATGCTAAAAATAGAACTGCAATGAAAAGGCCAACTAAAGTGGTCAAGAAGCATGTTTCTTCAAATAACATTACATTTCCTGCACAAGGACTCCTTCTCCCACCTCCTACAGCCTGCATAAATATGCACACCCTTATCTGACTGCAAATTGGATCATCAACTCCCATTAGGTGTTTTGCAATTGCGAGCTCCGAGCTCTGGCATGGAAGGGGAAGGAAGATGCTCAGAGACTCCAAACTGGTCTCCAGTCCCTCATCGGCATCACTTGTTTCCCTTAATGCTCAACAAGATAAAAAATTGAGGGTTTGTAATTGAGCAAGCCCCTCCTGCTTCCACCCCAGTCCCTCAGCCCTTTCTCCTGCAGTCTCCCAGAAGGAAATGTAATTCTGAGCATCACAGCAGCCCTGCCGGCTGCTGGGAGCAGCCAGGTCAGCATTCACGTGTGCTACAACACACGTCTCCGCACCGTCCTCGCGTAATTATCTCTCTCGTGAAAGATTTGCTGGACTTTTGCCCACAGGCAAAAATAATAAGAATATGGCAAACTTTTTCCAGCTTCCCCTACTGGCCTATCCTTAGAGTAGGAATTAAATATTAATGTGCTTAAAACACCTAATTGGCTGATATTTTTCAGTTTTGCACAGATGCAAGGCTGAATTGCAAGTTTATTTATGCTGCCTCCCATTCTTAAGCAGGAAATACATGTGAAAAGTGCTTTTTCAGCCCTGTTACACAGGCTTACAGGAAGAGAAGGACAATCGTGTGATTTCAGCATCCCTGTTCACCTGAGGGCATGCTGTCATCTCAAACATATCCCAGCAACGTTGGTCTCCTCTGGAGAGCCCCAAGGCTAGCACAAAGCTCAGCCTGTGGACAGTGCTCCTGCCTTCCAGAGGTGGCTCTCCAGGAGCCCCACACCAAGGTATAGGTCTGGCTGTTAACACAGATTTTTCACCGTGCTCAAGGCCCCAGTTATGCCAGAGTCCGAGCCACATTAATGAGAGAAGGAGCAGAAGCAGCTGTTGCTGCAAAGGTCCCAGCTCAGGTCCCTCAGCCACAACAAGGAGGTTTGCCAACAATGCCAGCACAGTGCTCCTGGAGGAATCATGCTGTGGAAGTGACTGTTGCAGGGGCACAGGCCATGGCATAGGCACAGGACAACATGACCACACACGGGCAGCACTGAACCTGCCCCAGCCCAGCAGAGCCACTCCACCCTGGAGGAACAGGGGAAGACCCTGGAAGCTCCCGCCTCTCCTCAAACAAACATTCACAAGGTAAAGCCTTTCAGCAAGGCTGACTGCAGTGCCGATGTCGAGGTATTTCCAAACACACTTCTCAGACCACGTTGTTATCCTCTCCCACAGCCCATGTGTGCACTTTTGACTGAAACCAGGAGCGTGGCCTGAGGGCTCCAGGGGTGGACTCCACACTGTTGAGAAACGAGCTTATCTGGAGAAAATGAATTGTGATAGAAAAATAATTGTGTTCTCATGGTGTTAAATAATCGGTACAGGGCAGTATTTGTTTCACCACTTTAGGGCAGAAACAAACAGATTTTTCAGTGCAGTGTTCGTATGACCAAAAAAAAAAAAAAAAAGCTCCTTTCATTGATTTGACTCTATTTTATTGGCATCCTTACCATGCAAAGTCCAATTGACTGGTAGAAATATGTCTGATGAGGATGGAGGTAGTGAGAGGGAATAAACCCACATATGCTTCTCAAGCTGTTCCTGCTGTACCTTTCAGTTGGATCTACAGAGCTACACAAAAGTTGTGAAACATGCAGGCTAAACTATTAGTTATTTAGTTCCGTGATAAAGGATACAAACCTGCAGGCACACATTTGTGCAATTGCATGTGAATGAGCTGGGTGCTTGACACTTTTCACACATGAACATTCACAGAGATTCCCTGTCAGACAATTTCTTTTATTTTTTTATTTTTTTTTAGCAAATATCAATTAAACAGCCATTTTCTCTGCAGGACTGGGAAATACATTTTTCCATCTTCCACAAAAATTTAGTGCATTTCACAAGAATTTTAGAATTAAGGATTTTGACATGCTCAGATTTTCTAGATAAAAGATAGTGAATTTAAGTGGAACACAACATTTCAGCTTTTGTCCTGAATCTGGACTCCTTCCACTAGCTGCAGACAGACCTCCATTTCTTATTAAAAAAAAACAATAATAATAATTAAAAAAAAACTTATCACAAAGTCTTCAGACATTTTTTCAATCTTAAAAAATGGTAATAAATTTTAAAAAATTAAAAAGCAGGACAAGTGCTGTTGACAGAGTGCAACACTGAAAACACACTGCTTATGAATCAAGCTAAGGTGGTTCCCACCACCCCCTTCAGTTTCGGGGTTGAGTCTATGTCTGTTAACTCCTCTTGGCAAACCTGGCACACTTGCAATACCAGAAGGGAGGGAAAAGAGGATGTGGATTGTAGAGGAGTGAAGAAACTGTTTCCCAGAAGTTGTGTGGCCAACACACTTACTAAACCAAACCTGTGACCTAGACTTTACTTGACTACATTCAAGTCCTGACCTTTCAAAAGCTTTTTTTTTTTTTTTTTTTTTGAGGAAGGCTGGCTTTGTGAAAATCACTTGCAATCAAAGGTTTGTCAAGAGCAAGGCCCTAAGTAGTTCAGCACTCATTTCTGAGGGTGACTTAATTTGCAGGACAGAATCTTGTGCAGGTTTCCTTTGTGCACTGGCATGCACAGAACCATCACAAAGAAAATGTCTTCAGAAGCAGAGCCCAGAAAATCCACCAGCATTGCCCACACAACGTCACAGTGAGGAGGAGATTACACAACTTGACTGGTTTCTGGTGTAATCATTTTGAAAGGGACTTTTGCAGGGACTACTGCTGCACTTCCAATGCTAACTATTAGAAGAAACTACAAGTCACTCGTTCAAGGAAAATATTTAGGAGGAACAAGAGTAGAAAATGAAATTTATTTATATCTATTTTTTACACTGGTAAATCTAAGCTATTCATTACCAGAATAAGAACAGTATTTTGTGCAATTCAGAATTCTCAAACTAAGAAGATGACAGCACCCAAGTCAAGGGGGGGAGAAAAAATTTCAAACAACACACTAAACACCTCAGGACACAATAAAAATCCAGAAAGTTGGCAATCCCACCCTGAGAAATTTGCTGGAGAAGCAGGGACATTAGAAGTACGAAATTTGACTTAATAAATGGAAGAAAAATTGGAGTGAAATTAAAAGTCTTCCTAAAGACACGATCACCACCTGAAACGCTTGGTGCGTGGCTGATAACCCCGCAAAGCTGCGTGGTGATGGCCCTTTGAGAAAAATATGCATTTTTGCAGCTGGCCAAGACAGCGCAGGCTCCCAGCTCCATGCAGGCTCCCTTCCCACAGAAGAGGAGCACCACCAGACAGGTCTATCACAGCCCCTTTGGCGACAGCCTCGGTTCCTCCGCTGCGGCACACGCCGGACCAGCGAAACTGGTTCTACACGCCCTGGGAAAAAATGACAGCTTCTCCTCGCAAGCTGCACCGATCACAAAAGGTGGAAGAGGCTTCCATGCATGCCCAAGCCTGCTCCTTCCAAAAGGCCTGCACGCCCAGCTCGGCGGGGCAGGAGCTTCGAGGAGCACTCCCGGCTGCTCTGCGGCTCAGCTTGGCCGGCAGGCCCTGCCAGGTCATGGTCCTGTACCCAGATCTGTGCCCTACTCGGTGTCCAGCTGCCTGCCCTGCCTTGTGGGCTGCTTCTTCCTCCTTCTTCTGGAGCATTGACCCCTCTCTGCAAATGGCAGCGGGAGCAAAGTGTCCACGGCATGGCAAGGGGCCAGCCTTGCATTGCCTTGAGGTAAAAGGAGCCAACTGTTTTTTCCTGGAACATGCTCCAAATTTCACACCGTTTTTCCCCACAAATGTGGGAAACGAGCAGCAACCCTTTGTACAAAAGGGTATTTTCACACATGCAGATAAGGCATGTTATGCACTGCTCTCCCATGTCCTCCCCAAACCTGAACCTTAATCACCTTTGAGAGCCCTATGAAGGGAAAAAAAGAAAAAAAACCAAACCGTAACCCAGGTCTTAACTTGCTGAAAACACCATTCCAACACATTCTGCCCTATACCAAGGCTACTCAAGCTCTTGAAACTCCTTTTACAAACCACAGCAGCCAGAGTTACACAAGCACCAGACCAAGACCAAGCGTCCTGGCTACAGTATCTCTACTGGCATCACTAAACCAGGGCACATGGCAGTAAAGCCCCTGTATTGCCCAGCAGCCAGGTCATTTACCTCCATTCTCACCTCACATTCAAGTCCAGACAGGAGAAGGGAAAAAAGAAAAAAAAATAAAGAAAAAAAAGGAAATAAAAAAGGAAATAAAAAAGGAAATAAAAAACTCCTACCCTCTGCTCTACCAGATTTCACACCTCATTGATCTCCTCAATCCATGGTGAAATATCACCTGGGTCTTTTGCAAGTGGGTGAAGCTAAAACCCTGCTTTGGGCTGGGAAGCACAGAAGAAAGGGAAAAGGCATTCATATACACATGGTAAGGATGACTAGACAAAGATATAGCATTGCTTCACCAAGAGGAAAAAGAAAATAAAAGTAAAAAAAAGCACCCATGCTGGCAAGCCATCCCAAGCTGAACAAACAAACCTCATGGCTCAGTTAACCTTTCCAGAAGTACTGGTCTCAAGTCGGAACTTTACTTGAACGACTTTCTTAAAAAACTAAAGACAAACAAATGGTATAAGGCAGAGAGAAGCAAACCTTGAAAGCCACAAGGTTTGGGGCCTTAGGCTATTTCTCAATATCCCTCAAAAGTTCCAGGCATTTTGCCAGCACAAAAATCTACCTTCTGGTGCATCTTCATTTGACTTTGCTTACATCCAACCTTACACTTTTACAGTCCTCTGGCTCATTTAAACATCAGGGGAAAGCCTCCACCCTAATTTTTGATAGCCGGGTTTCCATGAGGTTTTTTTTCTCTCCAATTAGCAATGTCCATGGGGAAAAATCAGATAACTTTTTCCACTTCATAGAGAATGTATTTTTATAAGTCTTCTAAACTCAAAATAAACAGGAGTGGAAACAGTAGCCTCCTGCATGGTTAGTGGGTGCTTTGAGATTTTTAAAAGAAAATGGAAAGCTGCAACTACAACAGGGGAAAAAAATCCCAAATAACAACATGTACGTGGATTTGCTTACCCCTCCCCTGAAACACACAGCATGTGAGCCTGTATAATCTCCTGATGTGAAACATTAGCAAGATCAGACTGCTGAGGGATTTACATCTACGAGGCCACAGCAAAAGGCATAAGGAAAATATCTATGGCTAATAAATACCAGAATGGTAAAAAAGCAAGGAGTGAGAAGGCACCCAAAGCAGCAGTTCTCTCCACATCCTGCTTCACACACAAGGGAAGGCACAGCAGGCTGTCCTTCTAGATCCACTTTGAGGACAAGTGACAACCCCTCTGTTTCACCAGCAATGGAAAGAGGGAGTGAGCTCTTTGGCACACAGCTCAGGCTGGGTAGTAAATTTGTACTTCAGTTTTGAAGAGCAGTGAAGAGGAAACCTATAGGAAGCAATAAAAGCCCATTTCATGTAAAATTTCCACCAAGATTTTCAGTAGTCACTTGGGGGATAGTACGGGGGTTGTCTTTAAAGAAGAAACAAAGATGTCTATGTTGGGCCAAACTTGTCAATTTAAAAAACTTAGCACAAGATTTTTCACAGAAAAGTTGCTCTTCAGGGTTTTTGGGGTTTTTTTTGTAGTTAGGATGTTACTATGTAGGATTAAATATTTTTTTATGTAAAGACTGAAAATTTTGTTTTCCTCCTATTAATGGTTCCTAATCTAATTAATGGTTTTAAGTTCTATAATATAATGAAGTCATAACTCTGAAGGACATGCAAAGAGGAGTGACTTTTAAATGAATGAAAAGCAGTTCAGTACAGACATCAAGTAAAGTCCACCACACTTCAGGAAAATTCTATTCATGGCTCACATGAGTTGAAATCAAGGGGAGGCAACTGGGAAGCCAATTATTATGATCAAATGGATCACTGAAAATTACTTAAGTAAGTAAATTCTTGGAAGACAGTATTGGAAGTAGAAGGCCAAAGGTGAAGAAGTAAGATGAGAAGAGCAGAAGGATGGGTAATGCAGGAGTTAGAAGCTCCCCAAGAGCAAACAAAAGCAAAAGCAATTGCCAAATGGAGATTTCAGCCCCAAGAGTCATCTTAAAGCTGTTGGGATTGAGGTGATATCATTCATTTACATTGATGCATTTTCTACAGTTTGTGGAAGAGATGGGAGCTGCAGAAGATATGTAGGGCACTTACCGAAATTATTTATGGTTTATGATAAAGGGTTGCGCCATCACTCTCTTTGTAAGGACATATGTATAACCAGCACAAGAAGAGTTACTACGTGTTTAGCAGAACAATTAGAATTTCCAGACCATTGGAATACTGAGAAGCTCAAGATTAAAAGAGGGAGATCAGGATTTTCACAGCTGCTTAGACATTCAGAAACGTCAGATGTCTCTTTCAAAGCACCTAAGCAGGTAAGGCATGTAATCCTCACTGAAGTCGACAGAGCAAGGTGCCTGACCCCAAGGCAGTTTAGCAATGCTCTCAGGCACCTACTTTGACTGGAAAGTCCTATATCACCCTGCAGATCTGGCTCTGGGTGCTGCAGATTGGAAACAGAGGACACTCTCCTATGTGTTCACCTTCTGCTAAGAGCATTCAGGGAAAAAAAGTCCAGCAAGAAATAAATACAAGAAGTAACACCAAATGATTTGGTTAATTTAAAAAAATAATAATAAAGAAACCAAAAAACAAACAACTCTAGGAGATCCCGAGACAGATTGAGGTTTTTTCTTCCCGGGAAGAAAAGGCTTCTACAAGGCTGGAGGGGACCGCGAGCCCCTTCCACCATGTGCAGCCTCTTTCTTCCCAGGTCTCTGGGATGCAGGCAGCAGCCCTGGCAGAGGCACTGCCTTCACCCACTGCCTTTTACCACTGCTCACATAATTGCCCTGCAAGAGGTGCCAGATGGCAGATAATGGCTGCTCTGAGTTCAGGTGGCATACGTGCAGTCACACGAGCCAAGTTTCTCTGGAGCTGTCAGGGCCTGATTTTTTGGGAAGGTTACGTAAGTACACGCTCAAGGAGCACCTACGCAGCGCAGGAGCTGGCCAACCCCTTCCTCCTCCCTCTGCCTGCTGCAACATATCAGGCCCACCTGTGGCCTGGAGAGCACAGTCTTCACATAAAAGTTGGCTTGATTTTCACACTGCTTTGAGCCTCGCATGGAGATGGGGAGGAAAAAAATAATAAAGTATTTGTAGTGCTGCAGAGTGACCAGGGCATAGGTAGCACAATCAGTCTCTGTGCAAATGTTCTTCTTTGAAGTGTACGAGTCCAGCTGTGATATTCCTTATATTAAATATAAAGAATATAAATATACCCTTTAATATTGCTCTTAATTTTTACATTGTTTTCCTGTCTTATCTACATTAGTCTGCAGTCCAACCTGTAACAGCAGTGAATATCTCCAGAATCCTGCTCTTTCCCCCATTTTCTGTAGTCATTTCTATGCTGCCATAAATTCAGCAATTCAAAAGTTCTGCTGCTAAGGTCTAATCATTGTGCCTTAGATAAGGTCTGAACAAATTCCAGTGTAATAAATAACCAAAACTAGATGAAACAGCTGTATCCCCCGCATTTTTCCCGTGTTATAATTCAGTTTGGATCACAGCCCAATTCTGAGGTAGACAAAAGCTGATCCAATACAACTGACTGGAAAGATAGCAAAGCATATGGTGCATATCAAGTGATTAATTTTCAACATTAATTTTTAAGCATTAATTTTAGGTATTTTGGAAGGAAGAAGCAAGTAACTGCCAAGTTTAGTTAATTTTTGGTTTTAATGACTACTTTTTTTTTTTCTTACATTGCTTCTCCTGGAGTAAGTAAATTACTTTGTAATCTCAATTAAAAAAAAAAAACGTATTCTCATCTAAATTTTGGTTAGGAACTACCAAGCTGTAAAGCCCCCAAGTAAGGGATTTAAACTGAAGTGGAACCAACACCTAAACAATAAAATGACAGCAATACAGAAGTTGCAGAGATAAAGTTGAAATTCTAAACATATCCAAACAGCAGTTATAGTTTCTAAGCCCCAGACATAATTCCTCACAGCAAGAGGGAAAAAGGCAAGTTGAAAAATAGCAAAATTCAACTTGTCAAATGCAAAATAAAAACTTCCCCTAGCTGCTGTTTCTGTATGCTGGGAGCATAAAAATAATATATGAACAGGGAATGTGACAACCAAAGATGGCCTCAATGATTGTTAGAGCTAAGAAAACATTTACTTCTGCACTTTGTTCAGAAGGGCTGCTGAGTTTACAACCTGTGTCGATGCAACCCCAGCCAAAGCGTAACAGTGTTTTCTTAAACAATCCAATTAATTTGTTTTTCAAGCCAGTCCATTACATGAAGTCAATTCAATCCTGTTTTGCTCCAAAGAGTCTCCCAAAGTGTAGCAATTATATTAAAAAATCCAGTCTAATTTATTTTAAAAAACAAAATTTAACACCAGACCAAATCAGACTTCCATAACTCTGTTGGTAAATTTCACTGTAATGGTTTTTACATGCCATAAGGAGGGAAAAATGGGGCAGCACATCTCAGAGTATGATGCAGTGTCATGCAAATAAGTATCCTATGCATGCATTTTGTTTCCTTTCACTATGGAAAAACAACTGCATGGTAGAAGACACACCTTTTCCAACTTGGCCATCACCATTCTGGTGAATACAGAAAAATCGGTTTTCCTCCCACCTAGCTGATATTTAGAGAGCTGTTCTGTTGTATACACAGTGCCCAGATATTTCTTTAGGAGACATCCAATTCACTGAGATCTTCCCTGGCATTTCAGACTAAGGTTCATTTTGAACCCACTTTCAAAAGAAATTTTCTGGCTTGCTTGACAAATCACTACATGCAACTTGGTTATAAAGAGCCTGAATGTCTCTTTGTGGCTACTGTTGGAATCTAGAAGATAATATTTGGACAAGGACGTTGAGACCAAGCAGTTAACCTGTAAACAGTTTTGTGGGCTAACACTTAGTAAGTTAACATTCATTGCCACCTAAAATTATTCCTGAAAAAAAAGAAAAAAAATCTTTAGAGGCATTATGAATATAAACACATTATATTAAAAAAAAAAAAAAAAAGATACCAGAGAACCAAAAGTTATTCTGGTACTGAAAGTTACTCAAATGCCTCAGGTTGCCAGAAACATACCCTAGTGTTTGAGACAAGAAAGAAATCAATAGCACTTCTTTACCAGTCAGGACATACCTGAGTCCTTTTTCCAAGATATTATCAGACACAACAAAAGGGCATAAGAAAATTAAAATCTTACTGCAGGAGATAAGCAAACGAGCTGAATTTCAGTGGCCTGCTATCTACAAGACCTTCAGCTCTGATCTTAAACTGCATTCACTTTCTTGTCCACTATCACAATTTTGCTGATCAACCTCCATTTTAGGACTTTCGGGTGACTACCACTTCATTCATTAAATAATTACAGTTAATAACCAACCACTTTGGGAGTCCAAATAGTGCCACGGTATCTCCAGGAGCCTCAGTGCTTGTGAAATGACATGTAAACCCTACATCTCTATTAAAATGCTGCTGCAAGTGATCAAAGTGAAGAATGTCTTAACCAGCAGACATTACCATAAAAATACCAGCAGATCCCAAATGGCATCACAGGGGAGGCCCAAGCAGTACCACTACTACTCACTACTTCAGTTTTACATCTCTCTTCCTAAGAGACAAACCTGCTTCAGGAAAGTGAACTGTGTTGCAGACAGTAAATTTACTGCCCTTTAAACACCCATTTCCAAATTAATTGTCTAGTGCTAAATGCCACTCAAGCTCTGCTGACATTCTTTATCCACCCAAGCCATGGCTTTCTGAGGTTTATAAAGCTAACAGAATAATTTGATTGACTTCCTGCCTATTAATTCAGGGGGCTATACATTATTTAAATTACTTGAAGAGATGAAAGCATTCACTTGATTCTAAACTTCACTCCCATCACTCTGATGAGAGAAGTTCCCTCCACATAACATTTTAACTTCATTTTCTGTTGCCACTGAAAGGTACTTCCAGAGTTACTGCACTATTTTGAATTCACAGAAAACTCAGAAGACATTTCAGGGTTGGAGGAGTTTTGTTTTTTCAGTCTAAAGCTCAATAAATGCTGAACTTCACTTTAGTTCAATTATTTTTAAGCATTTCAAAACTTCTCCTTTGTGATTTTATGTTCCCTCCTTGCAGAGCAATAAAAGTCCATTAGTCGCCCCTACCAAATGTTTTGTGAGTGCTCTTTATTTGAAATCATATCAGACAACTGTACCTTAGCTTATAAAAAAATGTTGACACCTATATATTATTAAAGTTTATTGTTATTATTAATGCTAGGACAAATACCAGGCTTCAAGCCCTTCCTGCTGGAAGGCAGCTACACACACACAAAGTGCTCAAACACAAATAAAACTGAACGAAACTTCATGGAGCCCATTGGGTTCCTCCATGCATGATTCAAAGGTAGATGAGGAGGTGCCAGTTACTGGAAGAGGAGGGGAAATACTGAGAACAGATGATTGCAGGGCTCAGCCAAGACCCCTCTGACACAAGTACCTCTAGGCTTGGACCGCAACAATTTTCAAAGCTCCCAAAACACGTCAAAAACCCTTCCCAGAACAATGAGATTAGTTATTAAACATCCCAAAATATCAGGGATTTAAATAGCCCTTTGGCACTTCAGCTTTCTTGTGAATTACTTGGGGATGAAGACACAACAGTATTATTTGTAGAGCCCTGTGCTCTTCAGCACATTCAGACAGATTCAATCCCTTGGTCTCTGTCACTGCAGCATCTAGAGGAAATTACAGACAGAACAGATTTTTGAAACTAGACAAGTCTCTGAGCATTATGATCAACAGGCCGCTGCAAGGTACAATTACCTTTGTTTCTCTGGGCCTAAGGATCAAAATCAACTTCTCTTATCCAAGTGTAGTCTCACTGATACATAATTGAGCAAGTGATAACCATCAGGTCCTTTGCCTGGAGAAGCAATGGTTAGCTTGCACACATCAAGAGACTGATTTAAAAATCAATTAAAACTCTGACATGGGGCAATTTTCTCTCAAGGGATTTCAAACCTGCAAAAGCCAGTGATGGGGATCCCACAGAACAAAGGCTGTAGGATGTTGGGGTCTGCAACAGGCACACATCAAGGGATGCACACGGCATTTTGAGCAGTTCATGTATTAAACTAAAAGTTGTTAGACTGGACACAAGCAAGGTATCCATAACACAGAACTCCTTAGTACAGATGACTTTATGTAAGGAAAGTGGATGCAGTTTTCTAAAGCTTAGAAAATCTTATGTCCACTTTAATTAAAATGGTTCTTTTAATCAAAAAAATTAAATCTGTTAACACTGAGTTAATAAACAGTTGGCCATAAAAAGCCAGGCACTTGAAGATACTAGTGGTTCAAAAAGGAACATCATGTTATTTCTGCAATTTAATCTCCTTCACTAGTAACATCTAGCAGACAAAGGCTAACTCATGTGGGACAAAATACACCAAAACACCAAATCATGCAGGATAAGAGTTATAAGACAGAGACAAATAAAAGGAGATGCTAATACACTCTGCAGTATAGTCAAAGAAAAAAAATAATATGAAAAGTAGCACTGAAAGGCAGAAGGATGAGTAAGGATGAAAAATGCAGCAGATGGTAAAATCGTATGTAAAGTGTAGTCAGGGAGGGAAGAGACACTTAGCACCTGTAACACAGAAATTCTTGTGGTAGTCCTAGAAGGAAACTTCTTCAGCCTTAATGTTCCAGCATTGTATTGCACACCTGATTTGCTCAGACCTGAAGCTCAGCCATGATAGGTGGTACCAGCTGAAACACTGGACTCCACAATTCTCTCATCCAGCATGTTGGGCACTGTTTGTGTTCTCTAAGCTACAAAAACCCTATAACCAAGCTTCCTCTAAAGAAATTACTGCTTTTCATGGCTGAAGCCATCATATCTACCTGGCTTATCTAGCCACTTCTGAGTAATATTATATTGAAAAGTATGTTTCATTCCAGCATCCAGTCAATAACAGAATTTAGATCATGCTACTTAAAGTGAAAGAGAAAAAAAAACTCCTGCTTATAAAAAAATGCTTAAAAGTAAGTGGTTAGAGTAACCTTACAGCCTTAGAGGCACTCAGAAGTGGTCAAGCTGGCCACATTTAACTTTTTACATATACACATTTCCATACAAGGGGATAACCTGGGGCATGCCTACACATGTATCCTTTTAAAATGTGGTGGATTGCACAGAAAAGCCAAAATTAGCAAGACCATGTTAGTTCTTCCTCACTTCTTTTGTGTCCTAAATAACACCTCCCAAAATATTCCATTTTAGCACCTTCACTAGGCAAAATGCAGGTTGTAGCATGCCTTGTCTGGAACAACACAGGCACAGCTCAGCCTAACTTTGTGTAGGGTATTTGGCAGAGAAACTGCCTGCAGCTGCTAGAGGAAGAGAAATCTCCTCTACATTTCCTGGCAGGATTTCCCTATCCAGACAGCAGTTTCACCACGTCCTTGCATGTGTCTGTTGTGACTGAATCCCTCTTGCCACAAGAAAGGTAGGAAGAAACCAGAAGAGAGACTAAATATGAGGAAGCTTCTCAGCCACCTGCGTTTCTCTTCTGTCCCTGATGCTACTTCTGGTTTTATGCAAGTGCTACTTCCAGTTAGATTGGATTATTTCCCTTCCCCCAGTGCTTCTTTGGTTTGGCTAGGAGACTAAAAACCCAGTATTAACACAGCTTTAGTCATTAATCAAGGTAACCTTTTTTTGCTTTCCAAAGTTTCTCATGTTCTTATCTTTGCATAATTGAGCATTTGCATTTCAGAAGAGCATCACCTGAGGGAGTGGGGGCAGATTTTGAAAGGTTTGGAGCTTTTTTCCCCCCTTAAGTTTCAAGTTTAAAAAAACAAGGAGAAAATTAAAAAAACAACTTTGAAAGGGGATGAGGTTAAATTACCAAAGCCTTAGGGCAAAGTAACTTAAAGACTGATAATGTATAAGAGTTTCTCCCATTCACCACAGAAACTAACTTTTCACATGACAGGAAATCAACAAGCAATAGAGTCATAACATTTTGTTCTTATGTAGGAGTGTCTTATCAAAAGACACCAAACTAACTTCCAAGTCTTTTTTTTTTTTTTTTTTTTTTTTGTCAGATACCTTTCCAAGGCAGAGAGAACTGTAGATTTTCTGAATGCCTGTGTTGGAAAATGCCACATCACCAGATCTGGCCATTTCCATAAGATGTCACAAGTTTGAGCAAACTCTGCCCAGTCACAGGCATGGTTTTAGCAGAGCCCTCTTTTCTTGGGCAGGATGCTCCATGGGCAGGTGCTTTAGGCTGCCAGAGCCTCAGGGAACTTTATCTGTCAGATCTTACTTTAACCAGGGATATTTCACAACCCAAAGGCTCTGAAAATCCCCAAAGCATGCAGTCACACCCTCCATGCCCCTAAAACCAGGAACAACAGTGTTTGGCAGTGCCCAAATCACAACCAGAGTAAAACAGTACAAGCAGCCCAGTGAGCCAATTACCTTGTCTGTATATTTTGCACAAGTGTCACAAGCACACTGTTCCTGAAAAAAAATTTGCTGCTTAAGGCTGCACTTGTTTCTTCCCAAAGGAGAACTGTTCCTTATATAATATTAGTTTCTTCTACAGAAGCACTTTTTTACTCCCTCTTTCCATAAGCCAATAAGAAATTCTTTTACATATAGAAGGAAGATGACTGACAGTGGTACAGTGGTACAGTTATGAAAGCAGGGAACAAATACTGCAACAGTTGTCTAATCATTCCATATTATTACTATTCTGAAAAAAGTCATAAAACCAAAAATCCTGCTTCCAAACACTAGTCACATAAATCTGCTCTCAATGATGCAGCTAATTTTTCATGGGATTTTTGTTATTTTAGGTTTGATTTTCATGGAGGGAAGTAATGCCTTTTCTGCTGATGTTACTCTGGTGGGAATACAATTTAGTGTAAATACCTAAAGAAGCAAGAAGACAATTCACCTGTAAAAACCTGACTGCTGAGACCAAGAAAGTATTGAAGGCATTGAAGAGAGTCAAAAGTAGTTACTAAGACAAGGAACCCCCTTTCTTTATTTTTTCCCCACAGGTTGCAGAATATTAGGAAAGTATTATGGCAACACTTTGATCCCACCAGTTAATCTGAGACAGCTCAGAAGAGAGGTCATGTCCATGAGGCTTGGTCCCCAGTACTGCTAAGATTTCCTTTCAATTGGAAGGAGAGATTTTTCTCAATAAAAACAGACTATGGCAGCAAGACAAGCGATTTACAGCTCAAACAGACACACAATGAGTAAATCCAACTTCTCTCAGATAACTCTCTGGACAGTACTCCACTATGGATACTGAAACCCCAGATCAATCCCAACACAAACCCTTCTTAATGCACAAACCAGTCGGTGTCCCAGTCCCCCAAGCCTGAGGGCTGTGGTGTAGCTTATATCAACTGGGGTTAACTAAGCAATAATCCTGATCCAAATAATACAAACAAGCAATAAGAAACTCCTCAGCACCAAACCATCTCTCTGCTGACCCAAACAGAAATCATTCACATTTAAATCCTGAAAATCTGACATTGCCTGTGCCAGCGCCTTCTAAAAAGAAACCCTGAAGAGAGATCATTTTCTTTCTGACCCACACAAATTTTTTTACAACTTCTTTGCTGCATTTTGCAGTTTCTACAGAGTTACTTACTGGGACTTTTTTTTCCTTAGCACACCTTGTTTCAGAAAGTTAAGAAATGGAAAAAAAAGACAAAGTCTGAACTGGCTTGCATTTGTGTTGAAGACAGTTATAAAAAAAAAAAAAAACAACATACAAACACACAAAAGTTTTCAGAATATCCCAAGCACCATTACTGCCTCTATTTCCTCTAATGCTTGCAAGAACTGATGCAATTTGGTTTTCATTCTACATCTTGCAACACTTGGGCTATGCTTTTATTCAGAAATAAAATTTACTGAGCATTAGAAGATTAGGAAAAAGCAAGATGTGTTTAACACTTGCTGCACTTTATTGAAAATGTAGAACAAGCAAGGCTTAGCTTAGCTCTAAAACTAATAAATACTTTAGCTGTTTTGTGTTATGGGTAGTGTTCAGTGGCTTGCATGACTAATTAAACAATCTTGAGTTTGCTTTGAAGGCAAAGCCATCCTTAATGGCTTTAAATTACATTCTACCAAGCTAAGCTCAGAATTAAAATCTTCATCTCTAATAAGGAATTCCACTGTGTAAAAATGCTAGTAGAGAGCTGTATTGGAAAGTTTAATAATCTGGATGGTTTGTGGTCCTCACAGCAAAAGGAGAAATCCTGTCATTCTCACAGCATTGGGAGGTGAAGTCCCTCAGGGAAGGTACAGAGAGAAAAGCGTTTTGGGTGGAGTTTCGCCTAAGATGGTAGCGGGGAGGAGGCAAAGGTGTAAGTGGGGTTGGGAAGCAAAAGCAGATGGTCAGGGAGGACACCTGTTAAAAAAGATGTAGTGGTAGTTCTTGTTACATGGTCCTATCTGTTGGCAGCTCTGGGGAAGCCCAACTCTAATCCATTGCTATCCAACACTGGAAGAAGTCACCAGCACATCCTACATTCGCTTTCATAAATGAATTGTTTGAGACCACAGCTCCTCCTCTGTAGGCAAGACTCAGGAGTTCATTTTCTCTCAGCAAGCACACCACAGCACTATTTTTTCCATCAACAAACATGCAGGAGTCATCCCTAGGCTCACAGGGAGTCACTACCCAGGTTGCAGAGCAGAGTCAGGCACAGGCACCCCACATGGAGCAAGGACGGCATTTTGCTGCAAAGGTTTGTGCCACAATCACTGACTACGCCTGCAACACTTCTTTGTGGGAGGGGTAGAAAAAAGCTGCATGCAATAAAAACAAAACCTGCAGCTTGTTCTGATCAGTGCCAGGAGCAGATGCCCCTCACATCAGCTCTCTCCCATGCCGCTTCTCCAGGATGGAACACATAACCCACACCTGCTGCAACAAGTATGTCGAGGACTTTTTTCTGAGCAAGACAGTTTTGATCCCCAAGCCATCTGAAGTCAGTGGAGGCATTCCAAAAGCATGGATGTTTTTTTCCTGTTCAAATAATCAAGCCACCTTTTTCATTCATCCAGCAGGACTGGGGCCGAGCCTGCCTTAAGAGAGGCATAACCCACCACTCATCCTTTGGCTGCTGCCTGCAGCACATGTGGTGTGCTCAGTCCTTTTGAGTCACTGCCCATTAAACAATTGTTCCTCCTCCTTCTCTTTCATTAAAACCATCCTCAAAACCCTGCCCGGCATCTCCCTGCAGTTAAGTTGATTTTTCTGTGGTGTCTGTATGCATGGAAGGGGGGGATCTTTTTTCCATGATTACTTTCCCCACTGATCTGGTGGTTGAGAAGTACCATATGTTTTCACTGTTTGCCTTTACTTTTAGCTCTTCCACAAACGAAAATGTGAAGCCATCCATGCCTTCTCTGGCACGGGTCTGCCTTGTTTTCTTTCCCCACTTAACGGACTCATTCATGTGTAGGAGACTTCTGATCCCAGGTTTAGATATTCATCCCTATTTTACATAACCATAAGCTAGGTACTTATGTAAACTACATCTGGGTCTTTGCCCTGTGCACAACAAGCAGAGAGGTCTTCCGTCACCAACAAACAACTTCCCTCTGCTTCCAGGTGCCCCTTTGCAAAACATGCCACCGGCAGAGAGAGGGGGGAAAGGAAAAAAAAAGGAGGTGTCAATGTACAGTGAGCAAAGGAAAGAAACTCTCTGGTTTTCTTCTTGTGCTAACTGGTGGCTCACTGACCAGGGACCAAAGGCAAGAAGTCCAGCACATACACATCATCCTTGCTTCCAACCCACCACTCTGCTTCTGGAAGCTGCTGTGCGGTTGGGATGGGACCCATTCAGTTTCATACTGGTGCAAGAGGGGCAGAGGAAGTTGGGTTTTTTAAAGCTTCCATTTAGCAGCCTAGTGACCACCTAAGAATAGAAGGTGGTTTCAGTGCCTTCCAAATTCAAAGAAATTAAGGACCACAGTTCCTACTTCCATGGCAGAGTCTCTGTAGTCCCCAAAAAGGCAAGAGACAGGCCCCAGAGAACAAGGAATCCCTGAAGGGGCAACCTGTATTGCTGGGCCATTGAAACACTTTGGAAGGCTGCTCCAGAGTTTTTCACTTCACAATATAAAATTCAATTAAGCAGGAATAGAGATTACCAGAAATAAAAATACTAAGCATTGAATACATTAGGCCTAGTGACTTATTTTAGTTCCTGCAACGACTAAATAGATTTTCAGCTCTCAAGGAAACCCATCCTTTCTATAGCTCTACTTTGGCTTAGGCAGGAAGTTCCGTGTATGAACACTTTGTATTTCTGCCAGTTCATCCCTTCAGGAGGAAGCTTGCAGCATTCACACACTATCTGTTCAAGAACACCCATGCAGCCACCCAGCATAGGAAATTAAAGTTACTTACCACATGGCTTCAAATTTCCACCAAGCCCAGCTCTGACGAACATCCCTGTGCTCCACCACAATACATACCAGTGCCTGACTGTGGGACAACACTGAGACTTTAAGGGTTCTGAACAGCTTATGGTCTCCTGTCCTCTCCAGTAACTGCAGGAGTCTCTCCAGACAGTCAATAATATGGACTATGTTTGCCTCCAAAAATGATTCATTCAGGATATTAGTGCACCCTAAAGCCACTACAGAGGTCTGCTCTAGAGTTTAGCTCAATGCCACTCCAAACCACAACAGAAAAAGGCAACCCATGCAAGCAGGAGCACCACAAAGGGAAAAGGAATTGGAAATAAAAGGAATGGGAGGGGAAAGAAAAAACCACTAAGTAGCCACAGGTTCTTCCATAACTGCGGCAGTGGATTGCAATGAATGGGAGGCAATTGTGCCTGTCACAAAGGCAGCCTCCACACACTCACCTGGGGAGGATCTCAGCTCAAATACACTGACCCCCATCCATTCCTCACTGTCAAATTCATATTTAATCCCCTTAACACCAGGGCAGGGAGCTAAAGTTCTTGTAGCCTCTGAGCAGCACTTTCTAAGATAAATCAGCATGTTACCTTCCACTACACAGTAAGAAAAAGAAAGAGAAAATAAATGGTGTTATTAGATATGGATTCACTTAAGGAAAATATTGTTAGAATCTGAACAAACCCCTACAGTTCTGTGCTGTGGATGGTGCAATAATGAAAAGTATTATTGGATATGAAGGAAAGTTATGATACTATAATGTAACACAGACAAAGGAGAAGATGTATCAGTCATTATCTAGAATACAGGGGACTCCTGTGGTTTCATTTTTTATTGCTAATTTAATGTACTTACCTGATAAAAAGTGAAAAGGGACAATAAGAAGTAAACATCATCAGAACAAACTGGGATCTGCAGAATGCAGAGATTTCAATAAGTTACTTGTGAAAAAATGTTCAAGATCCCTCAAGAGCTCAGTAACATTCATTAACATCCAATATGTAATAGCAGAAACATAAAATAGATGTGAAAAGAACATTTTAATAAACATAAATTAGGAAATACATTTCTTTACATATTATAGTTGTGCTATAGGAAATTACTTTATAGATAGAAAAAATCATTTTAGCTAAGAAAAGATACTTTGCAAATGTTAGCTCAGCAATCACACATTCTTGTGTGATACAAAGTTTATTCTGCATTCTCTCATGAAGCCTTATGAATCTAATGAATCCAAGACCCTTAGAGTCTTGCAATGTATTCTCTTGTAGTCATGAAAATGACAAATAATCCCTTGCAAATAAATGAATTTACACCACAGTAAAGTTGGCTTGAGAGGGAAATCACACCTTGCATTGTTTTCTGGGAAAACAATTATAGATGTAGTCTGTGTGTCTTTCTGTGGCAGATCCACCAGGCAGCAAACCCAAGCTAAAGCCCCCTTGAGCTTGGCGGCTGAGCTCAGGTCAAACAGATTTCCAAGACTTGCTAGAATTTACTGCCATGAGAGCCCATTTAGTCACAAGGCAGCTAGCAGCAATACTTTAAAAACACAGTTTGAGGGATAGACCAGGAAGCCCAGACCATGACCACAGTGAAATACAGACATAAGTTGTCTTACAAGTGTGTAGGACACTCAATTTTTTTTTCATCCCAAGTGGGAGCCACTGGTTATAGTTTTTTAAAAGTCTAAATTAAGGTTTTTGGAATTCTATTTTTGTGAATGTTTGGCCCTGTATCTCAGATAATAATACAGTAAACACCAGTAAATTTAGTTGAATTCACATAGACCTTTCAGTGATACTTGGGTATCAAACGTTCCACTATGATCTTTCAAATCTTAGCAATGAACAAGCATGTTTGAACACTGGCTCACAAAATTTAAAATGCAGAAATCCTCAGCAGAATCCTCTATGCAGGACTGGACAGAAATGCTGCCTATTTGTACCTACGGAAACTGGCAGGGAGGCATCAGAAGATACTGTATTAATCCAAATGGAGGAAAAATCTATTTGGTTGCAAAATTATCATCACCAGTAACATTTTCTTCAAAGTAAAACTTTCCCACAGTTGTTTTGACCAGCTTGTGCTCCATTGCTGTGTCTGTAAATTGTAATTAAGGACTGTGGGTTTGGAGGAAATGAAGGATCTGATTAAAAGTTATGGAAATGAATGGAGAAGATTGGCTTGAGGGGGTGCTAATGGGGGCATGATCCAGCAATATTGAAGATAAACAGTAAAAATACTTTCAGATGCATAATATTTTCTAATGGAACCAGCTTCTCTTCGTGCTCCTCATACTCAGCAGAGTTCTTTCTTAATAAAAAGGAAGCCTGGGAAGGTTTCCCTAAATTACCTGTAGCAGAGGCAAAAGCAATTGTTTTCCTTGATAACTTCGGACCTATTATTAGCCACCAGTTTCTAATGTTGCATTTCACAGCATTTTGGGACACCTGAAGCTTGTAATATTCATGCCGGTAGATGCAAACCATCTGTCTCCTTTTCAAAGAGTGAAGCTTTCACTCAAAAACTCTCCCCCTCCTCTTTCTCACACACTGAGGTAAATTTTCACCACCTGACTTTTCCTTATTTGTTTTGGGTTTTTTTTTGGCTTTATGAACTGTGTCATCTGTGACTGAATGCCATCAAGTATCACTTAAGCCTGTTTCCACAGTAAGGAAATATTGGAAGTAAAAACTGCTCAAGAAGTGCTTTCTGGTCCCCTTAGTAATGCAGAGCTTGATTTGCAGCTGTGGCAAACAGGAAAATTCTGGCTGGAGTCCATGGGAATTATGTTTGCTCAGCATCCCTGAAAAACCATACTTTGGGTATCTTGGGTTGAAACACACAAAGGGAGGCAGCAGCCTATGTTTTTTAAAAATCTAGCCTTATGTACATTTCAGATTGAAAATTTTTACTCTGGTCTCCCCATAAAAAAAAATTCCTCCACAGGGTTTTACAGTATCCTATCAGATGTTTGGTATTTAGGAAAGCTGAAGAAAAAAACATCACCAATTACAATAGAATATTGGGTCCTTTAATTCTCTTGGAAATGCATGTGGAAAAGATAATATTAAATGAATCTCACTGGGCAGTGCATATATTTGGTAAAATCTATTTTAAAGATGGATTTAATTGACAAGCCTATCACTATTTTTAAAAGAATGAAAAACATATGAAACCAGACATTTTTGTTGAACTATTAAGTGTGAATTCATAGCTGGACATAGTGCCTGTGTATGCACAGTTCATTAACTGCACAGCTATTTGGTCCAAGGCACTTACAGGCTTTTCTGTGGAAATTTGAAGAGAAGGAACCTATGAAATATTTCAGATTTACAAAGCGGTGAGCAGAGCTTTTAGATACTGCCAACAGCTCAGGCTCAGATTAAACTCCCTAAAGTGTGTTTGCAAATCCCTGCTAGGTATAGAGAGAGAAGCTATTGAGGTTCCTCTGGCAACATCTGTGGGACTTTCTGCATCACACAAAGCTTTCGGATGTGGGTCAGGGGCTAAGCAGCTGATTGACAGCAGACAGTAAGATGAGGTTCTTCTTTGTCACCCTAAAAAGGAAAAAAAAAATTGCAAAACTAACACCAGTGAAAAGTGAAGGCTACAAAAGAATCTCTTGTTTATAAGTCAGTAATTAGCAAGTCCATGGTCTGTGTTTGTGTGGGGATTCTGTTTTAAAAGGAAAATACTGTGCTTTGCTTACTGCAGTGGCTTCATCTCCCACCAGGTGCTAGGAATGTGAAACTGCATCTGAACCACCTTGAATGCAAAGGCTTTTCATTTTTAAGGCATGCAGCTGATCCCTGCTTTTGAACACATTCCCACTGGTTTGGCTGGAAATTGCTAAATGCAGGAGTCCATCTCCAGACGTTGGGGTGTGCAGGACTGACTATCTCTGCGAGCTGCTCTGTCCCTGTACCCACCAAACAAGATCTGGACAGGTGTAACATCATAAATCCCAAGCTTAATTCTCCTTTGATGGAATTTTCAGCACCCTTGTTGCTCAGCTATTGACAAGATATTTG
The DNA here is from genome assembly GCA_025920805.1 of Petroica traversi. Classification (NCBI taxonomy): domain Eukaryota; kingdom Metazoa; phylum Chordata; class Aves; order Passeriformes; family Petroicidae; genus Petroica; species Petroica traversi. Next base: position 7,793,963 of record JAHLSL010000006.1, on the reverse strand, counting down.
CTTGTATACTACATCCATTGTTTTCTTCCAGAGACAGCATTCATTTCATTTCAGTAGTCAGAAACACTACATTCATTTGAAGCTGGAGCAGCTTCCATAAAGATTGCAGCTAGACCACACATTTACACAGAGAAACCAGATTTGTGTTTGGTGTGGATTGTCTGCATGTTTACTACAATGCTCATTTTCTTCTTTGAATAAAAGTGCAGATTTTTTTCCTCCGTTATTTGCCAGTGCTATTAACCAGCCTCATTCTTTCCTTTGGTTGTATAATCTGTGTCCTTCTCTGATCTTCTCCAAAGTAAACAAGCCACTTTTTGAGTCCAAGATGCTGTGCCAACACCACCACAACCTTGCCTTTGCAATAACTGTTCCATAAGGAAAGGTACTGTTGGGTTTTTTTTCAGCAGGGATAGTTCAGTGTTGCTCTTGGGGATTCACAGCACTGCTGTTTACCCTGGCAAAACTCCACTCCTTAAGCACACAGTGGGGTATTCAGTGGCCAGGATGACCATGTCCATACCAGAGGATGGACTGCATCCACGGCAACACTGGAGGAGCTGGGGCAGGCAATACCACAGCTCTCCATCCCTCCTCATCTGTGGTTTGGCAGCCTGGGCAAAAGGAAGGCTCTCCCTTCCACCACAGGTCCTAGACCTGGGAGCTGGGTACTGGGAGCTTGCACCTGGGGGCGAGGAGTTTGCATTGAGTACAGCCCTTTGAGCATGAGTCAGGCAAGCCAAGTGGGAGGCTCTGCAGGGGGTTGCACAAGCTGGTTTTAATGGACTTTGTGGAGTCTGAGAGCTGGCGTGGCTGCCTGTGTAAACACAGCCAGTAATACCTCTGATGTAAAACTCGTGTTGTGAGACAGGAGTCAAATGCTTTTTATTCCCCCAGTACCTTGTTCGAAGTTTTATCAGGCAGATGAATCAGATCTCAGCCTCCTAATCTCACAAGCATTTAGCCAAATCTCCCACTGTTCCCCAGTGCAGGCAGAGCAAGAAAGCAGAGTACCAGCTCCTGGCTACCCTTTCCTGTATTTTATTGGGGTTGGAGGAGCCACCAGAATGCTATTTACTCCCACTGCGGCTACCACATGCCATGAATGGGCTCATAGTTGTAGCAGAAGAGATCTACCTAGGGGAAGAGCATGCAGCTTGGTGGGGCTGATTTGGGAAGTGCTGACAGTTTTCTGTCTGCACCTGCTGCACTGACTGGATATTGGAGTCGTGTTGATCAGGTGCGAGTGATCCCTTCACATTGCTGATAGTCCTCAGACTCAAGAAACCTGAGAAATTTGGGAACTTTCTGGGGTGATTTTGGTGGAACATTGTCCTGGATCCAAGAGGGGACAAGGCCAAGAGGTGCCACGATGTGTGACAAAGATGAAATGAGGAATGTTTGTTTCCAGACACTTTTCATGAACAAATGCATTTAAAAACATATTTTTAACAATGAGAAACTTCTGCTCTGAGCTGTGCCATGTCACCTGCTCCTAGAGTATTCTAGGTGTCCTGTTCATTGGGGGTTTTCCTCAAAAGTGGGGTTACTCTCTTGCCCCATAGGGACTCAGCATTTTGTCTTCCATCAGCACCCGCTGATGGAAGCTCACACTGAAACTACAACCTGGGAGAGCTTGAACATTTCACCAAGGCTCTTGGAGGCATATTTCTGGAAGAATAATTAAGGTGTTATTTATGAGACAGCATGTGCAGTAGCAAAATTTATGTCTTTTGACACCACTGTTGGGGAGGTTTACTGATAGGGGTGGTAACACTAACAGAGGTGAGGAATCCTAAAGCTTCTGGGCAGGCTGAAATGACCAGGGTGTATGGCTCACAGATTTATTCATTGCCAGTTGATAACAATTATGGATGTTAAAAAGGGAAACTAAGGAAGAACTGTGGTTATGGATCTTTTTTCAGGGACAGGAAATAAAAAAAAAAAAGAAAAAAGAAAAAAAAGAAACAAATTTAAATGGTACAATGCAGATGGGTCTTAAAACAAAAGACATTATTTCTATTACTAAAATACTCCTTTTCCACTCTGTAGATTAATGCTGCTATTTGTGTAGCTCAAAGCCACGTGTGCCTTACTCTTTAGATGGATAGATAAAATTCCAATTCATTTCAATTGAAGGGTTTCTGTTTAAGTGCCTTTGGTATAGTCAGTTCATTAAAATGGGAGGTGTTAATTTTCCAGTAATCACTACACTTCTCTTCCTATCTCCCAGCTGAAAGGACAGCCTCATCCTGCATGGTTAAAATGTAGTAATGCATTTAATGCCAGGCCATGATTTTAGACCTCCAGCTGTTTTACTGGTTGTGTAAGTAAAAATAAGATAATGTTATGCTTGGTAACCATGGTTTTGTAGGCATTCACATTTTACAAATCACTGCACAGTATGCAAACCATTATATATATTTAAAATGTTTAAAATCAAGACTACCAGGAGTCTACCACTTCCATTATTTAAGGAGGGGGACTGCTAGACTGTGAAGAGTGATATATTCTATCAAGCTACTCAGCAGAGTTATATTATCAGTGCAAATTATGTGAAAATATGTGCTTCAGCAAGACAAGAAAGGAGTATTCTCTGCTATATAAAGTACGCTGTGGGAAGCTAGATGGAGTCATTGGTTTGGTGTAATATATGAGTAAAATCTTATTTGTTCAAATAATAAAAAAGGGGAAAAAACAGAGCACAGAGAGAAAGGAACCATGAAGCACTTGGTTATTCCTCCATGTACAAAAACATGTTTCTGCTTCAAACAAAGGAATTGAGACTTATCTCCCACAATTTTATCCAGGTGTAACTACTCATCTGAGCAGAGATCTCCCTGATTTATATGGGCAGGAGCAAAAGCAAAACCAGGGTCAGGAAGAAGCAGCTTATTGATTTGTTCTGTGTGCACAGGCAGAAATATTATGCCTTGCCAGCATGATCATAAGCATGTAGTTAAATCCAAGGAAACCTTAACTGGAATATTTCTTTGTAAGAAAACACTGGTAAGTGGAGCTATTGACAGCTGCATTTTCAAGAGCATCTGCTTTCAGAAACAGCAGCCATTCAGAAAAGTGTTTCTGAAGGCAGATTATGCAGCTCTGATTAGGAGTACAGGCAAAGGTAATGGATAGTGTTCAGCTGCACCTGGAATTGCCTTTAAAGTTCAGTAGGAAATTTGTAGCAGGAGGAGGAAAAAAAATGGCCTCTGCTTGTGCTGTAATTTTTCAGAGAATGTACATGTAGTACTCTGGACAGTGTGAGCTCTCAATTTTAATTAAAAAATTGTAAGTATTACAGACTACAGTCAGACCTGATTAATCAGGGTGCAGCTGGTTTCTGTGTATGTTTGGGAATAAAAGTGCTTTGGTTATTAATCAGGGATGCTGCTTTTATTTATTTTAGATATTTTTTCAGATTGGTCCCTCTTTGCCAGCCTTCAGCTTTCAAAAACATTCATCAGGGCAAAATCATAGCTCTGGCATCCAAAGAAAAAAAAGAGAAAAAAAAAAAAAAAAAAAGGAAAGCAAGCAAGAAAAAAAATGTTCTGTTTCAAGCCATGGTCTTTGTGTTCTCTGTTCTTTTCATCTTCAGGATGCATTTGGGTTAACTTCAGAACTCTTTCTTCACTACTGAAAGGAAAAGAAACCAACATGTCCCCTTCCACCATCCAATTAAAAGAAAAAAACAACCCAAAGTCTGAAGTTTAAGCCAATAACCCAGCTTCATGAATGGGAGTGGTAATTAAAACTTTGACTACAGCAAGAATGGTGAATGGTGGCAACACTAGCTTTAATAACATCTGATTCATGCCCAGGAGGTCCCACAAAACTTATTATAACCCAAGAGCTCCACACATGTATGCTGCCAATAATACATTCACTACCTGTTTGAAGGAAGATTTCAGCAATGTAAAGAGCCCATTGTTTTAGCTTTAAATCAGGAAAATCACCAACTGCTGCTCTTCCTCAGAGGAATTTCAGCCCCATGGCCTGTTCATTTCCCATTTATTTGGGAAACAAAATATGGGCAGTATGCATAGAGTTCTCCTGAAACACTCCTGCCTCTGGTTTAATCTGCAGGCAGTCTCCCTCCCCCAGCAAAAAAATATCTGACACAGGAAAGAAATGTTTCAGCAGTCTGAGCCAAAAGGGAGAAGGGGTAGATTCAGCCTGACCCAGCTACGTAGGATCAGACAACCTACTTCCATGAGGACAATCCCCAGTGGTCCTACATCACTGGGGTTTTTTGTTATTTACTTCACTGGATTAGTGCATTTACCAATCAAGTCGAGCATCTTGAAATATTTTTCTGCACAGTAAACAATCTAGAAATGTCACATGAGGAAAACCATATATATGTCTAAATTCAAATTTTGACTTTCTTTGTGTTTTGGCCACAAAATCTTAATTTCAAAAATCCCACACTACTCATTTTGCTGGAAATATCCTAGAAATACTTTAATAATAATTTTCACACACTACATCTGTGAAAACCTGCTATACAAGTGTTATTTCCTTTTAACAGACATCTAACAACTTTGCTCAACAAATGCACCCACACAGAGTGGGATTTTATCTATACACTTTGCATTCATGAATTCCCTAGAATAATAGGAAACAGCTACTTAGATAAACAGGCTCACCTTGCCCACACACACTTTTGTGAACAAGTCTGTCTGCAAAGTAAAAATACAATTTGTCTTTATACAGTATTTTCAACTAGAAAACAAATTGCTGCTTGTAAAGTAGTAGTTGTGCCTTTATGTTTCTTCAGGGTACCGCAAATGTTAAAAAAAAAAAATAAAAGTACTGTCATTAGAAAAAGTTCAACCTTTCAGACAAATAACATCTGCTAACAAGATGTCCCTACACTGCAGATGGGCACCCACTTCCAAATTCAAACTACCACTGTAAAATCTGTGTATATGCATGAGTTAATGAAAATGTGGTCTTCTGTGTCTGTTTAAACTTCAGTGGGGATCACTTGAGATTACACAGGTTTCCATCTGATGAAACAATGTGGTTGCACCACGTTGTTCTTGCTGTGTTCCAGAAAGAAATGTTTTTGTGTGCCTGAAGAAAGGGAGAAATAAAAATGTGAGCACCGTTTCAGAGACCAGAAAGTTATGTCTGAGCTATAAGGGACTCAAATTTGTTCAGTCTTTTACTGGCCCACAACTCATCACTGGTAATCAGAATAACTTATGTCATCAATCTCCTTAATTAAGAAAAATAAGATTAAAAGGCTGGCTTATCTTTCTGAGTTCTCATGCTAGGGTATCTAGGCAACCTTCAGAGTCCCCAGGGAATTTCTGAGGGTGCCTCCAAGGCTGCTGAAGATGAAGGACCTCTTTAGCTCAGCAGCCTTCTGCATTTGGAGGATTACCTATGGATAGCTTGCTAATGAATTTCATGGAATCATGGAACACCCTGTTGCAAGGGACCTCAAGGATCATCTGGTCCAAATTTTCTCAGCAAAAGCCATCTACACAAGATGTCCAAGCATTTTGTTCAGCTGAATCTTAAAAGTGACCAGTGTTGGGAAATCCACCACTTCTCTAGTAGATTATTCCAATGGCTGATTGTCTTCTTCGTAATTTTTTTTCCTCTTGTATCTAATTGGAACTCCCCAGGAATAATATATACCCATCTTCAATTTATCATCTTTCCATGTGACTCCTTGTAAAAAGGTAGTCTTGATCTCCTTTGTAGTCACCATGTAGGAACACGGTGATAACATTTCTCTGATTTGTCCTCTGAAGCCTATATAAGGCATGCCACTTATATAGGGTTCAAGAAAGTCAGGAAAACTGCTTTCTCCTCTGTTGGAGCATGATGTGAATTTGTTACAAAAAGTTCTGTAAGCCTGTTCTGCACAGGCTGCTGCAGACAAAAGGGCAGCCAGGCTGAACCACCTGGGTTATATCTGCACTGTAGCTCTCCATCAGTGGGAGATGAAGGGGTGGAAATGTCACCTGATGTTTCACAGGACCTAAAGGGATACTTATCTCCAGGCTATCCCTCCAAGGACTTTTCTAACTGTCTCAGAAAGAGTGACAATATGAATGTCATCAATGTACAAAGATGAGTTCACTTTACAGGTAACAGGACAGGAGCATGTTGTAAGCTTTCCTCACCACTGAACCCCCCATTTGCTCTGGAATGGCACAGGAGAATGCAGAGCTACAGCACAGTGTAGCAGCAATAAAGTCTGATGAGGACACACCCAACAGTAGGGTTGTTCCATGGTTAGTCCATGGCTCTGATTTCCTGTTGACACATAAGGTCACCCCATGGATGGACATATCTGTCCCCTCATTGCACAGTCACTCTTGAACCTGTTTGCATTGGTTCAGCCAAACCAAGAGGTAGAGTAAGTGTCCCTATAGGTTCTATGAAAAAGAAGGGGACAAAAAGGCACAAGAACTTCTTAGTGCCAATGAAAGGAAAAGCTGATGATCACTGTCTCAGCCAGCAGAGAATCCACACAGAAAGAAGCTATAGGAAACTATTTGAGGAGAACTTTACTGTGCATCTGACTGAGCACTGGAACAGATTGCCTGCAGAGAGACTCTGGAGCTTCCCTCACTGGAAATATTCAAGAACCGTCTGGATGCAATCCTGTGCAATGTGCTCCAGGACAGCCCTGCAGGGAGGTTGGACCAGATGATCCACTGTAGCCCCTTCCAACTTCACCCATTCTGTGAAACCAGGCTTCATTACTTCCAATGCTCATGCAGCTATTTGTTTAATAGGTTTTTTATTCATAAAGGATTTCTATGGAGAAGATGAACACCAAAGAAGCCCTTCTTTTGCAACATCTTTATTAAATCTTCACAATGGATGATTGTATTATTTAATGCACTCACATTCAACAATTTTGGATCCTATTTGTAATATCTTCCCATCAGTCTGGAGACTTGTAGCTTTTTAACTTTGGCTGTTGGTAATCCATCAGCTGTCTGAAGCAGTCAGGTCCAATTTGTTTTTTGTGTCATCAGTGCTAACAACTGGATCTGTTCTAAGTACTGATATTTACCAGACAGCAAAGCTATTCACAAGCAGAGATGCAGGAGGAAACAGCGTATTTTTAAACATTACTATTATTATTATTATCATTACCATCATTAGCATTATCATCATAGAGAAAATCCAACACCATGAAACCCACATTATGTGTAAGTACAGGAAATGAATATACCACAGAACACTAATGCTCTAATGGCCTAGGTGTCCTTGTAGTGCCTTACTCCACTTCTCTCCCTAAAGAAAAAATGCTCTAATACAGAAAAAAAAAGGCAGCAGAGTGCTTTTACCTGACTACCCAGTCCTGGTATGCCACAATGCTGGAAAGAATTTTATGGGTAAGAGAGATGGAGCTGAAGATCAGCTGGTCTCTGTGAGATGATTCCCAAGCAGATTGGCAATGCTCTAACCCAAAGTACTCAGTAAAGTGTTTACGGCCAGAACCAGTGGCATCTTCTTACTCTGTATTAATTGTGGGCTTATTTTTTATGAAAGACGAGGAACAAGTAGACATGTGTCCTGAATAAATCACAATATGAGTCTTGAAATATAACATATAATGAGCTTCACACTCTTTTCAGTTACACCCACATTTTTCTGTGTAGATCACCAAACCCACAAGAGAAGTTAGTTTTAACCTTCTGCCAGCACTCACCTGGCATGGCCCAGCAGAACACTCTGCAGTCCCCCAGGCACAGGAGTCCCCTGGGGTAAGGCAATTTTTAGCCAGAGAAAGCTCAGCAAAAGCATTCAAATAGCACAGACCTGCTCAAGGGAGAACCTTGCTCTTTGCCTGGAAGGCTCTTGGGAGACACAGCTAACTGGGTGAGTGAGAGTTACCTCATTCCTGATCTGGGAAAGATTTTCTAATAAGTGGAAACCGACATGAGCTAAACGGTGGTAGCAACAAGACCTTGGCAGGCTTGAGCAGGTCCCTCACATGCCCTGACCAGTAGGGACTGGCTCCTCCACTTCAGCCTCCCCCAGCACACAAACCATGGGTCTCCACTCCCCACTCTCCCACCCAGGCCCTGAAGTAGGCACAACTGTTGCTTGCTCTGACCTCAGGAGCATCCCTGATGTGAGGCTTGTGAGGAAACCAACCAAGGCTGCAATACAGCATGGTGGCAGCTGACCAAAGACTTACGTGGCCTTTAGGGAGCTGCAGAGATCTCACCTTTCAGCATCTCACTTTTGGCATGAAACCACACCTGGTGGCACTGCTGGAGCTGATCAGCAGCATTTGGACACCAAGGCTGCAAGGGGTAAGTGCAGGGACACTGCCCACCCTTCAGCCATTACCACCTTCAAACTGCATTCGAAAATGTTCTCTTGGATGGCTCCTAGGTGAAGGCATTGTCATTCACTGAAGATGGTTTAATAACAGATTTTCCTCATAGCATTCTGGTAGATCCCAGCTTTTACTCATTTGGCAGTTCTGGGTGTTCTCTAAGGCTTTCTGTAAACTCCACCACCAGGTATAATTTCAAGCAAAGGTTTCAGTAATCCACACCACACCACTTTTTGGACCAACCTTCTTCTGGGGCACTCTGGGCAGCTGAGGAGGGGCTCTGGGGGAGGCTGTCAGCACCCACCCACAGGCTGCTGAACCAGAGCTCTGCAAGACAGTGCCTGTCTCTAAGGTGCTGTTGTGGGTTTCTCAGCAGATAAGTGGATTATTACCCTGGCTTGCAGCTGCTCCACAGAAATAGGTCAGCCTCAGGAATAAGCTTTGCCTTCCCCTATTTGGCATCAGAGGCATCCAAGAGGAAAAGGGGCTTACAGGATCCTTGTCCAGGGACCATTAAACTCCTGAACAACGGGTCCTCTGTCAGGTCTCCTAAAGAGAGAAACATTCTTAAAGTCAGCACCTGTGGGTTTCATTGCACTAGATATAGGTGTGTGTCCCATAATGGTAAGATATTTTCTGCATCTATACTTGTTCAGCCTCTGTTGAGGAAGTGTGAGGGTATCACTTGACAAAATGGGAGAGAGAGAGGTAGAGCTTGAACATGGCTTTGCTTTTTTCAAAGGTGACTCTGAAGCAAAGGAAGGACCCCAAGCAGGTTGGGAGGAGGCTGTTTTGGCCCACGCTGCACAGCTATGGGGGCTACAGCATGTTGTGCCTGCTCCATGCAGGAGACAGCACTCTGAAAAAGCTATCATTCATGTGGTATTCCTCCACCTTCCCAAGTGAATCCTGCAACAAGCTGACATCTCCTTTTCTTCTGTTTTTTTTCAATCCCACAGCACAGTAACTGCAGCTAATGTCCCAACACCGACCACCTTCCATCTCTCTTTTCCCATCACATATTTGCACCTTGAAAGAGTGCTTAGCACAGAATTTGAAGTGGGGTTGCAGGTAGAAGCAAAAGGGAGCTGCACTGTAACATCAGCAATGCAAACTTTAGATCTAGGCATCATGTCAGTGGTGCCTACCATTAGAGAAAGAAAAAAAACAACCTGTAGAACTGGCAAGAAGAGCAAAACGAAGTACTGAAATCAAGGATATGCAACTTAGCTTTGCCATGAATATTTCTTCATCCCTCACACCATTTTCATGCCTTATAACTCAGCTGGTGACTTTACAGCAGAGAAAGCTTTTAAAGCTTTCATTATTGCATATTTCTTTTCCCTCATTCCTCTGCCAATCTGGTTTGTCCTTAAAATCACTGAAGAATATTAGGATAAAAGCCTTTATCTGTTACATTTGGTATGGTTGCAGAAGGATACAGGGAAAGCCTTACGAGAAACATTCTTCTTATAGGAATTCTAGACCAGGAAATTAGGGTAATTTCCCATTTTTTGAGAGCATGCCCAAATAAACCCTTTTTGCACAGTTAGTTCCCACAGGCACTTATGCCAGAAGGGCCTCTTTGTCAGCTGGTGTGAACTGGCTCAACTCTGTGAATTTCTAAGGAGCTAATCCAGTTTTCCTCAGCTCAGCATCCATCCCTTGGATGCTCACCCCACACACCTGAGCTGCTCTGTGTGAACAGGGAGGCTCTGCACACTGCTTTCCCCAGCAAAACCAAACAGGAGGCAAAGGCTGGGAAGAGCATCCCTCCCCAGCTATGGCACAGTGGCAGACCCACAGATATCTCTCACCGGGGTCTGCACATCAATTTGCCTCTCTCAAGAGGATGTGTATTGAAACACACGGCACTTTCTGGAGCAGCACAGCAGATTTAGAGCGAGGCTTTGCCGAGTTCCCATTTCCACGTCCCAGTAACCACATGCTGGGGGCTGTGGGAGAACTGCAGGTGACTGACCCCAAAGGCTGTGGCAGAAACTCGCCCCCCAAAGACTGGCAGCTGAGCCAGGCCCGAGCCCAGCTGTAGCAGGCAGACGAAGTAGGGAGGATGGGCTACAGCAGCCTTGGGAAGCACACCACAGCCAGCAGCCTGCCGAACAGGTTGCTCCCAATAAAAGTGCTTCACCACTAGATCGAGGTGGCGGATGAATTAATTGTGCCATTTCCATGACATTCTACTGGAGCTTAAATGTATTAGCAACTGTTCATCCCCGAAACAGCTTTTTCCTCCCACACGAGGGGGGAAAATATCCATCTGAATTTTTTAGATTATGTGACAGGCTTGCAAACTGTTGTTAACTTTATCATTTGGGATATGGATTAGACTGCAGCACATTAATTTATCGGGAAGTAAGAGCTGCCTGTTCATCTCTTTTCTGTTATGACATCTGCAGACAAAGTACGATAGGGGCCAGACAGACAGTGAGTAATAGACTAGAATATGAAGTTTGGAGGGGGGGAGGGGGAATGACAAGGTTTGCTGCAGATAGAATTGAGCCCATTAAGCAAAAAATAAAAAAAAAACAGACAGTGGTCCTTCAGCAGATATCGCTCTTAATGAAATAGCAGATAATGAAACCTGCCAGTTAAAAGTGATATCAATTCACATCTTTTAAGCCTGCCACAGAAAAGTCAAGCAAAAACCAATCCTGCAATTGAAGACGTTTTGCTGGAGTCCCCAGGACTTTACAGACACCACCCACTTGCTCCTCACCTCTTCAGCCCCCGCCATGGAGGGGACACACACACACTCATACACACTTTGTCTCTGCAGGGACACGCAGGGTCCTCTCCCATCCTTTTCCTTCACTCCTGCATGACAGACCTGCGGCAGGGCCACACGGCCAACGTGATGGGAAAGGTGAAGGCCTGTGATTTGTGGGGCAAAAGAATGCATGAAACATTAAAGAGAGCCTTGCCAGCATTCTGAATTGTTAATGCAAGCTCTCCAGCTCTGCAGAAAAACATATTCCCGTTGTCATTTTCACTCCCCCTTGGCCTCTTAGTCCTCCAATTATGCGAACAGCGACATGTGAACAATTACATGGCACAAAAAGTGTGAAGCTTAGGTACTTAAGTTGGCCCCTTGATGCCAATGGGCAAATCTATTTACATTATCTATATTTAATATGTGAGGGTCAGTGTCCGTGAACTTCTAGACTGAACTTGCTGTGTCATGACACTGTGGTGAGGGTATCACCTCACAGCAATTTATATAGGTCAACATTTTATTTTAACATTTAATTCTATAAACAAGTCATCTGCAGGGCACAGAGCTATCTGCCTTATGTGGCTACCAAACCTCAATCTTATTTCTCAGCTCCCCAGGGACCAGATCTGCTATCCCAAATCCTTCAGGATTTCACTTCCTCATCAAGTAATGCTTGTGTGTGCCTGGACGCAGTGAAATTCAGCACATGAAGCTAAAAACAGTTCACAAATATTTAATCAAAATAAATTCAGCTAATTCGTGCTGAAGATGTTCCCAGGCATTTTTTAATTCATGTTATGTAAACAATCCCAGCAGCAACTTTTCTCTTTGTTCCTATTAATTCACTGGAGGTGTGCATGCGCAAGAAGCAAGGATTTCTATCAGGAGTATTCATGTAGTCCCCTTGTAAGCTCTTTCTGTTTTAAAAGGTATCCCTGGCCTAGCCTAGATGCAGACCAATGCTGCACGGGAACAAAGGAATGACTGGCTGCTGGATCAGGCCATTGTTCTGCCACTCTCAGTGCCCATCCCTGCCAGAGACCCAGACCAGCTGCCTCACAGGACAGTGCAAGCAACCCCCCACGAACCATCATGGGATGATCTGCCCACAGGAAGAGTATTTTCTTCTTCCTCACCAGTTAGCTGTTTCTAAATGCCATGAAGCCTGAGAGTTTGCATCCCTTATAGATTTTTTTAATCTTGTCTCATGCAATTCTTCTTATCCATAAAATGCCTACCTAGTCTGTTTTGAATCCTGTTAATCTTTTGGACTCAGTGGTGTTTTGTGGCAATAAGTTCCCAGAGTTAATTAAATGTTATCTAAAAATATTTCCTTATCAATTTCAAATCTTCTTTTTTCCCCCTTCTGCTTCCTTATTGAGTCGCTCTTCGTAATGAAATTTAAAAAGTTGGCCGAGATTGCCTTTTCTAGCCTTTCCACTATTTCTCACTGTCCACCCAGTTTCTCTCCTTTAACTTATATCATCCCCAACAGAAGCAGAAAGTGTCTTCTGACCTCTTGTGAGGAACACTTTTCAGGACCAGATGACACCAATTTTTATATGTAATTCTAAAAATCATCCAGTATCTTCATGCAGCCTGCCCCCAAGATCTTCAGTAAGTTCACATTGCCATAAGAAATAGACCAGACAGTCTCCAAAGGCAAAAGCTCACAGAGCTGAGCAATTCAAAAGTAATACACTACAGCAGGCTGGACAACATCCACCAAAAAATAGTTAGGATCAACTAGCTCAAACCCATCAGAAGCAACAAGTTTGCAGGAAACTTGCAAAACCAGCAGCCAGAAAGGAGAGCCGTCTATGCCCATCAATAAATCCAACGGACTGGCTCACCCAGCTTTCCTTTGGTCACGCAGCCTCACTGGGCCGTGTAATTGCCGCCTTATTGGAGAGACATGAGCCTGCCCGTCGAACAGATGCAAGTTTCCCCTGCTCCCGTTCAGCTGGGAACCCGCTCAGCAAAGCAGAAATAAATCACGGGGAACTTGCTGTCATTCCTCCACCTTCCCGCACACCCTCCGCCGCTGCCGCCTGACTGGCTAGAGCTGGCATAGTTTTTAAATGAAATCTGTGAGATTGGCATCAACAGCCTTGCCTAATTTTTAGCTAATACCTTGGTGGGTTCTGCACTCGCATCTGGCCGGCGCCGTCACGCTGAGCCTGATGATAACAGGCTGCTGCTCCATCCTTGCAGGAACCCAGGGTACGGCCACCGACAGCCTAAACAGGGGCTCGTTCCAAGCACAACAGCACATTGCAGCCAGCCAAGGGTCTGCAGCACAGGGCTTCTCCCAAGGCATAAAAAAAGGAGGGGGGGGGAGAGGAAGAGAGAGAGAAATGTGTTAACTATGCTAACAGTGCCAAGTAATATGCTTCGTTAAAAATTTAATCACCTGCAAGTGCAAAACAAGTGCAAAGCAATCATGTTGTAATTAGCACAGCAATTAACACCTCCCTTTTCGATAGCACATGCATCCTAGGAAGTGCATGATTGCAAGTGTTTATGCTGCTGACAGACTAAGTTCCTATAGAGAGGAAAAAATTGCTTAAATAGACTTCCCCCCCCCCAATCTTTTTGGCATTTGGGCCATTATGTGTCCATGAAACCCCAGCACCAGCTGCCATGTTGGTTTTGTGTGAGTGCTGCTCCCTTGCATAGCGTAACTAGCAACTCCAGCTTGAACTGGGGCCTCCTGAAAGATGGCTGCAAGTCTCCAGAGCCCCTCTCTGAAACAAAGATGCAAGTATGAAAATTACAAGATGATTTTTTGCAGACTAACACTTGCCAAAAGGGAAGCCTGAACTGAGATTTTAGGTTTTGGAACGTGACAGCAAAGGGGACAGGACAAACTGGAGCTGCGGCTTCGGGATGGGTCTGCAAATAAAACACAACAAGCTCTTTGACCTGTGCCCCCCTTCAAACAGCCAGTTCTCCCCAAAGGTTGTGCTGGAAGCAATGGGATGCAGTCTGATAAACTGGCAGATGCAGCCTTGGTCTGGGAAAACCCCTTGCTGCCAGCTGTGTCCATGCCACCGCTGCTCTTTTACCCAAGCACTGGGCTGTCCATGCTTGTCCATCATCTCCTGTTCCTCAGCCCTAAAAACCCTGAGTTTGACTGTCACACTCACTGTCTCTCTCCTAGGGCTTGTTGCCAACTGCTTGTGAGACCACGTGAGGAAGGAAAGCTCACTCCCGACATTAGCTGAGGGAAGTTACAGGGTTAAATATTCACATCCCATATAATACTCTTATTTAGAGACCATTCAACTTTAATAAATGGACTGTGTTTGTACTGGGACAGCAAATTCAGCATCCTGGCAGAAACTCAGTGCCTCTCATGGTTGCTCAGTAACTGACAAAGAGCTGGTCTGGGAACTTGGCATCCAAAAGCTGAGCACGAAAAGGTAAAAGTCATCTTTGGAAACACAATCCATGAGGCTAGTCATGAAATTCCTTCCCTCCAAGATACTGAGATTTTTGAAAGGTATTTTCATCTCACAGTTCAGTATTGGGATGCCTATTTGGCAGGTTAAAAGCCACAAACAACATTAATATCAGGCCTGGGCCAAACAAATAACCCTGCAATAATAGCAGCTCCTGAAAAAGTTACTTCCTTGCTGCATATCCTCAGAAATTAAGATTTTGCACACCATTAATTCCATGAATTAAGACAAAATTGTAGCCCAAATTTAGAAATTACCATAGAGACAAGTAGAAGGCAAGCAAAAACAAAGCTGGGAAGGAGCCATGGTATCTTTGCAATCCCAATGTATTTTGCTTTTTCTCAAGCTACATCTGAACTGAGACAGATCATTGACATGATAGCAGTTTGACCATAATTTCAGCACAATTTCTGACAACACTGGGGCCCTGCATTAAATCCCCTCCCTCCAGCCAATTGACTAGTGTTTCATTACAGACCTATGGGTTTCCCATTTTTATTTCATTTGAGGTTTTGTTCCCAGCTTCCACTGGCCTGTTCGCACCATTTTTCTGCCTCCAGTGAACACTCCATTGGAGTCATAGGCCCTGGAGATGGTTCCATAGCAATCTCTGTTAGGAGGTGTGTAGTTTTTTGGCACTGTCCCCACACTGCCCTCATGTTATTCAGACTAAGCATGAACCTGCCCGACCCTCCCAGATACATCAAGCATCCAGGTTTTGATGCTTTCCATTGGCAGTCACAGGCACTTACCTCTAGCACAAAACACATTTTATACTATTTTTATAAGTGTTTGGTATGGTGCAGGCTACAGAATCCTGAAGTGCATCCCCTAGTCCTGCCTGAGGCTGTGCTGGAGAGGAGAGAGAAGTTCTGGGTATCTGCATTAAAAGGTCTGCCACCACCTTGGTGAGAGGTTTGGGGTGATTTCCCTGCCTCTGCTGGAGTTCACCTCCTCAAAGGCACACTGCTAAATCATCCCTGCCAGAGATGACTTACCCCCAAGGCTCATAAAAGTACTTCAAAAGAGAAGTCGTGTTTGTACTTGAAATGCACTGAAATAAGCCACGTGTGAGGATTGGGGGGCAGGGGTCCTGAAGAGAATTCCCTCTGGGATGCTGACCTAGGATCCTCATCTCAGGTGACAGCACATTTGCAGTGACACAAACACAACATCATGTGTAATCATATGTACACACAGCATGTTTTGCAAGAAGATCGCGTACAGTGTGCAGTCAACACCCACCCTAATTAGGCATGGTAGGATTCTGTGGTGTCAAGTCCCCTTCTGGACACTGAAATGGGCTCCATCAAGTTGAGGCAAAAACGTTTGTGCAAGTTGCTTGTTCAAGTTTTTGCAGCACAGCAGAGAGTTTAAATAATGGGAGCCCCTGCTCTCTTCAACCACGAAAAGCTGATAGTTATCACCAATAAAAGTTAGGAAAACCACTGGGGGTGAGGAGAATCTTGCACTCACAGGAAACCACAAGTTTGTGTAACTGCACAAAAGCTCATGGTTCAACATATATGCAAAACACATCAGAAATTTCTCATCCTGGGAACAAACAAAACAGTCTGTGCCCATGGGAGTCAAACACAGGTGGGGAAATCCTCTCATGGACAAGGGCCACAGCAGAGAGTGACAGACTGGGACCTATGACCTGCTCAAGAACATGGTTATGAGGAAATTGCCTGGTCCACGTGTTGCTACATGGAGCATGGAATCATTCAAGGGCTTTGTTTGAGTCTAAAAATATTTTTTAAATTAAAAATAAAAGAAAAAAATAAAAAAATAAAATAAAAGCAAAGTGTGGCTTTATCAAGTAGGACCAGAACAGCCTACACCCCTGGACTAAGCTCATGTGAGTACTTCCTCACAAGATTGGTCTTTATAAGGCAGAAAGGGTTGTTCCCTGGACTGTCCAGCCAAGTCAAGAGCACCACAATGTCCCTCAGAGATGACTGGGTCATAGTTCTCAGTGTCACATCAGAGATCTTGTGCTCATGGCTTTCAGAGAGGTGAACGTGGGTGGTGGAAATTCACGGGGAGTCATACAGCTTTTTCCATTTGCAAGGCATACGCCTTAAAAATAACAGATGACATGGCGAGGTAAGTACCTAAGCAGTGAAAGGAGATAGGAAACCTAAGTGTACCTGACCTGCATGTACAAAAGGCTTGGGGGCTATTTAGGAAGGCTAGAAACCTGCTTCATTGACCCAAAGAGAAAATTTTACTGGGGTTTTGTTTATCATTTTTTGTGCTATGACCATGAATAAGATTTCAAAGTCTGTGGCTTGTCTCCCTCTCAGTGGGAGTTTGGAGAGAGTAAGAATCCCACCCCTCACTAATAACCCACCTCAACTTGACAGGCACTTCTCTCCCACAACTGGGAAAGATAACCTTTCTCACTGATATTTCTGAATCTGGAATAAAAGAGAGTGAAAAACACAGAGGAAGAAAAAAAAAATCTGAATTCCCACTCATTTTGCATATCCAGGTTCCCAGGCACCCATCCCTTTTTTACTAAAGCAGGGGGAGAAATATATTTAATAAAGATCTGGCAGGAGTATGATGAAATAATGAGTAGGATGAGACCATGTTACATAAATTGGCAAAGCTCCAGCTTGTAAATGATTAAAACAAAAGAAAAAGGGAGTTTCCATGAAGAGTAACGTAAAAAGCATTTTATAATCAAAAGGCCTGAAACTATGGGGGCTGATGGGAATGTCTAGCAAAACAAGCCTGTTCTGAAGCTTCCAGATGATACATGGAAACTTAATCAGCTCATCTCAGTCAGCCTTAAATCAAAGAAAAGACTGATTGGAGGTTCAAAGGGAAAAGTGGGTTTGTGGCTTAAGAACAAGAGCGGGACACTTTCCTGATTCTGCCACAGATTTCCTTTGAGATCTTGGGTAAGTCACTTACTTGTGAGATATTAAATTTCATAGTTACTGGGTACAGTAGTTTTCCTTTTATGCATATTACAATTTGTCTCTGGAAGTGGACTATTGCATTTATATGCCTGGCTCTTTACACCTGCCCATACCATCCACACAGCACTGTTGCTAACAAGCAGACCTTCAAATTTCTTTCAATAATTTTTTCCTCTCCAAAATGTGGAGAAGCCCCATATATCTCTATAGCAGCACTGTCATGCTGAATTAGTGGATAATGTTTCTAAAGATCTTTGAGTAGAAAACATTATGGAAGTGAGCAAATTATCTGTAATTTACTTCTATGAGATTAACAGTAAATGCTCTTCTCTCAGGTAGACACCAAAAAACAAGAAATAAATAAAAAAAAAGGAAGCTTAAATGGTTGCAATCTCTCTGCTGTTGAGAAAAGCATCCCTTTGCAGTTGTCCAGCAACTCTTGCTTCTTCTTTAACCGAAGCCAAAATTCAGTGACATTAAAACTGAAAATTATAACATCAAGGGAGGCACAGATCTGATTTATGTTGGAAAAGAAAATTTGTTACTCAAAATCAAATGCTAATTTGCTGCAGCCCTTTAAACTACACAAGCTAAGAGGCTGTGGAGAATATACAGGTCTTCAAGGAGAGTTTGCTAACCAGATGCAGTTAGAGCCCAGCCTTAATGTCTTTTTATCTTCCAGGTTCACAAGTGTACCTGTACATGTGTGTACATTTCTGAAAGTCTGTTCCTCTGTGCACTGAAAATTCAGATGAAAGTCAAGAAGAGGAAAGTTAGATCAGGGGATGAAGACTTCTTTATACTGCTTCCAAGCTCTGCCCTGATGCATTGTGTAACCTTGGGCAAGTCATTTAACTTGTCTTGCTCATCCATCAGATAGAAAGATGATGCTTATCTGTTGCATGAAAATGAGTTAATTGCTGTTTGCCAACTGCTTTCATCTCTTTGGATGAATCAGATTGAGGCCATATATGTGAGTGTATATAATTTTGCATGTGTATTTTTATTTGGAGCTTGCTTATGTCTTGGAGCATAGCTTCTTCAGGTCAACACTGGTTATCTGCTTGGCAGGGAGCCCCTATTGTACATTTCTGATGCAATGCAAATCATAGCAATGAGAAACACATAAGTGAAAGGTATTACACTTATCATCATCATTAGCTGTTGTTGTTGTTGTTATTGCTGTAGTTATTATTATTATTATAGTCTCACACTTGGATGCAGAGATAGGACCACTTTAAAAATATATGGCCCCAAGAAAGAAGTCTTCTGTTCTTGGGAATAAGTCTCTAAGAATAAAAGGAATGGGAGAGGCCTGGGCCTGGACCTACCTTTACACAAAAGTGTTGATGCAAAATTTCCCAGAGGCATCACCAAATCTCTAAATTCGTTTATTTATAGGCTTTACCACTCAGGATCTGACCTATGAAAGTGCTTGGCCAGAGGGTGGTTCTCACCAAAACAATAGGTCTCCTCCCTCGGGGAGGAGTCATAGCACTCATGACTTGTTTGATTTTGGAAAACAGAAGGAAATTGAAGTGAGAGACTCAGGGGAAAATAATAAGGATAAATTCTCTAAACCACATACAAAGCTCTGGAAAGAAGTCCAAGGGCTGTATGACCCTTAGGAGCAAAGTCTGTCCCTCAGCCATCACTGGAGGCACTGTGGATTGTCTGTGGCACATGGAGTTGACTCTGCTGCTGAAGGACGTGGAGTTACCTACAGAGGCCAGAGGGGTCTCCACTGCTTTGGGAAACAGGGCTGGAGCAAGAAGCAGGCAACAGCAATCTGGTGAGCTTGAAAGGTATGATATTTAAATGTACATAAATTCACTATAAAATCTTGTCATTCTTTCATTCAAGGCACTCCACCATCAGAGTTTCTTCAAATTAGGCCAGATTCCCCAATCCTGTCTGACCTTCACTATCCATGATGCTATCTTTGTGGTGTGGTAGCAGTCATCTTTAGAGTGGTACCTCCAAAACCACTACCAGCTCTGGGAAAAGCTTTAGCCTTGTGGCCCTTCTCATCAGAAAGAGACTCAAGGAGTGAAAGAAACAAAATCTGGATTTGCTAGCATCTCATTCTCTTCCCCAAGCACCACGTTTTTGTTTCTCTGGGGTGCAATCTCCCAGTTTACATCTGAGTTTGAAAGCACAGCAGAGATGTTCTTCCCCGTGGGCAGGCTGCAAAACTTTGGAACATCTGCTTTTTCAGTCTCATGGATTGCAACAACAGAGCATCCTCCATATCAAGGTGTTGGCACATAGCACCTGGACTCATTCCCAGGCACCATGGTTGGAGAAACACAAATTTTCTACCCAGTGGCTCTTCTAGTTCCTCCTTCCATAGGACTGAAAGGATGGGGAAGATTTTATCCAGGCTTTCCATGCGTGGTTGAATTTTGCCCGTAAGGACTTGTTTTTACTCATCCCACACTTTCGTCACACCAAAGATCTAATAGACTAGGATGTAAATGCTGCTAAAGTGTTAACTTGTGTGATTTTTTTGTTCTAGATTGCATTGCTTGTCATTATTTAAGTTAGATTGGTTATCTCATTTTGTTGTTTCACTCTCCTTGCTTTACTTGCTACTTATTGGTTGACTTTTATAATGACTATGATTAAATTAATAGATTTTAGAATGTAAATTAGTTTCCAGTTGTGTTTATTAGATACATCTACAGATAGGGTTTAAATAAAAACAGAGCCTGAAATCAGAATTACAGTGCATTCTAATCTTAATGGGTGGCATGGGCCTAACCTGCTCTTTGTTAGGTTTGGGTATCTTGGACAATTCTCTTTAGTCCACCTCTAAAAACCACTAGAGCAGATGCTGGCAAAAAATAATTTTTTTTCTTTCTTACAGGGGCTCACCTTTTCTCGGATACAGACACCATAGTGAAGTGATCAAGTTTTGCAAGCTATTGAAAAGGCTCCATAGGAAGGCTAATCAAAGGCAAACAAGTTAGAAGGTCCAAAGGACAGCAGTCAAAATTTCCCATGCTTCTTGTGCCTCCAAATGCCTTTTTCATCCCTAGTACATTTTGCTCCTAGTACATTTTTGTAAAAGATCATTATTAACTGACTCTGTCACACATGCACTTCAGTTTAAACTGTTTTTGGCAGCAAACAGGTTAGTAATATTAAAACTGCAATAGGTGAAGGGCACCTGTATGACTTTGCTTATGCATCTAGTCATCCATGGTTACTGGTGGTGAATCTTGACTTTGTGGAGCTCTTGAGAGCCACACTCATGTGGCTCTTTGTGCTGGAAGGCATCAAGAAGCAGCAGTCTTCCCAATGCATCTTGCAATTATTCTCAGTTACTGTTACGATACCAGGTCTGTTGGGATTTTGAGAAGGATCATCCTGGCTCACCATACAGGACCCCATCCTCCACAGAATCAGCTCACCAGCTCTCAGTGCAACTACTGACATTGAAATCAAAACCTTGAAGTTTCTCTCCCCTGCTCATGGAGAGGACTTTTCCTCGACTTTTCCTGCCCCTATCACACTTGCCTTTTGCACAGCCACACGTGCCCAGGTGGTTTTTGCTTCACAGCTCCATCTGCTCCTTTAAAAGCAATTACATGGGGAATGTTAGTGATGCAAACTTGTTTAAACCTGAGCACAGAGTTAAGTCAGCTTTGTAATTAATTGCCTCATCACTGCAGTCACCCTTCAGGAATGCTGTGCTGCTGGTTCAGGAGGAGTAAAAAAGGGCCAGATCCCCAGCAGAGATCCTCTGAAGTGAATAAAATCATGAAGCTGTGCAGGAGGTCAGGTCTGTCCCCCTAAGATGATGAAGAGGGATTGGCATCATCATGGGCCCACCAACAACCCATTGTGCTGAGGTGGGCATGGGGGTGCCGTGAGAGCCCCCAGTGCCCTACTGGTTCTGTCCCGTGGAAAGGATTTGTTTCCCCAAGGCATGGCCTTTGCAGTCATCCCCCGGGCATGCTGCATCATGGCAGAACTGCTTTCCACCGGGTCAGGTGCCTCAGAAGGGGCTCACACGCAGAAGGGAAGAGAGTAAGAGGGAATCCACTATGAGCATGTGAGAGCTCCCTCATGTACCTGTGGTAAGAACTAAAAAAAGGTGAAGCCATAAAGCTCCAATTTCTATAACCTTGTTTCTTCTTGCATCTCAATGTGCCAATGTGTTCAGAAGGTGCTTTTACCGATGCAATTTTTCCTTGACCCTGGGCTCTCGCGTGTGATGAGTGAAGAAAAAGTGAAGAGAAAGAAGAAAAAGGAGAACCAGCTTCTCAAAGAGTGACAAGTAAGTGAAGAGAGGGAGAAGAAAGAAGAAAACCAGTAGGTAAGAAAACATAGGAGGGAGCTGTGCCTATAAGGGGAGAGCAGAGAGTGATGATGACAAGGAGTACCAAACTGAGAAGCAACCTGGACAACTTCTGGATTGGTTGATGGCCGTCTCTTCAGTCTTTGTATCTCTTAGAAGGCTGCTGTCCATGATGGAGGAAAAAAAAAGTCTGAAAGATAGATAGCTATTTCAGATAAGAGCTACTCTTAATATTTGTGGCATCTTTTTAATTGCTACTTACATTCCAATTAAATAACTACATAGAGGAGAAGACCAGGGTCTGAATTAAGGGCAAGATGAATGATGTGGGATAGCAGAAACTCTAGCAAGAGTTCTGCTCATAAAGTAGCCCAAGACACACAGCAGCCCTCATCCCTATGTCTGCCAGAGACCAGTGCAGCCTCTAGATCTGATACCTCTTATGAAGAGAAGACAGCTTTACATGGATTTCTGGGCAGACTTTGCACTGCTGGGGGAAAAAGGGTGTGCTTTTGCCAGTAATCCTACAAAACTGTCAGCTAGTGCAGAGACACGAGTTCACAGTCTCTCTCCCACACCATCAAGCAGCTCTTCTGCAGGGTTCTGGGGGAATTCTAACACAAGGAGATAGAAAGGGCAATCAATGCCTATGATAAGATGCACTCCAGCAAACTGTTTATAATTTTTCTCGCTGGGCTGCAGATGACCTAATAGGCACTTTTCCCTTCTCTAATTTCTATGAATCTGCAATCCTATTATTTATATTGTATCTTGAGGGTTTCTTCCAGAGTAAATGATGTAATTATACATTGCACCATAACATTTCAGGTTCTGGTGTAATAGAACTAAATATGCAATTATGTGGTTAGTAAATGTAACAGTACAAAACTCAAAATCTGTATCCAAGTACTGTAGCTTCATAAGAAGAATTTGTTTCCTGTTCTGCACACAGCAGATGTAATGTAATTATTGCTAACTGAAAAGTATCAGCAGACATTCATATGATACCAGCAAAAAAATGCCCCTCCAGCCAATTCTTCATTCAAACATATGAAAATAAGTGAAATCTCACAATTCTATCTTATCAGTGAAGTCTAGGCACACATATTTGATACTCTGCAAAATCAATACTTTCCAGGCTTTTAGATACATAGGATCCACAATGAATATACATCCATACACAAAGGGGAGGATCAGATTCAACCCTGATGTTAGTCCAGTCACTTCAGCTGGATTACAAGGCAGTAGAAGACCATTATGCAACTTGTGTGGATTATGGCTGGAAGAAATAAAAGTGGCCTCCGACATTTATACAACACTGTGTGACAAAAAGAAAACAACATGAAAGGAACCACAGCACTGTGGCTAAGGAGCTAATCCTGGACTTGGGAGATACGGTTTCTACTCAGAGGTTTGCCACAAGTTTCACATATGAAAAGAAAAAAGGAAAAGGAAAAAGAAAAAGAAAAAGAGAAGGAGAAGGGAGAAGAAGGGAGGGAGACCTTTACTGTGCCTGCAAGAGGACACCTTACCAGTAAAAAGTGTGATTTTGCACAGGCTCAAATGCCCTTTAATTTTCACTTAAATCCAAATGTGAAACGGGCCTAGCTGTACCAGGGGAAAACGCCTTCATAATAATAGTAACAACAGTTTTAAAAATTTATTTGAAGAGTTTGGACATCTCTAGCTTTAGAAATCTTGGGATTCCCATTTGCTTAAGTAAGAGAGCTACCTGCTGTTTGGATGAGTATGGTGGGAACCCTCTGGATAGGCCTTCAGCTGCAAAATCAGGCATGAAGAGGGAGTCACCATGCATGTCCCCTTGCAGCAGCTCCACTCCCTCTTGGTGCAGGTGTGACATCTCACCAGGTTTGTCAGGCACAATATGACAGAACATAAAGAAGCACTGATGTTGTTTTCCTGTTGAAACTGCACTTCAAGTGTCCCTGCATAAAAAAAAAACCATTATGATACTTCAAAAGAGTGCTTTATTGCTAGGCAAACCTCCATCAGTTTTCCAGCACTGCATGTTACCTTGCTCCATAGAAGCAATCTGCACCATTCACCAAAGACCCTCAGCCTATGCTCCTTTAGCTTGAACATCATAACAGAGCTCTGAACTCTGCTGTGTTCTACTTTCATCTACATTTCTTTTCAAACTTCCCATTTGCCACAGGAGAATAAATAACACACCATCCCCACTGCTGAGGTATGTTTCCGTGTGTGGATGCCTTACAGATGTGTACAGCTCTTTCTTACCTTCTCTACAATCAGTCATGGATTCTGCATAACATGACTGAACCACCAAAATAAAAATTAACACGATGCTCTGTAATGATGTGTAGTTGTGTCCTTTGAACTGAAATAGTTGATCATATTCTCCTACCCCATATTTGTGTCATGCAATTGGCACGGAAGCATTAGCTTTGTCGTCACAATTATATGAGAACTAAGTAAACTGCAGAAATTTGTAAACTGTTGCATTGCTAAATTAAATGCTGTTTTAACTAACAGTTAATAGTGTTTACTGCTGTGTAATAGTAATTTTCATTTTTTACTGTATCTAATGACTTTCTGATGACTCAAATTCTCTGTAGGGATACCAAATCATTACATTAAGGATGAGTGATTTTAGTATGCAATGACTGATCAGTACAATAATATGTAGACTCATGCTTCAGCTAGTAAATTAAATCATTTACACCAGAGTGTTTGTCAACCAGAAGAGTTCTATTACATTGCTGCATTATAATGTAGAGTCTGCTCAAAATAAAACACATGCTATATTAAATCTGTGCCACTTTACAAACAAAACCCTTAAGGAGAAACAATTTAGCATAGAGTGAGGCCATGGAGAAGGACTGTTTTTCAGACAGAGTGGATAAAACCAGACATTTTGCCATTCATTTGGAAAAGTAGCACAGCAACATACAGGTATGAGTCTGCTAGTTGCATCAAGCATCCCAAATATCACTTGAACACTTCACTTGGTACTGAAGAGATCTGTGGAAGGGAAAATGGCCACAGCAAGAATTTGTGAGCTTTCAGGTAAACATACATCAAATCCCATCCTGAGACAGCCTCAGAATTTGATGAGATCACCACATCATCTTGAGCCATGAAGAACAAAAGGGCAGTTTACTTTGGGACGCAAACCCTCGACAGGTCTGCTGAAACTGGGTGGTAGAATGTCACCGTGTTGAAGAGCTCATTATGATTGTATTTAAAGAAACTAGATCAATTTTTTATTTGAATAGGACTTAAAGTGCAACCTCTCACAGCATTTAGGAATTTCCTAGTGCAGGCTTTGGTTTGGACCCAATAATTATTTCGATGTCAAAGTGTTCAGAAGAACAGAAGATGCTTTAGTGTTTTAGGAAACTTTTGTTTCAGTGTTTTGTTTGAGACACCGAGGGGCCTAATTTCCAGTAACATGAAAGCATCAGAGTTTCCATTCACCATAATTAGAACAGGAAGTTCTTTCCTATTTGGAAAAAATCAGACCCCAGAGTCTCAAGGTTATCTCCCAAAGGCCATGAACCACTGTTAAACCATTTACACCACTGACTTTGACCCAGTCATGCTCATATAAGGACATGCAATGATTCAGAACCCCAGTTTCCACCAACATGTAATTATGCCATCCAGAAAATACTTGTAGGGACATAATGTTGCCTCGGATAAATTTTCCCTGTTGTTTTGAGACACATCCTGAGACAAATTCAGTATAAAGCAGTAGGAGATGCAGTAGGAGATGCTTCATCATGTTTGATAAGTTCCTTCCCCAGAAATGGCAGCTTTACTCTCAGAGAAGGACTCTGAACTTCTTATAATGGGAAAGAGTTGTGACAGGAGGAAGGGCTTGTTTTGTGAACTACTTAAACCCACATGAATTTATTGCTTTTCAGGAACTTAATGACTCATTCAATTTTTTTACCCCTGGGATATTGAGAGTCACAAAAACAGTGGTATTTTGACTTGTGAAATCTTCATCATAAAAATGTTTTCAGTGCTACTGTGTGGGAATCGGGTTTCTCTGGCAAGAGCTGAAAAATCAGGTTTACCATGGCTAGTTTATTACTTGGCGTGCTTTGCTGAAAGCCACTTAATGGATGAGATTAGTAGCAAGTCAACAGTGTTCTGTGTGCCTTAACACCTGATTCAAGTGGGCATCTCCTGTTAAAAGCAGGAGCCCTCATCTTTAACTTAACATGACACATCCAAGTATAATATAACAGTTTCTCCTCAGTGAAACATCCCAAGTGAGCCAACTCAAGCAAGATCAGCCCCTTGATTTTTTTTGCCATTGTTTGCTTAAATAGTCTTTAAAAAAAGATTTTAAAAAAGGCACAGCAAATGCTTTTGATCTTTTTGTTTAAAATATAAGACTGTTAAAATGTCCTAATAATCTGGAGGCTTGCCAGCTTGTAGGCAAGCACTAAGGTTTAATTTTTGCACAGAAATAAAATATTAGCAAGGGGAACATGAACACATACAAAAAAGACTGCTCATCTGGCCAGCATCTGGTTTGATGGGGCCATTATTTCAACAAGTACTTATAGGCAGGTTTTTTGTTGTTGTTGCTTCCTCCCAGAGCAGCAACAAACTAGTAGAAGAGATTAAAATTTCTATATCATTCCCACACACAGAGTCATGCTGTACAAGTTTCCCAGAATGCCTAATTCTTCCCTTTCCCTCTTTTCATTTAGCTTAAAAAAACACTATTATATTTAAATACATGGGAGGGAAAAGTGAGAGTAGCAGTTAAAATTGTTACTTTCCAGTACATTCTTGCATGGCAAGTTGTACCAGTGTTTATTACACATGTTTAATGAAAGAGCTAGAATGCAAACCTGAAAGCAGGTTTGGACTGGGAGGTGAAATCATTCATCTTAAGACTCGGTGGCTCTCAGTTTCACAAAGGTACACATATTTGGAAGCTCGAGGTGTCTCATGCTGAGCCTATTGATCTGCATGTGGAAAGGTGTGTGTCCTTTTTCACTCTACCAGAAGAGAGCCATTCTTCTTGGAATTGTTAAGGATGATAGGCAGACTTAATTGCACATCCAGCATTTACTGCTATACGTGCAGCTGTACCTGTGCTTGTTTCCAGACCCCTCTTCTCTCTCTCAGGACAGTGGAGTGTACCTTTCAAGGTAAGCTGGGAGTCACCACCAGTCCTGGGGTTAAATGACAGCCCCATGTGCTCTGCTGGATGTTATCCACCAGGCCTTCCAGTGCTACAGAATTCCAACTCCTTCAAACAACAGTTGTGCTCTTCAAGTCAGTCTGCTATGGGGAAGCAACACTCCAGATAAAGAAAAAACATAGAATTCAAGAATAAACATGCATTATAGATTGTAAACTAGTGACAGAAAGGCAGCCAATACTGGAGCACAATGGAAATGTGTGCGTACAATGCTGTATGCAAAATTGGAAATGAGAGATTTACCTCCACCACTGCCTTGCTTAATCTGCTTTTCACAGTAATGGTATTTCTTCTGCTTGTATCACCACCTGTCTTTATGCTCCTTTTCCTCTCTGGCATGGCTGTGACCATTTCCGAGCACAAGACAAAGTCATGGTTAGACTGCTCCAGAAGCAGTTGCATAGTAAGTATGGGCACCGTAAGTATGGGCACTCATTTACAGCAATCAGGCCAATCCACACAACTTGTGAACACGAAAGGGGATGAAGGCTGGTCTGCCTCGACATGAAAGACAGGACTCAAGATTTGAACTGAAGTTCTCACTTTCTGTCTCAAACTCTCATCTCACCCAGAGCAAGACCCTCAGAATGTGTCTCACTCCTTGCACAAGGTGCAGCCTGGCCATCAGACCTCTGAGGATCTCCTAGCCCCTGGGCTCAATTCTGCTGGCTGCCTGCAAATGGCTTTCTCCAAAACAGGAGGGATTAAGGTTCCAACATGATTTTTGGGTGAGGAGAAAGGAGACAGAATGAAACTGCACATACTTGTCCATTCGTTTGATCTTTCCTTCTGAAGGCATTGCTACATCTCTTAGAGGTAGTAGTCTCTGGTTTGGGGAAAATTTGGCAGGTACATGATAATACAGAGAGGGTTGTGAAGGAGACAATATGCTGCACATGAGGAAAGAGTGCCTTCTTCCCCCTCCAACCAGAGCAGCCATGGAGTCAGCCAGGAACACAAAACCAAGTCAATATGTGGCTGGTCACTATGGCATCAGGAAGGGCTTAGTGCTGAAGCACAAATGAAGTTTAGAAATTAGCTTAGTGGCTGTCTGGGTAGGGATCTCTGCTACAGGGAAGTCTTCTCTCAGCCTATTCTTGCATAAATAAATTGCTGACACAAGTGGTCCAGAACACACCTGGAAATCAACTTTTCTTCAACTTCCCTCACACAACTTGCTCCCCTTCACTCCCTCCCTGTGCTTTCAGCAGGCTGCCTGTGTGCTTACAGCAATGGTGGCAGCTCCATCAGCGGCCAGCTCTGTTTTCTGTACACGCCAGGCAGTAATTACTTGGTTATTTCTTGTCTCTGATTGACATAGCTCCTACTCCAGCACAACAAAGAACTTGTTCTCGTCACTTTGCGACTTTCTCAAGATGCCATTAGTGGGCAAGGTGACACAATGTGAGGTAAATCACACAACAACACCATAAACACAAGGGCAGGGCCAGATTCATAGCTCTGTCCTTGCAGTTTCACTTCATAGGAGCTCTGTTGAAATGTATCTGTCACACTTAGGACCAGAGTTGCATATTCAGCCCACAATGTGGTCATGAGACCGTGCAAAGGAAGAGCACTCATGTCTCTTACTAGAGAGCACTGGTGCCATGTGGTTGTTTTATGTTCTGTGAACAAGTAAAGATAAGGCAGAAATACATGCACAAAGAGGAACAAAGATGGGGTTTCTATGGAAACACAGAATTTCCTGACTTGTATAATTAAAATTAACCATATCCCTTGTTAATGGAATTGTGGGGACAAAGAAATGTTGATTTTTTAATTTTTTTTTGCTTTATTATATGTGAACACTTTTAGTCATCTTTCTCTTTTCACTTAATCTCTCTGACACATACATGTTCAAACGCAGCTTTTTACTTTTATACATGTTCTATACTCAACATGCCCTCTGTAGCTTTTCAGTAATGCTAACAAGAGTTACTCATGTAAATCTCACATTCATTGTTGGGACACTAAACCTCAAAGGGTGTGAAAGCACTGATGCCGGAATGATTTTTGTCTTTTCTTTTATATACCTTTTACACAGTTCTCTGTATCCACAAGTATTAGCAGTATGCATACTTGCAACAGATTAGTGCTTAGTGTTTTGTAAGTGTTCTGCAGGCCCTGAGACTAAACACCCCAGAACTGCAGAGCCAGGGAGACCAAACATTCCTACTATCTCAGGAACCCAAGATCTCCTGGCAGGAGGATTCTGTAAACTGGGGGTTAGCCCACCCCAACCTCATTATTGGGCCCCCTTGTTAGATATGTTAATGTGTAAAGTCTATAACTGGTGTGTGTGATTGACGGGGGGTGTGCATTTTGCCATGCGTCGCCTGGGTGAAGTGGATGCATCAAACAGGATCCTGATTAAAATACTGGGGTAAAGACCCCAACCCTCTTAACGGTGTCTAGCTTCATTTTCCTAACACCAGGAAAAAGGCATCACACTGCACAAAACTAATTTTTCTCAGTACTGACTGATATGAATGTAGGATGCTAACATTCAGATGAAATGGCACACATAAACCTAAGGATCCACCTAGATATCATGCATCATGCACTTATCTCTTTTTCTTGTGCAATACCGAGGGAGAATGTTCTCAACAAAACACATCTGTATTTCCCACAGCTACATCTCTTGCTATGACAATTGAAGCAGCACCAGTACTTTAAAGCTTTGCACAGTGATGTCTGCCTGAACTTTTGGTTCAGATTGTGCCATATATTACATATTAAGAAGGAGTGGGACTGATCAGAGCTTGGACAGAGGACCTTCAAGGAAATCTTTAATTTGCCAGAACATGGCATCAGTGACTCTCTACATGGTGTTTATCCTTAATACTTCATACTGAATCAGCACGGCAGCTGCAACCCACTGGTACTGATGGAGGTGCTAGTTTTAAAAAGAAGATTTAATCACAATGCTAACCACTTTTGAGGAGGAATAATACTAGACTGCCTCAATTTTTGCATGGTTTGGCCTCATTTTCCCTCTGCTATGTAAGTAACAGAATCACTCCACAAAAAGTCTCTTCATTAGTAGCTGCAAAGTACTGTCAGAAAAGAAGTGAACTTAGGGACACCGCTGTTTCCACCTACAAGTAACTGACAGGTAAAATAATAAAAATTAGTAATTAGGAATAGTTTGATGTCTTGGAGATGTGAAGGAGAAAATTCTTCCCGGTAGAGTTACAGACATGATCCTATTATCATAATAAGGCAGGATGATAGCCTTATTTCAACCTCAAATGGTTTATTTCAGCAACGGGTTTAAAGCGAGCCCTTGTCGTACCATCTGCCAAGTACCTTTGGGATCTGACAGCATGGAAAGATCATTAAAAATGTAAGAAGTTGCTGTTTGCATTAATAAAAACACAGGTTCAAAAATTAGGTTGAAAAAGCAACAACATTGTAAACATGCCTTTAAAATGAAAGTAATTTCCTCTTTGTAGTGAAAGGCATGTTTTATTTCCATTTGTTACTATGCCGAATCTGGTTTCAGTGTCCTCACTGTGCCACTCTCTAATGCAGTTTGCACTCACAGAAATTCAATGTGCACTGTATGTGGGACTACCTCTGCTCTTTCACCTGGACAGAAATAACTGCATTTCAACCCCTACACCATTAATTCCAGAATTCTTATAAAGAGGGTTGGGTAAAATTGAAGCCTATAATAATAGTATACAGTTCCTTTTTTTAAAGGCTGACCTGCAGTTCTGGTTTTCAAACCAAATGACTGTAGTCAGGCATATTAGTGCTTTAACCTTTTTATTACATTACATACATGAAAACAATTAAGGCTGGGATTCTTTCCAATGTATTATCATTTTCTGTTCCCTCTGGCCTTTTTCCATCCATTTCAAAGAATGTACATAGCATCAACTGAACATTCTCTCATGTTTTATTTTTTTGTTTCTTTTCAGCTTAACAACTGTCATGCTTTCAAGATCAGCCAAATACAGAGTATCATGCAACAGCAGCAGCCGACAGCAGCGGCAGCAAAAACAACAACAAAAAGTTTGGAGTTTAAAACTCCTCATAAAATTAAATCTGAGATTTAAATTCTCCCTCATATTTTATTGTCTTTTCTTTGCTTTTTCCTGTGGTAAATGGTAATTAGAGTCAATAATCTTTTGCTGAGAGAGCACCTTGTCCTCACAGTGTTTATATCATCATCATCAAAGATCTGCCTTAAGGCCCTGGCGTGTTAATAATTTAAGGTGTGCACAGCCTAGTTATAGCAGGAAGCCTAGTTATTGAGTTTGTAAACCAGCTGATGATTTATGGGAACACCTTGCATGAGTCATGCTCATTAAATAAAATACTTCAGTTTAATAAGGAACATGGGGTAAACAGTTCTTCCCGTTACAGGGTGACTGTGCAATTGGAAATTGCTGAGTTTTGTCACCAGCTCTGCCACTGCTATTTTGTCTTAATTGTAACGTCAGGGTCAGCTTGTCTGTGTGCTTGTGCAGGCACGTGCATATGCACACACACATCCCCCTGAAGTACAGATAGAAAGTCTTTCACCAGTGCTTTTTTTTCTCCCCCACCCTCTCTGTCTCTCCCTTTCTCTACATACAGCTGTTTCATAAGTTACCCTTTGATAATGAAGATGTTAAATCTCTCTTTAAAAGGCTACTAATTAAGAAAACAGAAATGTTCACAGAAATAAAATTACACAGGAAAAAAATCAATATATGGTTGTTAAATGTAGCTTGCATTTGAGAGCCATAACCATATTTTACTTTTAAACACTAGAGTTAACTCTGACTCATTAGAAATTCCTTGGTAAATTGAGGCAGTAAAAGCCCTACACATTGGCCTCTTCTGTTTCACTAGAAGTAACCATGCTTTGCTCACTGCTTTAGAAATCCACTGTATCTCCAAGAGATTTCAGTGGGATAAGGTAGTGTCAGCATCTACCCTCGGATGGCAAACAGGCAGAAAATAACCTCCCCTGTATCACCTCTATTGTAGCCATTTTTCAGCCTGTTAGGAACTGGGCCATGGCTCCTTAGGGTCACTGAAATCTTCCCTCATTCCCACTTAAGCACTGGGAGTGGAAGGAGCCCTTGCAGATGTGGCTGGAGTCTTCACTAGCCTGGAGGCTACTCCAGACCAAAATTACCCTTTTCTTCAGTGAGAGGAAGGTGGGACACATGGAGTTACAACATTTATATGGAATAAGGGGAGAAACAAATTGAATAATAACATAAAATCTCCCATATACTTTTCTTGATGGATTACAGTCTTATCATCCCAAACTGAAGGCAGCTCAACTGGGTTTAGTTAAACTCTTAAACAAACAATGAGAAATTAGTTTTCAAAAAAACAAAAGGCAAATTTTCTCAGCAACTGAGTATTAGCAAACATGCCATTACCCCTGCAATATTGATTTTTGTGTTCTTTATGGTTCCTTTTAGATGTACTTTCCAGTATTCTTTTCACAGGGGTGATACAGCTGTAAGTTTAATTTTCTGACTAATAACTAAACATCCCCAGACATAGACAGCCTGTCAGGCATCATTAATAAATTTGTTCAAGAACATTGGGCCAGGCCCACTTGTGGGGTAACTTTTGGATTTAATAGCACCACACAAATGAGTGATCTGATTGCCAATTTGTAAACAATGGCTTGAGTCCTCCCTTTTTTTCCAGGAAAAAAAAAGCATGACGTAACAGGGTGTACATACTACGTGCGCCATCTCTCTGAGGCATCTAATAGTTGTATTTTGCAACCTTTTGATTGACACTTGTGCCAGTGTACATCCTACTCTGATCTTGTTTTGCAGAGAGAGAAGGCAACAAAGACTGCTTCTGGTGAGACCCACAAATGAAATAAGCCTACCCAATTGTGCTTTACTTATTCTTGCTTTTTCTTTCCTTCTTTTTTACTTATTGCACAGTTCCCTGACTTAGTCCAGGGCTGCTCTTGAGCCCTGTTTTCCTGCAGCACACTACCGTGCATGCAGCAGCTGTACCCAAGCATGTCCTTGGGTGCTTTCAGATTTGAGTTGTCTCCAGGCAGCTCAGCAAAGTATTTGAGAGTTCACATTTTACAAGTAATGGGAGTCAGGCATGTCCTGCTCACCAAAAATGTCCAAGTCACTGAGTCAGAGGGACACAAGGATCCTGGTGCAGAGCAGAGTGAAAAAAACATCAGTTTCTTCAAGGCCCAGAAAAAGTGCCCTAATTCATAAACTTGTCTTCTAAATGGGATAAATCTTTGCAATGTCTCAACTATGACGCTCTTTACTCCTAGAGGTTATAGCAAAGGTGATGTATGAAGGATGGACACTGGACTGAGGGAGGGGCATCCTTTTTACAATTCAGTCATTGTAGAGGACTGCTTTGGACTTTTTTTGTTGTTGTTCAATTTCATATAGTTTGTGGTTCATGCAGGTTTCATATAGGTTGTGGCTGCCTCTTCATAATCACACAGAAGGTAGAAAATAAAGTACATTTCTTTCTTATCTTTTGCTCAGCATAGTGAATGCAAGAATTTAATCAGCTTCACTTCCACTGGCGGGACTACCTCCCTCCAGAAATGTCCCAACTGACTGCACTTAATTGCCCTTTGTGCTGTGAAGGTCATAGCAAAATATATCCCTGATGCTACCTTTGAGCCCTATAGAAACTACCACCAAATTCAGAAAAGCATATTTATGGAGCTGTTCCTACCACTGCACTGATCCGAGGGCATAATAGAGCATGGGAGTTCACTCAGACAGGGAACTAGGAAATGCTTCCAAAACCTGGTAAATATGATGCTCTTGACCCCATAACTACTTGTTGTGCACCCCCAGTCTTTTCACTGGAGTGGTTTGAGGATCAGAAAAGGCCTTTATACAGTGCAAGCCCTTCTCAGCAGTAATAAAAGCATCCATGTGTTACCAACCCTGTGTTCAGCTCAAATCCAAAACACAACCCCATACTACCTAATGTCAAGAAAGTAAACTCTATCCCAGGGAAAATCAGCACTTCTGTTGTGGAGTTCAGGGCTCCACTTCCCTCTTTTTAGCTGGAGTCAATGGCAAGAAGTTTGGACGATATAATTACCAATATCAGCCAGACAGAATAATCATACATGAACTAATTGTCTCTGTCTAGAGCTTTGGTCCCTGCTGCTTTGGGTTCTCCACCCATGACATGGAACAGAACATCATCTCTGATACTGCCCCATACCAAGAGATTGGAGGCATCTCCCATTAGTTCCTGCTCTCTCTTCAGAATGACACCCATTCTGGTCTTGTATCCAGAACAAGCTAATTTTGGGGGAAAGTGGGCCAAATTAAATCATTTGCATCCATCTATCTAGAAATGGTAAAAAGCAGCAGAGCAGCCCATGCCCAGGCTGCACAAAAGAGGAATTATACCACTTCTGAAGGCCAGGAAATGGCTTTAAGACAACCTGACCTGCTTCTAGCCTTTATGGTAGGTATGGTAGGTAGGCAAGTGGCTTCCTTTTGGAGATGGGCAATGTGGTAATTATGACTTTTTGCACTGGAATACTACTTAGAGACTACAACCCTACTGTTCTAAATTATATAGCAAACTATCCATTCAGCCAAGGTAAAGGATTGTCAGACTAAGTATAGAAACATGAAGTTTCAGGTCTTGGAGGTTTCAGATGAGCTGACACAATTTTGGATGATCCTTTGAATTGAGGTCAAAAATAGTCACAAAGTGTAGAAAAAGGAACAAGCATGAATGTGGAATTGAAAACATAAGGAGAGGGAAAGCTAAATTAGGCCGTTAACTTATAAAAGAGGTATTAAGTGGAAAAGGAATTTGGTTGTCAGGATTTTAGATTATATAATGGAAAGATACCAAAACAAGGCAGTCTCCTATACATTCTCAGGCAGGTTAACATACCTAAGCAAATTCATCCTGTAATTAGCTTCAGTTAAGTGCACTATTCAGAGTGCCACTGGGTTGCCTGGCAAGTGAAAAGCTTCTGGGAATTAAGCAACAGAGCCTCAGAAATACCCCTAATGAAACAACTGGAAAGTAAAAAGAATGTGATGCAACCTCACCTGGTTTTTGAAGGTTGTTTGTCAACAAGACACAATGGGACACCAATTGAAAACTGGAAAAAGAAAAAAAAATAAAAAGAGCTTGCTGATGAAACTTGCATTCACGAATATGAGTAGAAATAAATCATGGTGAAAAATAGTGAGCCCATATAGCACTACAAATCAGAAATCATATTAAGGATGCCATTTATCATATTCTGGCCAAACTACACAAATCTGTCCAGAAAACTGCAAAATGAGTTCATGCTCAATATAAAGGGAGCAAGGAATTTTAAAAGACTAATATGAAGCAAAAGTCAGCTCTGCATTTCCTCATGTCCTGTTTGAATCAAAGTCAACTCTGTGTTGAGGCAAACTCAGAACCTGACCCAGCCTGACTGGATTTTGAAAGCATGGCTGTAGTTGAGCAGCCAACACAGGGGGTCTAGGTACCTCCAGATAAGCATCTTTCCTTGGATAACAGAAGATAAAGACACTGAATGGCACATCCTCCTAAAACAATCAGAATTCTTAGTCATAGCCTTCAGTGTTCAGCTGAGGCACAAGAACAGAGCTTCCTTTGTAGATAGAAGAGCAGCCACCGGAGATAAGATAACCAAGTGATTCTGTAATAAATAGCAGGAGCAACATCCAACAGAACCAGAGAAATAACAAGATATTCCTGAAAGTTTTTGGTTCCTGACAGACGGATACCTATGTGATTTAAAGCAGAAAGTCACTGAGTAAGCTGCCTCTTGTTTGCTATCTTCTTCTGGCTCAGTTTTGAATGTCTTGATAAGGTTTGCACAGCAAATTCCATTGGATCAACCAATTATAAATCCTAGCTTTCTTTACATGCATTTTCATTTAAGTTAGAAACTACTACCACAGCAGTTCATCTGACCAAATTATCTTTGAAATTGAGTCAGGAACACCACACCCAGCCTATACTGTGCAGTGTCAAACAGCCTGGCAGATGGCAAATGATAAAGGACTTGATAACAAAAAGTCTTGGTTGAGTAAAAAGGTTGATATTTGTCATCGTTACAATATCATAACACACCTCACAACATTTTGTTAGGCTCACCAGTTTGGGGCAAGTAGGCAGAAGACAAATCACAATCCTGCCAACTTCTTGAGCAAATACAATTAATTCTGAGGTATAGTTACAGAAGAAGGTTATGTCAGGACAAGAGTAACATCCAAAGTTGCCAAATAGCTGCTATATAAATAAAAGAGACTTCAACAAGTAAGTATTTGGGAACCTGACATACGTAAGAATACTGTGTCTGTGCCAAAGCCAAATATGAGGAGCCTGCATTACAGGAAGGCCTGCAGAAGGACCTGGAACTGCTAACTGTACCTTGAGGACATCCAAAAGCAGTTTGGCGTGGTTCTCATGCTGGCAGAAAGCAGCACATGCTCACCCCGCTACTGACGACAAAGAAACAAAATGTGAAACTGACACAGCTGCCAGGTGATGCTGAACAGATGCTGGAGATGAGGAACAGAGAACATGATGGGAAAGTCCCAAGAGGTGCTCAGGACGTGGTTGCTAACCCAAGCCCTGTGCAGCTCAATGTCCTCTTGGCATCGAGGGGTTTCTGGCCTTCTCCACCCCATCCCCATGTGCACAATATATGCATTCATTTGGGTACGTGTTTCGGGGGCATAAAAAGTAGGTTGCTGCTAGTTTGTCATGTTTGTTTTCAATTTGTGTTTTCCTCTTTTAGGTGTATGGTTTAATAGAAGTCACTGAACTGAAGACACTGACTTCTGCCCTATGGAATGGACATAGCCCCCCTCTCCCTGGCCCATGAGCAGGAGCTCAGGGCATAAGCTTAGCAAAGCTCCTCTCTATCAAAGCTGTAGAGTGGCATCCTCCAAAGTCTGGTGAAAAACTTCAGCTCAGGTAGCAGAAGTGGCAGTGCAATGTTTCAAAACCTGAAAAAGTTCTTGCATCATTTCCAGGTAAAAGGGACAGCAACAGTGATGAGCAACCAGAGAATTTATCTTCCAATTACTATTATTTTAAAGGATGTCCTTATAATATGATATATGATGTAATGAAAAGCAAAATATATGGGTTTTTTTAGAAAAAGGACTCTAAAAGGAAACATAATGGCATGCAATTCGATTTGGCTCACTTATGGGCAAGCATATCCCAGGCGGTGGCAGAGGAGAGGTGTCTTTTTATCAGCCATGTCATGGACACGAGACACACAGACTGAAGTGAGTCTGCACAGCCGCACCCCCAGAAACACCAACTGCCTTGGAAATCACCTTGACTTACCTGCCTGGAGATTTCTGAGGAATTGAGTTGTTCCAGGAAGGATGAGCAGACACGGACACAGTTAGCCCAGAGCCCTGCAGGAAGTGCAGCCCTATAACACTGGGGAAGCTTTTAGCAGGACACAGACAGGGGAGCACACCAAACACCAGACACATGAAGAGTGTGGGGACTGCCCATGCTGTGATGAGAATACAATGTGCCAAGAGAAATGAGAACCCGAGTAGGTGCAGGGCATATCACTGGGAGGTTGATGCCCTCAGATACCAGAGCAGTGAGGGACACTCCAGCTCACTAGATTAAAGACTAACACACAGCACTTGCACTAAGGTCAGACTCCTCATTGCAATGCAGATAGACTCAGACTCAGACTGGGGAAATAACTGACATGGGAACAATAATGAGAAAATCAATTGCTAAGTCAGATATCATTGACTGCAATGAAAATTTTGTGCATGGAGGATTTGCAGGATAAAGACCCAGCCTTTCTTTTAGGCTAGATCAGTTGGTAGGGATGCAAGAAAAGGTTAATAGTGCTGTCCTTGTTACCCTAGGCTTCCAGACAGAATTCAAAAGGAGTCTGATGGCAGGGTGATTCTTTAGCCAAAGTTTCAGGCTGTGCTTCTGTAAATGTTCAAACATGTGCCTGATTAAGACCTTGAGAGGCTAGAGCATTTCACTAATGGTGTGGGACACTGAACAGTTTCATTAAATTTGACATTAGAGCCAATAAATTCGCAAAAAATATATAGCCCAATGTCTCCCTGCATATCACTGGGACACTCCAGTGGGTAAGGCCACTATTATTTGCAGCACTTTGCAGCTGTACTCAAAGCTTTTAATCAGTGCTCTACTAATGCAGGCAGTGTCCAAAGTGTAAAAAAATCCACGATACTATCTGAGAATACTTAATACCATCATGAGCCACTTGCTGTTTGGCATGATGTTATCTCCACCTTCTGTCAACAGTATCTGCTGGAAGATCGATAGCAATCGTAAAGTAATGTTTATTATCACCTTGCCCATCACACCTGCCCCACCGAATCGTCGCTCTTTGTCTCAGAGGCTGTAAAAGCGCAGCAGACTAAAGCAGAGACGTGCCTTCACCTTACGGTGATGTATATTTTTTCTTGCAGCATTACAGTGCTAATTAATCGCCATGTGTACATCACTACCACTACTCGTTGAGCTGGAAGAATGGAGCACTTTCCCTCCAGGAGCCCTCCCCAGAAATACATTCATAGGTACTTCCGCACCAGGCACGCTTTTAGCCTGGATGTGTGAAACACTCGGATTAAAGTCTTCCCAGTGAAACGAAACGGCCAAGAAATTTCAGGTGTGAAGGTGGCAAAGGAGGCCGTGTGCGGGTACTCCGGACCGCGCTACCCACTGTCCCGTGTGGATGCTCCCTTCTTTCCCCCATTCCTCCCTTCAGAGAGGGTTCCGGACCCGTTCGGCAGTCGCTCCCTGCCGGGGGCTCCCGTGCCGGCGGGTGCGCCGTGCCGAGGGCGGTGGTCCCGGGTGGCTCCCGGAGGAGTCGGGAGCAATGTCGCGACAGGGATCGCTCCCCCGAGGGCTAGCGGCGGAGCTGGCGGCACCCGAGAACAAAGCGGGGCCGGGCGGGGAGGGCGATGGGCGCGGGCAGCGGCCTCAGGAGGCTCCGGGTGATCGCCCCTCGGGGGACAAACCCTGCCCGGGCTCGAGAGAGCGATGGGCTCCTCCCTTGGCGGCGGGGGCCGGGGGGTGGACGGAGGAGCCGGTTGCGATTTAACCTGCTGTCGCGATTTCGTGACTGTCACGACGTGTGACGGAACGGCAACCTGCTTATCGACCTGCAGGCAGGGAGGGATTAGTTCTCGCAGGCCGAAGGGGAGCGGCCGGCAGGGCGCCCCAAATGAGGAGCAGCGCTGTCCCTCCGTCAGCGGCGGCAAATTCTGGCGCTGACGTCATCTGATCGCCGATATATTTTTTTAATTAGGTGGCAGCTTAATGAAGAGTGATGTAGAACATTGTGAATGTAATTATCCATTGTGCTTCACAGAGGCGCCTATAGATCTTTTATCTTACCCCAACCCCTCCCCTCTGAAAACTATCAAAAACCTGGGGAATTCAAATAATCTTCCGATCCCTGTGCATGGATGGAGCCTGTCAGACCCTGTGCAAGGGCTACTGACAAACACAAAGGAGCAACAATAACTGCACACCACTTACAGCGCTGCTAGACTTATTCATTCATCGTAACATAATAATTTTAGATGGTCATTGAAGAGAAGCATATGTTTCGGGCAGACATCAAAAGAACAACCAGGCATTTAGATAAGACAACGAAAACTCAGTTTTAAAGTTTCAGATCTAATCCCGGGTAAAGACCGAACAAAGAGTCAGAGAGCAGAAATTACGTTATTTAAACTGACATCGCCTAAATCGGATCCTTTCTCCTGCGATCTCACATAAACACAGCGCGTCCATCACATCCAGCCGCCTTCATTACTATTTATATTACCGTGCGCTGGCTGTGTGCAGTCAATTCATAATTGTCCAGTTTTTCCTAATTAATCACAAAAGATTTTTGTTTCGCCTACAGCTACTTCTGGGGTGACTCACAATGGCAAGCCAAAGCTCATACATCAAGCGCAGCCCTCCTTGGCTGCAGCCGCTGCCGGAGGAGCTGCCGGGCTCCCCTCGCCTGCCCGCGGCTCAGGAGGCATGCGCGCCCCCGGGCGAGAGCCTCCGCCGTGTGACTTGTTATTTTTATCTGATGCTGGCCTTCTCAGCCCAAACTCAGCCCAAACCCGAGGAGATTTTTTTTTTTTTTTTTTTTTTTTTTTTTTGGCAAGATTCCTCAGTCCGGAGCGTTTTGATTCCGCTCTCCCGTCCGTGCGTGCTCCGGCGGTCTGCGGGAGATGTGTGGTGCGGCTTCAAAGGAAGCGAGATGCCTCAAACGCTCCTCAAACTTCTGCCTGATCGATATTTCCTTAATGAGCTCGACGTAGCCACTGTAACCCAGCAGAGGCTGAGACAGCTGCTGGATCTCTCCAGCTCCCCAGCAACGAGGGTTTTTTTGGTGACATTTGCAGTAGGCCAGGCTGCTCATGCCTCCTCTGCCCACTCTATGGAGAGGAGCTATTCACAGAACTAAAAATTTTGGCTACAAAACAGCAACTTGTGAAAGTCACATCTTGCCCACCTGAGTCGGAGGACAATGATTTGACCTCTATTTCTTGTGCTGCCAGAGGGGTAAGCACACAGAAGCTGTACCATGAACAAAGAAGTGGGGCAATTTGGCTGACAGCAGCATGACAGTATATTCTTTCTCCACACGTTAACAAAAAACCAAACAAAAAAAACCGCAACCAAACACACCCCCATGCACACAATCCTTACAAAAAAAAATAAATAAAAACCCAAACGAACAAAAAAACCCACCACTCTTTTTTCCTTTTTTTGTCAATTGTGATATTGTAATACTTAAAGTCTTACAGTTGCATTCATGTGAAGCACAGAAAGCAATAGACACACACTGCCTCTAAAGTGCACTCTAACTTAAGGCTGCAAATGTTGTTGATTATGTGGAAGCTTTCTGGTAAGATGCATCTATCAATGCATCTTCCTTGATCACATTCTGCCCACTGCTGGGTTTGCAAGGAGTCAGCACAGTGGTGGGAGAGGGGCCTTTTATTAATAAACCCTGCACTGAACCCTGCACTCACCCTGGGCGTTTTGGAGTGAAAATGGCAGTGAAGCCAGAGCTGGTTTCTGTATGAGGACGCTCGGGCAAGCAAATAGCTACTGAGAGAAAAAGAGATAGGTTTTAAACAGCATAGAAGAGAAAAATGTGTTTTCCTATCTGGTGGCATAGAGGAAAGGATGTTTCTGATTTATTGTATGAGATTTCAGGTGGAGTTGTTTGGAGGAAAACATATGTTTAGAAAGGCTGAAAAAGAATGAATTAGTGAAAAATAAGGCTTTCATAAACTTCTGTCATGTAGATTATTTAGCCAGCAGCAGACTCCCTTCTCTGCAGACCAAGGAGTCCTGAAAAAAGAGGAGTGGGATGAAGGCTACTTTTCTGAGATCACCTGGGGAATTAATTGCAATGTACCATTTCTGAATGTACAGACGTACCTCCTAATGTGTTCCAGTAGAAGACATGCTGGTATCCTTGCTTGGGAACTTGGAGCATCCCCAGTAACATGCTGTCACTTTTTAAGTCATTCATGAGAAAAATACTCCATAGAAACTCCTGCAGGACCAGAGTAAAGTTTACACCTCTGCAGATAAGTTAATCTGTCAAAGAACAGATTCAAAGGATAATCCATGAGAAATATTTTGAAGGATCAAGCCATATTTCATTCCAGTGCCCAGCCCTAGTTTTCCACCTCAGTGTTTGCTGCTTCACTTGAACATGCACAGGCCCTGCATGTGGCAGGAGCTCACCTATCAGCCCATCATAGACACTCTCAGACCTGCTGCTCTGGTGCCAGGGATGGCCTTTCAGGAACCACCACCAGCCCTGGCAGCACGCTTTGCCTTCCCTTTTCCTACCCTTCATTGCACAAATTAACAATAGCAAAGTCCTCTGTCCTTGCTGTCAGCCCCTCACTGGGACTCACCTTTGCTGAGGCGCGTTGGCCGCAATCACAGATGACACCAGCAACCCCATCTGCAGCTGCTGTAGCCTTGATCATGGCAACCTGTGCTCCCTTCTGGCTCTTTTCACTCACAGGGAGCCAGATTCAAAGCTCATTCAGCCCAGGGGAGTATTTTTCAACTGGCTTTGTCAAGAAGGTAAGGTTCCCCTGGTCTATTGCCACCATGCCGTAGAGACCATAATTTTGCTGGGACAAACTGCTTATTACCCAGTTGCAAGCTTAATAATAACCAAGGGCTGTGATTCCTCCTAAGGAACTGAGAACCTGAATTAAGTGTTATTAATACCAACAATACTGTGCTAACACCGGAAAAATACCAGAATTAATAATAATGTTATCTAAATGACAGTGTAAATATAAGGTAAGTAGTGTACCTGGCTTCTAAGGAGTGTGAAGCCAAATGATGATTTCCTCTCAGGGCAGTGATAAACAACTCAGTCATACTGAGTTTACAGTTTTAGTAATAATTGGCTTGGAGGGAAAAAAAATTATATAAAGCTCAGTCACAGGTTAACTACATTATAATTACATGGTATAATTTCAGCCCCTGCTCCCAGAGTGGAAGGCACAGTTGTTATCTGATCAGCCTCCGTGTGTAATTCCCTGCTAGGTTTGGGGCTAAGCATTGCTGTGCTGGTTTTTTAAATGACTAAGCGGATATGCAGGAACTGCAACGCGCCCCGGGTCACAGCGAGCTTGGCAATAGGCTCAGGAGTGCAACCTCCAGCCATGGGCAGCTGGGGCTGGAGCAAGAAATTATGGCAGCAGCTGCATGGCCATCAGTGTGTGTGGCTCCCCATGCCACCTAGGCAGGGCTTTAGAACTGAGCCTGGTGGTGCTGCCAGGTTCACTCAGAGAGTGCCCATTAGTGGGAATGGTGGCCTCAAGGAGCAGCAATGACAGCTCCTGTCACTGTGCTGGACCTGGGACACGGTGTCTCCCAACAGCTTAGCAAGTCCTGATGCCTAGTCACCTTCCCAATCACTCTGCCAGATTTCTCCCAAAACCAAGAAATAACTGGTCACACCATGTGACTGGAAAAGGGCTCTCCAAAAGGACTTGTTTATGAGTAGCTGCAACAGGCAAAATTGGAAGCCAAGGGCAGCATCAGGTACAAGCAGTGGCTTGAACGATGTCTTCTGGGGAAAGGATAGAAACCCATCAGCTCTTGTTTGTTGCTTCTTGAATTTTCACACCCTTTCCTATTTTCATTAAAAGGCTGATAGTGAAGCCAAGCTCCAGAGATGAGGAGAAGAATGGATTGCATTTTTCTTCCCCCCAGCCCCTTCCTGACAGAAATCTGTGCAGCTTCTACAGTCCACATATTTAGTCAGGACAAGTAGGACAAGTCAGGTGTCTTTTAGTGTGGAATCAGGTGCAGGGACAACCAGAAGCATCGGGTGGCTTTTTTTTTTTATCATGAGATTGTCCCATAAACCAAGGCAGTGAGCAAGAAAGCTGAACATTTTCTCCATGTACTTCTTCTGAGATGTCACAAATCTGTGCAGTTCTGCTCCTCCTCCATCCAACCTGAGGCGTCTGTGCAAGCAAAGTCCCCTTGTCCCTTGCCACCGATGTCTCACACAGAACCCCAAGGCAGGTTGGAATAACTCAGCTTTTCTGAAAGAGAGGCTGAAAGGCACAACCCAACTCCTAACAAGTGAAAAGGTGGGTCCCACGTGTCTCACAATGCAATACAAAGAACATGAGAAGGGCTGAGGGGCACAGGGGAGCCAAGAAAGGCAGAGCTCTCTGTTGGCCCAGTGTGCAGGGTTATCGTTATTAAAGTGAAAGCAACATCTCTATCCTTAAATGCACTCCACTGCAGATGGAGAGCTTGCTTGGGAACCGGTGTAATTGCTTCCCAGTGGCATCTGAACAGCTGCAACATTAACCTGTTCTCTCCCAGCCTTTATGACTTGGCTCAGCACCCTCCTCTGGGATGTCCTGGCTCCCTTCTTGCTTGGCCAAGGCATGTCCAGATGTGGAGGAGCTATTCTGGCAGTGTCGAAAGGTCCTGCTTGCTGGGTGCTTTGAGATTGCAGTATTGGGTTTTGCCTGGCAAGATTTGGGGAAGGGATCCCACGCCTGGAGGAGGGGAAGAGTCTGGGAAGTTTTTGCCCTTGAGGAGGCAGAAGCGGAGGGGCACAGTAAGCTGGCTGCCACCCCCATTTCCCATCCTCCTGTGCTCTTGTGGGG
This sequence comes from Petroica traversi, assembly GCA_025920805.1. Classification (NCBI taxonomy): domain Eukaryota; kingdom Metazoa; phylum Chordata; class Aves; order Passeriformes; family Petroicidae; genus Petroica; species Petroica traversi. Next base: position 7,749,832 of record JAHLSL010000006.1, on the reverse strand, counting down.
AGGAGATGGAGAAAATCAGGAGTGAATTTAAACCTGGAAGAAGGGAGTGTTTCAAGATTTGTTTATATTTCCTCATTATGCAACTCTGATTTGATTGGTAAAAAATTAAATTAAATTAATTTCCCCCCAGTCAAGTCTGTTTTGCCTGCAACAGTAATTGGTGAGAGATCTTTCCCTGTCCTTATCTCAGCCCAGAAGCCTTTCATTGTATTTTCTTTCCCCTGCACAGAGGAGGAGGGGAGTGATGGAGCAGCTTGACGGGCACCTGCAGCCAGCCAGAGTCAACCCACCACATATACAATGAAGGAAAAAGTGCCTTCAAGAAAGTCATAAAAGCAACTCTTGACATCCAGGCTAGCTCTGGTGAAGAACATCCCACTGGGAGTTGGAGCAGGAATGGAGTGGAGCACAAGCAGCAACAGGAGAGACCCCCACTGTCATATTTTCTTGACTAAAGCATTCACCACTTGTGCTATTTAATGAGCAACTCAAAATATTGTGCATGCTGATAATAAGCACACTTGGTCTCTAATATCTTTCCCTGTGAATTTTTCTCCTTTTTCTTGTACATCGGTATGTCTCCAGGCATTTCCTCAACTCCTCTTTTCTTTAAATCATTTTTCTCTCAGTCTTCATTTCTGCTACAGAGAATCTCCATGAAAGGGGTATCTTTGCCCTGTTCATCATTACCCTTGTTAGTCTGTTTAGTAAAAGGGCTTCAAAGAATGATGTAAGGACAGCATTATTTTGAACAAGCCAAGGCTGAGTGAGAACATGGAATCCTGCCCAAAAGTGTTGGTATTTACCCTCTTGCAAAAAGCACCCAGGCAGCAGTGGAGCTCCACTCTGCCATAACACTGCCAGAACTGAAGGTTTCCTCATATTTCCATGGAAATCTTTCACAGGAACCCAGGTAGTACAAGCAGCAGGGGAGGTCGCTGGAGGTGACTTTCTGTCACTGGTGTATTAATGGAGTAGTAAGACAAATGTAACTTCTTGACATGCCGAATGTGTTTGCCTGCTGGTGCTAAGCTGGCTGCTCCTCCATGGGGCTCGGCTTGGGCAGGGATTCCTGCTGTGCTCTGTTTCTGCCCCCATGCCCTCAATCCCTCCCTAGACAGTCGTCCAGCTCTTCTAACTGATTATTTAAAATCCAGCATTTTAGTGAGACCCTTGGTCACACCTGGAGTATATTTGCCTTGCCTAGCACAGATAATTTCAAATAGGTGGGTTGACTCGGGAAAAAGACATGAAGGATTTCAGATGGACTCCAGAATATCAGTCTGGAGCTGTGGGGAAGGAAAGCATCTTTCCTTAGGATGCTCAGGAACAGACCAAGACTAATGCACTGCCCATAGAGAGCTGATTTCTCCCCTACATATACCCCATGAGTGATGGGGCATAAATTTGAGTGACACCACTTGCACTGCACACAGGAGGCTCCTTGCTGCATTCAATGTCCTTCCTTGGAGAGTAGGCCCTCTGCTGTGGCTTTCTGTTGATTTTTTTTATTTATTTTTTTTATCAGGCTAAAGAGGATATATTTTATCATAATGGTTTCAAATCCAATGTGTACAGGCCAACACAAATAGGGTATTACAAGTTGAAGAACTGTACCTCAGGCACCATTTTATTAGAACTAGTGTTTACATCAAACAATACATCCTAAGTACTTCATATTAAGCTTGGACAAATCATTTGCCTGAGGATTAGGGTGTTGTGCCACTGAAATGTAATCCTTCTGTTGATTTTTTTTTCCAAGCTGCCAAACCAAACATGGTAAAATCAGTAACTGTTAGAAAATCAGAAGGGTGAAAACCTTAGCCTCAATTTGACATGTTAAATGAAAAAAAAGGAGAAATTATCAAAGTGGGTTTGCAGACAAATATGTGAACAGCAGGTCAGATTTTCACCTGCACAGAATAGCAAAACTCTGCAGGGTTACAAAAGAAATGAAGCAGTGGGCTTCAGTGTTCCCCCATGGGGGTTGAGAGGGGAAGAGAGGGCAGGTCTGGCTGCCTCCCATAAGGTGTAGACAACCCTGGCACGTGGAACTGAGTAGAAAATTTGGGGAGCTGAGCCAGGAACAGTGGCCAGAGCAGGCTGTTTCCCACGAGGCAATGCCCTGTGCCCCTATGCAGCCCAGGCAGCATGCCCTGCCCAAGGAAAAGTGCAGGATGGCATTGGGGAGGGCCTCACTCTTCTGGCCTCTGCTCCCAAAAATGGAAGAGCAGGTGTTGAGATACATCACGCAGATGTGTAACACCAGCTGTGAGGAGTGGTGGGTGGCAGGGGCCCAGCCAAAATTCGTAGTGTTGTGTGGAATGGAACCAGGCCAATCCCCACTGGCTTCACAAAAGCAACCTGCAGTCCACAAAAACACCTCACGCCTTTCCAGAACCCAGGAAAGCACATTTCTCCCCGTGTCTTATAAACCATGGCATTTGCTTTCCCATGCATATGCTTTCCCATGCTTGGGCCACTTTTAACAAATAAGACAAAAGTGAAAAAAACACGTCTTTTAACAAAAGGATGAGTACTCAGGCACACTGGATACTCCTGATAGGAACTGCCATCATGCACTGAAAGGACAAGGATGGCATCAAAGTCAACACAAAACACCTCCTGTCTCCTCACAGGGATTTAAGCTCAAGTCAGAGGCAACAGGAGTGATACAGAGATGTTATCCCTGAGCTAAATGCCACAGTAGTGCCCTGGAGACTGCTTTCAACAGATGCCCCACAGCAATGACTGAGGAGGCTACATTTCCATGCTAGGTAAGAAAATACCCTGATATAAATGTTTGGTTATATTGAGAGCAAGGAGTGGGACTCTGGCTCCAAACAAGGAAAAGAGAAAACTTAACTGGACTTTTGCAGGTCTGGCTTTTCACCTGTGTGATTTCTCTCATCTCCAACAATGTGGTGGTTCTCACATGCTCATGTGTACCTCAGGCACCTCTTCTCTGCTGTCTCTGCCTTCCCTCCTTCCAGAGCTAAGTCTCACTTACCCTGTGGGTGCCCTGCATCCTCCCCTATGCTTTTAACCTGCCTGGGCAACCCCGATGCTGTTACCAAGCTGCTGGCTGGCCGAAGCTTCAGGAATCAAGAGGGAGCAAAGAGGGGTAGCAATGCTCTGTACCCAATTATCCTACTCCTTAGCCAAAAAGGATCAGGTTACTTAATTTCACAGTTTCTCTAAAGAATCAAGAAGATGGGATGGCTGCAGTGTCAGAAATCAATATCTTGTTTTGGGTACAATTGGTGGTTGCCAATAATGACTTTCATTAATAATTCCAGGGGAATCTGTATTTGAGAAATTTAGCAACCAATACCTTTGAGGAGTACGAGATAAAAAGACATGAAGGGGATTATGCAACCACCAATGAATGCCAGTATCAGCATGTGCAAATTTTATTGGAAGTCCAGAAGGTTCTGCTCAGGCAACACTCCCCTCAGGCATCTAGATGCTCAAGCATTTGAAAGTCTTGTCAAGCTCATGCTTGCAGGGTCTCCATCAATGTGTCTGGTTTGAGGGGTATCCACAAGATGTGGTACAGATAATGCCCAGTCCCTGTCCATAAACAAAAATTAATTTATTAGTATCAGGGCATAAAAGAACTGCAGCAGTGGCAAGTACCATAACTTTATTGCAAACACCACAGGTAATACTTCTGAAAACAAATCTTGGGCTCAAAATTACACTCTCAGACTCCAAGCATTCTTCTGTTAAGTCAGAACTGCTGTGCATTTTGTTAAACCAAGCCACGTATTGAGAGGTGTCTTGGCATTTCCTCTCCTTATGGGCCCATTCTGGAAAGCCACGGCTCCCAAATCAGCAGAGGAGAAGGGGAGTGCTGACTCCCTTGCACTAATTGAATCTCCCAGTAGGTCCCATCCTGTCTGCAGTCTCAGTGTAGCACCTCTGAACAAGGCACTGCTTTCAGAACTCTGCTTTGCCAAGGCTCCAAGTAGCACTGGAGAATGCTGCTGCCTTGGCTTTGAGCAGAAATTTCACAGAGATCACACATGTGTGAGCAGGTTAAAAAAAAAAAAAAGAAAGAAAGAAACCAAGCCACAAGAGGTAGAACCTGAAAAATTAGGAAATTATAAGCAAACAGGGAACACAAGCAGGAGTATTGCACACAAAGGGCAATAAACATATGGAATAAATTAGGGGCTATGCAATGGAAGCAAAGCATGTAAATGAGTTCCACAGACACCTAGGTTTGCTGCTACAGAAGCAGGGGTTGGGGGAGAAGGATGGAAAAGGTGAAAAGTAGGATTAAAAGAGCCTTCTCTTGATCCCATGGACTTTTCTTATTGTTACTAAACTCTCTGTTTATCTTGGTATTGCTGAGACCCCAGATTAATAAGCACATGGTATTTGTAGGTACCACATGTACAAGCACACCTGGACATGGTTTCTCTTAGTTTACATCAAACACCCAGCCTGCCCTCAAAGTATAGTGTGAGAGTGTCTACTTCCAAATTGAAATACAAGTGTCTTGATTTCCCTGAAACTTTGAACTCTCAGTTTAACTGTCCTGCTGAGAGGACAAGAGAGAGGATTGAGATATCAAAAGAAAAAAAAAAAAAAAAAGGAAAAAAATGGAAGCAGAAGAGAAAGAAATTCACAAAAGCATGTTCTGACTTGAAAGAGCTAAATATAGTATGCCTATACATGGGAGAGGAGCAACAGATTTTATAATAACAAAAGTAGCTTGGTCACAAGCTGGAGCCGCCAGAGTTAATCTTATTGCATTGGTTTTACTGGCATTTTAATGTGTTACCCAGGACTTAACACTATATTATTCACTAAGAGGCTTGTTCCCACCACAGGACATAGAAACATCGCTGCTATTAGCACGAAAAGGGGAGCCACATAAACACACTGAAGAGAACAGCCCCTTGTGCACATATACTTTTTATGATAATGCTGTGGAGTTAACTCTTGGGGGTTTTTTCCCCTGGATTCCCACTGTGCTCACTTGTGGTGACAGGATTGTAGCTGCAGCCAGGTTTAGTGCCCAGCCCTGGGCTCTTGCGCTGGGACCAAGGGGATATCGCCCCATCAGCAGGGCAGAGCAGGGGCAAGACAGAGATGCCTGGAAGTGTTAAATACAGGCTTTCTCCTGAGTTGTGCAGGCTTTTTAATTTATCCTGGTGCTAATAAAGCATCTGCTGTAGCTCAGGAAGCAAACGGGCCTGGGGAATGGCAGTGGTGGCTGCTGCAGGCAGGAAGAATCAGCCTAGGCTGCATAAATTGAAGGTTTCACATGCTCTGCAAAGAGGCTCTTTGAGAGATAAAAGGAGATAGGAGACCATCACAGACAATCTGATCCACAGTTTGCACAGGGAAGCTGAGGTTGTCGAATGCCATGCCAGCCTTTCCCAAAGGGAGCAGCAGGATGCTCCTCGCCTGCAGCCCTTGCCAGGGCAGCTCTGACACTGACCATGAGGTTGGACCCCTGCCTTCAGCAGCACCAACCACCAGTGCTTCAAGTTAACACAAGTCTCGCAGGTTGTACCCCTTTCCATGCATATTCTTAGTTTCTTTTGCTACTCGATGAATTTTGGGAGAAAACACAGGAGATTTTTAAAATCTCAATTGAAATGGATCTTTAAAAGGCAAACAGGACAAAAGAAAAACCCACCACTGCCATTTGGGCACTTCCAATTCACACATCAAGCAGGAATTAAAAGTTGAATTGGAAATATCTATTCTGACTTTCTGCATTTGCAATATCCTTATATTTAAGTTCTGCACATCTTGAGCAGTGAGTTTATTACTGTAGTCTACCCCCTGATGCCAGCAATATAAGCATGCAAGACTGGCATGCTAGTGGGATATAATTAAAGCAAATTTTATTCATGTTTCCATCCATGGATACAGAACATATCCTTCTTTGCACCCAATAATCTAAAAAACCATTTAAAAGGCACTTGTAGCTTGTTTCCTTAAAAAGTCACACCCTAGTGCAAGCTGTTTCATATCTTCCTTTTATTCTGTATGTCTATACCATGTTTATTTCCTCCAGTACACTGGAAACCCTACACCACTCTATAGGAGTAGAGAAAAATTATTTACATAAGAATTTGAAAGGCAAGAGGCTTGCATTTCTTTCCAGTACTGTGTGGGGTGGGATGTTTGGCTTTAAACAATGTCCTTGAACAACTTGGTGCTTCAATTCCCCTCTCACTAAAGAACTAACATTGCACTGCCTTTCTAGTCCACAATGAAGGTGTTGTGCAGTGTTAATGCACAGCACTCTCATGGCTTTGGCTCCTACTGAAACTGCTCTACTAACAAGTGAAACAGCAAAAGTTCCTGCTTCCTCCATTCAAGGCTGCACAACCCAGACAGCCTGGACCTGCTAACGAGAACTGCCCAAATAGAAGCTAGTTTAGGATATGCCATCTGAGTGGTGACTGCAGGCCATGCAGTTCTCAGGAAAACTGCTTCTGTCTTTGTAAGCCCCAGCACGAGTGAAGTTTATCAGTTCTCCTGTCTAAGATGTATTATTCCAATGGCAGAAGGATGAGTGGCATGCTGAGCCATGGCTGGAGTTAATCAAGTATCAGGGTGGACACTTAACCACTTAAAACCTTTGCCCAATTGCTATGCAAAATGCCCAGCTGAAAGATATTTCATTTTTGTTTTCGGAGAGAATAGGATATGTGTCTTCTACTTTGCCAAATGCAAATAATCATAGAAAACATCATCCTTTTTTCCCTGACTTGTTTTCATAAAATATCCTGGCCTGTGCTTAACAGACAATAAAATAAAACCCAGTCTTAATAGGATTCTTGTTGAAATAATAATTGATTGACTGAAACACCAAAAAACAATGGAAAGAAAAATTCCTTTTCTTAATATAGCCACTTCATAACTGGTAGAGGAGTTACTTCTGGATTTTGTCATCCTATTACTAGCACATTGTTGTATCTCCAGAAATCGGCACTGTTTTAGAAGATACAGCTAGATACAATGACAGTTCTGTTTTTAGAGTCAAGGGACCCATAAAAATCACTAAATTCAGAACCTGCCCATCTCCTAGCCCCAAGATGTCAGAAGTCCTAGAGCCAGGAACACTGCATAATAACACTAGACCAACACAGAGAGATCCAGATAACCACATCTAAAAGAGAACAAATATTTTTATCACGCACTTTTCAATTAGTTTTAGGTAAACCCAAAAATTAGCAAAGTCTCCTGGTAGCAAGACCCCTCTGACATCAGTGGGGCCATCTACCTAATTCCCTGGGGGACACACTGGAAAGGAAACAGGACTGATAACAGATTTCGACCACATTATGCTCCACAAGCTATGATCTCAGCTGCTGGGGTGGTGGCAATGCCTCTCTGCACCCCAGCAGCACAGAGGCTCCTTGGGTGCAGGGCTTTCGAGCCAATTTTTCCTCTTGAAGCACAGCCATGAGGGGCACGTGAACACTGCAAGCCATTGCTGTCCCCTGACTTGCAGAGCCTCCCCTTGCCTAGATGACTTATCTGACTCACTCAGAACAAAATTTGGAGAAGGACTGATCATGCCCTCACTTGCCTGGGAGGCATTGCTGAACCATCATCAGGAATGGCCTGATTGCTCTGAACAAGGGGAAGCACATTTTGAAGAGGCCTAGGCAGGGATGCCAAGACATATCACGCTGCTCAGCGATGTTCAGAGTCCTTTTGTGGAAGTTCACAGGAGGCGCTCAGGGACAGGACCAAGGGCAGCGGCTGGGGAGCCACAGGTCTGTCTGTCATTCAGAGGACCCTACAGAAAAGGCCGCCAGGAAGCATTCTGCCAGCAGGGTTCATGTGGAATACCAGAGCCTGGGTCTGGGGGAGGCCATCGAGTTTAGGGACAAACAACCTCTTGGAGGAGCAGCTGGAGAAATGTGACACAGCCGCGGAAGGATCGTAGCAGTGGATGCATGCAACTGTTCCCACCCTGGACACTGCCAGGGCAGCAGAGGGGAGGGAATCTGAAGTGACAATACTACTTTCTCCTTCAACAGGGTGAATCCAGGACACGGGCACAGCTTAAAATGTGACTTTTCCATCACTTCAGGCCCAAACCTTGGTGTTATTTATAAGCAAGATTGTGGATTTCCTTTCCATGAGAACTTTTCCTTCTCTTTAATTTTATCAGTCAAACCAAAAGAGAAGGATCTATTGGGAAGGATATGAGGGATGACATGGTGCCATGGCATCTCAACCCCTTTGTCCAGATCTCCAAATACCGAGGCCTAGGAGCAGCTTTCCCAAAGTGACAAGACTCCCTGAACTCAATGGGTGCAGAATGTCCTATGTAGCTGTCCCTTCTGCAGGATCCAGTTTTCCTCATGGCTATATTAGATGCTGCCCTGACAAATGTAAACTTGAAAGGCACAGACATGGAGTACCCTTTCTGCCTTTATTTTCTAACTTATTCTTAAAAATGGGCCAGCACATATTTTTAGTGACATTTTCACCTGCTTCCAGGTCAGTTAGACTGATCTTAAAGTAAGTACATAGGCACAAAGCACACAGGGATCAGATTTTTAAAGCACTGAAGCACCTGAAAGTGCAGAGAGACACCTAGCTGTTTCCCATTGCTCTCAGTGCAGAAGAGCTGGGCACAGCCTAATGACTGTAATCCCAGTACCTCTGTACTGGAAAAAATGTGAAGAACAAACAGTAGGTTATAGAAGGGACACAGTGCCTTTCATTACTCTCAAGTGTCAGCATCTTGCAAGTCATATTTTGCAGCTTAATCCACTGCAGACAACCACGTATGTTGGGGATAAACTTAGTACAGGAGCCTGTGCTAATCAGTTATAATCAATTCTATTCCTCAAACAGACCACAAAAGCACAGTATTTATGGACATTATTACAATCCCACCTCCTCCTACCTATTCTCTATGACAGAAGTAATAGAAAATAGTGTAATTCCCCCAGGTCCCAATCTGGTTTCCAGTCTTCCCATCACCATTGCCTCCATCCCCGTCCCAAGCGCACCATCAAGAGATGAAGGAGCAGCTCCTCTAAAAATATGTCCATGCAGAACATGCCATGAGTGTTCACACTAATGAAAGTGACATGCTGACAAGTTTGGGCCCTATATGTTGTCAATGTTTTTTTCTCATGGTTTAGCTAATTACTCTGTATAATGTTGGTTTAAAAATTTACACTTTCCAGTGAGTAATGTACAAATCAAGACTCACATGAGGGCAAATTTTTACAAAAAACAATAAAATGCTTCAAAATTATACTGGCAATAGAACTGCAACCAGCATGACAATTAGAAACAATGTTAAGGTGATGATGATGACAATGATAATTTTATTGTTAAAATAAAATTTCTCCTGCTGTTTTCATCTCGAGAATCCAACTTTCTTTACAACAGGGTGGTTATTTAAGTGCGTCCCTGAATGAATTGCTGTTCTCACTGTGGCTGCTGTTGCACTGAATTGCTGTTATTTTAAAATCCATCTCTCTGTTGCTACTTTTAATGTACTCGTCCTGATGAGAACTTCACTCACACCACCACACTGAGGCTCACACTAAGGGGACTAAGGAAACACACCTCATCTCCTCCAAAATCAGTGTCTTAGGCTGTGAGCTTCACTTAAGTCCAGTCTTCAGAAGACAGGCAGAGAACTATGGACATGCTCAGAGCTTCCTACTCAGTTCCTAAATCCCTTGGGTATCATATCACAAAGAAAGCTACCACAGTGTCAGGGTTGCCTCCAGCACATGGATGCTGGCAGCCCTATCTGAAGTAGGACTTGTCAGACCTGATAGCCTGTCTTCAATCAGCTCTGTGCAGGAACCTTCATGTCCCAGAGGGATGCAGAGCAGTGGCCATTCCAGGGAGCATGAGGGGTGCACCCCTGCAATGCCAAGTGTGATTCAGCTCCCATGGGTGCACTAGCCAAAGACCACTATGGGATTAAGTAGCATAAACTTACACCTGCAGGTGTGAAAATGAGCTACAGTATCCCTCCCTGTCCTGTCCTGTCAGTGTTCCCTGCAAGGGCAGCAGGATTGCTTTCCAGGTGTTCACTGAAAACAGCACATAAATGTTTCACACACCACTTCATAGGTGTCACTCCAAAGACATAAAGAAAACAGAAGGCAGAAAGCTTGAGCACAAACCCTTAAAGAACAAATATTCTTCTCCCCTCTATAGGGTTTTACAGGCTGAGGAGCAATGTTAGCTGAAACCTTCATTTTACACATTTTTTCCTCAAAAACTCAGCATACAACCAGCCTCAGAAGTGTTAGTGGTGTTGCCTGGAGAAGACCTCTTGGATTTACAGGCAATAATTAATCTTTAGCTCCAGTGAGGCAGATGTGCTGCAGGGCTAGTAGGAGTCACCATGTTGGTAAATGATGATTGCAACACACACAGCCCTAGTGAGTACCCTGCAATTATGGGGAAAGGTTTCCTGGGCCGATTGCAAAGCCCCTCAGGTTAGGAAGGTCTTGCCAGGAAAGCTGGAAAGACCCTTCTTCTCTCTGCAAAACAGACTTTAAGGCAGGGCAGCCTGGGCAGATGAAGCCTCTGAGGACAACACATAGACAGAAAGAAAGATCCATCAGGTCACCCATGTCTTGCTGGCAGCAAGAGTCAGAACTGCACTCTGGTATGTCTTTATACATTGAATTCAATACCTTGAGCCATTCTGAATTGGTCCATTTAACCAGCTGGGGAGGGATAAACAGAACATTTGAGCTCAGGGGTATTTTGCTCCCTGTGGTCACCATGGGATGAGAGCAGCACTGCTCCCCTCTCTGTCTTGTGGTTTTGATTTCCACCACAATTATGTCCCTTCTCTGGAGTGGAATTACCATCCATAGATCTCAACTGCTTCAGCTGAAGGAACCCCTGCCCATCATTTCTCATGCTGGTGAATGGGAGCATCTTTAGTGCAGCCCAAGAAAGTCTCAGACAAAGGGAGAGTGGCGACACTGTTGACTCTTCTGAAGACTGATCTTCCTGACACCTGGCCAAGCCTAGCTCATCTGGAAAAAAAATAAGCAAGCATTGAAAGAGGTTAGCTTTCATACAATGAGAAGTTTGCCTACTGTTACATGTAAGTAACACCAGCCAAACACCAAAACTCAAAAACAGCACTCTGGATATTTGTAAGGGGCCAGATGACAAAGTCTTGAAGTCATTTATTACTCATAATTTCGAGGGCTTTGTCAGACCTCTCTTATACAGTAACCTATACCCTGTATTGAGCCCAACCACTTGGATTAGACTCAGTGACATTACCTGTATGAACATCCACACTTCTGCCAAAAGATAGGGGGGAATAGGACCAGTGCTGCCCTCAATAGCTTAGCCAAGTGGTGAATTGCCTGCCTATGCCTTATCTTGCATTTGAATTTGTCTGGCGCCAGTTTCTAGCCTTCTGTTTTGGAGAAGATCCCTTCTCTGCAAGGTATTTTCTCTCCAGGAAGGTATTGTCATGCAGGACACTTGTTGCTCGCCACAGGATTCCCCTCCCAGCAGGCGACACCAGCCCCAAAGGCAGAAGCCAAAGTCATACAATCTGACACTAAGTAAACACCCCAGCTCCATTTGAATGGAAGAGCAGTCCAAGTGGCCTCAAAAAAAAAAAATCCACAAAAACGCCTTGCAGGGCTCTGCTGTATTTGTTTTAGTCCCCCTTTGCTGTCTGGGGGAAGGGGAAAGGAGAGGATAAGTGTCCCTCAGCCCTCTTCTCCAAGCCCTTTCAGCCCTGGTCGGGTGCATATGTCCCCCTCGCCCCTGCACTGGCTTTCAGCTCCCCTGGAGCTGAAGAGTGAATAAGACCTCTGGGACATTGTCTCTAAGCTGATAATTGCAGCCTCCTCACTGGCACAAGGCGTCTCTCATGCCGTTTCGACCCAAACTATGTCTTTTTTCTGTATATTTTTAATTAGACTCAAGAATGCAGAAAACCCAGCGTGAGATCCTTTCATTCCCCTTTGTTTAATATCTGTTATTATGACATTAAGTGTAGGGTTTTGTTGTGGTGGAGGGTTCAAAATCCCCCTCAGTTCTGCTGCTGTAGCCATGGGTCCGTGTACATTAAAGTGGTCATTTTCGGATTAGCTCCTGCCTTCCCTTTGATGCATGTGAAACGCTGAGCTGGAGAAGGCATTTTACCTCTTTTGTTGCCCTTCCTCACAACCAACGGCAGGGAGGGGACGAAAGCCCCCTGGCTCTCTTAAACCAGAAAGGAATTTCCAAAGGGTTTAAAGCTTTCCAAAGGGTTGCCACTTCTGTCTGGGGTTGCCTGACGAAAAATAGAGCGGGTTTGCTTCCAAACAGAGCAGGCGGCGAGGAGCCTCACATTTGCTGCTGTTGTTGTCATCATCGCCTGTGTGCCTGCTCACTGGGAATTTGGCAGTCCTGAGGGCAGGACCGAGAGTGAACAACGGCACAGATCAAAACTTTTCTCTGGGATAAACGTTTTAATGGTGGGAATCAGAATTTTATGGCAAATTTTTTTCCTCTTCCCTCTTCCTTTTTTTTTTTCCTCTCTTCTTTTTGGTTTGGCAGTTAATGGGAAGCAGAAAAAATATTTGATTGAACAAATGCTAGATTTCACATACACTTCACATTATATCAGCAGCCCTATGATTTCTCTCCACTTACATAAGACCTACACTCTGCACGGCTATTTCTGTGGGACATCTGATATTTTCTTCCAAGGAGAGAGCATTCTTCAGCCTTCAGCTCTTCCCACTTTAACCATTCATATCATTACAACTAATCCTAAGGGCTCCTGATTAAAATAAAACTGAGTCAATTGAAAAAAAAAATGAAAAATATGTTAATTACAAAAAGAAAGAAAAATACCCACGCACAACTTTTCTGCTGCCTTACACATCATCCCTAATATTCGTGTGAAAGTCGGGCAAACGGGGGGAGAGGGAGTAGAAGGTCGGGGGGAGGAAAGTGTTTATGCCACCACGTCTCAGTGATGGAATAATGCGCTCCAACGTGAAGTGGAAGCCGCGGGGCACGTGAAGTCACAGCTTCTCCAGGTGACAGGTGCTGCAGCAGTTCAGATGCGAGGCAGCCGCTCCTGCTCCCCTCCCGCCCCTGCCCCGGGCATCGGGAACCGGGGAGCAGGGGCTGCCCCTCCAACGCAGCTCCTCCGCCTGACATATGGATGGGAGAAAGGGGCTCATGAAATATTCCTGATCCACTAGAGTAATTTTTGCCTTGGGAAACCTGCTTTCTTGTTTTGGGGATATTTTTTTTTTTAGACCCCAATACGTGCCTAATCAGCGAGATGTGTTTTAATTTAAAAGCCAGTAGACTGAAGTTGAACTGTGCTACCGAAATCCGATGTAAGGATAATTTGGAGTATTCAAAACCGCTGAGTCAGCGGCGGAGCTTATCTCCATGGCTAGAATATTGTTTTTAACTCCCGCTGCTGTGTTTCACTTACTGTTATACCGATTGTATCTTGTAATTATTGTTTGTTTTCCAAAAATGTAATTACTTTTTTTTCTTTGTTTCCTTCGCGACGTTAAATCTGCCAAATGCCTGACTAAGGCAGCTCCAGAAAAAGAAAAAAAAAAATTTAAAGCTACTGAAAAAGGAGGGGGGTCTTTTTCTTTCTCTGTAGCCGAACATTTTACCTTTCCATCAACTATTTGGTAAGGACACTGGCACGTGTAGAACCCAGCCCGGTTTGAGGAAGACATCGGCTCCGGGGCAGTCCCACTGGTTTCTCGGGTGGTTTTCCCCTCTCGCCGCGGGCACAGGATGCGGCCGCTCTGCACAGAGCGATCTGCCGCGGGGTTAATAGCAATGATGCCAATAATAACGATAATAACAAAAAGCTGCTGAGGTGATTCCAGCCTGGTGCCGGGGCCAAGCTGCACGACGGAACCAGGAGGCCCGGAGCTAGAAGGTGGTCTGGGGAAGCGGGGGAGACCCCTGCGAGACCTCTCCGCGGGCTGACGGTGGGGCTCGGAGCTCTGCCCGCCGGCGGTCTCCGTCCCCAGGGGGAGGTGCCGGGGATGCTGCCATGCAGCCGGGAGAGCGGGTATCCGCCCCAGCACCGGCCCATCGGTGGCAAATTTGGCCCTGGGACCGAAAAGAAGAGAGGATAGAGGATGCTGACCTCCCGCTGAAACGGCGCGTTGCTCTTCTTGGGGCAACTTTAAAGGCTCGGCCCGGAGCGGGTGGGGCAGCCCGGGTGGAGCTGGAGTGCCAAAATGCGGGGCGTGCTTCAGCTCTCACACTGCACTGCCGAATGTGTCCAGGCCAAAGCCGGAGGAGCCAAATGCCCAGACTGGTGTTCAGCAACGCGCCAGGAGAGGTTACTCCACTTTCCCTCCTCTTTAATGTAGGATTCGGGAAGAGTGACCCCGTGTAAGATCGGCTTCCCGATAATAAATAATAAAGTTATCCCTGAGTTAATCAAAACGGTGCAGAAGGGTCAGATCCCGCACACGCCAGCAAACCTCCCTCTGGCTTCCGTGGCACGTCCCCCCGAGCAAGAGCTTCGGGCAGCGCCGGGGAGGGACCGGGCAGCTGAAGACACTTCTCACCGCACCAGCGTCAGACATTGCTGCCGGGCTGATTCTGGAAAGAGGATGGATGGGAAGGGTGGCAAACCTCGCCCGCGCCTTGGCTGTGTAGGAGGATCAGCCGCCTAACTCCTGTCCTCAGGAGCGGGGGTCTGGGGTTTCTCAGCTCGGAGAAACAGATAGTCCCTGAAACCGCAGATTTTATTTCTGGCAAACAATGCTCCCCCAGCCAGCGTTTGTGTGCGAGACAAGTAATTGTGCTCCCTTGCTTAAATAAATCATTGATGGGTGAAATTACACATGCTCACTTAAAATGTAATGTGATTAAGAGATTATGGGATCGCAGTTAATATGTTGCCTCACAGCTTCTGGACCCAATTCCTGACACCAGAAATCCATCAGCCACAACTGTCCCTCCTTGCGGGGAGGCTGCTCCTCCTGCCACCGGCAGCCGTGAGGGCTGGCCGGGAGGGGGGACTGGGGGTCTCCCGCCTCTGCTCCCCGCAGGGGGCCTGAGAAGGTGAGAGGGAGCGTCAGGTTTGCGTTCAAATGAATAATAACTTCTTGCCGCTGTTGTCTGGGGGGAGGAGGGGAAGAAAAAGTTAAATGGAAAGGCAGGAGACGGGAGGTGGGGGGGAAACGAAGGGCCGGGGCTGCGCCTGCAAGCTGATTACCTCTCATCTGAAAGCTGCTCTATTTCCTCACACATCGGGTAAGTCCTTTATCATGAGGTGGCACAAGCCCTGCCGGGGGCTATTGGTCGCCCCGAGGAAGGAGCCGGGATGGCAAGCGGGATCCTATCATCAGGCTGCATAATAACCCCGGGCTCGCCACAGCTGCGCTGTGACCCTTTGTGATGGAGCTGATAGCGCTCCCGTGAAATAATGTCCTCCTTTTGGGTGTGAAATCACCATGTTTATTAATTGAGCTAGACATGAGGGTTACCTTTTTCTTTCCAAGCCATGAAAATTTGTGATTCAGGGCAAATGGTTCCCCCTTCCCCCCACAAGTTGTGTTGCCAAGGGGTTGAGAGAGAAGGACCAGCTGGGGCGAAGAGCTGTTTTGGAGGGTCGGAGCTCTACGGCAAGTTCAGAGTAGATTCAGGCACAGACACCCCACACTTCGCTCAACAGCAAAAGCAGCTCCCCACTCCGGGCAAGCACCGCGGGCAAATACCAAACTCATTCCCAAAGGATGGAAGCCGGGCTGGGGAGGGATGTGCACGGCGCAGCCCGCCCTGTCCGTCCCGCGTGGGGATGCGCGGAGCCCCACGCTGAGGTTTCTGCGCGTCCCCACGCTCGCACTTTAGGAGGTGGATCGTGCCAAAGGAGAACGGCGTCTCCCTCCACACACGCACTTTTCTGCCTTTTTTTTTTTCTTTCTTTCTTTGCAATTAGGCTCGTAACGAGCTTATTGCAGTATGTGCTTCTGGGCCAATAATACTTGTATTTAACCTAATTAAAGCCGACCTTTTAAAATATCTGAAATATAAACACGCCTTTTTTTTTCCCCTCTCTCCCCCCTCCTCTCCTACTCTGGTTTAACAATTTAACGTTTGACTCTCTGGGCTGGAACATGCAACCTTTCACCAGAGCACGGAGAGAGAGGGAGGGAGGGAGGGAGGGGGGAAAGTAGCAAAAACCTGCGAGTGAGGCGGAGGGACTGGCTTTGCCCGAGCATCCGCGACACGCTTCCAGGTAGGCAGCTACCCCCACCCTCCCCCGCCTCTCGGGGCCACATTCTTCTCCCTTCACTCTCCCTCTTCCTCATCCTCCTCCGGTGGGCAGGGGAGCGAGCTGCGTGCCGCCCAGGAGCCGGAGCGACAACCTCTGCCCTGCTGGGGGTCGGGACCCACGCGGGGACAAGCAGCTGGCGGGGAGGGGAGTGGAGGAGAGGGAAGAGGGGGAGAGGGAAGCGCTGCTCCCTGCGCGCCGAGCGGCCGCGCGATTTTCAGCCGAGCGCTGCCTGCCGGGGGGCGGGCACAGCTGCGTGGGGCCGG
>JAHLSL010000006.1:7681556-7717323 GCA_025920805.1 Petroica traversi | reverse complement strand
GCGCAGCCCGCCCGCGGGGCGGGAGCCGGGCTCTGGGGCTATGGGCAGCCCTGGCTCGCATCGGGTTCATCCGTGCTCTTTTTCTTAGCCTAGGGGAGGAGGGCATGGGCTGGGCGCGCTGCAGAGCCCGGGGTTGTGGGGCGCTCCTTTTCCCGTCCCTGGGGCATTTGGTGACCGCACTTGGGGGGTGAATTCGACTTCCCTGGGCCGGGCCCGTTTAGAGGACGCCTTTCCCTGGCAGCCTTGAGGGCACACCCGGCCCGTGTAGGAGACTGAAATCGCCGCACCCGAAGATACTGTCATCCCTGAAGTGCCAGCTCTGTCTCGCCCTGCCGCCTGCCTGCTCCCTGTGCAAAGGAAGCTGAGGCTGAGGCACCTTCTCTCCTCAGACAAAACTGTCTTCTAGCGCAAAGACATGTGCTGGGCTTTTAATTTGTTTATTCCCTTGCCCTCGCTCCTCTGTGCCACACCGTCTGGTTCACAGCCGGTAGTGATTTTGGCAGGTGGCTCCGAGGGAGTCATCGCGGACTCTGTGCCCTCTGAGTTATTTCCGATGGACGCGCCGGTCCCTCCCCGTGTGTCACAGCGCGGGCAGCACACGGAGCAAAGCCCTGCCCGCTTCCCTTCCCCTCCACCGGCAGCATTCTCATGGCTGAACCCCACCACGGATCTCATCCCAACGAGAAAGTAGGGAAGAGATGCTCTTGAGGGGCATTCACCTTCCCGACGTCGAGGTTCCCCAGCTGCTCTGAGTTACCGATCTCACCCCTGAATATCCTCACCAGCCCGGCTCCCAGATGCCGGACAGGTCTTTCCTACTCCCTCCTGCCTGTTCTGCCGGCCCCCGGGGCGAGCCGCAAGAAGGTTTAGATAAACCCGGCTCCTGATTCTCTGCTTGGGGAGTTCAGGCTTGGTTGTTCTCACTGCTGCTTTCCAGTTCTCCCTGCCCCAGTGCCGCCCAGCTGGGGAGAAGCTCCACGAGGCTGATTTCCGCCGGCTCACTGACACATAAATAGCTTTTTTTTTTTTCCCCCCTTTTCTTTTTTGTTTTTTTCTTTCTCTAAAGTAATTTTTGGCAGTGGCCGGGCTGCGCCCGTGGGGCCATTTGCAGCTCAGTCGGCCGCAGAGTCGGCAGAGGCGCCGCTCCGCGCCGTCCTGGACAGATGCTCCGCAGTGGAAGCCGGCAGAGGGGTGGGCTCGCTCTCCGGCGGGGTCGGGAGGAGGCACCCCGGCCCCGTCCTCTGCCCAGGCTGAACACCCGGAGTCGGTATTTTCGGAGGGAGAAAGGAGAGGTTCAGGTTGGTGTGGGTCTACCTCGGTTTTACGAGGCTGGGGGGAAGCGGGACGGCCGCTGTCCCCGGGATGGGGACTGCCTTTCACTCTGGGCACGGTGCGTCTTCCCGGGCTCACCTTAGTAGAGAGGGGAACAGAAAGAAAAGCAAAAACTGTCAGGACATAAAAACACCCGAAACACTGCAAACCCTACAAAACAAAGACTAAAAATAGGGGAGAGAAAAAAATACAGACACTCCCCGCCCTTTTTCGCTCGCACTTTGCGGTCCAACACGATTCAATTACTTTTGGGAGGCCGGTGCCGGAGAAGGGGAGGTGCTGTGTCCCGGGTGTTAGCGGAGAGGTTTTTCCTCTGTTGATTTGGGGGTTTGTGTCTTGTTTTTATGCCCTGCTGTGGGGGAGACGGGTCCCCGAGCAGAGCAGGCTCAACCCTCCGGGACAGCCCTTCCGACGAGCAACTTGGGATGTGGCAGAGGAGAGAAAAGAAAGGATAAGAGAAGAAATCCGTATAAGCCCACCTGTGACCGCCTTGTCCATTGTGCTATCTCCCAGCTATTCAGCTTAGCAGAGTTGGGGGGTTTGTTTTCAAGCCCGTTTCCCACAGGAGAGAAGCTCACCGAGTGCAACAGGTCGCTTCAGCTGCTCCCGGGACCTCACGAAACCAAGCGCCCCTTCCCTGTCCTTCCCCCTCCGGCTCCCCGCGTCGCAACTTTGCTCCGGGATACACTTTGAACGGGGATGCGGGACGTCCCGCCTGGACACGACATGAAGCCGTCGCCCCTGCGCAGCCTCTGCGGAGGGGCAGGAGGAGAAGGATGAGGATGCTGTGTCCCTGAGTTACGACACTGTGGTACCTTTCCGCGCGTCCCTGCCACTGCCCCCCACACCCCCTTCCGAGACCCCCTTTGCCCCCGGCCCGGTGTTTGAATCCCCAAGTGTTGTCAGGAGGCTGATCAGTTTGGAAATCAGCATATAAATAGTTATAAACGCATATAAACAGCAATTTTTTTTCAATGCCAAATGTCGGTGTGGTAGAGGTGCCTGAGTGAAATTTTTTGGAAGTGAGGTGAAAACTTTTTATTTGAGGAGGGCAGAAAACGCGAAGTGTTTTTCCAAGGAGCACGTGGGTCTCACCTGCTTCTTTAATATTTATTTGCTAAACTAACTACACTAAACCAACTAAACAAGCAAAACCGGCAAGTAATCGGGAGTTAAAACTGAGCACACACTGCGGTGCCAATGCAATCCAGCTACCGACGACGGGCCGGTGTTTGCATGAGCAACCACATGGTGCAAATTCCCATGCTCCAGAGCTCGTAGGGAAAGGTAACAGGTACATTCTGCTTCCCCAGATACCTTTCTCAACCCAGGCCCTTACGGGCTAGCTACTGTTATTGCCACGTCCAGAAAACGAGATCCTAAAAAGATTATCCCTATGAGTAAAGCATCGGTGGGGTAAAACTCTGGGCTCCATCTCTTTTTTTTTTTTATTCCTCAAGGAGTAGTTGTATGGTCTCAAGTACATATATGGTGAGGATTTTTTTTTTCCCTTGCAAAGTACAATAAATACACGCTAGAGATACCAAGCACTTTTGTCTTTAGAAAAATAAATCTATCCACTATATACGTGTCAATATCTGATTATTTGTTCACTCCAACCTGGATGCTTTTTTCTCTTGTACATTTCATTTTCTAAACGGACAAAACCCACCCAGGTTTAAGAAAAAAATTGCATTTGCAGCTTGGATATAAAATTGGAGTATTTTCTCGGCAATTCTGACTGCTCACGTGTCCTTCAAAAAGCTTTTGCATTTGAAACACAGGCAACTATTTTGCCAACAACCTCATAGCTGCAGTAGATTGCAGTTTTACTGATCATGCCACCACAAAATAATTACAAATAAGTTATATTTTACATTTTTTTCAAATTTTCAACAATAACATTGTCGGATGAAATCCAGAAATGCATATGCTGCCTGAAGTCCTTCAACACATCCTGTTTGATCAAAGTGTTATTGCTAATTATAGGCAAAGCTTCACTGCTTTTGCTGCCCCTTGCCCTAAAATCCACTGATGCAACTGCACATGTCCTGAGTACAAAACACAGTTACGCTCCAGCATTAAGTCTCCACATGGGGAGTTTTGCTTGGATTAAGATTTCGAAACTGAGCCCATAATAAGATATGCCATAAAACCTCAAACAACCCTCCTCCCCCAGGGATATTTATCTTACACATTTAATTGCCCAGTAAAATAAATTCTGTATGTGTACACTTATATGGGAAGGATTTTGATCTGGTAATTTCAGTGTATCTTCTGATCTGTAGCAGCTTAGAATGACATCCTTGAAAACTGTGGAGAAGCAGAAACTGTTCCCTGCTAAATAATGCCTATTCAGCTGCTAAATATTTACACATAGGCAGGAATGAGCTTTCCTTGTAATGCTATCTCTTAACTCTATATTAGCATTCAAGAAGAAAAACAAATGCAAGTCATTTAAGCATAGGCCAAATCCCTGCTTCTGCCTAAGCAAACAACAGAGCTCCGCTGACTTGCATGGAGCAGAATGGGGCTCCTTCATGTTACCCCCATGTCATATTAGCACTGTCATTTTTGTAATGACTTCCCACTTACAGCACTCAGTGCTGCATAATAAGCTTTAACAAACCCTGGAGAAGTGCAGTGTTATTAGTTTATCTGCTTTAGAGATAAGTAAACTGATGCAAGGGGAAGATAAGGAATTTCCCCAAGGTCTTGCAGCTGGTTTGCTTGAGATCAAGAGAAGGAAAGGAAACCAAGAACAGGGACAGAACTAACCACCAGAACATGTCCCATAGCCAGGAAAGCAATACTGAGAGGAGGAGCAGGCACTTGGAAACTCCATAAAAGAGGCCATTTCCAGTCAGATACCTCAGTGTACTCTTTGGTGGCTAAACTTGGGCATTCGGGCTTGAAACTCTCAGCTTCTCCAATGATACTTCTGTGTCGCATCCATCCTGGCATGACATGATATAATGGAAGTGGAATTTCATTTTCAGTGCATTGAATAAAACACCATAATAAGAAGTGTTTAGAAAACAAAGCCTGGTATTACCCTCAGCAGAGTTTTAATAAAATCTACTTTGATACTTCTATGCTAACACTGGATCTACTGTCTGCAAGGCATATATTTTAAAGCGTCAAATAATTACAATGAGACATATTACTGGAAAATGACTGTTGGAGACTTTGACGTCCAAACCAAAATTAATCTGCACAAAAAAATCTAAGTGATTTTTTTTTTAACAGAAACCTCCAAAGCTCTAGTCTTTAATCTAGCCCAGCTTGTATGCAGCTGCAATACATTTAGCCTTTAACATTAGCTCTAGCCATTGTCCTAGGACATGTCTACACCCCATGACACTTTATGGTATTAAAAGAATTGCTGTGTGGCTACAGCAACTTGTCACTAAGATATATCACTCACTGGAGAGCAAGACAAAACAAAACAAAATAGTGAACAACATGGCTTTTTTTTTTCCATTGTAACTTATGCTATGAGTATAGTTTGTTTGGCTCAGTTGGGTTTATGTGGTGTTTTATACCAAAATGTCCTGCCTGCCTGCCTGCAAACTACGGAGAAAACTTCTGGAGGTGAGTGAAAGAGCAGGTTGTGCACTGGATAATCTGCAGTAATCGTTCCATAGAGCCATTGAAGGAATACCAACCCGCTATATGTACAGTCTAATTGCAGTCAGGGGCTGATGAAATCGCTCTTGCGCCAGCCTCCTCCCTCTGTCAAAGGGAAACGAGGGCGCGGTTGGAGGTTATGGCTGACGAGCACCCACATTACAGCTGTCCTGGGCATTTTCACCTCGGTGTCCGCTCCAGCAGCTGCAGGCACCGCCACGCCAGGCTCAGCTCACGGGGAAAAAACTGACCAGACAGAGGTTCACACCGTCATCTTCACACCCACGAGTGCAAATAGCTGGACACTGGGCTAACAAACTTTTTATTCTTCAAATCATGGTGTTACCATACCGGTACACTGGCACTTCTCCAGATCCATCTGGGAAGTTTGTCCAGAACAAATTTGAGGCTGCAAGAAGGACAAAGCGATGCAGCAGCCTCCCATAGGAATCAGTCCCCCCCCACACCTGGGCACATCCCATCGCTCCTCAGGACTCCCCTTGGGAGCGGCTCGGAGTTACGAGCAGCCAGCAGCCACCCAGCCTGTTTACAGCAGGCAAGAGTAAGCGATTGCGAAGCCCCAGTGCGTTTGCAAGTGAAATCAGTCCTGAGCTGATGAGCTGCTCCCTTAACGCTGCTCTCTCCGGAGCGGGAGTGAAGCTCTCCGACTGCACCGGCTGAGGAATCTGCCAGAGAGAAGTGAGAAAGAAAAAGGGCTTAAGCTTGAGTTTCTTTTCCTAAGACTTTGGCGCCCCTGTGTGTCTCCTTTTTGGGAAATTCAGTTGAAGAACAACCCCAGGCTTTTCTCCCTATAACCCAGCACCAGAAACACTGCACTCCCGACTGGGAGAGTTCTGCCAGGACAGCCTGGATAATGCTGCCCAGCGGCCTGACTCTAATTTAAGCTGTACCATTTCCACTCCGTACCTCTCCTCCTATAGATGCTGGAATTCTTTCTTTGGCAACTTTATCCAAAGTTCTAAAGTCCTTAGAACACCACTTTCTGGAGTCAGGACATTTACCATTAACTTTTCTACATCCCTTTAACTCCCAGTCTGTCTGAGGTCAAGACTGAAAAGAGCCTAAAAGACTACAGGTGAAAAAAAAACATTAAAAATAATAAAACATTTGATGTCTCTTAAGCTATCAAAGTGTCATATTTACAAACTAGACAGGCAATACATGTGAAATACTTGTCTGTATCTCTGCATCAGATTGCACTACAATCAATTCTTCTTCAAAGGTGAATTTTTATAGAGGAAATTTGACACAAAAATTTAGCACAATCCTAAGATGAACTGAAAACACTTTTTTTCCCCTGTAATGTAGTTGGCATTATTTATTCCATATCTTCAAAATAACTGTGACACGAAGAAATGAAGTGAATTGCCTAAGGGTACAGG
The DNA here is from genome assembly GCA_025920805.1 of Petroica traversi. Taxonomy (NCBI): domain Eukaryota; kingdom Metazoa; phylum Chordata; class Aves; order Passeriformes; family Petroicidae; genus Petroica; species Petroica traversi. Next base: position 7,710,958 of record JAHLSL010000006.1, on the reverse strand, counting down.
GATGTGGCAAGACAGCTGGACATAGAGGAAGGAAATCCAGCCAGCCCAAGTTCTGGCAAGATTTACTCTGATGGAGGTCCTGGTACAAATGGGCTCTGCAGAAATGAGTCTCCTAAGTCTTTGTCCCCTTTCCTGCCTTCCAGCTGTCGGTCCTTATTTCAAAACATGTAAGAGATGTGCGCGTCTGAGGGGTGTGGTGTTTATTTGGGGCTATTTAGAAAACACACAAACACACACTCTAAAAAGTGTCACTGGATAAAATACGGCATGCAAACCCAGGCAGGCTGTCACTTGCCCCAGAGCCAGCATCACCTGCTTCTCACTCACCCTCACTAACCTGGAAAAGGCCCTCTTTTCCTGACGCCCGTGCCTGCCTTTAGACAGATGGCCCCAGCTGTAGGCAATGTAGATGCAGCCTATCCTGCCTGTATTTATGGGCGGGTGGTTACCCTGCCTTTGTTTCCCACCTGGAGTGCTCATTACTTCTTTCACCAGCTCTTTCACCGTAGCCTTCCTTGTCAGAGATAAATCTGGCCCCTAGGGCAACCACACCAGGTCGTCCCAAAAGACTTCTCTACTTCTTTTTCCCCTAATTTCTTTTTCTGTTTCTACCCTTCCTTCATGCAGTATTAAGTTGCCCCACCGAAGCTTTTGGTAACCCACACTGCTGAATTCAGGTAGCCAGCATAAAAATAGCCCCGATGAAAAAAAATAAGGAATTGCTTAATTTAGGGGACTAGTCCTGTATTAGGACTTAGGTCATCTACCTTGATGCCTGCTCCCTTGCTGGATACTGGCATGCTTTAACCCCTGGTCTTGCATATTGCGGGCATTTCAAAACATAAGAACAAGCTGCTACTTAATCTTCTTTTAGACACATTGGAAACCCGAGCTTTGCTAAGACTCTAGTCCTTATTTGGAACCTTCCCAAGAGTAAAAGCCTTTCCCCATGTTCCTGGGAATCCTGCTCCTGGCAACACGACCAGTGGTCTTTAACTCAGTGGGGTGATCCTCTTTTGCTTGCCTCAATTTTCTGTTCTTCCCTCACAGAGAAAAAGTGGTGCTTCTTTATTTTGGAAGGCCAGCATTGGTCACAAAAACTACTGGGTGAGTGTGAGGTCAGACTCATCCTGGGATCATAAGAAATTGATTTACAGTGCAGGAAAAGAGTTTCTGTGTTTTTCCCCTATGACAGGGCCCATTCACTAAATAGGGGATATATCCCACTTGTGAGGGGGCGCAACACAAACACTGCTCCTGAGGGCTGTAAGCCCCACATGCCTGCACTAATAGGCAACAACTAATGCGTTGGTTTGACCAGGTTTACAGGCTGTTGATTGTGCGTAAGAATTTAGAGCATGAACAAAAAATTGTCCCATAAATAGGCTGGCTGAATTTTAAACTAAATTAGCCCCATAGTGAATGGCCTCCTCTATTGTATTACAGGCACCAACGAGCCTGCATTGGGGATTGAAAGGGATTCATGTGGCTGGTTAAGAGCAATGTTATTAAGATTATTATTGGGGGCTGGATCAGTCCCAATAGGAATGTAATTATTCAAGACGTTTGAGCTACAATTATGAGTGACAGAAGAAACCTAAGTATGATGGCAGAGAGTGTTTGGGCCTTTATGGCTGAGTAACTCACAAGCAGACAGGGCTTAAGGGCTCTGACAGACGGGTTGTGGTGAAGCTTGCTGTACTGGTTGAAGATGTTTCCATCTCCAGCCACTCACTCCAATAAAAGAGCTGGCAGAAGGGAATTGGTTCCTCAGCCTCAGTTGTTCTTGGTAGAAGCTCAGCACCTCAGGCTGTGGTTTCACACCACGGAGAGTTCAATGACAATAGCAGCCTTAAGGGATTCACACCCTCTTCCTCAGACTCTTGTCAACTTTTTGCAGACCTGCTGGACTGATTCAGTTTGTTACAGGGGAAAAAAAAAAAAGAAAGAAAGAAAGAGGGAAGGATTACTGTTTCCTCTAATTTTAAGAAGAGCAAGGCCTAAAATGGCTTATAGTCTGGTCCAAACTCTACAGTCAGCTGAAGGCATGGGATGGGAACAGTCACCAATCTGGAAAACAGGGCCTTACCTTAAATTGCTGCCAGGGATGATTTTTCCCTGGCTCCCTTTGATTCCCGTGCCTGGAAAGTGGCTTGCCTGCTGCTGCTTGCAGCCTCTCGTGGGACGGGAGCGCTGGTCCTTGCAGGCAATCTCTGCTGGCTGGACTGTGTCCTGCAAGCAAGGAGACAGAGAGCATGTATGATACTGGCGTGGAAGCAGCGTGAAAACAGTGTTTGGAACAGCAAGAAATTTTGCTAATGTTTTCATCTCCGAGTTTGTCCCAGCCGGTTTACACGCGGCAGAAAAACCTACCTCTTTATAATGGGTGACTACCTACAATTTATTGGAACCGAGCTGTTGCTAAACACATGGAGTAGCGATGTATTAACACATTGTAAAAGGCTGTTTGATCACCATGGGATTCCAGATGAGCTAACAGCAGAAAATAAGCCGTGATTCACAAATGACTCATTTCAGCATTTCTCTTTGATGCAGCAGTTCAAGCAAGCCCTGTCTATGCACATTCAAATGAGTTCACTGAATAGTCATTGAGCCCAGCCATGCCGTGCTTACAAAGTAATTTTTTTTACAAAGTGTAAGTAGTTTTTAAGTATAAAAATTGGGCAATTTCTAGCAAGCCGCGCCAACGCATGACTCCAGTCACTCCTGCCGACAACCTCTTCCCGACGCTTAAAACCTCGACACCAAATATATTCCTAAATTCGAGCCTTCCTAGTGCGGGTTTCCTGAGAAATCCCTCCCCGTGGTTCGCGCATCTCCTTTCAGGTTGAAGATTCAGCAAAGGGTGCAGTGTCCCAGAGGGACGCTTTCCCCACGGGCTCGCCACGGCCGTGCCCGCTCCTGCCTTGCGCTGTCCGTCCGCCGGCGCTGCCAGCCGATCTCTTCCTCCTCCTCTCCCGATTCCCGGCTGCGATCCTTTATCCAGCATTGCCATCCAGTGGCACAGGCGACAAACGACAGCGCAGCTTGAGGATGGGAGCGGGGACTTTCTGTAGTTTATGCACTCTACCCGGCGGGGACGCGGCTGGACGGGCTGGCCCGCACTCGGGCAGCAACCTGATGGCTGACGGAACAGGTCATTTATTGCCAGCCTGCAACACTTGGTTTTGTACCACCTGGCAATAATCGGGATGCTGTGGAAAATGCGGCGAACATTTAGGGAATGGAGTACTAATTTAAAGGTACCCGGCCCCTTTCAGAGAATGCCTGCCAGCGGATCCTGCTTTTATTTGAAGTTTTGTGTTGTGCTTTGTTTGTTTTTTGGTGTTTTTTCCCCCCTGGTGTAAATTTACAGTGCTTTAGTATTCCTCTGTGGATTGCAGAACTGAGTAGATTAGAAATGGTCACTCTAATGCACTCATCTAGCCATAAATTTTTTTTCCTCTCTGAGATGTTGCTAGCCAGGTTGCTCCCCAAAATCTCAAGCATTACGTAAAAATTATCTGTGAAAATATGTGATCATCCTTTTGCCAAGAAGCCTTGCAATGTTTACATTGATCTAGTCTTTGGAACATATCTGTCACCCACCCACTCTTCAGGGCATAGCCATGTGCCATTTCTCACTGCCCAGGGAGAAATCCTCTGAATCAGCAGGGCTGCAAAGGACTAAAGCCCAAACCAAAGGAGCCATTGACAACCATTTCCCACTATTCTTTGGATTAAAAGGACTGAAAACAAACTGCTTGTGTTTAAATTATTACATTTACTATCAGGCCTGGTGAACTGGGGAGGTCCAAGATGACTGGAGGTTAGTCAATGCAAAATCCATCCCCAAGAAGGGTTGGAAGGAGGATCTGAGGAAATACAGCCCTGTCAGCCTGACCTCAGTGCTGGGGAAGGTTATGGAACAGATCACCTTGGGAGCAATCACATGGCACATAGAGCACAATCAGGGAATCAGGCCTAGCCAGCACAGGTTTATGAAAGGCAGGTCCTGCCTGACCAACCTGATCTCTTTTATGACCGGGGGACCTGCCTGGTGAATGAGGGGAAGGTTGCAGATGATATCTACATGGACTTCTTCTATGGCACTATGCTGGACCAGCTGGCAGCCCACTGCTTTGATAAAGGGTTAAAATCTGTCTGGATGGTAAACCAGATGTGGGTGGAGATGAATGGTGCCACATCCCCTTGATAGCCAGTGACGAGGGGGGTTTCTCACAGCTCAGTATTGAGGCAGCCCTAATTAATATCTTTATCCATGACCTGGATGAGGGGCTTGAGTGTACCCTCAGTACATTCATGGATGACACTAAGTCCAGCAGGACTATTGATCTGCTGAAAGTCGAGAAGGCTTTCAGAAGATCCAGATAGGCTGGACTGAAGTGTCAAGGCCAAAGAAATGGAGTTCAACACGACCAGGTGCCAGGTTTTGTACTCTGGCCACAACAACCCCATGCAGCTCTACAGGATGGGGAACAGAGTGGCTGGAAAAGGACCTGAGGATGCCGATCAACAGTGACTGAGTGTGTGCCCAGGTGACCAAGAAGACCAATGGAATCCTGGTCTGTATCAGGGACAGTGTGGCCAGCAGGACCAGGGCAGAGATTCCCCCTGTACTCAGCACCGGTGAGTCCACACCTCAAACCCCGTGTTCAGTTTTGGGCCCCTCACTACAAGGAAGACATTGAGGGCTGGAGAGTGTCCAGAGAAGGGCAATGGAAATCAGAGAGTCATATGAGGAGCAGCTGTGGGATCTGGATAGGTTTTGCCTGGAGAAAAGGAGACTCAGGGGTGACCCTATCTCTCTTTACAGCTGCCTGGAAGGAGGCTGTGCTCAGGTGGGGGCTGACCTCTTCTCCTGGGTAAAAAGTGTCAGGTCAAGAGGAAATGACCTTAACTGAGACAGGGCAGGTTCAGGTCGAACATCAGGAAGGATTTTTCTCCTGAAGAGGTGGCAAAGCATTGGAATAGGCTGCCCAGGGAAGTGGTGGAGTCACCACCCCTAAAGTGTTCAAAAACTGTCTGGATGTGGCAATTAGTGCTATGGTTTAGTTGGCGTCGTGGTGTTGGGGCAAAGGCTGGACTCAGTGATTTTGGAGGTCTTTTCCAACCTATTCTTTGAATATATAATTCTGTGGTAAGTGGTTGTCTAAGAGGAGTCAGAAGGACTGCTCACTGCTGGGTAAAAGGGACAGCACAGAAGTGACTCTGCAAGTCCCAATGCAACTGCTGGCCCCACATCATGAGGCAGATCCTGCTGCCACAGCAGAGTTTGACAGCACAGACCAGAAGGTGCTGGTTGGTGAACACCAGGGACAGACTGCTTGGGGACAGTATGGTGGCCTGCAACAGATTTGCCACCAAGAGCTGATAAACAACCCCAGGGTGTCTGTGGAATGGAAACCAGGGTGGAATATGTGATCCTTAAGACCAGACAGCCAGCAGGAAGAGGACCACACTCCTGGTGTTCCCATGAAAGCAGTCAGGCCCCAGAAGAAACTGAGTAAAAGCAGAAGCTTCAGCCAGCTCCCCAGATGGCTGCTTAGTTTTCCATGTTGGTGTGGCAACAGCAGGACTGGCTGGAGGAAAACAGAATAAGAACCCACCTTTGCAAGAGAAAGGTAAAGCAGGGGGGCATCAACAGACATGACGTGCTTTTAGACCCAATCAAATGGGACGTAAAACACCACAAATTTCATTCTGTACACATAGAAGCATCACTAGAGCTTAGTCCCTGAGCAGGTTGGATATTAAATTGATCAAACTGGTAATGAAAGTGGGAATTGTTCCATCTCAGCTGACACAAGGCAGGTGACCTTATTAAAAAATATGCCAGTGTATTTAATGGGGTAGGGCAGTTTCTTGGGGAATTCATGATTAATGTGGCTATAACTCTGGAGATCCCATAGCTAATGCTCCTGGAAAAAGTCTTAACTTCCACTATGAGATGGCCCAGCTGAAAATTTTAATATGGTACTGTATGAATACAGGCACATAAATCCAACACTACTTTCTGACAGGGAAGCCAAGTTACTCCAGAACCGATGTATTGATTAGAGGACGTGGTGGACTCATGCTAGATGCAGCAAGCTGGGTGTGTAAGAAACCTCAGAGCCTGCTGAGGGGTGCAGTGTAGCTCTCTGTGGTCTGTTCAGGCTGACCGCCACTCCCTTGCAGGAGATGTGCAAGCAAATGTGGCGCTTTTCCTGGCACCCTTCCAGCCTACAACCATGGGCAGACCAGGATCTTGTGAGAAGGACATAACTGCTGTGTATCCAAAAATGGTCATGAGCTTGCCCATTCATGTAACAGAGCCCAACCAGAGATGGAATAAGCAGGGGCTTAGGGATGAAGCTGCTTGCTTTCTTCTGATTGCCATAGATATAGGGAAAAGTGTACATTCTTTGCAAATAAAATGCAGTATAGCAAATCCAAACCTAAATATAGGCTTGGGGTTCAGGCAAAGGAGCATTCTCAGTGTGAGCAACAGCCAAGAAGCTGTAAGCAGCTCCCAAACAGAAACTGAGCTAACCTGGAAGAAAAGAAACAAATGCAGAATTTTGTACTGCAGAGTACAATTGTAATTCAAAGCAGGATCCAGGCATGCTGCGAAAGAAATGTTCCAGAGAGCACAGTGAAATAACCTCTCTCAGGACAGAAAACAGATGCTACAATACCAGCTGCCAGGTGTGCATAGTACCTGGGCAATCCAGTAAGAAAACCTTGGCTTGGGAAAGCTGTTTAGCAGGAAAGGACCAGACAGGACAAGGCTGTCTGCAGGAGCTGAGGAATGTGATGTTGTGCAAGGTGGGAGATTTCCAGTAGTTTTCTGACCTCTTTGCCCTTTTATAACCCTCTTGGCAACTTTCCAGTGATCCAATATGGGGAGACAAGATTGTCCCAGCTTCAGTAATGCCATCAGAGTCTGTCTTCAACCCCATGGGGACTGATGATTGCAGCCACTCCCCTTCCAGTAAGACAGCCATAAAAGGTTTTTATGTAAGCAGTCGAACAAGGGACCAAAACATAAACACGAGCCTCCACCCTAAGCAAAAGCAAACAGAAAGGTGCTTGGCAATTTGAAACACTCAGGAGTCAAGTTCCAGGCTTTTGCTGAGCAGTTTTGGGTGTGCGTGTGTCAGCAGCTCCAGAAGATAACCAGGAAAAAGATGTGGAGATTATGTGAAAACTTGATAGAGCCTGAAGCAGGGCTCATTCTTATAAGGGTGATACAGGCTTCCATATGTCTGCAGATGGCAAAGACGGGGCAAAACATCCTGTCTTCTCATTAGAACTCTGGTAACTTTTAGTGCAAGTTTGGGGTGTGAGGTGCAGGGCTCAGCAGCACAGTCTGCTTTGCCCAGACTGTTGTAATATGGGGAGGAGACCCTGGCACACAATAAGCCTCCAAAGGGAAAACAAGGCAACAGAATTGGAAAATATTAGGCTAAATCTTAAGAAAAACTTTGGGCTACAAATGGTGACATTTCTGCTGGTGGGAAGAAAAGTGCAGCTGTGCAGCACCGGCCAACTTCCTTCCCCAACAGCCAGTGTTTGTCACAAATTACTTCTGCCAGTGGTTTCTCATTACTCACAAAGAACCGGGCGGGCTCTAATAGTCAAGGATGTCCAGCTTTATCGCCCAAGCAGACCTGGAGATCAGTGTGATGGTGATGCTTTCAATCCTAAAGCCCTTCGGAAGAGTACAGAGCCCCAAAATCCAGGTTGCACCCCACAGCTGCTGGTGGTGAGGAGAAAAAGACTTTTCCAAGGCTTGGTTCTACCTAAACCTACTGAAAAATCCTTCCTAGGCAGGAAGATATTAAGGACAGCAGATAACTACTACAGTCCTCTGTAAAAGAATCCTGATAATTCATTGAAGGACAAAGTGATGGAACAGGCATCAAGCTAATTTGTTACAATGAAAAAAAACCATGAGAAGTGAAATACCTGCCAATAAGTAAACTGTTGCACATTCAGCATTTATTAAATGATTTTTCTTTATGTAAGGATGAATCATGAAATATCACAAATGTTTTTTCTTCCTGAATGGTCCAGGACTATCCCGATTTTAACCAAACTGCAATGCTAATAGCAATTAGCAGAGATCATGAGCATATTTCTAAATGATGACAAACTCCTCTTGTTATCATTGCCTAGTGTTACAGGATCCCCAGCCCAGCTACAACCAAGTTATGGTACAGTAATATAGACCATCATAGGAAAGAAAGCTGAAAAAGACCTAGAAAATTACCAGGTCTGAACCAGTATGGCCTGTAAAACTGCTGAAAAAAGCTATGTCTAACCTGCCAATGAAAAACATCATCAGGAAAATTCCAGACAATCTAATCCACATTTAACTGTTTATCACTACAAAGCTTCCCTAATGTCTGATCTTCACTTCTTCTGATGCTATCTAAGATGATTAGTTCTTGTCCTATGCACAGACAACAGGGAGAATCAGCTACTCCCTTCCTGCTTGAACCAGAATTTGCTTCTGGTTAACTTTTTTTACATATTTGAAAACTTCCTGCCTTTTTTAAAATGCCATAATAAACATATATATTTTTCAGCCTTTCCAGGTGTTTTCAGATCCCTTTGCATTTTCTGCTCATATTGTACCTGGGAACAAGTTATGCCGTCAGAATAAAGAGCATGATAATGCTACATATTTAGTGGAGGCATTAGAAGTAATAACAGTGATCTGATGCATATATCTGTTCTCTCTGACACAGCCAGGGCTGTGGCCAGACTTGTTTGGCAGAGCAGGTGACTTCCAACCTGCAACTGGAGTTGCTTTACTCCTCTAACTGCTAACACACCTGCAGCTGGGAGCAGACCCTTGGCCAGGCAGAGACCAGGCTGCAGGGACACTTCCCTGACCTGGCACCTCTCTGAGGGTCACTTCAGAACACCTTGGGTTCATGTTCATCAAGTAAACGAGTACCCAAATGTTTGCAAAACCCAGTGTAAGCTGCCTTTGGACACTCCTCCAGGGTAAATAGCTGCACGTGTACATTTGTACTTTACTGCACACTAATGTGTATATTAATCTGCAGAGAGAAAACAGATCCCTATCCCTGCCTCGACTACACAAGTGTCAGCTATAAAATGCAGTCATATTTACAGAAGAAAACCAGCTTCACCACCACAGCCTGCCTGTCCTCTATTAGGACATGTTTAATTATGTCTTGCTTTCCCTGCACAGGAGGATAAATGAGCAGGGAAGAGAATGCCATGCTGCTGCTCCTGAGCAGCTGATGAGGAGTAGCTTGCACAGAGGTGAGTACGTGTCCCTGTTGGAAATTAATTGGAGAAGGGAGCTGTGGAGCACTCTGCTTTGGAGCAGTAGTAAGACTTGCAAAATGCACTGTGCTAAGAGACTAGGCAGCTTACCTACTCCCAAAACCTTTGTGCTAAAGGTCTGCTGCAAATGCAGACGAGCAGGGAAGCTCCTGCAGAGTGAGAGGCTCTGTGTCTGGAGCTGGAGAGCACAGCTAGGCGGAGGCGGACGAGATGGTGCCTTGTCTGTCCCCCGCTGTGTGTGCAGACAGATGTGCTCACTGGCTGTGTGCAATTCGATTACTCTGTGGTTTTGCTGGGCCGTGTGAGCTGAGCTGGCGTTTGCCTCGATGTGTCACTTCACCTCTCCTCCCGCCCGCTGCCCGCGCTGCTGCGCTATGACTGTCCGGTGTCGGTGCCTCTGCCTGGGAACTCCTGCTCCAGGTAGGCTTGGATTTTCTTCTCTTTCAACAGCCAGATTGTGGCTGGCTGGGATGTGCGGGAAAGGCAGGGACTGCTAGGAACAAGGAAAAAGGGAGGGCAGAGGAGAGACAGGAATAAATTCTGACTGCTTTTGTACTCAGAGTCTGCTTTCACTTCCCCTGTGTTATGCAGTGCATATGTTTGCCTTCCAGCTCAGACAGGGCATGTGAGTAAGGCACATGTTAGGAAAGACCCCTGCCAGGCAGGGCTGCTCCAAGGGGAGAGTTTTAGAGAGACCATACACATTGTAGGACATCCCAAACCAACATAAAACCAAAGTTCAGAAGGCGTGAGGGATGAAGACATCCTTTACCTGGGGACAAAACAGCAATGTGTGACTACCTGCGCTTCCTAACCAGACAAACCACACTGAGGAAAGATTGTTTGCTCCCCACAGGCTCACTGTGAACTTAACAGTGTTGCCAGTTCAAACTGACAGCTTTACATGAGAGGGTCAGGACAAGGAATGTCGTGATAACAGATGGTTTTGTCTTAAAAACAGAGTAGAAAATGCCAAGTGACTCCAAATAAGCATGAAATGCATCACATTCATCACTACCGACTGAGGCCAAACAGGACTCAAAACCAATGTGCAAAACCTGTGCATCTTGCTTTTTAATTAGCTAACAAATTAGCTGAAACCAATTATCTGTATTTATTAAGGCCAGGAGCAGTTTACTGAGTACTAGCTCTATTCCTAGGATAATATTCTCATTGTCTGGGAAGGTCTATTCCCATTCATCCACAGGGAAAACATTTTGATCCCCAATCCTACTGGGGAGTATGTTTCCACTACAAGAGCCACACTGAAAACTCCTCTCATGCTAAAATGAGAATTGCTTCAATGCAGGTCTAGGGAACAATAGAAAGGAGTGGCACTGCAAATCTCAGTCAGCAGCAGTTTTATTCTGCCAGCACAGACCCCTTTTTCACAGCCTATTTGTTAAATTGTATGGCAAATACGGTCTTTTTTTTTTTTTTTTTTTTTTTTGGTCCAGTAACTCTGTTCTTGCACCCAGAATATGCAGAGGTCCAATACAACATAACAACAGAAGAAGCCAGGAGTATTATGCTGTTTCCTCACACCTAGTTGGTGATAGATGCCACAATATGGTTCAGATGTAGATCTATATTTTGCTGCTCCTTGCATCTGAACTTTGTATGACTCCGTAAATCAACAACTCACCTATACATGAAAAATACTCTTTCCATTTGAGGTGGCTCGTGTGACTTATACACTATTTTTTTTGTTTGACTGGTTTTGGTTTGTTTTTTCTGGTTTGTGTGTTGGGATTTTTTTTTGGGGTGGAGAGGGTTAGTTTGGTGATTTTTGCCTATAATTCAAGCATGTATCTTATTTTACACAGAGCAATACAAGGTAGAACTAGTGCTAAAAACCAAACCCAGAAAAACCTCTCAAAACCCCAAAGGTTTTGATAGCTTCATTTCCCACAGCAATCATTTACGTGTACGTTTTCAGGTATCTAAATATTAACTGGGATTAAGACGCAGCACCAAGCATGCAGCCTTCTTTTCCCCTTGGTACCAAAGGTGAGTCTGAATTTCTGCAAAGGTGGTGCAGCAATGTCTGTGCAAGGGAAAAAACCCAAACCAACAACAAAACACACCAACAAAAAATTAAATCTTGCATTGCACTCCCATGAAGAGCAGACTCACCTTGTTTTCTGAGCTGTCAGATGGGGGAGTGGTGTTTGCTCCTGGATATAATTCAGTGTAACAATCAAATTAGGAATAAGTTTGAAGCACTCTGGGCAGATCTGTGCTCCCTAGGACAGCATTCACCAGTGACTGAGCTGGGACATGTTTTCTCCTCATGGTGGTGTTTGCTGTGCATTTCTTTGCTAGACATTGATAGTGGTCTCAGCTCAGGATCTGCTTATCTCCGAATTGTCTCTCTTTTAACAAGCTGTACTGTTGGCCTGCAGCAGCATCAGGTGGGTCTCTGGGACTTTGCCCACCTCCATTCCAGCTCCTCAGTTCCATTGGAGCTGTTCTCCTCCTGAAAGCACTGCTGTCCACAACGTAGGTGATGGTATTTCTCCCTCTCTAGCACAACGCACTGCTCACTCAGAACATTTACTGGCATAATCACAGGTCATCTGGTTTTGTCTCAGCATTGCTTCATAATAGAGCAAAAGAACATGATGTTGGAAAAAATTTACATGCCCCGAATATGCTGTTTCATGGCAGGAGGTCCACATGAACAGACTCAGATGGAACAAAGAGACTTACTCAGGATTTCACTTTAGTCAGAGCTATGTCAAGCTGTCATTGCATAAACATGTTATACCAGATGCATACACAGTTCTTAGAAATACAAATGTCTCATCAAAAAGCCTATGGCTGGTTTAAGTAGTTTAAATAGCAGGTTTTGCTAACCCAGTTCCTTGTTGGGTATAAGCCTGGAGCTCATCACAAGTCATCCATGACTCTTAGCAGAAACTTTTAGTCAGATTTAAAATTTTCAAATTAAAATATTGCTGAAAAAACCTGATGGCTGTGACATAACTCTACACAGAGGCAAAAAAAAGATTCTCTTGCTTCTTATATGTGTTGGTGGCTTTACATGAGAAATGAAGAATAGTGCAGATAGAAGTATAGAGGTGGAAGACAGATGAGTGGTTCTTCTTCACCCTGTATTCTTTGGATGGAAAATGGCATGTATTTAACTGGGTTTCTGATAATTGCCTTCTAGAAATTATATTTATCCAGGATATCAAAGAGTAGAAAGACCACAATAGCTTATATATATATGCTTGATCCAGAAGTGCAATTGCCATTGAGACATATTGAGGTAGTATTTATTTCATGTTACAATTTCATGTTCATGCACAGAAATTTTAACAGCTATATGACACATGCAGGGAGCGTGGGGAGGGAGCAGTTAAGCACATACCCAAAAATTGAATCTGGGGACACTGTGAAATATGTGCCAGCTGCTCATTGCTAAGACAGTAATTATGCGACATGTCTGTTTAATCTTCAGGGTGCTGTGGAAAAGCTTCCATCTGCAAGTTGTTCTTTACTTAGGCTGCTTCCACATCAGTGGTGACTGTGCAACTATTAATATTGAAAGGAAGGGCAGCAGCTGCAACTCTGCATCAGAAGGATCCATGCGTCCTCCAGTGTCTGATATGGTATTTCAAGAGAGACTCTCTTTCTGAGGAGCAATGAATTGCCCCTCTGAGCAACACTCAGACACTGTCTTTTTGCAGTTCTGTTCTGAAACAAATTCCCAGTGTTTTGTTTTCATTTGCTTTCTACGCTGTTAATTGCAAGCACAAAAACCTCTTAAGATGCCGAACTTCTCAGTGAGTTTGATTTTAGCAGAAGCCTGTAAAGCACTTATGGAAGATGAGGAGTCCTTTTTGAAGGAAAATATCACTCAGAGAACCCAAGTGCACAGTGCACATCACACAGAACCACCACATCACCTGCGCCCTCGCAGCCAAGGAGGCCGCCCGCACCCTCACTTATGTTGTGACATTGCAACAAAGAGTTTGAGACCTTCGAGCTGTTCTTCAGGGAGCTGTTCATGCTCAAGAATATCCACCGTGTTCATGTGGATGTCCTTCAAGAAGACATTTCCCTGGACTGACCTCCAGCTTCATGAGAAACCTGTCTGGTGCTACCTACTCAACACCTGTGGTCAGGACCTCTCCTTGGAGAACTACAGGAGGATCACCAGCTGCTGAAGGGCCCTGGGGACAAGAGCATCACATCCAGGGTGCTGCCACCTCCCCACATCACCACCTGCACCAAATATGTGCACAGGGAGCAATTTTACCCTTCCTTTCCTTTCATGCTGTGGACATTTGTGCGTAATACGCAAGGCTGCACAACCTGACCATCTATTTTGGCTCTGTGCACGTGGCCATCATTCAGCCCTTTGAGGAGTTCATGCTGCAGGGCCAGCATGTTCTTGATCTGCTGGTGTGGCCCGAGGACACCAGCAGCCCTGAGGGGCACTTCTGGGTGATGCTCAGCAGGACTCTGGGTGAGCATGCTTTCACTTGTTTTTTTCTGTAGCTACACATGCTCCTGCTTGTTTCACACATGGAGAAAGCTGGCGAGCGTCTTCTTACAAGAGTGTGCAGTGATAGGATGGGGGGAATGGATTTAAATTAAAAAAGAATAGGGTTAGGTTAGATATAAGGAAGAAATTCTTTACTGTGGTGGTGGTGTGGCAAAGGAACAGGCTTCTCAGAGAAGTAGTGAATGGCCCATCCCTGGAAGTGTTCAAGGCCAGGCTGGATGGGGCTTTGAGCAACCTGGTCTAGGGGAAGGTGACCCTTCCCATGGAAAGGGGTTTGATCTTTAAGATCTTTGGATTTTTCCAGCCCAAACTATTTTATAGTTCTGTTTCATAGGTGCATGTGCACATACACATGCAGAAGCATTATCTGAAGTTGATTTTGGCAAAGCCTAGATGAAAAATTTACTTGTTATATAAGGCTGATCTATCACATTAACTTACTTTTTGAGCATTGAGGGAGAGGTGTCTGTGCTGGCCAGAATGTGCATTACTGTCCCCTGTCTGAGCAGAAAGATGTCTGGGGATCTAAGTTCAAACAGAAATCTTTGGACATTTCAGCTGATTCACCTGTAAAATCGGAGATGATGTAAAGAAGAGTAATAATTACCAAAATAGGTGATCTGTATAAGCATTGTAGCAAAGAAATTTTGTACAAGATGTTAGTTTTGCTGTGTGAAATTCTATTTTTCCACACACTGAAGTCAGTTCCTCCCAAAAAAATCTGAATTCAGGCTAGAGTCGACTACTAGTTTTCACATGCTTTTCTATAGGACCACACACAGCAGCTCTCCCATAACAATTGCAGAAAACCCACGTAACTCATAACCACTGCCTAAACTCCATTGCACAAGGCCAGGGATTTATGCAGAGAAGCAGAAAAAGAATCAGTATTTTCATCTTTACTGTGTGTATTTCCTATTACTTTTACCTTGTTTGCATGACTGGGAAAGGGCTGGAAGATGAACAGGATTTCACCCCCATGCACATTGCTTTTAGAAGCACCTGGTAGGACTCTACTGCTCCTGTGTCTGCTTCCCACCAGTTACAGCCGGGAGAAGGTGGAAGGAAAGGGAGAAGAAATTTACCTGCGTTTCCATTCCTCATGTCCCTGCTGCGGAGCTCTAGGCAGTCAGGAGCAGTAATGGAGGCAGAGCATGTTTACTTTAACTTTCAAATTATCAATAACTTTATGAGAATAGTGCTTGCTCTTCTGTATGTTACAACTGGTCTGCACAAGGAGCACAAGTGACTACTGATCAAGAGATTTATAATCATATAAGATTTATTATAGTATAATCATCATCATATATTATTTGTAGCTGGATCACTTTTTCAGGAAGCCAGTTGCTGTGATCTTATTACAGTCCAGTGCCTCCGAAGCCATAAGTCAGGGACCAGGTAGGTTGTCCACAATCAGAAAGCTTTAGGTAGTTGACATTTGTTGTACTGCACTGTGTAGCTCACATATTTCATCAATATTTCCATGATTACCACTGGATGTTTTCCAGTATGGCCATAATTTTTTTTTTTTTGTGGTTGTTCTACTTGCATCTGAAAAATGCAACATTTCCACAGCAGATATGTTTTTTTCCTCTTCCTTTTTTTCCTTGCCATCATATTACATTGCCTATTCAAAAGTGGCCATGTGGCTCTTACAGATGTGCTCAGAGGCTGTGGTTGCCCAGGATTTTGAATCTAAACTTACAAGGAGAACAGTCAGACACTCACTTGAATATATACAAGTCAGATCCAGGGTGCTGAGCAACTTTGGGGTGAGAAGTCATGCCTCTCAGTGTATGGGACGTTAGCCTGGCACTCAGTTCCAGGCTCTAATAAAAAACTCCTGTTCAAGTTTGACCAAGACACTTCCCTTAAGTTTCCAGGCACATCAAGGGAGGTAATGATGTCAGGCAGTGGTCCAGCTGTTAGAACAAAATGTTGCAAGCCTCCAGGCAAGCAGAGGAGTCATTTAAGGACCATTTGGAAGGATAGCATACCATGCAAGAACTAAACCAAACAGATATTTGTAGTTTCAGTATCAGTCATGATAATCTCAGTTCAGATAAAAGATTAAAAAAGAGATTTGTCTCCAAATCCTAAAATAGCATGCTTATTGCCTAGAGTCATGTAATGAAGACCAAGACTTTTTCTTATCCCCTTAAAGGGTAAAGACTTTCAATTCTCATTCAGCTGGTTTTCAAGTAACAGCCTTGACTTATCTTTGGTATTTATCTCGGGCCACTTATCTTCCACATGACTCCTGCATGACAGAAAAATCTTGAAAGTCACCTTTCAGATAAGAAAGAGAAGCATGGGGAAATTAAGGGAAAGTATTTCCAAGGCATGTAGGCCTGAAATGTCTGGCCCTTAATGCCTTTCTCCAGGTCTTTGGAGAAGCAGGAACTATCACAAAGCAGGTCAGCGGCCACGTCCCAAGCCAGTGGTGTTACCACTTCGACACCTTCCCTCTCTGCTCCTATAAAGCACAAAGTAGGTTCTAATGGCCATGGCAGAGCTCTGCATCCCCAGACCACGCTATTGAGTCCCCTTATTTCTTCCAATTCTTCCAAATTCCTGCCATCACTTTAATGTATAGTCACAGCTTATGAATGATTTGGGACCCAGGCAGTCTCAGGTGAAAACAATCCCTCAGGGAACTCAGGGGTGTGTCCATTGGCATACACCTCTGCTGGTCACTAGCAATTTGCACCTTGTTCAAGTGGGAAAATAAAGGTCACAAGCAGTAATAGCAGCACTTCTTGGAGACACCAACACCATTTTACAAGGGAGATGAGTGCTATCATTTTCCATTCACAAAAACAGGCAGAAAAGGGGGCAATGATATTCCCAGTGTTCTAAAGCAGAGCGAGGGCAAAGCCAGCCCCGGTGCACTGACACCTGACTCCTGGTCTAATGCACTGGACTAAACTTTAAACTGCTTTTTCAGAGCTGGCTCACCTGTGAAATAATAGAGTGTGTTTGCACTGTGGCCTCTGCTCTCTTTGGTAAGGGTGACTGAGCACAAGATGTGTGAGCACTAGAAGCTCTTTTTTGCCAAAATAACCCTCTCCGGAGTCCCTCTTTACAGCTTCTTTGGCAAGCTGGCCTCTGTCCTCTCTGCACTGTTACAAAGACACCAAAACTTTTACTGCATCCTGGAAAACATACCAGAGGCATTGTCACTTACTTGCTTTAATAGGAGGTATGCAACAGCTGCTGCTGCTGTGGGGACCAGTTATCCAGTGTTCTCCTTTCCTATTGCTTTCCTTCCCTGATGAAGTGTAAAAGACAGCAGGGTCTGGCACTCATCCAGGATCTTTGTTCCTGAATACCACAAAAAAAAACCCCTTCATGAGAACATTCACACCCAGAAGGTGATTCTCCCATCTCACCCTAAGCCCAGCATCAATAACCTCATCCCAGGACTCGTTCCTCCTCAGGTGCACGAATTGCAGGAAGGTGTGGGAACACACGAGGCCACTGAGGGATCACTCATCTGAGGCAGCCTTTCAGTGAGTGTTACCAATCGAAATATAAGAGCTGCCGAATGCTTAGCAATCCCCTCAGGCTATGAGCTGCAAGAGAAAGTTAGCATGTTAACAAGGGGCTGTCACAGCAATCACCCATTCACTCCCTTGCCTGTTCCAGTGCCAGGTCTGTCCTGGCTCCTGAGTAAGACTGCAGGCCCGTCCTGCCATGCTGGGGCAGCGCTTCTGAGCTTCCAGGCAAGAAAAGACACTAGGTTGTGGTTCCTCTCTCTTCCCCAAAATGCGGGTCATCTGTCCCAGGGGAAGGGGGTGGGAAGGAAGCACTATGTCACAGCTGTTCTAGTGACAGCTGGAGAGGGACATGGGGCACACCGCACTCTGTCACTGCCTGCTGCAAAAACCTGAAAAACTATCAGGAATTTGATTACTGGAGCAGGTAGCCCACAGTGTCCCGTGCAAGCCCACAAGCCTGACCACTCTTGATCTCAGTGGGAAGGTCACAGAACCACAGGGCTGCTTTCCATCAAACAGAGGCATCTGAGGTTATGAGCAAACTATACCTGGAATCTTTCAGTGTATTTTTTTGTTGCTGCTGATCTGACACCGAAATTGGAAATCAATGGAAGATGATGTTGCATTCTAGCTTGTGCTTACTTTTTCAAGGATTCACCCAGCTGTATGCCACACACAATTCCAAGTGGTTTTGACACAGTTGCTTATTGTGTCTGTCTAAACTAAAGAATCAGACTCACCTCAGCTTTCTCCAGATAGGAAAAAGGTAGTTAATATATTCATTAATTTTCTCAATTATTGCAAAGGAATGAAAATGGTGAATAGTTTTGTTTGTGGATGGAGTGTTAAAGCACTCCTAGACTTTGAAAGTATATCTGCATCTTCCTGATGTCAACTCCTCAGCTGGGAGCTGAATGGTATACAGAAAAATAAGGAAAATAAGGAAAATAAGGAAAATGGCCACATGAATGTCTCTAGTAGTGGCAGGTAATGCTGAAGTCAAACCAGTAGGATCTCAAGAGAGATAGGAGTTGTCCTTCACTGTAGTTTATCTGATGCAGTAGCCTTACTTCCCAACTAAAGCTGTTAGTTGCCAAAGAACACCTCATTCACACCCCTTGGATGTGAGTGTGAGATGAAAGAGAAATACCAGAAAATTCTGAGTAGTACTACTAGTATATTAACCTACAACAGTGGCCATTTCCTTATTTTTAAGCTTTCACATGGCCATTTGCTTGAACAGTCAGACCTGTGGTTTTTTTTCAGATGCTTTAGCTTGCACTGAGTTTTACACCACAGCAACTTAATAACTCAAAACCATTTTGGTACCTCTCCATGCCGCTGCTGTTTTTAGCCAGACTCTTGGAACAACCTCCCCTGCCACGCACACGTCATACTAATATACACTAATGTGGTTCTGTTATGCCTGGTATAATTGTTAATTTTCCTTAGCTTAGTCCCCACCCTTCAAAAGTCAGACAGGCAGAGACGCACAAGTTTTTAAAATATGATTCCAGACAGTGATGCTGGTTGAATAAGCCACGCTCTAGAAAAAAAGGTATTTTGTACCTATGTCGGCATCATTACTCATATAACTAATCCTCATTCTTTTGTTCCTCTTCTCCATTATTTTAATGAGACTTCCTGATTGAGCAAGAACTTCTCATAAGAATAAAGTATTAAAAAATAGGGATTTTCCTGTGACTGTTTTTGAGACTCATGCCCACAAAGTTGTTGTAATCTCACCTTCAAAACCTTCTTCTTTTGAAAAACCTGCTCAAGGGAAAGTGTTGCAACACCATTGCAGCAATCACAAAAACACCTTCTTAATTGCAGAATTTCTGAAAAATTACTCTTGTCCTCTATCCCCCCTTCAGATATTATAATTCACCTGAGAAGATAAAACTTAAAATAGGCTTTGGTCTGTATGTAATTCACAGGCATTGGAATCTAAGTATTGCAAAGGAATAATCCTTTTCTTTGCAAACAAGTATTTGCTTCTCACCGAAACAGCACTTAATGATGATGGGGTAAGGATGAGCATGTCTTTAATAAGACCTGTAGAAAAAGCACAGCTACCAAATGGGCTTGTGCTCCCTCACTTGGTTCTCCTTTACCTTTTCAAGTTTCAGACATTGGTGTAAGAGGCTTCAAAGAGCACATCTCCTTGAAGAACAGAGTTAAAGAAGGGTAACTTAAGGCAGGATTTTTTTTTAATCTCTAAATACCAGCATCAGGTAATATCTGTGATAACTCATGCATGTAACCAAGTAAACTTTGGTCCAGCAGTAACAGAGACTTTTCTTGACATTGCCAGATGCTGAGTTGCCAAGAGCCCTGGGCTTTTTTAGGGGGAAGATTCAGCCAGACCACTTGAACCTGTCCCCTCCTTTCACCTATGAGCGAATTCATCTGGCCACACCTAAAGCTGTGCTGCACACATTGAGATATAAACCCTGATGCCAGCACAGCCAGGGTGGAAATTGGCAGAGCCATGCCTGAATGGGTGCTGGGTGGGCACTGGCAGCTCCTGCAGAGCAGCTCTCCTATTGCTGTCCTTGGCACCCAGCATGTCCCCACAAGCCCAGCTCACTCCCACTGGGAAAACCGAGTGTTTCCTGAACCACCCTCTAGAAATTCAACCCCTCTAATCCAGGACTGCAACTCTCCCATATAAACTGGAATTCGTTTATGAGTCAAAAACAGCTCAGAAAAACTTCCTCCAAAACACATCAGAGGAAGCTACTAGAACCTCTTCCTTATTATCCATCTGATGTTTAAACACACGAGGTGCAGTTTAGCTCTCTTATGATAGTCAGCAGCCTAACATCTCAAGAAGATGACATGCACTGCCTTAAATCAGAGCACTTTTTTAAAAAGGACCTTCTTGCTTTTTTTTCTGAGTTTTAGTTCCTTCTTTCCAGCTTCTGAGGTCTGCTTTGAAGCTCAACAACCTTGACTTTATTTTAGTTAAACTTTCACCCCACCACACACATTTTTGCATTTGCATACCCCACTGAAATGAAAATTTCTGGTGGCAAAATATGAAATTGAGCCTTTGTACATATTTAAGGAGGGGTGTTGGGGTTTTTCTTCTCCATTATTGCAATCTCATCTTGAAAGAAAATATTTTCTTCTGAGGAGTGCCCCCCTCCCTGTCTTTACCAGCCACCTCCCTTCCCTGGTCAGGTGGGATAACTTGTCTTGCTGGACAAACAAGAAAACAGACAAACCAGAATTTCAGAGCAAATCATTCTTGCATGCCGTCCTATGCACCTGGTCAGACAATTTCCTGCTGCTTCTACCGGGTTAAGAGGTGACCCTTTCCTTCCTACCCACAATTGCTCATCAGCTTCTCTCCATCTTCCCAAGCACTGGCGGCTGGTGGGGAGACTGCTCTTCCCTGTTCTGGGAGGTGGCTTTTGGCATTGGTTTCAGTATCTTCATCCAGGAGGTGCTGGCCTGAGTGTCCAGGGGCTGGGCCAAGGCTGGCAGTGTGGGCTCTGTGATGGAGGTGGGTGAAGGGTCTGGGGGTGGCCACCTTTGTGCTCCTGAGGCACAGTGGGGGCGAGTGGTGGGCAGTGGGGGCTCCCCAAAGGCCACTGCTGGAGAGGGCACATGGCACACTGCTGACAAGGCAGGAACCCTGCTGAGGGGCAGGCAGCACTGGGGGATTGTAAATGTCTTGCAGATCAATATTCCCAAGGACAGGAGCAGTTCAGGCAGGTTTCTAAAGAGCAAACTCCTGTGCATCAGCTTGTAAAGTGCAGGAGGAAAGCTCAGATCAGTTGATGGCATAAGAGTGTAAAAAAATTGTCCCTTTTCCTGGAGAGAAATGCTGAAGGGGAAGCACAGGCTGTTTCAGGGGGCTGGGGGAGATTAGCCTGTTGTTAGATAGGTTTCACCCTAGAATCACATGTATGGCACTTGGAAGATCAAGGCAAATCAGGCAGCCTTTTATGCTACAAGATTTCCAGCCTAATGTTGGTTTAAGGGTGCCTGTTATGGAAATGTGCATGTTACAGAAATGTGCATGTTACAGAAATGTGGGTGCATTTAACTGCCTGTGTTTGCCTTCATAATCTGTGGTGGTGATGCAAGGAGCAAAGGGAATGGGCCGCCTCTTGGGGCCAACACATGCAGAACAGCTCACACTGGAATTGTAATGGCAAAAAAACTGAAGGAAAGGGCTTAGAGGAGATGTTGCCTTTGGGTTTGTGTTGCCTTTGTCCTGTGAGAGAGGTCCAGGCTCTGAAGCAATGTTTTTCCTTCCTGCAAACCTCCACCACTGAGAAAAGGCATGAAATGAAAGGCATCAGAGGGGCTGACCTGCCTCTCCTGTGGCTGTCTCCACACCTGAGCACTGCAGTGTTGCTGCTGGCTGTTCTCAAGACCTGGCAGCAGCAGACTTGTTTCCAGAGCAGTGCTCAGTATTGTTGCCCACGAGGTGGCTCTTTCTTGTTCCTGCTTTTCAGGGACAAAACTCTGGTGACCTTGATGGAATGGCAGATAAAAGCTGAACAAAAATAGAGTGAGCAACTCATGACAAAATGTATTTTAACTTTCATAAGCAGCACCACTTCTCAGACAAACCGTCTTTTTAAGAAACACCCCAGGAAATTTCTGAATCTGAAATCAGTTGCTCAAGCAACTATTTAAAAAATATGATAAATTAATTTTTTTTCCTCATATTGAGCTACACTTTACCCTACTTTTTAATTAACTTACAAAGATGCCTAGTTTGCTCAATTTGGGAGAAGGCGAATAATGTTAAGTCAGTAGTTTTGTATTCCTGGAAGGCAGTGCCTTCCAGTATTTTTGTGGATGTCCTGGGGTCATTCCTGTTTTGTCAGATATCTTTCTGATTCACATTGTATCAGCATTTTCCAAAACTTCCCGAACACACATTTACTGCCATCTGTTATGAACAGATTTTTAATTTGGGATGGTAACACACATCCCAGGCTATTTAAAGCATTTATCCCCTGCATTCACTGCTTCTTTTTCAGAAAGTATTTTCTTTACCTTAATGCTTTCTGTGAAAAAGTGATATTTTTTTGAATTTTCCCTTGGACAAAACCACTTTTTGGCATGTTGCTTTATTTGATAAATCTAATATACAGAAGGGGAGAAATAAGGACATGAAGTTCTGGTTATCGCTGCCACACAGCACCTTTTAGGGCAAAGTGCTGTGGTGGTTCTCCAGCTGGATCATACAGTCTTTCTTGCATTCAATATAAAAGTAATGAGTCAGGTTTTGTGATGTGGTACTTGGTATGCATTCCTAGCACTTTCTGTGTCTAAAAGACAAGTGTAATGAATCACAATCAGCAAGATACTAAACACAGGAATACAACTCCTGGCTATACATACAGATATGGTTTTGCCAAGGACACCAGTATTTACTGCAGAGAGTAACAGAAACTACTGGAAATGGAATAAAGATTCTGCATTTCCCAGATTCTGCATTTCCTTTTATTTAAATATGTGTTTAGACAAGGTTTGTAATAGCAAACGGGATCTTTTACTAGATCAGTGTGTGTGGTTGGAAAAATTATAGAGTATTTTAGGTACTGGAGTCCATGTCTACAAAAACAGGGGCTTGAATATTTGTCTTAGTTGTCCAACTAACTGAACCAGAAAAAAAAAATTAAAATTATTTACATGCAGATTTTGGTTTGCCAGTGTCCTTAGATTATCCTGTGTAAAGACATAAGGAGAGATGGAAAGCGGGGAAGTGAGTATTTGCAGGACTGAAAAAGCAGTAGCTAAGCTTTGGCAATAACTCAATGATTTAGTATTTTGACGTGGCATAAGACTTCTTCCCAAGTTTACTCATTTTTATGGCATAAGAGTGGTTGATGTTAACACTTAACCTTGTGTTTGGTCGATCACAGCCCTATTTTAATTCCACAGTAACAGCCACTAGAGGGAGACCACCCAACGTCTGAGCAGATTTCCCCTTCAAACTCTTCGTAAAGCCCCCAAAATCTCCACAGACCAAGCATGCTGCAGAGAAAAAGAAAATGAAAAGACAAAATTTGGGCTTTTCAGTGTGGAAAACAGAAGACAAAAGTCAGGGTTATCATTCATCATGTCCCAAAAAACAAAGCAAGGAAGCAAACCTATGAATGTCTATTCCTGTAGCTGTTACAGGGCATGTTAACAGCACTGCTGAGTGACCAAGCCAGCTGCACAAAGGCAGTAAAAATCGGGATGCCTGACTAGGGACACTGTGTGCTGCTCTCCTGCCTTCCTTCTGAGCAAGCAGTATTGGCTCAAAGAACACCTCTTGAATAACTGCAATTTACCAACAAGTTTATGAAAACATTGCTAATTTCAGGGTATTTTAACAAAGTGGATTGCAAACTGCAGCAGTTCTGTAACAGGAACACAACACATTTAGATGCCTTGAAGCGTGGCTGGTAACCCTCAGGGAAGGTTCTGAACAGACAGGATCTGCCTCAGTCAGCTTATTCTGCTGTTATTGCTGCCAACAACTAACGATGCAGATTCCAGCATTAAAGAAAAGATATCAAAAGGCATCCAAAATTTACCTACAGAGAAGAAATTCTGTTTAGTATTTTGAAGAGGGGAGAAGAGGGCTTTGCTATCCTGCTGTCATGGCAGCAGCTGAAGACAGAAGTATTTCAGAGCCAGTAATTATTTTAAAGAGGGAGTTTTAGGAAGGTCTAGAGACTTAAGAGAGGTCTGGGACCAGTGCATGCCTTCCTTGGCCTAACAAGCTGATCATCTCCCAAACAGAAAAATGCCAAATAAAATAAAGGCATGCTCACCATTTTGTGCATTTAAAGTAGCCCAGAGTACAGAAACATTATATTTCACTGTTCAAACCCCAGAGGTAAATAGCAAAATACTACCCAGCAGCAGAAGCAATGAGCTTGGCAGTTTGAAACTTATGGATACAACACCATGCTGCACTCTCAACCTGAGAAACACATAAATTTTATGGGTATACAGATACACCTGTTTAAGTAAGAATCCAGAAAAATATCACAGATTTCTGTTCATTCATTATTTAAGGGGTTTGTTTTACTTTTTGTTTTGTGTTTTTTTTTTTCTTTTTCAATAATGCTATTCCAGGTTATGCTTTTCTGTAACTAAATTAATCTGTTTTCACTGTGTGACTGATTTTTGGGTGCAACACTTGCCTTATCAGTCCTTTTTTTTTTTTTTTTTTAAAGAACAATACAGTTAATCACTGTAGAAGAGAGAAAAGAATGATGTCTGGCAGCCAAGCTGAAGAAGTGCATCAAAACCAGTGGGACCTTACCATATTGATGTTACTTTGAAATAGCAGTAAAAGACAGGGAAAGATGAAAAACTGGAGTGGGTGGCTGGTCAGAAGGATGTTAAGGAAGGTTAGACTCCCCTGCACAACAGTAACAGCAGTGATTCAGTTCAGCAGCTGCAGTGCACAGAGGGAGCTTGGGGCTCCTGTATCTGTACCTCCTTGTCTTCTATAAATATGACAAAGCAAAAAAAACCCCAAACAATTAATTTATTTCTGAATTCAGAATTCTGAATGAATTCTGAATTGAAAGCAGAATATTTCTGAATCAATATAAACAAAGAAGAAAAGTTTTCAGCACTGTTCAGTCACTCACAGAAACCCTGACCAAGATGGGGCATGCACAGAACATGCTGCTCTCTCTAATGACATTTCCAAGCAAGTCAGATTTTCCACTGCAGCCAGTTTGACTTGCTCAGATAACCCACTGGGTGCCTTTCTGCTTATTTGCTCCGAAAAACTTTTAAACACCTTGTCCAAAGAGCTGAAATCTCACTGTAGGATGTAGAACTACAGCCTTTTGACTCCAGGGACATTAAACTGAGAACAGGAACAGGCTGTCCAGGGAGGGTGGGCAGTCTCCATCCTTGGAGGGGCTCAGGACCCTACTGGGAAAAGGTTTGAAGCTATGACAAGTACATCTGCACAGGCTGCCATCACTTTGGGATTAGGATTCATGTTTATCAACGAAAATCATCAGCTCCCTTTCCTCAACCTTTGTGCACTCACACTGTGCACACTCACTGTGTGATGCTGTACTAGTAGCTCCAAGGCTGTGCAAAATTCGGTGCCTGGTGTAGATATTGCAAAGCTTTTCCTTAATTCCCTAGCATCTGAGAAATTCAATATATAAAAAATGAAGACAGAAGAAGCATGTATTCCTCTTCTGTCTCTGTGTGTGTGAGGTAGGGAGGAGCAAGCATTGCACCTCCTGTCAGAGGTGGGGAGGAGACATCACCATGGCTTGCAAGGGCTTGTTTTATCTTGGCCTAGAACAAACTCTGGACTCATCATCAGGGTTTGTTTAACTGTCTATTTCTATATATATGTATTTATATATGTATTTCTATTTTCTATATGTAAGACATGGAGAAGTCTGCTGGGTGGCTCTGCAGCACAGCAGGTGCAATGGGAGGCATGAGCTGACAGGGCCAGTGCCTGCTGAACCTCAGATTAAGTGGAGCTTTCTCTTACAGGGGGTCTTATCTGTGAGATGTGGGAGCTGAGGGTTTCTTCACAAGCTTTTCCTCAGACACACTATTTCTCCAGGTGTAGTAAGGACTGTCAGGTGTTTGTTTTCCATCCCACAGTGCTGTGAATTTATCAGGAGAGCTGAGACATGACCCAGCTTACAGGGCCTGATCCAAGCCAGCAGAAAAACTTTCATGCAATTTCCCTTTTAGCCAAACATACCCAAATACTACCAAAAATCCCCAACTCTAGGAAGGAGTATGTTCTGTGTGTGCCTTTGACATCAGGGGCGTGCACAGCAGCCAGAAATGCCTGGCAGCACATGCCAGGTTGCAAGGTTTGCAATAGAGTCCCCAAGAGCACACTGTGAGGAGGGGTCCAAGGGAAGCAGGATGCAGCACTGTGCCTCCTCATGTTCCCTGTTGGACTTGAGAAAGAAAAGGAAAATAAAAAGGAAAAGAAAGAGAAAAAATAGAAGTTTACCAAGGAATCCTTTCAACTTCAATTCAGGAATGAAGGAAAAGTGTATAAGAATCATACAATTACAGAATGGTTTAGGTTGGAAGGGACCTTAAAGATCATCTAGGTTCAACATCCCTGCTATGGGCAGGAATGTCATTCACTAGATCAGGGCCCCATCCAACCTGACTTGGAACACCTCCAGGGACACCCACAGATGCAGAAAGAGAAAAATCCAAGCTTGTAGTCTGGTTTGGTTTGCTCTCCTGCAATATCCCATTCCTCTGTCAGCTGTATCAATTCCTCTGCCTTGTCCTCCAAACCTTGTCTCACTTAATTTGTGAGCACACAGCTGCCACAAACGCATCATTCTGAAACCCACAAAGGCAAGGCTGAAGCTTTGGCACCCATGAATAAATCATTGCATAGCCCCAAGAGGCATAAAGCTGAAGTAGCCAGTAGGGTTGTCTTCTCTCCCGCTTCTAAGTCAGCTGCTGGCTTCTGATTCAGTCAAACCACCAAAGATTCGGACTTCTGAGAGCTATGGGGTCAGCAGTGACATCATCAGCACCAAACAATTAATTAAGGTGCTGCAAACATAATGAAGTATGGCCTCAAAATCAGCCCACTGGGACACACTGGCTCAGAGGTCACAATAATGTGTTACGTCGTGATGTGCAGGAACAAATCAATGCCCTCGTCTTCCACCAGGGGTGGATCATACAAATATCTAATGAACATAACAGCTTGACATAACACTTAAAATACCTTCTACTGGCATTACCCCACAGCAGAGGGGCACTTTTGATGACCCTCTGTAAATAATTCTTACCGGATTTAAACAAAGACCAGTTTTCATTACTCCAGATTCATGCCACAGCTATGGATTTGCTTTCCATCTCTGTCCTCTCCCCACACTAGGAATCAGGGAAGATCCAGAACTTTGGTTACAGAGAGTCATCCAAGAAAAGGTCTTTGCCCAGCAAATCCTGCTGGCTCATGCCTGGTGACTGCCAGCATGGTGGTGGTTTGCTCTTTGGGCATGAAGGCTCACCCACAGGAATGATAAACAACTGGCTGGTGTGTGAATGTCATTTTTGTGAGGGGCATCTGAAGAGGCTGGAAACAGGCTTTAGAAATAGGCCTAGAAATAGGCACTCAAGGCAAAAAAATGACGTTAATTAGGTAACACCAAACCTACCTGATTTGATTAGGTACTTAAACCAAAAGATAGGTTCTGCTTGAAGCAAAGGAGCTAGCCTGGTTTTGATCAGCAAGTCACTGCTGATAACCATTAGCCCTGTGTTAGCCAGGTGCTCCAGGCCACCTAATGGCACAAAAATGCAAATAGAATTCTCTCCACAAGAGACTGCAACCTTCAGCAAACGTGATCCATTGTCTTAAGTCTTTTCCAGGCGTGGAGCTCTGAGAACACAGAGAAGGGGAGGACAACTGAATAAACAGAGAAAGCCTTAGGACAAAAATGGGGAGGAGGCAGGAGGAAAACGAAGATGGGAAAAGGAAAACACAGCATATGAGAGAATAAACTGAGGATGTGAAGGGGTGGTAAGCTAAACAGGGTAGAAACACTGTTTTGTTAAGTGTCATTTGTCCAGTGTGAGTCTGCTTTTCCAGATACCTTGGAGCAAATTGCTGGTTTGACACTGATCTTATGAAATCACAGTAAATGGCCCTCTTTGGTTTTGTTTTGGGGGTTTTTGTTTCTTGTGGCTTGGGTTTTGTTTCTTCATTTGTTTGTTTCATAAAAGCCTGACAATCATAACTTTCTCTCAGTTTAAATATATTTTTACTCTTACTTGTGCTCTTATCAAATTCTAGCCTGCACACCTCTTCTTTAGAGTCTTTTATGGAAGCCAGCATGGAGAAAAGCTCATTGCCTTGTGAAAGAATTGCTCTGACCGTAGTTTATTGTGGTCCAGCTTCGGATCTCCTAATTTCTTCTCCTTGAAAAATCTATCCTGGCTCAAGCACAGCTACCCTCAGTGCAGGTGGGAAAAAAAAACCCAACAAACCATAAAGCAGAAAGCACACTCGACAGATCATTTGTGTTGCTCTATAGGCACGACTTGAAACTTGCCAAGTTCAGTAAGTCTTTGGGTACACATTAATGCACCAGTTAGCCAGCCTGCTTTTGGGAAAAAGGACTGCATCCAGTGCAGTGCTGGGCGGGCTGCTCCACATGTGCTGGGGATTGTGCCCTATAGCTCATCACCACCACCGCTCCTCATGTGCATGGCATCCTCAGCAGAGCTGCCGAGGGATCCACATGCCTTCTTTTGACATCTGGATTGGGCTCCCAGGGCAAGGTTGGCTCCTGAGAGGAGATACCAGGACCTACCCTCGTGATGGGCAGAGTCAGCCGGCACCAGGACAGACCCGCTGCTGGCCAAGGCTGAACTCATGACGACAGTGGCGGCACACTGTGGTAAAGAAGCAGAAAGAACTTACTGCACAACAGCATCAGCAGCTGGAGAGAGGAATGAGAACCTTTTGGGAGGAGCAGCCCTGCAGAGAGCAAGGTCAGTGAAGGAGGAGGACAGGAGGTGTTCCAGGTGCAAGAGCCGAGATTGCCCTGCAGCCAGTGGTGAGGCAAGTTAAGCCCCTCCAGCCCATGCAGCAGAGATCCTCCTGCAGCCCATAGAGGAGACGCCACCCCGGAGCAGGTGGTCGTGCCCCGGAGGAAGCTGCAAACCTTGGAGAAGGGAGCCCAGCCTGGAGCAAGCGTGCTGGCAGGACTTGTGACCAGGCAGAAGATCCACAGTGGGGCAGCCTGTTCCTGAAGGACTGCACCCCACGGAAGGGACCCTCTCTGGGGCAGTTTGTGCAGGACTCTCCGTGGGAGGCACCCCACGCTGGGGCACGGCACGAGTGCGAGGAGGGAGCAGCAGCGCGGAAAAGCCGCCACGAACCGACCGCATCCTCCACTTCGGCAGCGCGGGGTGATGCCGAGCCTGGGAGGACACGCGGAGGTGGGAATTCCAGCTTCATTTCTGACTTCCCAGCTGCGTTACCGACGGGCAAACAACCAAGCACATCCTCCGGGAGCGCAGCCGGGCCCGCCCCGGGCGGCGTC
>JAHLSL010000006.1:7644847-7676556 GCA_025920805.1 Petroica traversi | reverse complement strand
AGGCAGTTGCAGAATTAAAGCGTTAATGCACATCCTGACTCGTCCTTCTAAAATCACGTATACCTCTAAAACCAGGAGAGAAGAGTTGCCCATTTGTCACTAGTAATTAGTACAGTAAACATGCTTATGATGTTCCATCTCCCTTTCCATGCCAGTTCACTGTGTTTGTCAGTCAGGGAGTTT
Source organism: Petroica traversi (assembly GCA_025920805.1). Lineage (NCBI taxonomy): Eukaryota > Metazoa > Chordata > Aves > Passeriformes > Petroicidae > Petroica > Petroica traversi. Next base: position 7,676,373 of record JAHLSL010000006.1, on the reverse strand, counting down.
GTTTTCCCTGCACTGTGTGTCAGAACCTGGTCCCACAAAACACAGTCATGGAGCTGGCTGTCGAGGCTCTGCTGTAATGCAATAAATGCATACCCATGCCTTGCAATCTCTTGGAAGCACAGCTATATGTCATTCATTTCACTTTTACAGATTACTACTCATAAATCAAAAAAGTGCTCTATTAGGTAATGCTGAATTGTAGGCACAGCTTTATTAAAATGTTATTTTAAATAAACAAAGAAATTATTATTGCAAACTTTAGTGTTCTACAGCTTTTTTTTTTGTCTTCATTCATTCAGCTGGATTGATAACAGTTTGGTACCTTTCCTGCAGGGTGTCTGCATGTATTCGTGTCATGAATTGTATAAATAATCTGTTCTACCTCTGAATCTAGTAACTTGTAAATATAAAAATCTAAACTGGGAGGGAGGTGGAGAGAACAAGTAGACCACCACGTATTCAGACAAGTATTACATAAAAGTTTTTTAGGGTTTTTTTTCTTTTTTTCCCGAGGGAATAATCTATTTTCAACTTAGAAAATACTGTATGAAAGTTTATTTTAAGACCAAAGGGCTTATTTGATCAGTCTTTGTCCTCAGTTGATTCCCTTAATACCTGAAATCATTCTAAATATAAACCTTCCATAGAGAAATATCCTGGAAAATACACATGGATGGTAATGTATCCCTTTTCTGGTCTCATTTAACTTATGTCCCTTTTTGCACAGATCCTCAGCTTCGATTTCTTCAACCTTTTTTCTTTGGTGCTGGCACTGATAGAGATGGAAGCAACCAGGCTGGTGCATTACACTGGTGAGACTCTGGAGTTGCTCAGAATTCTCAGAGTATCAGTGTAGTACCATGGCTGGAGGGTCACATCCTGTGGCTTTCCTTCCCTCCTCCCTTGTCCCAGCAAAACAGGCAGGGCAGTGACCTTGTGCTGCCTGAGCAGGAGGTACAGAGCTGGGCCAGTGGCCATAGCCAGCCCTGCCAGCCTGCCAGGGATTTGCCTGGCAAATCACAGGAATGAGGCAGAGCTTAAGTCAAGCCAGGATGCCAGATCAATCCAACTGGGTTCCAGAAATGCAGGGACATGGCCAGGAATGGGTGCAGGTCTGGTGCCAGACCAGACAACTTGGATCAGAGCTGGCTTGAGTACAGACAGTTAGATCTGGATGGGGAACTATGCTCAGAGCATTTTCTTAGCGCCCTTATTCATCACCCTGCAGAGTTCAGCTTCAGGTGTTCACCTCTGTTTACATTTCCTTCTTACCTCCCTGCATAGAAATAAGGGGTGTGCAGGACAGCAGATGGTTTGCTCTATGTCACCCTTTTAATGGCCTAATCCCAGCCCAGCATTGGTGGGCAGGTGTCTCCATGACTTTGTTCTAATTTGAAGAAGTTAGTAAGCCAGACATTAGCATTTAATACACTTCTCTTTAAACTGCTTTATGGCTTTGGGGTTTTTCTGCCTCTTCATATTGCTGTTGAAGCAGTTTTCTTCTGCAGAAGTAGGATGCAGACATAAATGCGTCTCCTGCAATAAACTGAGAACAGCCGTGACCCAGCAGTTTTCTAATTGTATAATGCTGGTCTCAAATCAAGTGACTTGAGAATTTGAATTGCAGTTGTCTTTAATAGAATAAAGACAGCAGAAAACTTGACTGGTAAGCTTTTAAACTTTTAAACCAAAGTGTGAATGCTTGCTGCCATTTCATGAGCTTTGAAAGCAAGAGCTTGAATTGAAAACTGCTGGTAGAAGTAGTTTAGAACTTGTGGTAGAACTCTCATGCTCAGAAGAAACAGCAGTAATACAGAGAAAGGGACAAGAGAAAAATCTTAGCCTTACATAATTTTTACCCCTTTGAAATTTTATCAGCATATAGTAATTTTTTAAAGCAATTCTGCACTAGCAGTTTAATGTGTACCAAGGAATCAGAGTTAAATGACTGTACCAAGCCCATTAGCCTTTTCTTGCTGCTTGCAACAAGCATTACTTCACACTTGCAATGCTTTGCTTGTGGACAAGCAAAGAGAGATCTGGTTATGTCAAAACCCTTTCAAGGTTTGTTAGCATGTGACAAGGACAGCATGTTTCTTCTAACCATATTTAGTGCCATAAATAGTACCTGTTTATTTTTCTGCTCTAAGGTGACTCACAGACACGTGAGCTATGGACACATTGTTAGTTAATTCCTTGACCAGGCTCTGATTTTAACTGTAATTGGCATCTTGTACTAGAGATGAGTGATTAGTTTATCTTGCTTCTTAATTATAAAATCATAGCTTTTATGCCTTTTTCAAACAGTCTGAGGGTGTCCATTGCCACAGCAAGTTAAGGATATGTTCTACAGTTAAATTAAGATGGATTTAAGTAGCATAGGGACATCTCTTAGTACTAAGGGAATGACAGATACTTAATCCTAGGACAGTGGCAATTGAATTAACTCTCTCGTGCATTACTAAGCAGACAAACCTATGCTTAAAGTGTCTTAAAGTGTTAAAAAAAATTGGTGGTTTTTTTAGGTTCAATTTTCATAACAAAATATTTGACTTTTTGGTACAACTGTTTTAGATTAAATTGCTTTCCAGGAAGTTAACATAACCCATATATCATGACACATTGGGTTCAACAACAGGAGTTTAATATCCATTTATAAAAGCCATACAAATAAATTTATTTTAAATGCTTGAAGTCATCATTAACAACTTTACATCTTTAAAAAGCATACTCAGTTTGTACTTTAAAGTACAATGGCAAGTTTAATGTTACTATAAAGTCTAAAGCATTTATTCTAAATGCAGTTGTTAACAGAAGTAGCCCAGCTTAGCATCCTAATAAACAATTTACTGTACATTGCAAAGTCCTTTGGGCAATATTATTAAAAAAGTTAGCATAAAATCTGGGAAAGTACTGAATGAGCATATAAACAGTGACATACTGAATTATTAAAGTTTTTCTGTGTTTTCAGGTACCTAAGTTGGCCTTTTAAGATCTAAAACAGAAAGCAATGTATTTGGAGGACACACCAATATTCTTCCTCGTGTAGCCTATTCAAACTGTGTAGTTTAGTTTTATCACCCAATAAAGACACGTAGGAACAAGAGTTTAGTGATAATTTAGGCATTTTTGGCTAATTCACCCTTAAAATGACTGACAGACTGCAGTGATTTAGGCTCTTTAAAAGGTCACTGTGACACTCCCTTCACAGGACAGAGATAAATCTCTACAGATCTTTGATCAAAAATGGCAATAAGTTAATTAAAACAGCAGAATCTGATTGTTAGGCTTCACTTTACAGCTTGGTCAGCAGTATTTAGTACTTGTTTAGTTATTTTCCAATATTGCTATATCATTCAAAAGCCCTATATCAGCCAAATTTCTAGACCTTCCTTGGGTAGTATCCATCAGTGGATTGCCTATGTCCTACTACAAGGGTTTCAGTTCTCATTGCTACATGGATATTTGCACCTTACAGACCCTGAGTACTCATAGTTACAAGTGAGTTCTGAAATCCTTGCAGGAGACTGATGTTCTTCACAAAGCCAGATCTGTGCTTTCATTCCCATATTCCTGATAAGGAACACCTGGAAGCCTGGTGCTGCTCCTGTCATTCAAGCTCATGCCAGCAGCAGATGTTGCACTGGATGAACAACCCTGACAGTTATTCCAAAGAGCACGAGAACAGGAGATCTGTCCATAGAAAAACATTGGGTGAAATCTGCTTCTCAGTTTTGGCAATCTGTGTTGTAAATACTTCATTGCACCCTACTTTGCAGCCAGTATTTTACATGGTATTATATGTAATATGCAGGTAACGGAACGCAAGGTCTTTTTTTCTTCTTAACTCTTGCATAGTCTTGGGAAAAGCTGGAGCAAATAGACTTTTCAGGTGTCCAAGTGCAAGAGAACTGAAGACAGATATCCACACAGGATGTAATTTTCTATCTGTTCCCTCCATATTTGGCCACCCAGTCTGTTCTCCCGTGTACTCGCTGAATTGTTGGGGGGCGAGTTAAGATACTCATGTTTTTTGCTGCTGCATTGAAAGTAGGACCCTGTAATGGAGGACGAGCAGCTTTGTTTTTCCAGGAATAATCTGAAACAAATAAGAACTCAGAATTAATTATGACTAAAAAGGTATTTTATTCCTCTACAGAGAAAAGAACAATAGTTTACAGATGACTTATGGTACTCAAGGATGCTAATGTAGCAAGATGCTTTGGTCTCCTGTATGTCATAAAACAGCCTGAGTTGGAGAGGACCACAAGAGTTGTAGAGTCCAACTCCTGGCCCCACACAAGATAACCCCAAGAATCACACCATGTGTCTGAGAGCATGCTGCCTGTGCTTTCAGATAAGATTATATTTTTCCTATGGTTTGTCTGTATTATTCTCACCTACTGAATAGTTGTTTTGCAGCAATCCCTCAAGAAAACACCAAGAGTGAAATTCAGTGGAAAAATTGATGCAAATGCCTACAACTCTGTATCTCCCATTACAAAACTGCTACAGAATGAGTGTTCTTTCTTCTATCTCAAATATTTTTAAAAGCTTGTCATTATAACATTGATAAACTTATTAAGATTCACACAAGTTAGCCTGAAGGACAGCTTCTGGAGACCCTCATGTTTCTTTTGAGATTTTATGGCTTTTATTCCCCTCTTGCTTAGTCAAGAGGTGTACTTGGTGGCAAGTCTTCTTTGCTAAATTTCCCATTGATTTCATAGAATTTATTCCAAATCTGAAGGGTTTTTTTCTCTCTTAATACTGGCACCCACCTGATCTCAGACACTAGCAGTAGTGCACTACTGTATTCCTGGCATTCCCATTCACATTTCCCCTTTTGACATTTCAAGTAGTTGCTACTTCCTCAAGTTTCATGTGATTAAAGTAATTGTCCTGCTGCAAGGGCTGACATTTCTTCATGTCCATGACCAATTCAGCCATTTTCCCAAGTCTTTAAAATCAGCCATCTGGAACCGCTTTTATCCAAACTCTTCCTATACCTTACCCACATCTTCTTAGGAATCTAAGGTAAATCCTGCCCCTTCTATTCCTACTTTTGAAGTTTAGTCTTATTATGCTCTGATACTCTTTAAAATAAAATTTCATATTTAAATTTAATGGGGTTTTTGGTGCCTAGGTATCATTCTGTTTCTTAGAGAAAACCACCTATATTTGGTAGTCTTTTTCACCAGTGAACTGAATCTGTTAAGGAACAGGTGAGGATCAAGATATTTAAAAAGGGGGAACATCAAGGAGCTGAAATTGGGGGTCAGGTCTCCACCTCTTTGCAAACTGTTTCTTTTTGTTGTGGGCTGGCATTGCCTATCTTTCATCAGCAAGTATGATTCCAGTCTACACTATCTTGGCAATAAAGGTCACTTTTCCTGGAATTTTCCTCAGAAAAACAGATCTTGTATACTACATTAAATTATTTAAATTATGGCATTAAAAAAATAACAGAAAAAATTAAAAAATTAACAGAAAAAATTAAAAGATCAAAAACAATTGAGAGCATAACTTAGCACATTTGGTTAATATAAAGCAAAAGGTAACCAAAAATGTTAATGTTCAAATACTGACATCTAGGAGATAAAACCTGCCATTTGCTTTGTCCTTAACTCTCTTCCCATACAACTCACTTTAAGCTGAGTGGTTTAAGCAACAGGATTCTTGTTCTTCTCCAGGACTTGGAAGAGTCTTAATTGACCTCCATCTGCCAGCCTTCCTGACTTCTAATACACAAATTTCATTTGTAATTACAGATTAACAGCAAATTTATTTCCCTTTGGAACACCACATGTGATTCCTGTTTTTCTTTTCACTATCCACAGCAGTCTAGAGAGAGTTGCAGATTTTGTCCTCCTGTGAGCTTTGTGATCTATGCATTGAGACAAATCCCCTCTCGCAGTTGTATTTCAGAAGTGAATCAATAAGAGAATGAAGTGCAGCTCCAGCCTTCCCTGGTGGGCTTCTGACCAAGTTAGACACAGAACATTCATACATCTAATCACATTATATCTATGTGTGTGTGTGTGTGTGTGTGTGTGTGTGTGTGCCATCTCCTTCCTTCCCTCCTGCTCCACTTCTCTAAAACCACTTGCAAGTTCTTAAGGAAAAACAGGTAACTCAAAGGAGCACGTCAGCAAAAAGACAACATTATTAAATAGGGCCATATCCAACTGGCCTGCTGTGGACTCTTTGAACCTTTTTGGGCCTTGCTATTTCCTCTAAAGTAACTAGTGAAGTGTGCTGCTGGGTTTGAACAGCAGCTCTAAATCTGCACTTGCAAAACAGTTTCTGCTGCATCCTGAGCACTTCTGTTCATCTTCTCTGAATCAGAAACATGCCAATGAAGAAGGTGCTCAGAATGTCACCAACACTGCAGAGGGTCCAAGGTAATAGTAACATTCAGAACAGATTTCACATTGTTTTTAATGAATGCAATCCTAACTACATGACCATTTACTATAGAGTCGTGGAGTTACACGTGTTTACAATTCTGCTTCGCCCATCATCACTAATGAACAGTAGTTTAACAAATTGTCCAGAACTTCGTTGCACCTTTTGTAATTATTTTCTCTTTTATCTAACAAACTTTTATCTAACAGTAGTTGCTCTATCGGGACAGCCTCTAGGCACCTACCTGCAATTCACTTATATTAATTACATTATATTACAATTTTATTTACAAAACTTGAGGCAAACCTTACCAAGAACTAATACATCTCTTAGGAAGCATGGAAAATGAGCATTTCTCTTTGACTTGGATATGACTAGTAAAAGAATATTTCTCACCCGATACAGGTGCACCAAGAGGTGCCAACTGTATCCGCTGTCCAGCTGATCCAACTTCTTTTTTGTGGAAGGAAGAGGTGTATAGTCCTGATGGATTGTAAGCACCAGTACTTACAAAGCCAGGATTTCCTGTTGACATTACAAAATTTTAGAATTTTCAGCTGCATTCAGAAAACTTTGCCTACCTTCTATAGTCACTTCAAATTATATTTGTAGTACCTCAAGAGTACCAAGTATGAGTGTTCTTTAAAAACACCCTAGTGCTCTTGTATTGAAAAACAAGCATTCTTTCATTTAATTCATTATTTGCTTTGTGTATTAGTTGGACCCTTTTCAGCACTTAGCAGACAGAAATGCAGCAGGAATAAAGACAAAGAGCAGGATGAACATTTCATTAGTACTTCCATTAAACTTAAGACCACATAGGAAAGTTTACACTGAGTTGCAGAGAAATGTAGGACCTTATCTTTTGTTTACATCTACTTGCTTTACTGGAAGCTGGCTTAACTAGTGCTCAGTACTACTCTTGTGCTCAACACGTTTGGCCTAAATCTTTCTAAACGAATGGAACCCAGCTTCTCTTGTGGAATGTGGTGCACCACTTGAAGTTGACTTTGACAATTCCCACAGCTGAAGGCCTGCTATAAAAGTCAGACCCCATTATCTTCTCTCTTTAACCCTGGTTATAATTCTGTTTGTGCCTAGTTTTGGTCCAGATCTTTCTTTAAAGCAGCACTACCCTGGGAAGGTTGACATAACCACCCTCATTTGGAACCTGAGAGGCATTGTGCATGTACACATAAAATTAGTACTAAAATTAGTGTCCAATGGAAGAGTGATCTGTTAAAATACTTACACTACCTGATCCAAGAAAATTCCTTACCTTCTTCATGTCTATCATCACTTGGGACAGTGTTAAGACTGTGCTGGCACAATGTCCAGAAAGAAATACTTTTCTCCAGTGGTGTGGTTCTGTGTTCAGTAGTATTAAATTTGTGAAGTAGAAGGCTATACACAGTAGTTTATTTTGACCTTTATCACGTGTGAGCATATTCATCACAGCTTAAGTAGTAGTACCTACTTTGCCAGTTTTTCTGTGTCCTAAATCTTTGGCCTTTGTGCAATCCCATAATGTTCCTCTTCATGCAAACACTGCCAGACCTCTGTGATAATTTCAGAGCTCAGAGCAGTAGAACTAAAAGGCACAAACCAGGCTGCCTGGAATCCTGAGTTTCCTCCCTTTAACTCCAAGATAACTCCACCAAAACCTGTGCAATCACAGCACTGTAACATCAGTGTAACACGGGTAGAGAATCCGAATGCAGGAAATGGTGCAAGTCCTCAGTGCTGTCACAAACAAGCCATCCCTGAGGGGACATCCATGTGCTGCATTAGGATCACTTCCTCACCCTTATGCAGTGACCTGCTGTGGATTTTAATTAGGGTAATAAAATATTCTCTGCTGTTTAAAGCACACTAAGTTCCAAGAATCCAGAGGAAGCCATAATGAAGAGAACAAGGTTTGACAAAACAGATTGCAACTGAAAATGGAAGTATACAATCATCAGGAACCTGCATTATAAATGTATTTTTTTTACAAGAAACTGTAAAACATAAATAGGAAATGTACAAAGAACCAGGCTATAATTGCTATAAATTACCTTTTGGATCTTCTAATTTTTCATTCAACCTTTCTTTGCATGATAGCTTTTCAATAGGTATAATTAAGTTCTCATCTGCAGACATGAAAAATTAAAGGAAGAAAAAGATGGAAGGACAGAACTTTAGAAGAAGGGTATAAAGAACCATTTAAGGTGATGTAAAAGAAATGAGGAGGGAAAAAAGCAAGCAAGAATAAATATCTTACACATTACTAACGATAATGTCTTATCCTTGTTTCCTTAAGCAGGAAATGTTAGTCCAATGAGTTACTTTACAAGGTCCATTCTAATTATGGACTAACAATATGATTTACCAACAATGCAATCATATTCCATTTACAATTGTAAGGGCTTGGTCATATCTTCAAAGTTGACTGATCTCAAACTTACAATCCTTCATAAATAAAGCATTTGTAACTATTTGCTCTTATCTTATTTTGCCTAAGAGCAATGTTGTGGCTGATGAAAAAAAAAGCCCACTTAAACGATACCTAATTATTTAAACATGGCAGTGTCGACTTTCAGATTCTCAATAAGAAAAGAGGAAAGATATAGTTTACATGTCTTGTATATTTCTGTGATCCATCTATCTTGGTTTCATGTGTGTCTGTCTTAAATGATGCTGTCTCCCCAGTATATGAAACATCACATGCAATTTAAGATACTGATGGAAATAATACCAAGTATTTTCAAACATAAAAATTATTCTGTTTTACTGCAGTTTTAGTGCTTTAAATTCTTGGTAGTATGACAAATTCTGGATTTCTACCATTAGCATTCATCCTAATTTTATCTTCAGTGCAGTTCAATAGGTAGATGTCTAGGCTATTGATGAAAACTTCTGGAAGCAGCTATTTGCTCTTCTGTGCCTGATTGCCTTGCAAGATTAATTATAAATAATTTACTTCTGAGGCACAAGGATATTCTATTTCAGAAAACAAAAAAAGATACACAAGATGATTGCTTTAAAAAACCTCTTCTATTCCACAAAAACTTCTGGGAGGTGCTGTTATTTTTCCACTTTCTAAAATCTTGCACGTTAATTCAGATGAACAACTTCAGCTCGCCTGACTTTCAGAAGGGAAAATCAGGTTTGGCAACAGTGCAGAACAGCTGCTAAAGTTCTGTTAAAAAGGGGTGCAGCATCTGCACACCAACAAACCTTCTGAAGTTCTTGCTGTACAAGCATGGAAAGCTGAGTGGTTTATTGACATTAAATATTGGAGAGTGACTTGTGCTAGTTGGATGATGGCTGCAGAGTTGTTAACAAGGTAACTTCCCATAACAGGGACAGTGTAGCTGAGGTGTAGGGCTTGGTGGTGAGAAGACAGATTTCAGTCTGGATCTGATGCTTTCCTCCGTGAAATCTTAGATAAAGTGTTTAACTAGTGTTGGACTTCACGGTATAAAATGCTGGTAATAGTATTTTTCACAAAACACAGTTTCACTGGAAGTTCCTTCCTGGAAATAAGGGGACGTCTCTTGCAGCAAAGGATTTAGGACAGGGCCAGTAAATTGATAAAAGACATGTCTAAAAGATTAGGCAATACTTTTATTACATGGGCACACTACCCACCATTTTGTTTTCATGGGTGAGACTGCTGTTTGATAGTGTTCCATGGCACAGGGAGCAGGCAATAATGAGGTCAAACTACTTGCTTAAATACAGTAAAATAATGGTCTCAGTGGATAATATACAAAATTTCTCTTGACAGAACTTTATAAATAGCAGCTGGTCTGTACCTTCTTAATGTCCTGAAATTACATAATTTCACTTATGAAAAAGTTGATGTTTTAAAGAGTCTTTCACTAAAACAAAAGAAAAAAAAGAGCCTAGAACTTAAGCTTAACTGCAGAAGATAAACCAGATGGTCTTCTCTAAATTGATTAAAAATTAAATACAGGAAGATATAATGTGACCATTTTCAATTACACTTTTACCTGTAGCATTTCTGCTGTAAGTCAATCCTCCCCCAATATGTGCCACTGATTTTGAAAACAACTGGCTGTTCCAGATTCTTTGTGATCCATCTTTATTGACTGCTGCTAAGGAGACGCTCTTCGGGTTTACACCTCAGAAAACAAATAACGAAAAGGCTGTAAATACTAACTTTCAAACATAATTCAACCAATAAATGAGATTTCTAGAACAGAAAACCAACACTGAATTATTTGTCTTATAATGTAAAATACAATTAATAAAAATTATCAATGCCCATTGATTAAATTTTTAAGCCAAACCATGAAAACCAGCGACCTTGATTTAAGAACAATTCTTTTCGTGCTTTCAAGAGAAATTTTAAAAGATTTTTTAGTATAGTTACTTGGTTTCTATAAAACCATTATCTCATTATTGATATTTTTATCTTTCAATAAAAGAACACACGAATTAAAAATACTTATCAAGAACTGGGGTTCCCAAGGCCGAAAATAAACTATTTCTTCAAGGGTGAAGTTAAAAAGTGGGACAAAGAGGTTCTTGTTACTTCAGTGTGTTACAAACATTACAAGAGTTAATGAGATTACAACACCTGAGAGCAGCCCCCAGACCTAGTGGCTGCAGAGTTAAAGTAATATGGATAAATAAAAACTATGTTCCTTGGACCTATTATTCCCTTAAATGTTGAAATTAATTATTTTTTAAATCTATGCCTTCATCATTGAAAACTACAGCGACATCAGAATTCTGCCTAAAAAAATTATAAGAAATATAGATGACTCTTCCATTTGTGTTACCTTTAGATAGGAAGGTTTCCTTGCCCTTTATATTGTTCTTTATCTTTTCTTTTGAACTTAAACTGTTGAGTCTCTGGGCATCCTATTTAACATTCAAGAACTGATTTCATATTCAAAAGTCATCACTGTCCTAATGAGTTCCTGACAAATTACTCATATGTTGTAACAAAACAAGTTGCCTGACAATGGGAAATTCCTCTGTGAGCCACCTAAAACCTCACACATGGAATACAGAAGTCATTATATGATTACTGTAACTGTACCAACCACCATGGTAACAAATAAAAGATACTAAGTGAAGGACCAAGAAAATTTGATTATAGAATATATTCAGAATACTAACTAAAGGGAACATTCTCTTTGCTTTCTCCTTCTTTCCATTCCATTAGAGGAGACCTTAAAGATCAACCAGTTCTAATCCCCCTGCCATGGGCAGTGACACCTTCCACTAGATCAGGTTGTTCCATGTTCAGCCTGGCCTTGAACACTGCCAGGGATGGGGCATCCATAGCTCCTCTGGACAAACTTGAAAATTTAGCCTGGTTATGAACACTAAAATTATCCAGTGAGAAATCTAAAGCTTAAACGTACTGTAAGTATATTGTGCACAGCTTTTATTTCTATAATGTATTGACTTTTAACCTTACCAGGCAGATATCTTGATTGGTTTATATAGTAATCTTTTGCTGATGTATTTGATCTTCCAGAATCATCTCTCATCAGAACCTTGTTTTCCCCTCCTGGCTGGATACAGCAAGAAGCTTTTGGTTCTGGCACACTGAAAAATCAAAATTTTTAAACCATGTGACCAACAACTCCAGCTCAGAATACCACAAGCTGACCCTAGCCTGAGGAATACAGGGCTCTTCACTTATCCTACTTTTATCAGCAGAGTCTATTTCCACAAAGTAACAGTCAAACCTAACACCTCACCTAAGAGCCTGACCTGGGAGTTGAAGAAATAAATGTATCCAATACTGTGGAATAAAAGCAAATGTGGCTAAATGGCAGAACATAGTACCATTTAACTGACTAAGGAAGTAATGCTAGTATGTTCAGTCTTAGTAAAACAGGTTCTTAAATACATAAAAACCACCTGAAACATATGTCTGAAAACAATTTTTTTTCTGTTTGGATATTACTGGCACTGTAACAACACAACAACACAACCTGATCTGTTCATGCAATTCTTGGCATTCTTGCAGGATTTTGGTGACTTGAATTTTAATAGACTTGTCTTAATCAATTTATAAATCTACTTCTGGACACTGTTTACTAGAAGAAATTGTGATTTTTATAATTGTAGGACCTACCTAAAGCCTTCCTTGTTTTTCTTTTCTTTTAACAGTGCAATGCTAGGCTTCTTTGAACATGACATTCCAAATTCAGGGTCATCCAAGTCATCCCAGCTATCCACAGCCCTTACCAAAGTCTGACCCCACCGTCTTCTGCAGCTTTTAGAACCTAATACACCATTCAGAGGGCCACTAGGTGCTTGTTTCTATTTTAAATAAAAAAAAATAAAAGTTAAAACAATAATAAAAAGCACTTAAATTAATTTCTAAATTGTGTTTTGTATCTAGTATAACTCCTGACTACTGCTTACAGACTTTGAGGGAATTTTTCCCAGTGTGTTGGACCTGTTTTGGTCATAATCTCATTATGACTTTAAGCACAAAACATAACAATAATGCTGGCATATATTTGGAGTGTAGTTCTTTTGGGCTGTCCTGCTTAAATTGCTCAACCTGAAGTAGTGAGGTTAACATTCTTTTTGCAGACACAGTTCAGTGCTCAACCACTGGCATCTTGTTGAGCTCATGCTCTGAACAGTCGTAGGGGAACCATCTAGAAATAGAGCACAGTGGTGTAAAACACTGCTATGCCCCCAAAGTAAATACAGCAAACAAAATAAACTGCTCAGGCCTTTTCTTTAACACTCTGCTCCCATGAAATTACTGAGTTTTAAAACTTTCCTTCTACCTGACTATCATTTGCTTTCCAGTATTCTCTGTATACTTATTATTTTTAATATACTTTGTACTGCAGTTCAGTGTGTACAAGTCAAAAGCAAAATAGAAGTTATAAACCAAAGTTTACTATTCATCTTCCTAAAAATGTGAAATGCTAAATTCTTACAAGGTTAGGAATGGGATGAACCTTTCTGGGTATTTTCCTGCGTGAGGCAAGTGAGGTTCTCCCTTTCCACTTCATTATTGTGTACTGACAGTACTGTTGTGAATTGTTTCTCAAAGGTCAGTAAGTGACAGCTGTTTCAGCTCCATTACTGCACAAGCATGTCAGTGAGGGCTATTATAAATTAACATTGTTGTTACAAGCAATCTATTCTTCTGAGTTGCTGTAAACTTTTAATAAACAGGCTCTAGTCATCTATAAGTATCTCCTCTTATAAAACACGTGACAATTTTCAAGGGATCATGTGGCTGAATATACTAAGAACTTTTACTAAAACCATCTACATACTTATTGAAGACAACTTACAGGTGATGAGTTTTTATTGATAATTGGAAAAAGTGGTTGTGGCTGTGGCTGCTGCTGCTTTGGTACTTGCTGGTTAGCTGTATTCTGAGGCAACTGAATCTGCTGGAGAGGCTGGTGGTTAACCTTTGGCAGGGGCTGTGGCTGTGTTTTGTCAGGTAAATCAGGTGAAGACAGAGGTTCTGGCTTAGCTTCCAGTTTAGGTAAAGATGGCTTTGGCTCTGTTGGCTGAAGCGGTTTAACAGGAGTCTGCTTCTCCAGATACTGTGGAGGAGGTCCTAAAATTTGGCCCACTTGAAAGTAAGGATACTTCAAAGCCTGCAGAAGAAGACACAACACACTAATTTTACTTCCAAAAGTTGACTTTTTTAACCTCATCAAGGATCAAAGCAGGTTTCTGAAACATTCGAGCAAGCTTTACAGCACAGATGGAAGATGGATGCATAAGGACATTATATGTAAAGTGTGCATTGAGAACTGGTGCTTCTGTATTTCAAACTCTTCCCATCACATAACTTAGTAAGATCGATTCACTTGTACATATGACAGCAGTCATATCCTTTTGCTCCCTTTTTTATTGCTGTATTTTGAGGTGCATTATACATGTAACACCATTCTATATTTACGCAGTAACGAATTTCAGTTTTAAAAGAGGTAGTCCTACTACCTTTTCCATGGGCTTTATTACATGTACTCCACTGATGACTATGTTTTGGCAACTGAATGAATAGTCTGGGGTTTTTAATTAAAAACAAAACAAAAACAACAACTAAAACCCCCCAAATAACCAAACAAATAAACTGAAACAAGAAAACCTAACCAACCAAACAAAAAAATCCCAGAAGTGAGATGATTGTTATGTATGGGTTCTACAATTATAGGATGTTAATGAGTAAGGTTTCTCCCCCATTTTTCTTATCACCAGCTTTTGCTTTTCTTTAAAACACATTCACTGTGCTTGCTGTGCCTTCATGGTGTTTATTAAGAAAATACTATGTCTGTGTTAAGGCAGATGTTCATTTGATCCTTTCCTCTGACCTTTCCATGTCCTCTGTTAGATGCAGAGCATGGACATACCTTGGTAACACTCCTCCTCCTACATCAAAACAACACACTCTGCTCATCCTTCTGGGTAGGATCCTACTCTTTGTTAGGGCTCAAAGACATGTTTTGCCTCAGCTGCACTCAAGAATTGCTGCCTTTGAACACACTGCCACGTATATGCATTAAACTCTTCCTTTTGACTGTGGATTACACAACTGCTGCAGCTGCCTCCTCAATAACTCACTTGGGTAAAAGCTGGTTATTTGCTTTTATAAAGCACCATACAGAATTTTGTGAAGAGGTACACATTACTGGACTATAGATAGATCTTCAGTGTACAATAGACATGTTTTATAAAGTGGAAAGAAATGGTTGCTGTGTTTGGTACCATCTGCTTAACTGCTGCTGAATCACTTACACTACATCCACCTAAGATAACTTGCAGTGTCCTATGTCCTTCCTTTCCCAATTGGGTTCTTCTTTTGTACCTTCTAATAGGATTACATTAGGTATGAATAATACAAAAGAAAAAAATCCACAGAATGTAACCATCTTTGCTCTTTGAAATATGCTTTTTGAAAATTAACTTGGAGAAAAATTGTGACCTTTGTGACCTATTGGTATGCTTTTCACAAAGTTCTTTCCTTATCACTTAGTACAGTTTACATTCCAAGTAAAAATAATCCTTAGCTCTTCCATACTGCATTCCATCTGTGGCTTCACAACAAGCAAAGCTTTCAAAGTTTTCAGTACCTCTCTTTGTACAGATGGAGAGGAAAACAAAAGTGGCAGAAGTGACTGATAGACACAATTGGAACACTTGCATCTCAGCTATTTCTCTGTCCTGTACAGAGTATTTTAAGATATGCCAATACAGAAGACAACATTGCAGAAATAACTGAAGAGTTTCTGATATCTACTGAGCCAGGTTTAGGACTTTCTCTTCTCACCACTTAGTCTCATTTCCACCGAAGTGTTAAAAATGAATTGTTTGTGACCATCACTATTATGACAATTAACTGGTTTCTGTATTTTTAATGATACAAGAAAATTCAGTCTTATACTTAATCATTCATGTGCTCAGACCTGACTTGCTGTAGGTCTCTTCTTTGGATTCCAGTTCAGCATATCACTCATAAGCTTTATTGCTTCATTGCTTGCATTTGGGATGAGAGTTTTTAGGCTTATAGGGACACATTGTGGGAAACGGAAATTCATGGCAGAAGCAAGGTGGTATCCTTCTGTCCAGTCACTCTGTTTCAAAAAATAAAGAAAAATCAGCACCAAAAAAGAACAAAACAGAGGTATTTAGACAAAATTTAATGCAGCTTGAGTCATGCTTGATCTGCATAGCACTTTCCTATATAGTTGAAAAGAAGCATTCCTGTTTTTCATTACAATTATTACACCATCAGTGAACACAGCACCAGTCTCCAATGGCAGTCCTCCTGAGGTCTCCTGTAGCTAAAGGTGGAACCATCACTGTGAATAAACACTTGGACACATTCTATCCAAAGGAGATGGGAGTACAGCAGTAGCAGGAATGGTGCTGAACATCCCATCTGCCACAGAAATGAGCCCAGCAGCTGACTTCAACATGTCCCCTTTATGGGAACAGCAGAGGAGAGGCCCTTCCATCTCCCAAGCCATAGCAGCATGACCATGATGCAGCCTATAAAATACAGCACTGATCCCACCATTATGACAATGGTCAATGATTAAGTTACAATTAGACAGTATTGCAATATTAAAAAACTATGACCACCAAGTTAAGAACTTTTTTTTTTTTTTTAAGTGGTTAACCTTCCAAAAGTAAATGCTGAAGTCCACTGTTTATTGATAACTGCATTCTTGGAATACAAAACTACAGGATTATCAGACCTCAAGATACCATTTAGTCCCTTGTCCACTCCTGACAGGTGTTAAGCCTTAAAACGCTTCCCATTTCTGGCAATCCACAACCAGTCTATACTGACTACTCCAGAGAGTAATCTCCTCAAGATTAGAAAAATGGCAGTTTCTCATGCGAAAACGGAAGATCATTGTTGTGTGTCCTATCATCCACAGATACCACAAAGTATTATTTGATTCTTCCCTCTAGAGTGGCCTTTCTTATATACTGGAAGGTGTATTTTCCTTTCTTCCAGTCTTTCTTTGCACAGGCTAAAGAAACCCAAACAATTCCTAGGGTTTAGGCTTTTCAAGTTTTATTTCCTCTCTTGACTTTGATTTTTCTCCCTGAAAAGGAAAACTCTAAACTGGATATAATATAGCAAGTAAAACAGAAAGGTTCGTTCATATGTTAATGGGAAATATTCCTTTCTCTACACACTGGTATGGTATTTGTCTTTAGACATACAATACACTAAATAACTCTTACAGCCTCTCCTACAGATGTGTTAGCTTGATGGCTGTCCACAGCTATTTATGTAGCTGATTATTCCTGCCTAAGTACAGCACGCTGTGCACTACTGAAAACATTTCTTTACAGCTACATGTCTACTTTTATACATAAAAAAACCCCTCTAAAGTCTAATCTTGTTTTCTAACACCATCCTCAGCCTGCCATCTGCTAGCTTATGTAGCTAAATCTACTCCAAACAGCCTTCAATTCAATTTTAAAAGTTTGATCAGATGCAGAACCACTCGAGGTCTATTCAATTCATCCTTTGAATAAAAGCCAGTGAAGCTCATCTCTGTGAGAATCTTTCCAAACAGGTATGCTCTTATCATGCAGTTTGTATATAAATATGCTGATGAGAATGAGGGACAGCATCAGAAACCTTACTGAAGACAAGGTATGACATTTGTGCTCTCTCTATCCACCAAGCTTATTACACTGCTACAGGGAAAACTGAACTGATTTGATATCATTTGGTCTTAAGGCACCATGAGAGCTATTACTCAACTTTTTATGTTCAATAGTTTTAGTTATGTTAGTACAGTCCACAGTAACCAAAACACTTAAATATAATTACAAATCACATCTGCTTAAAATAAGTCTCAAGATTTTCTGTGACTTCCTATTCCACCTCAGAGGACAGTTTGTTCATTTAAATTAATGGAGAAAGACTTTTCTCCTTCACTGAACTGCCCTTCTTTAAAGAGTTTGGTGGCATTCTGTTTGCTAGAAATAAGGGAACAGTTTACAACAAAGTACCAAGGGCTGCATGTTGAACTGGTGCAGCACAGGGATAAGATGAAAACTGCGCAAGAGCAAAAAGGAAAAATATATTTATATTTATTAAAATAATATGAATTTGCAATTATTTAAAATGCCATTGCCAATCTTCAACTAATGAAAATTCATTTAATTAACCTTTCCTATTGAGATTGTCACCAATTTTTTCATTAAATTCACATATTACAAGTGCACAACCACTGCCAATACTGCAATGTAATTTATTTATAAAATAAATAATGCAATTTAATTTTTAAGATAAAACAAAATAATTGTCTGTCACTATTTAGAAGTTTCACAGAAGTCATTGGTATGTTGTTATGGACTGAAGTACAGGAAGGTAAACTGGAATGAAGATAGTTTCTGGGCATAATTAATGTCATTCATTACTGCAGGATAATGGAATAAATGAAAATGCAGCTGAAAAAAATAATGTCTGAAAAAAATAATATTTGTAAAACTATCTTCAAAATCAGACTATTAAAATAAGTGCTTACATTTTTCAGAATGTAAGTACTTGGAACTAATGCATTATTTGTTGTAGTAATTCCTATCATAATATTGAAATATTCCTTTTTACACAGCAATGTCCCTAAAGAATGCCTTAGCATTGTTGTAAGGTGAGAAAATTCCCAAATCTGCACAGCAGATGACAGGGGCACAAAGTATTTAACTACAGTTTCCTGATCCTAGAAGGCTGACATACAATGTCCTTAACTCTTAGGGTCTTTAGTGGAGGCTACAGTTTTCCCTGGAATACTCAGCTGCTACTGCTCCCTGCTTTCCCAAGCATTTAGCTCTCCAGTCAGGGAATGAGAGACTCTGAACATTATTTGCTTCTGTTAGCTCTTTGTATGGTTAGAGAAAAAGCAGAGCAGTCAGCTCAGTTCTGCTCTGCTACTGCACACAGTGAAAACCTCTCTCTGACCTCCCTGCACTTCAGAGTGTGTTTGTGCTGTACACTGAAAATGTTCCAGAAGACAGCATGGTGCTGTCTTTCTGAAATTCTTCATACACATCAAAATGTTCCTCTTGCTGTCCTAGACTAGTGATATGCTTAAGGAAGTTCACATCTGCATTTGAAAACTCAAGTCTTAGAACAGTGCTCATCTTGCACATTATTTCTGATGCACAACTGTGTCATGGCAAGCACTGTTTTACACATCTACCAATTTTCACTGAGTCCTCTAGACTCAATTTTCACTTCCACAACGAATCATCTATAACTCTCCACCTGACCTTTTCCTCTCTGCTCTGACATGAGTTTGCACCTGTTTCTCAGTATGTTCTCTTGGATGTTTTCCCACCACTTCAAGCTCTGCATGTTCCTAGCTAAGCTTAATCTATTTTTGTTATAGGTTTTCTGTTCTGTACTTCTCTATTGATAACAGTTCCTTTACTGGACAAGAATTATAGTATATTTCATATCAGTAGAACACTAATGAAATTGATGTTTCTCTCTCTACCCCTGACGTTTTTCAGATGTAGATGGACTGTTTGATCAGTTATTCCACCAAGCTCTTTTTGCACCCCTAAAATACTGATATACATCTGCCATTTCTTACTTTAGTCTCTAAAAATATTTACTTGCATATGGTCTTGCTTTTTTCCATTCATTCAAAATTTTGAAGGTAAACTTATTCTTTTCTTGCATGTTCTTCCATCCAAGTTTAAACAACTTTTAAACTGAATATAATTGCATCCATTTTTATATGCATTACCCAAACACTCCTTGTAATTTTAAATAGTATTTAACTCATCCAAAAATAACTGAAAAGAATTGTTTCCTCTCTAAAATACTTCATATTTTCCCTCTATTACTTCTTATTGCTAATAATGTTTATGAGACATCCGTGTTTGATATGAAATGTTTCTTTTATGCTTTAAAAATAAGAAAAGCATAATTTGTCTTATTTATGGTAAATTTTACAGGCTCAAAATTCTGTGTGCCAGCAGAGAAGAATTACACTTTTGGGAAGGGAAAGCCAAGTGGCTCTGGCAAATTAAATCCTAGGAGACTTCTGATTTGCTTTCCATTATGAATAGCTTTAAATAACTATATTAAACAATTTTATCTGGCTTTCATCAGACAGAGCAAGGCTACACATAATGGTATGATATTAAACAGATGCTAACATACAAGAAAAGTTTAGCATTACATGCCTTAGTGAAAGCTGAAAAGAAATACAGTTCTGAAAACAGTAAGCCTGCAGGAAACTTATTAAAACAATACTTTAATATGTATCTTCTGAAAGATAACACTGAATCTTTTGTAATAATTTGATTTAATTATTTTTTGCAATAAAATCGTGTGAAGTTTTTTAAGCCTTACCTTCTTTGGAGTCCCTAGGACTTGGCAAATTTTGAAGATTTCATCTACTTCACTTGTGCCAGGGAAAAGAGGCCTGAGTGTGTATAACTCAGCCATTATGCTGCCAACTGCCCATATATCAATGGGTGAGCTATAGACAGATGATCTCAGCAAAACTTCAGGAGCACGGTACCTGTGAGGATGGAAGGAAATAATAAATAAGTCAAAGTTGTCAAAGGGAAGGATTTAGTTAAGCTAATGTATTGAATTCTTGATATACTTACCACCTGGTAGAAACATAATCTGTGTAAGGTGGCTGAGATCTCAGTTCTCTAGCCAGCCCAAAATCTGCAATTTTCACAAGTTCTGGTCCACTACAGAGAAGGTTTTCAGGCTTCATATCCCTATGAAAAAATCCTGTAGAAGACCAAACAGAAAAGAATTGCAAATTATCACTGAATCACTCCTTAAGCAGCAACTTCTAACAGGAGTAATCCAATATTTACTTTGAAAACCACTGTATTATTCCAAAAATCCCAGTCTTTTTTAATTTTAATTTTTTTGATGAATTCAACATAAAATAACTGGAATCCTCCTCCAACAAAAGCACACCTTTTCCCTCCAGTGATCATTACACCAAGTGTTCTTAAATTAACAAATGTAAACTGTCATTAGCACACTAAGGAAAATGAATTGGCTGGCAGCAACATCAAATAAAAAACCCATTTCAGAATGAAATGTTTTGCAAAAACTTCAACTGCTTTGTCAGTTTTGGATAATGGAAAATTGAGCATGTGACATCCTTAATTGATTCATAAAATTACCTGAATAATTTTTAAATAGCTCTTTATCATTGGGACAACAATTTGGAGATATAGACATAAAAAGGATATCCAAATCTTGCTCAGAAATGCTAATATTAATAATGCAGACACATAAAGCTTTTTCCATGTTTGCTGTTGGTTTGAGGACCTCTATACCTGGGCAGTGGTTAAGTCACTAAGCAAATTAATTCTGCTGTTCAAATGGAACACAAATGTTATGTTTTACATTAATTTGATTGAAATCCACTTGCTAGAATAAAGCATTGAATTTCTGCATTCATATATTGAAAATAACTGTAAGAAATTGGCTGAAATTATTACAATGAATCATAAATGTTCAAATTTATCATACCTGTTATTCCCTTATACACTTATGGTCAAATCCAAATATTAATACTGTAACTTAAAATTCAAAGTTTTTCTTAAAATCTAATTTTCTCATTCATCTCACAGAGAAATGAGGTAGGAAAGAAAGATACTAACAACCAAAGAATAGTATATGATCCTGATCAGAAGGACAAGAAAAAGTCATTTTTTGGGTACTTGATAATACTGAACAGAACTAATTATTCATTTAATTCATCACCAGGCCTCTTCAGGGTACATTGAAAGCAAATCAAACCTCACTAGGAACACTGTTTCTTGTTTTATTTTCAGGTAATATTTTATTGTCTTTGGAAAGTTTTAAGGATACCAATGTGATATGAAGAACGACTACAAAATAATAAAGTAGAGCATGCGAGTAAGTTACTACCTTTTTAAATGCAAAAGAGTTTGATATCACTATTTCAGAATACAGTTCACAGACAGATATTAAACATGAGCATTAGGAGCTTTGCTAACACTGTGAAACTTCTTGTTGTAAGCATGCCTCACCTCTTGTTTAGATTGTGCTCGTAATTCCTAGAAACATCCCAATTATTAAAATATTTAAATTCCAGTTGTATCTGATAAGGATACTGTTCAAATTTCTTAGTGAACAAGTAATTTTAGTATTTTTTATGTGTAGAGTATCGTATTAGTTATGGTAACCCAACACAAGAGTATTGATGTATCAATACTTGTTTAACTCTTTTTGAGGAAGCAGAAGTGTTTAGTATAGCACAGCATACAAGTTTCTTTAGTTTGTTTATTCATCTGCTAACTAAAGTAAAACAGAACTACTGAACAGTGCATGAACAACATCTAATGTTTTTCAAGAGAAAGAGGAAAATCCAGTTACAGGAAAACACAAAGTAAGTTCAGGCACAGTTTAAAATTGCACCACACTTGAAACAAGTAACCATGACTTTATTAGAGATGATTAATAGCACTTGCCAGGTTACTTTATTTATGTTATTTCTATGCATGATCTTATTTTCTAAAAAAAGTGCTACACAGTTAAACTCTAGAAGAAACCTACCGTGTTTGTGGATGAAAGCCAGCCCTTGCAATATCTGATACATCATGTTTCTGATGACTGACTCAGGGAAAAACTTGTTTCTGAGAAGAAACAGAAAAAATTCACATAATTAAGAAAAATAATGTATCTTCAGAACATGAGTATTTCTTTATTTTGTGTAACACGTCATGAACACATGAAAACAGACTCATCAATTCAAAGTAAGAGAGATGCAACTAACTCTCATTTCAAATCTCTACCAGGCTTTAATCTCACCCACTTTAACTGCAGCAGCAGAACTTCTCTGCTGAGAGGCTCATGGTGCTATCTCTCTGTAGAAGCTGGCTGGCCAGCAGTGTGCTTGACCAGGTGAACGTGGAATGCCCAGTGGTGTAGCAAGGCAGAGAGGGCACTGTGCAGCACTGGTGGGTGCCCTTACAGGAACCCTGACAAGAGCAATGCTGCTCAGCTGCAGAGTAACATCATGCTCATGTCACCAGCAACCACCTCAGGATGTCAACCCAAGAGCTCAGCACATTAGGAGATACAAGTGCATGACAAAGTCTGACGGAAACACACATTGAAAGCCAAACACTACAGCAAAGAAAAATGTTATTGAAATGGCAGGTCCTATTCCAAAGTGCCCCTTGCAAGCCTTGCTTGGTTCAAGATTGCAAGATCAGAACTAGCCTATATACAGGCCATTCTTACATGCATCCATGCATGTTCCATCCCCACCTTAAGCCAAATCCGTGAGCAAAAGTAGCGTGAACACAGCTCACCCAATCCTTCATTTATTAAAGTGAAGGCTATTGAAGAAAAAACCCCAACAAAAAACATCTATTTGGAATTTCTCTCATGGCTCTACAGAAAGGCATGCAAACTCCTGCATTAACAACTGACTGAACTTGTTTCCAAAAGCATTACAATATGCAGTGTTCTGAGCAATGCAGAATTCTACCCTCAGATAAGCAGGTGCAGCAACTCCTGTTCCCATCAATGAGGCTGCAAGAAGAGCTAAACCCAGAAATTCCAATGTGTTTTTAAAGGTAGTATGAGAATCCTTAAATAAAGCATGACAACAGACTACTTTTCTATGAAAAAGGACATACCTATCCTTCATTAGCTGATAGAGATTTTCCTTCATGTATTCAAATACAAAGTAAAGGTGGTCATTTTCTCGTATGACTTCCTTCAATTTTATTACATTGGCATGGTTTAGCTTCTTCAGAGACTGCAACAGAACAAAATACAGCTTCAGATAACCCCACAGAGGCCTTGATTCCTAACTAGAACTAAATTTTTAACATGTAAGTTTCTAGCATAGGATCCACAAAACATATTGATGTGATAACCCATTATTTATCTTGTAATCTGTTTTAAAGAAGAACAAGCCAACAGTTTGAATAAATTTCAAAGTAAAAGCAACAACTCTATTAATAGTAGTTTAAACCTGTTTCTAGGGATTACCTCAGAGCTGGAGTAAAGATTAGCACAAAAACCTAATTCCCTACAAAGAAAGACAAATCTGAAGCTGTAAGAGTTCTTGCACACTGAACTGAATAAGAAAACACAGCTTTTTTTTTTTTTTTGGCATGAAACTTTCATGAAGAAGGATTCTCTTGCAGATGTTCTTTTTCTGACATACTGATTTGTGTGAAATCTCCAATAAGTTAAATCTCAAGTCCTTTAGCAGGGAGTTTTGTATATACAGAAAATCAGATGTCCAAAACATGGAATTATTTGGCATTTAAGCACAAGTTTTCAATTATTATTTTATCACTTGGCTAGCCAAAACTCCCCATGTTTTCTACAGATGCCCCAAATACAAGATATAAGGAATAGATACACAGCTAGAAATCTGCAAAGTAAAATGAAAGAGGAGGATGGCAAATACATATGAAGTCAATTTCCTTTTCTTTCTCAAAGGCAAGAGGCTTGGCTATGAGACGTGGCCACTGCTTAAGATTAGAGGGATATTCCACAAATCAGCAGAACCTCTAGGAGTGCCAGCAGCCCATGGTTTTGTGAAATCTGTCACCTTTTAAGAAGTTCACAGAGCTTGGCCTTATGCTTGGACATGACACCTGTCCTTTTCCTTCAAGCAAGCCTAACCAGACACTTATTTTAAAATGTAGGGTGTTCACCACTTTACCTTGACTTCTCTCAAATTCATACATTCATCCCATGAATAGAACTTCCTTTTCATTCTGAAATTAATTCCAAAATAAGGTATTTTCAGTGAACAGTACAGAATACTTTCTGAATAAGAAAACCTAAACAATATTTTCTAAGACTAGCATTATCTATATTTTGAACTCAGTTTAAAACATTCTAGCATACCCATCAGCAATATAATTGAAAACAAACTCAACACTTAGAATTGCTAAAAATTCACAGTGATTAATCATCAAACACTGAAACATATTTTTGGAAGAGTACAGCCAGAGACCATATTACTCCAAAGTAAAAGGGACATAAAGCCCCTTTGTATCATTTAAATTATGCTTTCAAAAATAAAGTAAGAACAATGACACTGCACATAAAACATGGGAAATCACATCCTTATGCATAAATTGCATATTCCAGGAAAACAAAAAATTCCTATTTTTGAAATCTGCAAAATATCTGGACTGTGTACTATTATAATTAAGCATCTGACTTGATTGGTGACTTAAAAAATCTGTTCCAAGATATTAATTAAAAAAAAAAGGTTTCATTTTTTTCCAAGCAATATTATAGCCTCTAAACTAATTATTATACTTAACTGTGTAATACATTTATTTGTAAGTCCTGCATAAATCCAAATATGGATATTTCGTGTTGCTCAGATTTTGGGATGAAGTTGTGAATGTCATTTTTGGGTTTCTGTAAAGTTCTAGCAGCTAAAGTGAAGAGATTTAAACCCAAGAGTTTCATTTAAAATAAAAATATCTTCAAGCAAAATTGTCCCGTCTCAAAATACAAACAAAAGAATTCCAAAATCTGAAATCTCAAGAATGAAAACCACCTCCCACAAAATGTTGTTCCTTTTGATAAAAAGAATTAAAATAAATCAATTGGAGATTCTTTCTTTAGCTTAGATTAATATTAACTTCAGTAAAAGTACCAGCAAGATACGGAGAAATCTGAAAAGAAGCTCCTTAAGAAAAAGTCAATTATATTATAATTATCTTACTGCAGAAAAATCCATAAATGAGAAAAAAAGTAAGATACAATTTCTGGTATTTCAACTTACACTTTATGTCCTGCTTGGAATTCTCTACAAATGCAAGGGGAACGTCCCCACTCCTTGAGTCAAATTTTTCTTGTTTCGTAATCATCTTTTAAGGCAAGTATGAGAATGCTCTTGATTACTAGATCCAAGGAGACAGCTTTTATTTACCTGACCAGATCGTTTCTGTTATTTATCACTGTGGCAACACATGAAACTTACTGCAGGACTTACAAAGATTTAGAGGGCTGGGATGGAATTTCAAATCTACCTGTTAAGTTTGTTATTCCTACAACTAATATAAATAAACTCCCTAATTAATCACATTCACTTTTGCTTCTCCTTTGGTGCTGACCTAACAATATTTTTAGAAGGAAGTATGTTCAAACTGAAGAAAAACAGCATGTTATTTTACAAGGCAACGTAAATCAGTAACTTAGACTTGTGTCCCTCTGAGTTACCTGAAATCTGACTCACAATCACCTTGTTAAACAATTAAAAAAAAATTTGTTACATTAATTTCTTTTTAAAAAGGGACTTTTTTCTATTCTACACAAATGAAGACAAAGTCAAAAGTGAAAATCTGAGATTTTGCAAGCACCTTTACTGAATTGAGGTGCTACATACCTTTTGATAGCCACAAGTTCTCCTGACTCATTGCTCTTCCCCATCAGCACGCTGCCATAGGTGCCATCACCCAGTTGTTTCATAATTGTGTAACGGTTCATTTTTTTATGACTCAGACAGCCAAAACCTTATGAAATTCTAAATGTCTTCTGTGTTTTTCAAGGGTTCTGTGCTCTTTGATTTTCTTAAGAGAAATCTTCTTCCAGACTGTTTTGTGTTGGTGAGTGTTTCTCATAACTGAGCAGGATATTCACTGCACTCTTCCAAACTACAGCAACTTTGAGATCCAGATACGAAGAATGGAAGACAGAAGAACATGGTCATTCTCATACAGATCCTTAAAAAAAAAAAAAAAAGGTAGTTTTACAGTATTTTTGGGAAGAGATACTCTACTGTTTATATCAAACAATAACACCCTCCAAAGCCATATGTGCTCTTTAAATAGACTTAAATGCAATTGGTTCCTTTAAATCTTTCAAACCACAGAAGGTGCCTACTGTACAATTAGGGTTACAGTAAACAGAGACTGAACAGTCAAGGTTACTGCCATAATTCCCCAGAACCAGAGGAGTGTTTTTAAAGCTGATGTATTCTGACAGAAGCCCTAACTCTGAATTTGCAGACAGCAGCACCTTCCTGAAAGGCACAGCTGAAGTTTTGGAAACCTTAAGGACAAAAGTTTTGCGCAGGGTGCCATGGCAAACTTAGGGTCAGAATACTGTGTTTTGGATTGGCAATGCAAGCAGGCTTTCTATGCTTAGTGATGAAGGGAGGTGAAGCAGCAAGATAACCACTACATTCTTCACCCACATGAACTGATCTGTTATAAATGTTCATGGACATCTTGCCCTGAAGTTCACATAATTCTTAGGTGCGGTAATGGCTGAAGGGTTAAGTTTAAGTTTATTCTTCAGTTTTACAAGGCCTGCAGAGAGAAGCATAGAGCTTATGTGCACTGGTATGGAAGATTAAATCTGAATTTGTCATTTGAAAAAGAATTCACATTGAACAATGCTGAATGATCACATTTGAATCTATACAAATATTAATTTGAATCCTGATCCAAGTCTTAATCTGAACCCCAGCTTCCATTACACACAGTACTGTCACCAACACTTCAGATGAAAGCCAGTTGCCTGATGTTAAACACACAAACTGACAAGAGTCACCCATTTATTTACACAGGACTGGGAAAAACTAACAACATCTCACTATACCATTTATTCACTGTAACCCAGATGCTAATACACAAACAACTGAATAACAGCATTCTTTATCTTTTGCCTCTGCTGCCTGAAAATACAAAATAAATCTGAATCAACAGAACACACTGTTAGGCTACCTTTATAGGAAATAGAGAACTCAGCATACAACTCTCTAGTCCTTATCCTTATGCCAGAATTAGCTACAGTCTGGTCTGTCCAAACAGATTAAGAAACTGATTCAGCTGATAACAAGACTCAGGTTTGAGATTTACAGGCCTGGAAAAATAACAATAAAATTGGCCTCTCAAGGAATGTGAAATATACATTCTCAAGCAGACTAGCCTGCTGTGTAAAGGAAACATCTGCCTGGACAATAAACCAATGTTTCCAAGCTGTTCTTAGTTGAAAAGCTGCTTCCTCAAAGAAGTTATAACACAGAGTGTTACTCCCTGTTGCCTCTGTTACCAGGAAAAGAATCTCACATCACCTGTGAAGATGCCAGTAACAAGTGGCCTAGTGGACATCCAAATTTATAATCTTTGCACCAGGCAACCACCAGTTTGAGAGGGAAAATTATAAAGAATTTTTTATCCACACTCATCTACACCTCCCCTAAAGCCACAGCTATAGTGAAATAAGATGTCTGGCTAAAAAACAGATTTAACAAAAAGTAACACCGGCATCTCAAATTATGGCTAGATTTTAAATTGGACTTTCATATATTTAAGCCAATTGTTTTTCTCAGAGTTCAGCTTTATATCTTATTCCCCACCATGCCTGCATGCACCCTTTAATACCATCAATAATGCCTTTTAACAGCAAGGCTATTTGTTGATTCTGGTAATAATCAGATGATCAAGTGTATTTATTCCGAGTTAAGCTACATTTTGCATACACAACTTGCAGGTTGTCAATTGTTAGCTCTGTGTATATATTAAAAAAAAACAAACCAACACAAAAACTTTCTGAGGGTATTCTTATACTCGTTTTAAAACACAGCAGGATATCTAAAGTTTCAGCAATGATAAACTGTGTATGCATTTTGCGTAGAGGTGTACATAGGCATATCACATGAAACGAAATGTAACAAGTTTTGGGTGCCTGTGTTTCTCTATTTCAACAAATATCTCTGTACATTGTTTAAGTTATGGGGGTTTTTGACAGGATTCAGCATTAGCTGCCACAGATGGCCCTAGCTTGAACTCCTAGAGTTACATTAAAATTTTGGAGAATTTCATTGCATTTCATGCTCAACCTTTTGCTCTCTAACAAAGCAAACAAAAAACAACATGAGGGAAAGTTGTATTTGCAATAAACAGAACAAGATCTGAAAACAAACCTAAGTTCTGACCTTTAAATCCTCTAAGTTTGGTGCCTAAATCCTATCAGCTTTCCAAGTAATTTTTATTACAGTATATATTAATTACATGCTTTTACAATTATTCCTTTTGTCCAATTCTAATATTTTGTCATGTGCAATCGAAACAACCTCGAATAAAATGTTCCTTCCCTCTTGAAGTTCTGTGTAATACAACAGATCACAGACCCAATTATGTATTTTGTCTGTTCTGTAATATATTTTATTGCCTTACTCCTTTTCTTCTGTATAGTTTACTTTCTAGGGTATGAAAGCACCTTGTCAAGTAAAGCACAGAAAAGTCAGCACATTCCTTCAAGGATCAAATGGAGGGGTCAATTCCACTCTACTGAAATGCACAGAAGAAGGTGTGAAAACCATGTGCCCTGAAAAAAAATGCCTGTGCACCATCATATCTACCCCACACTTACAGGTCCTGCAACTACAGAGCATGATGATTTAGAACATAAATGCTCCAGAGATTCACATTTCACTACAAGGCTTCTGCAGACTTTGTACTTCATACCACCCACACCAGCTCAGGTGTGCAATTTTTTCCTCAGTGGTCTATCTGTATTTTCTATTTCAAATCTGCAGTTCAGTTTTGTCTTTTATACCAACCTGAGAAAAGCAAGGGCCCAATCTATCTTTTCTGGTTCAAACAAGCCTCTGGGGTGGCCTTTTCCATCCTAATGCTTATATGATATTATTTACTCAGTGATGTGAAGCTCTAAAATGTAAAATTGTTGTAACAGTCAGCTACCAAACAAACAAGAGAAATCCTAGTCTGAACAGCAGCTTGTTCAATACTCTTAATGACATACTGCACATAATCTCTTTACACAGGATTAAGGAAAGATTAAAGCCAGGGACACATAAAGGACAAAATGCTTCAGCTTGACAGAACCTATACTTCATGTAAATTTAGCATATCTGAACAAATACTACAGAACTGAAACAAAACTTCACTTTTAATATATTAGTGATGTTTTAAGCACTAGCAGAAACTCTGTACTATTTGTCAGAATTACATTTCAAAATGTAATGAATAGGGGCAAACAACCAATATTTCTTGTGTACAAATACTATGCTTTACTGAGAGTTCTACACTCACATCCTAAACAAACTACTCTCAAATAAACAGAAACTAGGATATATGACCCAATAAAGACCTCCCACCCAGAGAAGCAAAACACCCACAACTAAATGTTACCAACCTGTTCACTGTAACCGATGAAATCGCCAAAACTGTTTGCATGGCACAGTACTGTTCTCAGTGATCAGAACTGGCATTATTGCACAGCACAGAACGTATGCTGACGCAAATTTTTAAAGTAAAAAAAAAAGCCAAATTCAACCACAAAATAACAAACAAATTTTGCTACAAGAACCTTCTCAGTAGTGCCTGTATATTACTAAAGCTGCCAGTAATCAGGTCCCACGACCGGTGGATCCAGTTCTTGAGATTAACCTCAAATCCATTACTCTAATCAAAGGCCAGCAGTTATTTAAAAGCACAACACTCCGCTGCAAGAAAGTCAGCAACGCTGACAGTAAATACTTGTGCTTTTAAATAGACTACCTTAAATTCTTTTTTTTTAAGAAGTCCCTTTAAAAATCTAATATACTGTTTCACATTTGTATCAGGCATTCAGGATGGGGCATATCAAATAGAGAACTCCAGTTTGCTCTAAGTATTTTCCCCTGTTCTCTTCCAAACTAGCTTTGCTTTCAAACCAAAATTATTCACACCAAGTTTTTCAGGACATTTCCACCATTTCCAGCAAGGCTACTACCTCTCCCTGCCCCCATGAAACCCCTTCCCACAACGCAGTCCAGCAGGTTTCAGGATAACAATGGTTTCAGTGATCTTGAACTTCAAGTCTACAGTTTTGGGCAGTATCCAGAAGGAACATTAACCACCAATCTTTCAGCATCAGCACCATTGTAAGTTTCAGTAAAGCACAGAATCCTTATGGCTGGAAGGGACCTCTGGTGATCATCGAATCCAAATCCCCTGTCAAAGCAGGGTCACCTAGAGCAGGTAACACATCCAGGTGGGTTTGGATATCTCCACAGAGGGAGACTCCACCACTTCCCTAGGCAGCCTGTTCCAGTCCTCTGCCACCCTCAGTGCAAAGTTGTTCTTCCTCACGTTGAGGTGGAACTTCCTATGTTTTAGTTTATGGTCACTGCTCCTCAACCTGTCACTGGGGACCACTGAAAAGACTGCGGCACCATCCTCCTGGCACCTGCCTTTGTGACAATTATACGCACTAATAAGAACCCCTCAGCCTTGAGAGTGGAAACAGATGCTTGTTTCCATTTCAGTTCCATCCGGTGACATTCAGTCACTCCCAAGAGTGCGCAGGTGCCTTCCCCAACACCCGCTCCCAGCGCCCAGCGGAGCACGGCGCTCCCGCCGCTCACTCAGCCTGTGAAACCCGGCACCGCCCGGCCGGCGAGTTTCACCCCGCTTCTCCTAAACAAACCTTCGCCTCCTCCAATTGATCGCGGACCTCTCAGGCCGCCAAGGCCCGGACCCGCCCTACCGAAGCCCCAGCAGCAGTAGGGTCCCTGTCCTCTCAGGCTCCGCGGCGCTGCCGCTCCCCAAGCCCAGCCCCGCGGCGGGGCCACTCCCCACACACGCGAGTTCACCCCACCAGCAACCCGAGCCCCCGA
>JAHLSL010000006.1:7551169-7644447 GCA_025920805.1 Petroica traversi | reverse complement strand
AGGGGATCCCAGGGGCGGCGGGGGAGCCGGGGCTGCGGGGATAAACAGCGCTGCTGGGAAGGGCTGGGTGCGCAGCGGGAGCTGAGCCTGACGGGGAGAGCCGCGTCACAGCTTCCCTGAAGCTTCACAGATTCCCCATGATACGCGAGATAGACTGGCTTTACTATAATTACTGCTGTTAGTAATTATATATTGAATGTATATATTGAATGTATATATTGAATGAGATCCCACCGAGAGTGCCGCATCCAGCTCTGGAGCCCCAAGCACAGGAAGGACATGGACCTGCTGGAGCCAATCCAGAGCAGGGCCGCTGTGATGCTCAGAGGGATGGATCACCTCTCCCGTGAAAACAAGGCTGAGAGAGTTGGAACTGTTCAGCCTGGAGAAGAGAAGGCTCCGAGATGACCTTAGAATAGCCCTCCAGTACCGAAAGGGAACTTTCAGGAAAGATGGATAGAGTCTATTTACAAGAGCATGGACTAGGGGAAATGGGTTCAAATTGAAAGAGAGGAGGTTTAGATTAGATATTAGAAAAAAATTTCTTTACTGTGATGGCGGTGAGGCACAGGAACAGGTTGCCCAGGGATATTGTGGGTGTTCAAAGCTAGGTGGGATTGAATTCTGACCATGCTGGTCTAGTGGAAGGTGTCCCTGCCCATGTCTCAGGACGATCTTCAAGTTCCCTTCCAATCCAAACTGCTCTATGAGCATATGAAAAAAAAACCTGCCAGCTAAGCCATCGCATACTTAGGATTGGTGCAGAAAATCCCGCTGTAATATTCACAGCTGTAGTGAAACCTGAGGAATTTTTTCCCCCTAGCATTTTTAAAAATTATTATTATTATTTATTGTAAGCAATTTATTAAAGTGCATGTTGCTAATACTGATGCAGGGGAGAAACTGAGCTCTATACAATTTAAAATATATGCATTCCTATTACAAAAATAATAATGAACTTTCTTCTCGGTCCGTTGTAACCTTGCATTTCTCCTGGGTCTACAGAAGGCATGGTTAATAAAAATGGCATATTTAGTGTCTGATCCAAGGTACTTTTGGCAGGGAAGTCTCAATTTAAACTTCAATTCTCAACATTACCTTGAACTTCTGTTTTTTAATGTTTTTGACAGTGAGGGGCAAGAAAAGGAGGGCATCATTTCAACACAATATCTACTTTAAGCACCATGGAGAGAAAGGCAGTAAATTGTTTTAGAAATTCAGATTTTTATCTGCTTCGCCAAGCTGGCAGCTCAGGCTTGCTGTGCAAAAATGGGAAGCTGTCTTCATTTTACCATTTTTTTGTCTCTCCTCCCTGTTCCTCATTAATTGGCATGGTAACTTTGTGATGGTTTAAGAACTGTTGACAGATTAATTGATTCTACCTCAAGTCAACTGGGTGGAACATGGGGCTATGGGAATCGGTTTTCTGGAATCCAAAGGATTTGACCACTTGCACATAGCTTGCTGAAATGAAAGTACAAGAAAACAACATTATATTTTCTGAAACAAAATATGCCTGTTTCCTTTGCTGAAATAAAACATCAGAGGTGACTGCCAGGTAAAATAAAGTTCAAAGGTGAGACTTGGACATGAGAAGGAAGAAAGTACTATAACCCATAGGGCAGAATTCAGGCAGAGAGCTGACTGTACATAGCAAAGAATTTAACCTTGCATTAACCTCTAAGAATGTGTTTGATCACTATTCATGGATACATCCCCCACCTTACATGTGAGAAAACACCTCTCCACTGGCAATGGAAGTGATGCAGCAGTTGCCCTGTGATGTCCCCTCCCTGCCCTTGTGTCCTTTCCTCTCTCTACATTTTAGCCAAGTCCCATGACTGGCTTTTCCAGTAATGGGTTCCTTCCTCAGGTGCTACCACTCAGTTTCATTCGATCATAGAATGGTTTGGGCTGGAAGGAACCTTAAAAATAATCTGGTTCCAGCCTCCCTGCTGTGGTCAGGGACATCTTCCACTAGACCAGATGTCTCGGAGCCTGATCCAGCCTGGCCTTGGACACTTCCAGGGCATCCATAGCTTTTCTAGGCAATCTATTCCAGTGCCTCACTACCCTCACAGTAAAGAATTTCTGCCTAATATCTGATTTAAACCCAGTGTAAAGCCATTCCCCTTATCCTATCCCTACATGTCCCTGTAAAAAATCCTTCTGCTCTCTTGAAGGCCCCCATTAGGTACTGGAAGCATGCTACAAGCAAGGAGTTGATGCTTCAATAATTTTTGTATTAGTTTTGCACAAGAGAAACATTTACGTCTAAATTCTGTTGCCAGACCTAGTGTCAGTCAGTTGTTGGTACTTTTTGTAATGGTCCCCAACATTTCACACGTGTGAAGGCAAAAATGCTGTGGACAGGGCTTGCTAGTGTTTGAGCCAAACTGAAACATGGTGTGGAGTTGCAATATGAGCACTGCAAGCCAGTCACTTAACACTTCATTTTGTCAAAAAGACAGGAGAGACATGCTGTCCTGTGCTCTTGCTATGAACCAGGAAACTGAAGGAAAGGCAATAGGATGGAACAAAGGGACCCAGGATGTTTTGTAGCCCTGCTAAAGCACCTCTGAGAACATCCTCATGCACCTGCTTCCCTCCTTATTTTACAAAACAGAAAAAGCAGACTCACTGGTAATTTTCTGTTGAAAGACCCCCCTTTGGTTGTGGTCCTTAAAAATGTTGATGCTATGCTCAAGTGCCAGCCAAAATATCTGAAACTGCCTTCTCCCAAACACCATCACAAGTGCCAGCATGCATGTTGAAGCTCATGAGGGATTGTGTACACTTCATTTTTTGCTTGTGTGAATGAGCAATGTTTCTCTGTGATAGTTACTCACACTTGTGTCATCCTACTGATTTTTGTGTCTCATGTGGGCTTTTGCAAACCTGGAGAGGTGCTGTGCGGAAATGCATTCTCCATTTTGCACAGTCCCAGGTGTAGCACTACATAAACAGTATCTGGTTCACCCTCCCTTTGCTTGTGAGTGACAGGCAGATACTTAACTTTAGGCAGCTAGAACACCAAAGTAAGTAATCCAGTCATGGATAATCACTGTATACCACCCTTGTTATTTCTCAGGCTGAGGGATTTTAATAGGCCTGGGCTAACTTTTCACTCTGTGTTTTGGGAGGAATCGCTCCAACACTAAATGTTTCAGTTCTTCCCTTTTTATCTGTATGTGACTTCTACTGATAAGGGTGGGAATGACATGAACTTTCCTAAATCCACCCCCAGAGCTGCATTTTACATCCTGCTAAATGGTGTCTCTCAGGAAACATGATCTACATTGGTGAAAACTGTCTCAGTTGTATTAGGCAGCTTTGCCCCAAAGAGACACTAAGGAAAACCTCAGAAATCCAGAAGAAACCTCAGAAAATCCCCAGGAAGCAAAAAGTTTCAAATCATATTAAACTCTCTTACACCAGTGGTTTCCACTAATGGGGCTTAGAGAAAAGTTTGTCTCTTCTTTAAGGTGATAGTTTGTACCCCAAATGAAGAGATCAACTGCTTCAGGCTCAATTAGTCACAAACAGCCAAGTTCCTGCATGCCTTGTTTGTTGCATTTAGCACATTTGAAAATCCCAGAGATTACTTCCAGAAGAGGAGCAAGGGCTAAGCAAATTGCTCGGGCTCTCCCAGGAGGTCTTTAGCAGGGCTGGGTGGATACACAGATATGTGGAGCAGGGCAGTGTCCAGGCTCTGTCCTCCCCCAACAAGGAGATGTGACCATGAAATGATGCCCACATGTAGTTGCGTGTGACACATGGCTGCATTTCATGGGTACACAGCTGAAAAACATGTCACAGAACCTCTTGTCTCTGGGAGGCATCCATTCAATACTCAGCTTTTAACCTTTGCCATTAAAGGGCTGCTGCTTTGGTACAAAAGGCAGCCTCAGCAGGGGACAGATGGTGCTTTACCTCAGTAGGGCCCTTGGAACCCATATGAAGCCAGAGCCAGAGGAGACTGAGATTTGAAAGCACCTCCTCCTCCGTTCCCTGTGTGATTTTGCCATCACAGCTGGAGTTTGTTAGATGAAGATATCTGTACAAGATACAGGCTGGTGAAGGGCTCCTCTCAGGTGCTCAATACAGGACCAGAAACCACACTTGAAAGGGATGATTAATAGAAGAGAAGGTGCTTACTCTGGGGCCATCTTGCTTCAGGATGCGGCTTTGCCTGAGGAACATGCTTTGAAGTCAATTCTGCAGCTGTATAAACCTACAATGAGGCTTTCAATTTCAGCTTTTTTTTGTTGTTACAGAAGCTCCCATTGCCTTTACATTTATGTATTTTGAAGAGAAAAACAGTCTACAGCTCTGGACCTTTTCCATCTGATCTTTTATGTGAAAAATGTAACATACAGCTAATCTCATCCCAGATACTTGTACAAGAAAGGAAACAAAGAGAAGAAAGACTGCAATAACCTTTAGAGTGGTTTTATTTTTCATTCTGCTACGGATGATGCAGTAAGGTAATCACCACCATAGTTTTTCCACTTTGCTTTAATAGCTGTCATGTTTATTATAAATAAATCCACACCCTAAAAGTAGCATCTTTACACAGCTTGCTGAATTTTCTTTATTGGTGTACAATAGCATAATGATTTAAGCATAGAACTACAATGACAAGTTTTATACCAGTAATGTAAACAGCATGCAACCCCCACAGCTTGTCTGTCTAAATAGTGTGTAGTATTTTAATAACTTGTGCTTGAGTTGTGGTTGGCTAACTCCTCTAAAATCAATACAAAATAGAGCAATGTACAGCTTTAATATTTTCCTTGATTTCCCATCTACAGTGAATCTTTCCAGTTTTTTTAGTAATTTTGTTTGCCCTTATTCTCCTTTTGTAGATTTTTTCCCCTTTAAACTTATAAGGCTGTAAGCCTTGATTTTTATTTACATGTCAAATGCCTCAACATGATTTGGCATACAGCTTAGAAATCCCAGCTCTGTAAACATGCATACTGTTATATACTCCTAAACTAAAATTTTGCATCATGTAATAACTATTCATGTAATAACTCTCAAACCACCTTTTTTTTTATTTTCTTTTTTAAAGGTTAGCATGTGGATTGATTATCAAATTGATGTTGTTCACCTGAATCTGTTCTAATCAGTAATTTAAAACACTTATAGAAGAATTGGCATAAGAGTTTAACAAAAGCCAAGGGACATATACAGCAAGTACGCTAAAGCTAAAAGACAGGGTAAGTTGCTGCAGATCAATTAATTTAGTCTTTTTATAAATTCCATCTTTGCCTGGCTTGAATTTTTATAGTGCTGAACAATCCAATGCTAAAATAGGATGCTATTAACTAAATTCCTGTGGAGCTCAGTTTTGTATCTCACACTGAATAGACTGTTTTTCATAAAAATATATTAAAAAAAAGAAAATATACTACATCAGAAATAACAAATTTTAAACCTCAATATTTCTATGCTGTGCTTTGAAAATAAAATTTGTTTACCAGTTTAATAAATAAATTCAATGCACAGAACCTTAAAATTCTAACTAACCAGCTGCTCACATTACTTTACGTGGTGCCTGAGTGTTACAGGGCATCAGTACCTGTGGTGGGCTTCTTACATAGAAAGGGTGAGTAGTCTCTACTCTTGATACAGGGGTTTGAAAAGCAACGTCAGTTTAGCGTGTTTCATTTCTTAGGTTTTAGGTTTTTCATTTCTCATTTCAGAGACACTGAGATGATCTTTCCATTCATGAAAAGGATCATGGCAGGTGAATGGACCATTCCAGTGAATTATTCTGCAAATTGTCTTGCTTTCACATTTCTTTTATTTGTTTCTTTCCATGCAATTTCCTTCAGTTGACTATAATCTATAGCTGCCTTCCTTCATTTTTTTTCCATTGCCTGATCAGCCTTTTCTTTCTTACTGATGGAACATTTCCTCTCAAACCTTGAGGCATCTGGCAGGAGTTACAGCTATAGGTGGATTGCATTTACTGTCAGAGGAGGCTATTGACTTCCAGAGGAGCTGTGCCTCCATATTACCTTCTCCCAGGTGTGTTTTGGGCTCAGCTCCTTGTGCCACTTTAGAGATTGTGTGTGGCTTCTTTGAAATTAGATGCAAAATGTACTTCACTCAGCACACAGCTTCAGAAAGGTTCTTTTGGGAAAAAGCTGTGTTGTTCTGCTTCCCTACCTCTCCTCAAATCCCAGACCACTTGGCTTAGCACCTACGTGGTCAGCACAATAATCTGTTCTCCCACCTGCAGGTATTTGCCATTTAGGCACTGTTTAGTCAATATTCAGCACTCTCAAACCTGAGGGCCTGGCCTTCATGCTCAGCAAAGCTGTTCCCCAGAGGGAGGCCATACCGATAGCTCTCCACGCTCTCGGCTGGTTTGGACTTAGAGGGGATGGAGTCATGCTGGTAGAGCAATGCTGACTTTATCATCCCAAAGTCTTCCTGAATCTTCATCCCTGAATAGATGGCACCCGAGACATTTTCTGCCACGTGGGTATAGCTCTGGAGGTTTTTCATATCGCAGAGGTTGTCGCTGTACTTCAGAGCAGGTGGCTTGTAGGCCTGGTAGGACACCTTGGTGGTGGTGGTGATGACTGTCTGCAGTGGCGGGGCCATGGGAGCAGGGCTGGGGCTGTACCTGCAGGGATAGTCCCCACTGTAGTAGGGGTGGGGAGCACCTGTTGGCATCTGCCCGTAGTCGCTCCGGTCTCCACTGCCAGCTTTTCCCCACACTGGTTTCAGTCCATAAGGTCTGCCAGGGTTATCCAAGCTCTTATCAGGGGTAGGCACAGCGTTGTAGTGAGACCCGTTCACACTGAGGGGTTCTGCATCAATGGCTGGGCTGGTCAGATCTTTGTAAAATGTTGGGTAAGCACTCGAGCTTATGAAGGTAGGAACTCCAAAATCATAACTGCATGGCCTGGGCATGTAGATCCTTGGATTGGGGCATTTAGGGTATGGCGATAGCTGGTCCTCTTGGAAGCTGGCTGAGTCATAAGGGGCCTTGTAGAGGTCTACGTTCTGCAGAGAAGGGTAAGACTGGGCTGGGATAGAAAAACTGGTGTCTGTGAAGATACTGGCTCTTTCTGGGTCATCCATGCAGTGAAAATGCTGTGGATTGCTGGTGTAACCAGCGCTGTCATGGTACCTTCCTGCCTGACAAGGAGAAGTAGATCTTTAAGATACAGGAATCGATACTGCCCACACATATATGTCTTAATTCTTGTGCTATTGCTAGTTTCACCCCCAAATTAACAGACGTAGCAGAGTGTAAAGCTTGTTTTGTCTTGGGATCCCCAGGACATGCTTATCACTTCTTTTTAATTGATTAAAAAAAGGTCTTCATTTATTTCACCTTTGTATTTGACTAATGACTTTGACTTACCTCTGAGTTTAGAGATCTCTTTTTCTGGGAGTGATAAGAGGACATTTGCTTCTTAATTGCACTTCTTCTTGCCTCTGCCTCCAGTTTACTCTCTGGCCGGGGGTGGTCATGGACTCCTTTAGCCTAAATTAGGATTAATAAAGAATTAGGTATGAACCTGGAAGTGGTAAGATAAGAGAAAATGTTGTAAATTGTACAAGAGGTAGTTACAGCCTGGTCTGTGGTTCAGCACAAGAAAAAGGGAAGGAGAAGCTAAACAACAAGCACCAATTCATTGTAAAACTAAAGAAATAGAATAAATCATAATTTGGGTATAGAGAGAAGGAAAAAGTGAGGGAGAAGTCAGTGAGGACTGCAGAGCTGAGGAAGTGTGAAGCAAAAGGGTTACTTAAGTTTGTGACATTTAGGAGTAGATAATTAGAACCAAGGGGGAAAAAATTAAATTTTGATTGGTTGGTTTGCTGCAGTCCAGTATCTCAGTTCTGCTTTATAAGTACACATATAAATAGTATAAATAGGCTTTAAAGAGGTTTCATGCCACAAAATGACAAATATTCTCTTAAAGCAATACGCCTTCTTGAATAAGACTGAAAATTATGTCCTGGAAAAACATCTGAGAATGCTTTGCTATTGAAACATCTCTGGGTATGCAGACCTACGTAACCAAATTTATAGTGGTATATGATGAAGTCATGCATACTACATGTCTTTACTCCTTTGTCTGAACAGATCTACATATAGTCCCTAATACAAAGTAGGAAGCAAAAATTTGCTGTTAAAACACTCTCTCAAGAACAAATTAACTTCTAAGCAAGGATTTATTAACTTTTTTGATAGTAAAAGTCTTCCAGTTTTACGTGCCTGTAACAGAACATTTGAATATGAATAATATAGGGGAGAATCTGGGAATATGGCCAGTTTTCTTCATTTACTGACTGGAGAACAGAATTCACAGAGAAAAAAATTTATCTGGGAGAAAATTTAATTTCATAGAACAGAAACTTTTTTTGTTTACTTTTTGTTCCAATGTTGCTAAAAAGAAAAAAAGAAAAATCAAGATGAAATTTCTAATTTTAGCTAAGATTCTACTTTTTTTCTGGCAAGATTTTAAATCCTTCAAATTCAAAGACTAGTTTCACAGGCAGTAGAATTTTTATATTTCAACTCACATAAATTAAGTATGGCACTTTTTTTGTATTTATTTTAATAGGCAATAAATATTTGCAAAGAAACATTGGAGAGATTCAGTTATCAGATGCTCCAGGGTGTAAGACAATCTTTTTGTTCATATTTGTGTTATGCAAACAGGACAGTTTTAGCCACCAGTGATACTGTAGTTAAAATTGAGTGTTTTCAACCCTTAAGAACTGCTTTTAAAGAGACAGCCAAATGTTATTGTTTTCTTTGTTCTTGTCATGCTCATACTAAAGAGAAATTCCATCATGCTCTTTGTGGTCTGTGTTACATAAAAAAAGAGAAGTGGGGGAGGAGGAAGAAATCTTTCTCTTTACAGGTATTATTTTTTATACAGGTGTCATTTATTTAGTGTGCACAAATAAATACAGCTGCTTTTTACCTGGAAAAATATTGCTTTGCCATCGAGCCTCCAGAAGTTTGTGACGGGATAGCCACTGTGTCCTCGGCAAGGAATCAGCTCGAGGGCAGAGTTACAGTTGGGGCAGGCTTTCTCTGTGAACAGACAAACTACTGAGGAGAGTGGTTATGGACAAGGATGCTGCCTGAGAGTAAATAGAGCTCAAGAACATGATCAGACTTCTCCAAAATTCAGATTAAAATGTATTGCTCAAGGAAATGCAGCATAGACTATCAATAGCTAACTAAATGATATGAACTAGAACTGCCCACTAGATAGAAACGCTAATAATGTAAAGGATTTAAATCCATATCCCCTTAAGTGTTTGCAAACAGACATTGATGAAATTTTGAATTAGTCCGTCCTTGCAATTATGCCTTAGTTTGCACGCAAGTAAGAGTGACTCCAGTTTAGAAATCAAGCCCAGGTGAAAGGAATGAGGTCCCTTGAGCATCGCAGCTCTCTCTGGGTGCTCTCACTTTGCTGCTTCTGCCGAGCCTTGTCGCAGATGGCGGGGCGGAGCTGCAGCCTGGCCCCGCCGGGCAGAGCGCAGCTCCGGGCACACACCACCACCCCGAGGCAGGACTTCTTGAGGATCTGGCAGTTGTGGTTGTTGGTGTTGCGCATGGCCCAGCCGCTCAGGTGCCGCTGCGCGTTCTTCTCCTCGCTCGAGTAGATGAGCCGCACGTAGCCATCGGGCCATTCCTGGAAGGCATCGAAGTGCTTGGGCTCCTGCAGCAGGCAAGGCAGCAAGGGGAAGAGCAAGAGAACGTTGTTGGTATATTACAACCTGACGTTGTTGTCTTGTTATAAAACACATAAGGTGGCAAAAAATTTGCTTTCTCTGTGACCGCCCAAGCAGCAGAAAAATAAATATTGAAAGAACAGCTTATTCAGAAGTTCTCTCTACAAGGACTAGGACAGTCTGAGATTCCACATCTCAAAAGAAAGTCAGGATCCTTTCCTCTTTTACATTGTGATCCATTATAGTACGGTTTGTTGACATATATGCCTTTTACAGTGAAGTTACCAGCTATGAGATATCAGCCTTACTCCCAGAATTTACTGACTAGTCTGCTAGCAGTGTGCCCAGACAGGACACAAGCTAGCCTGATCATGACTGCTATTAAGTTTTCCTTGTTGTGGGACCATGCACCTGCAGGCTGGAAACTAGAAGTTTTAGCTATGAAATGGCTTCTTAAAGTGCATCTAATATGATTTGAATAAGGCTTTTCCCAAAAAAAATAGATTTGTCATTGCAAATACTTCCAATATATGTATAGTGGTACAAAGAAAGAACATTTCAGTTTGGAATTTCCCTGGCTTTCTGGAGTTCCTTATGAAAATGTAATTACCAAAACTATGAAAGAAGAACTAAGATTTTAAACTGCAAATATTCATAATGCAATACATATTTAACATATGTATGTACCACACGAGATAGCAATCACAGCGAACAGAAGTAAACTACCAGCATTTACAGCATTAAGACATTCTATAATAGCATGGGCTCTGTAAACTTAAATAATTTTCAAGATGAAAAAAGCTGCAAATTAAAAAACTCATTTGAAACTCTCAACTTGACAAAAGGGGAGTGCTTTCTGGCATCAATAAACCAAAGAAATAATTAGATAATAGTAGTAAACAGTCAATTCAAGCTTCTATTCTACATTCCTTGAACAAGGAAGAGGGGGATGAGGGAGAAGAAAACTGACCAAATAGAGCCACAGGTTGTTTTAGGAGTTCACGTCCAGCTAGCTAAAGCTGTGTATCAAATCCATAATTTTATTACAAGTCACTTCATAATGACTACAAAATAAAACAAACAAACAAAAAAAGTGAAAAGGAGCAAGAGAAGTAAAGCAGATGTAAAACAAAGCTTTGGTTAGAGAGAAGCTTGTACGGGTGCTCTCCAGCTTCGCATTAGAACCGGCGGGAGACTTTCCCCAGTACCTCCCTGCCCACCCCTTACCTGCGGCAGCTTGGGATCGTTGATGTCCCAGGTGAGCTTCATGGCAGAGTGGCCGAGGGTGACAGCTCCCGATTTTTATGCCGTCGGGGCGTCGCCGAGGTGCGGGGGAGCTCTCAGCGGGCCCTGCAGGCGGAGCAGCCACACCATCACCGAACCCGCGGCGGCCCCTGGCTGGGCAGGAGCTGCGCTCCCCTCCACGCCCCGGGCGGGTTCCGCCGCCCTCACCTGAAGCTGTGTGGTGGGGGAGAGACACAGGGGTTGTGCACGAATCCCCCCCCAGCACGGGGGGTCGTCACTTCGGCAAATCTGAGCTGGCTTTGGAAGTCTAACCCGGCAGCCGCGGGGTTCTGCCGCTCACTCCCGCGGGTGCCGGGGTGGGAGGGGTGATGGGGAGGTGAGAGACCCGTCTCTGCCCTACCGGGACGCCCCTGTTAGATTTTGAGTGTGGATCGGAGCTGGCCGCAGCTTGTAAAGCCTCCGGAGAGAGGCAAAGATGCTAAATAACCTGCTTCTTGGATGTAAACGAAATCGGCGTTATTAGGCAGGTTTCCCCTTCGCCCTGTGCTCTGTAGTACCCGGTTTAAAATGCGAAGTTCGTCTTGGTAGCCATCGTGCTGAAGGGCACATTTCAGCTTATTAAAGTTATAGATTTCCTGTTACCTTTTTATTTTCGAAAGAAATAGCCGATGGGGTCTGAAGTTCGAAGTTTTTTGGTTAGTTGGTTTGGTTTTGGTGAGTTTGTTTGTTTTGGGTTGTGGGGGTTTTTTGTTTGGTTTGGTTTTTTTTTTTTGGGGGGGGTGAGTGGGGGATGTTGTGGGAAGGAAGGAGGGACATTGACTTTTGGTGTGAAAAACAGGAAGATAGAAATTATCCACAATAGCGTAGAGACCGATCCTTTGAACTCCAAGCGCTGCTGTCACCGTTAAACGATCCCACCTGCTCGGAATGATTTTCCCATTCGCTTCCATCCTCTCCGGTCCATAACTGACAGAACTTCACCCTCAGCTGGGCGCAATAAAGCCCATCCAGCAGCGGCACATACCGGCTGAGGCACCTCTCAGCCGAGAGCAGCCTCCTGGGAGGCTCTAGGCTGCTCTTTTGCACCCCTTGGTCTCGGCCGGGGGTCTGTCAGTGCTGTAGCGTCCGTGCGGGGCTCCGTCCCAGCGCAGCTGCGGCTTCTTGGGGCGGGTGCCAACCTGGCTGGTTTTCTTCCCTTTTTATCCCAGGGTTGCTGGGGTATAGAGAGAGGGTTTGCTGAGGGAAGGAGAGTGCTCGGAGCTGTGAGAAAGGCTGGCGAGGGTGTCCCTCCTCCCTAAATTGGGGTCACGGCCGTGGAGAGGGTGTGAGGCAGCCCCTGCACCATGGCCCAGGTGAGCGGCGCTGCCCGCGGCGGGGACCCGGCAGTGATGGGGACACTTCGTGCTCCCTCCGAGGGACACCCGCGGGGCTCCCCGCGGCTGCCAAAAACTTCGGGTTGGGGGAGGAGGAGGGGGGGGGGGGTTGCAGTTTAGGAACTAAGGAAGGAAAATCAGCCTCTTGAGAGAGAGGACAGG
Source organism: Petroica traversi (assembly GCA_025920805.1). Lineage (NCBI taxonomy): Eukaryota > Metazoa > Chordata > Aves > Passeriformes > Petroicidae > Petroica > Petroica traversi. The sequence continues at coordinate 7,631,938 of JAHLSL010000006.1, read as the reverse complement.
AGTAAGTGCTCTTCAGCTTTTGGGCTGAAAAAGTGTTTGGGTTTGTTTTGGTTGGTTGGGTTTTCTTTTTTTTGGGAGGGGATGAGGAAACAAGATTTTTTTCCCCCAACATTTTTCTCTTCCTTTTGTTTTTAAAGGAAGAAAAAAGTGAAGAACGAAATAGGGATGAGAGTGGCAGTATGGCAGACAGAGCAGAGGATTATGTAAGGGTCCTTATATTTATCTTACAAGCAGTTATGTATGTATATATATTTAAAGGGTATGTTTCTTAAATGACTACGGCACGACCTAGAATTTTTAGTAATTTTATTTAATGTGGGAAATGCAGCAGTCCCCTTAATATTTTCCTTAGCAAGTGGGAGGAAATTATTGTGATAGTTGAGGGATTTACAAACTGGCCATACTACATTGCTTATATCCTTACTCAGTATCTTTTAAGATTACTCGGTTTCAAGGGTTCTGTCTCTTTTGGACATTAAAGCTGATATTTCACCTCAGATGTAGCAGTGAAATGAAAGTAGAATAACAAACAAAGTAAAACAAAACAAACTTGCAACTTTTAAAATAACATTACAAGTATTTTACATAATTAGTGCTGCTACAATTTCAATGCCTGCTTCTTTTACTCATTAGTTGTTTCCTCCCCTCCCTCTACAGCTCGAATCACTGCTCACTGATGCCTTTAAAGGGAAGGGTTTTCAAAAAATACATGAACTGCTTCAAGAGAATGAAGTAAAGCCTCGCCAGAAATACAGTCGATCTCTCTTTAACCAGCTGGACAAAGCACTGAGAAAGGCAAGTACCACAAATAATCTCAACTATCCTAATACCCAACTCGGAGGGTATCAGACTAATGATGCACAGCACTCTGTGTTTCTGTAGGAGTTGGACAAGAATGAATTCGAGAATGTTTTATTGCTGCTGAAATGTATTCAGCTCTACCTTAAAAGTGATTTTCAAGAAGGGAAGAGTTTGTTTATTGAGCAAGGACTGGTAGCAAAGATAAGTATAATACTGCATGCAAATTACTAATGTGATTTATGGTTGTTTGCATCAGGAAAAAGAACTCCAAGGAAGTGAAAACTAAAGGATGGCTTGTTGGCCACACAGAATAAAATGGTTTTTTTAATATATTGCATGAACTGAGTGGGGAGAAATGCTTACTCTCTTTTAATGCTTTTGGTGTAGCAGCCAATATTACTGCTTCACTTATCACCTGATTTAAAGGGTTAGGTTGTTTAGGTTTTTTTTTAAGCTGATAGTGGAAGGAGAGGATGAACTTCTATGAGTCCCGTTAGTGAAATGATATAGACTTTCTAAATGCATTTTAATTGCTCCAGCAAAATATAGTTTTAGTAATAGAATTGATGAGTATTTTGTGCTTTTATATTTTAAAAACTGAGTTATTCTTTATGAAGGTTCCTCTCCAGATATGTAGCAAACCAGATGCATTTAATCTGCAATTGTGCTGTACCTCCTGGCACAGGGCACTGAATTGATTTCAGCTGGTAATACTTGTAGTAGCAGAAATGCAATTGTGCTGAAGATGAGTAACACCTGGGTCTAGCACAGCTACCAGGGAGCAATTAGCACGGTTAACACTTGTGCTGAGGAGTCCTTGCTCCAAAATGTTTTATTCCTGCCTTGTAGTTATGTTTTTCAGGGATACAGTTGCTCAAAATTCCTATATGGGAATACATTAATAAAGTTTTTCCATCCTGAGCTCTGTACTTCTAGTAGAGCATGGATTTCTAGTTCACCATTTGTGTGAGATGTTAATGCAATGTATAAACCCATGAAGTATTCTAATACTTACCTTGCAAAAGCTTGAAAAAAATTTACAGTATTTTTCTGTGAGTTGATGTCCTCTAGAAATGTCTATAGTAGTTTTGATGCCGCTATAGCATTTATTGTGTCTGAGTGAGTGCCTTGAGCAAGAAAGGAGGATAAAAGAGAGCTGGGGCAGGGAGGGGGGGATCAACACTTTTCATGTCCTCCTTGCAAAATTTGAACTCCTTAATGCCATGTAGCTTGTGACACTGTAGTTTAAAGAGTGAAAAACTCTTTAAAGGTCTAAAAAGGTTCCCTGAAGACATATATGTTTAAGTATTATTGACTCCTATTCCGTGTTTTTAACTCATTCTTTTAACTTTTACCTGGTATCTTGGTTTGAAAGAGCAAGAGAATTTGTGACCATCATCAACCCAAATGAGAATAAGTTTTTGATGCCACTGTTTGAAGGCTTCTTTGATTCTGCATTGGTATGTTTGTGCATTAAGGGGACAGAAGTGTTGCCTTTATTGGCTAAGACAGCTATTGTTCACAAACAATTTCCTGTTAAAAAATAAATGATTGCATGGACCTGGTGGCCTAGGGCTGAGCCTGGGATACAGCCTGGGTGGTGTGGGAGGGCAGGGTCCAGGAGTGTGCTGTGACTGAGATTTGACACACTTGGGAAAAGCTGCTACAGGGCAGCAACATTTCATCATTTTCAGACTTTCAGTATTTGTTTTTTTCAGAAAACTTTGAAATGCGTCAGGAATTCTTTCATCAGAAAACAATTTAAAAGCTTGTGTGCTGAAGCTCTCATTAAAACCCATAAGTTACTGACACTGAGATGCAGTTTATGTGCAAACATGTTTGCCAAGGTGGTCCTGGCAATTTGTTCCTACTACGTGTGAAAAACAATTTATTTCTAAAGAATGATAAATCTTGCTTACAACTCTCATTTAGGTTTCAGCTTTAAATAGTCATGACTTTAAGGGTATTAGAGGCCTAGAGATGTAACATTTGCAATAGGGAGGATACTTTTTAGCTTTTTTCCCCAAACTCTTGCTCCCAGTCTTCTTGTCTGTACCTTACTAGAACTGCATCACTTTGTGCATCAGAATTCATAACAATATTTATGACTCTTTTCAGGAGTTCCAATAAAAGATATTTGAGTGGAACCAAGCTTTCATTTTGTCTACTAACCACTTTGAAATTGTAACATACCTGTTGCTTTTCCCAAAACTTAATTGATTTGTCTTCCTGGTACATTTCTTCCACATGCTTTCACTGTGGAGGAAGAAGTGTTTTGTGGAGTTGTTTTTAATGTTTAAAAATTTTTATTTTAATTTTCCTCAAGGGACTTTAACACCCTTTGGATACACATTGTGATATCTAGTATCGCAGTGTATAAATATAAAATGTGCTTTTACATAGGCCCACATATGTAACAAAATAAGAGAACAATGTCATGATGTGGGTTTTCCAGGCAACCTGTAGGCACTGCTCTCTCAAGTGCTGCTGGAATCCCTGGGGGAAGTGGGTGCTTGGATACCTTTACCCTCCCTGCATAATGCCAGCCTGTGTGATCAGGGTGACCATATGTGACATGCCTGGATCAGGTGGCTTTTCCTGATGGGGGTACACTACTGTTTTATGTTATTTAGTCCTGAAAGTGGGGGTGGGGTCGACATAAACACCTCAGCACTTTGAGTACTGCTGTTCTTGGGTGACAGTGCATTAATGAAGCCTTCTTTTACTCTTTCCATCAGGTGATTTGCAAATGCAGTAATGAAGGTCAGTATTTTTTTTTCTTCCATTCCTCAATATACTGAATCTTAATCTTGGGAGCATATTTCTTAATTCTGTTTGTACTCTCTCCTCTTTTTTTCTCTTCTTCCTCTTTGCAATATATATATATGTTTATATATATATAAAATCCTCCAGGTGAATTCTCTTCAGTTCATTTTCATTAACATTTATATTGGAGGAAAAATCCTTTTTCTTTTTCTCTTTGTTTTCTTGTTTTATGCATGCTGGAAAAATCTACATGTAGTATATTGTTTAAATGGTCAGCATCAGGAATTTCACTTGATCAGAATAAGTGGCTTCTGAAGGGGGCTAGACTGTCTGTTCTTGCACATCTGTTTGTTCTGGCATCAGATGTTATTCCCTTGCTGAAGGCAATCATCTCCACAGAATAATGTGGTAACTCCTTCAGCCTTCTGAACTTGACAGAGAGATGTCTGTTCATTTCTCATTCATTTAGCAGCAAAATTTTGTTCTGTGGCTGCAGCTGGTTTTCAATTAGGGCAGGGGAGCAGGTGCTTTCAGAAAATATCAGTGTGACCAGACATCCAGGCTCACAATCCATGTAGAATTGAAGCATTGCTCTGTGGGCCAGGTAATGTGTGCTTGTTTGGCCTTGCACCTTATTCTAGTGGGAGCAGAGTGGCACAAGCGCCTTCTTTATTGGTTTGCTCTGTTGACTGACAAAACCTGTATATTCAGATTTTCTCTTGTGGCTAGTAATTAGCTTCTTCTTTCTGTGCCTTTTTAAATAGTTACCCAGGTCAGAAGTCAGTGTATCTGGAGCAATTTTTTTTTAGGTGGAAACTACCAGTTCCCCCTTCTGCCTAGGATTAGATGGTTGGAAGCTTTGTTTCAAAATGAACTTACAGCTGAGGTGTTTTTATTCCCTCAACAAACTGTAGTTGCTTTGACTATTTTTATATGGACACCAGCCCATTTCTAGCTGTACCTTTCAAATTATTTTTCCAGGGAAGAAAGAGCTAGTGGATTTATTTTTGCCTGAACTAGGGCGCCTAGTGACAGATGCAAATCTTTACTACGCTGTGCATCTGGAGGTAAGATTCTTGCTAGGGGGAGATAATGGTACATTTGTGTGAAAGTTGGTGCAATTAGATAAAAAATATGAAAAAATATTGCTGAATTATTTCCCTTCATTTTCTACCCCTTCTTTTGTGGGGGGGAAAAGGCCTTGAGGACCCTCAACTCCATACTTGATGGTCTCTCACGGGAGGAGAGAAAGAAGTTCCCTCTCTCTGAGGAGATGTGCTCCATCACGTAAGTGGTTTCCCCTCAGTTTCTGTCGCTAAATACCCTCTTTTCTGCAATAGGAGTTGGTTATTTCCAAATTAACTTGTGACATTATGTTGTTTCAGGAAAGATCTTGCCAAAGCTATACTGGAGGTTGGTGGTAAGAAGTTCTCAAGATTTACCTCATCTACTTATTTATTATAGATGAATTATAATTTAAACTATATTTCCTTGCCAAGACTTGATTTTTAGGGAGGAAATTCATATGAGCTTTAACAAAATATAAATAAAAGTTAAATTCAGCATTGCATTAGTTCTTTCTTGTTTGGTATCAGTAATGTATATTGACTAATCAGACAAGCTAAAGTGCTCTGTACCTCGATCTCACTGAGCTGGGGGAGCTGAGGATGCATGAGCCAACACTTGGCTGTTATCCTCCCCTGTTCTCCTTGGGGAAACTGAGGCTGCAGGGTGACTGTGACTGTGTAGTATAAAACTGCAAGAGTTGCAATGCTATAGCCCTCTGTTATGCTGGAGAGGTGATATTTATCCTGTGCTAATGTTTACTTGGCAGATTATGACATTCAGGTTGCCCTTTCAGAAGCAATTTGTAGGTTAATGATAAAAAAATGGAGGGATGACCTTGTTTACCACTGGTTTGAAGATAACTATCTTGCTGAAGCTTTCAAAGCGATCAAGGATCGAGAATTTGAGACGGTGAGGGTCCTTATTTTGAAAACAACATATTTGACAAGTTTGTATAGGGGCTAGTTTTGGTTGAGTTAAGCCAGAGCGTCCTTGCAAGAAGTTCCTACAAAGCTGATTTTATAAACACACAAAGTTAATTGTGGATGGCATGTTTTACTTTTTTCCCCCCATTAATATGGTAAATATTAAATGACATATTGTAAAATAGCTCATACTTCTAGGTTATTTTACCCATAAAAATGAAAATATAATAAATAATGCATAAATAAGTTAATTTGCATGGTTTATATTTGAATTTTTACTGGTCTTAAGTTGAATCTAGCCTTTTGTAGTAATTTGAGGGTTTCTTCCCAGAGGTTTTTGGCATCCCACTGACCACTTTAAGCTTTTAACTAGAGAGCAGAAGCTATACAGCAAATAGGTATTCTACACAATAGAAAAACTATTTGCAAAGGAAATGTAGCCTGATTTTTTTTTTTTTTTAAATACCGTGTAATTTGTCTTGAAGGACTGCAGAAAATTTCTTAACCTACTAAATGAAAGACTTGGAGATAAAAGAAGGTAAGCTGGGTACCAATAGAATAAACTGGTGTCATTGCTACTGCAGAGGGGAATAAATAGAATTGTATAATGGGTTGGGCTACTATGTTAAAAAAATTTACTTCACATGTGAAGAATGAAGTTGTTTTTAAGGAGGAAATTTTATTCATTTTCATGGTGGTGCTTTTGAAAGTAAATTCAGTTTTAGAGACTAAAATACTGTAGTCTCCAGCATATACAACCTTAATTTACTTTTAGAATATTTAAAGTTATTTTTATAACAATAAGTTTGGTTACTTATATTATTAAAAATAAAATCATTGAAGTCAGAGTCTGATGTTGAATGTATCATGTAAAATCTGCTTCTCTTTCAGAGTCTACTCATTTCCTTGCAAATCTGCTTTTGCTGACATGAACGAGGTAATAGCCCTTAAAGCTCTGCACCTTCCCTGCAGTGTTATGGCTGATCAAATGTTGCTTTCTGTGGTAGATGTTTGGGGTTGTTTTCCCTTGCCTCTTTTTCATTGACCAGCTCAATTTCTTGGAGTGTAGAGTGTAACTTTCTCTTCCAGCTGGAAAGTTTTCTTGTTTGTCACTTAGCTCTCAACTTACTGCTGCTGACTTTGCTTTTGTATCAGCCAAGATAGAAGCAACACTTTTCTTCATAGTGATGACAGAAGGGTTCTGAAAAGAAACAGGAGGACAGGACAATGCTGATTCCTCTGGCAGAGCTGTTTCCAGACTGCCAGAGAACTAGATGAGTCTGATGCCCCTCTAGAAGGGGTCAGAGTTGCAGATCCTGCAGTTTGATTCACTGGTCTTCAATTAAATGAATTCTGGCACCATTCCTGACATTAATATTGAATCAAACCCATGTAAATGGAAGCTGGTTCTACTGCTGCTTCTCATTTCAAGTGCTCAGAAACAGAGAGAGCTTCCATAGCTTCTTTCCTGGCACAAACACGTGTGCATTTGTGCATTGCCTCTCCCTTGGCTGAAGTAGAGCCCATCTGACCTGGGTGTGGCTGGGTGAGCAGTGGGCTGGCACCTCTCAGGGAGATTGGAACTCTTATTTCTTCAAGGTGTACAGATGTTTATGTGGGGTAGCACTTTCCAGTTTTGTCTCATTAAAGAAAGTAGGGAAATGATACAGCTGTTGTGGGGCTTTCTGGGGAACAAGAGTGCCACTCTTCTTCCGCAGGTGAAGAAGCCATCGGATGAGAAACTGGAAGCGTTCTGGATTGACTTCAATGCTGGCAGCCAGAGTGTGACTTTTTATGTGGATTGTGATGAGGTAACAGCAAAGCTCAGTTGGTGTTGGGTTAACCTAAGTCAGTGGGCACTCCCTCAGCCCTTCTGACACAATGGCTTTGGTTTTCAAAGGGAGCTCTTTGGGACTCTGTGAGGCTGTCTAAAGAAAATATCAGCAGTTACAGCATGAAGGGTAAGATTTTCCAATGACATTATCCTGTTTGGCTGGGGGTCCATGAGATATATGGAGTAAAGCTAAAATCTTGCCATCACCAAAGTGTTCCTTTCTCTTTTCCTCCCTCCCTGCCTTGTCGTTTGGTCATCCTGCACTAGCTCTGCTTGTTGGACTGTGTTCTGCACAATAATCCCCCCTCTCTACCCCATCAGAACAGTGTCAGTTTATGGTGTCCTGGGGGACAGCATAATCAACACTCAATGGGAAAGAAATGAGTGAACACAGGAACTGGAAATGCAAGGGCAAGATGTAAAAGATTGTTTTAAAAATCCCAAGCACTTACTCAGACATTTTTGGGTTGACAGAAGAATGTCTTGATCTAAAACAAATGTTTTTGGAGTTTTTGTTTTTTTTCACAGCGAAGGATAGAGAAAAGATTGTTAAAATTTTTATGAAGATACCCACTGCTCTTAGCGAAATAGAAGCAACAAAAATAAAACTGGTTTTCAGTGCTGACTTTGAAATATTAAGTGTACTTAGTAAAATCCTGGGAGAGGAGAAATTTATGGTAAGATCTAACGTGGGTTTTTTTTTTTTCTTAGCTATATTTTACACTGGGCAAAACCATTCAAGTTTGTGGGACTTGTTTTGTGGTTTCTTTATTTTCTCTGTGACTCTTAGTATGTATTTGTCTTCCCACTGTGGATTTATGACACTCTAGATAGATATTCTTAGCTTTAGCCTGGAAGAGAAATTATGTGTTTTAGGAAAGAAGTTTCAACATTCGCCCATTTATGCTTTAAAAGCTGGAATGTTAAACTGTTTTGTTAATTAATTCCTTGTGTTATAACTTTTCTTGAGGTTTTTGAATTAGTAAATAAAGCCGCTGGCATTTAGTTGCATAACTTTAAGTATGAACATGCTCTTACATATAACTACAAGTGTTACATTGCACAGGATGAGCAAATTATTATACAAAAACCTGGAGGTGTGCTGAAAGATGTAAATCTTAGACTAACTTTGCAGATAGTCGTTCAAGACAAAGAGTAGAGTACTTCTAAAACCTCAAGGTTTTTTATTAGCGAATATAAAAACAAATTGTGTGTGATTTTCTTTTTTCCTCCAAATGTTAATATAGTTCAGTTTTGATGTGTAATTCATCCACAGTCTATGGGATTTTCACAAGAGCAGTAAATAACCATAATATATAATAACCATTTGCCCATAAAGGAGCAAAGATCTTTTCAAATGATCAACTCAATTAGCATCCACTGATTTGTAGCTGGCAATTAGCAACTGTTAGTTTTGTTATTAAGTAGCTGACCTTACTAGATACAGACTACTCTTTTTAAGATCTCTTTCACATGAGATTAATTTATACCAACAGATAGTTGAGTCTGAAGAGGAGACTGTCCATGCTGGGAAGGAAGCCATGCAGAATAAAGCAGGTGTTTTTTTTTTTTTTTTTTTAAATTGTGTTATTTCATTAAATTTAAATAAGAACACTAGTGTGCTCTAGTCCCCTGTCCCCAAGTGGAGTGGATGATGCCTTGGAGGTGCCTGGAGCTGTTGTGGAAAAATAGCTGGGGGAGCAGAAGTGCTCACCTGCAATCCCTGGCTCTGGGTAAAGGTAAGCAGCAGCCCAGCTCCCCTGCTGCTTGTAAATACCTTGTGCTGCAGGGCTCTATCTGTGTGTGGCCCAGCTACAAATGTACCTGTCTGCCTTAAGGCTTTTACTGGATCTGGAATAGCCTTTATTTCCTTATTCCCACCAGCCAACAGCCAGTGCTTTGTATTTCTGTGAATCGGGCACATTAAGTTTTCCATCACCAAATAGTGATTATTCCTGTGCTGCCAGTGAAGATATCCTGCAAGGCATCTTCTTCCAGGATCATTTGGCAGAGTTTTATTATATTCTAAATTCAGTAATTGTTGAGTGACTCGGAGCCTAACTACAGAGGTGTCCGGTGCAAAGGAAGATCTAAGCCCAGAATTTCAGTGTCCGGTGCAAAGGAAGATCTAAGCCCAGAACCTGCCAATAAAAAGAGAAAATAACTCCTTTCTTTCCTTCTCATGCTCTGAAATTCTTTTGTAAGTCCTCACAAACTTTTTATGGCAAAAAAGCAAGAGGTGTCCATGATCAAAATTGGTCTTAAACAGGAAACACTTCCTTAGCTCAACTTTGGTATCAAATTTTTTGCAAGGTGGCTTTTTCCTGTATGGTAATCTTTTAACTTTGAAGGCTGGGATTTGTCTTTGCTCCAAACTGGTTGTATTTCAGATTTTAGAGTGATTACTTTTTGTGTGGACCCTTTCCTTGTGTAACTTGCTTGACAGATATTTCCTCATCTTCTAAGGCTGCGAAATCACAGCTCTTCCTACTGCTACTGCCCACTTTCTTGAAAACAAAGTTTGAAGAGCTCTTAGGATAGGTAGCATTCCTTCTGTGACAATATTAAAAATACATTTTTACTTTGCTCGAAGTTTGTGTATTTCAGGTTTCTCCAGCTGAATACTTGAAAGAGCTTCTTCCAGCTCTAAATGTCTGGGGCAGTAACGTCTTCAGTTCTCCTCCAGTTACAACCTAAAATAAGTTAGAATGGAAGTTCAGGAGATGCAGATGAGCTAGGAGTTCCTTTATCAGTGCCCACCAAGGAGCACACAGAGGTGCAAGGAGGGCACTGCTACTTTAAGTGATCAAGGATTACAAAGGACAGAAGGTAGTTAGTGTGCAGTGCCTGATAGAAATCCAGTGGAGGGAAACAGAGATGGTGGAAGATCCCCCTGCTTCAGTCAGACGCAAAGGGGATTGCTCCATGTCTTCCAGCTTAGGAGTCAGTGTAGCAATATAAGTAGTAAGATGATAAACTTGCATTTATTCATCCAGTATTGTTGAGCTTATACATGGTTTATTTAACATTGCAATTCTGGACTGGATAGTTTGAAGATACTTGGATTTGTTCTATTAAATGTGAATTTGAGATGCTTGTGCCTAGAAGGTTGTACTGCTGCAATTCATGCATGCACGTCTGGGCATGGACAGAAGGGATAGGGAGTTTGCAATTACTGAGATGACATTCTCACCCCAGTTGATGTTCTGCAGGGATATCTGTGTCCTCTAATGCACAGAGGAAGAAAAATCCTTCACACTCTGAAAATGTGGAGTCTCAAAAAGACAACTTAACCTCTCAGCAGAGAGAGCAGTTAACAGGCACCTTAGCAGTAAGTGTTTGGTGTGTGATGGAACAGTCCTTGTGCCCCTTTTTTCCTCCTCCGGTCTGCTTTTTATTTTTTTACAGGTGTACCTAAAATCTTCTTTCAAAAAACCCTGGTTTGTGTCTGTTCAGCTTGAATACTTGTCTCCAGAGCTGCAATTTTGGCAAAATTCCTTTAAAAAGAAAAAAATTACTTCCTCTTATAAGAGGACAGTGGGATTCTCTTAGTGAGAAACCCATGGTATCACCCACAGCCTAAAAGGTTTTTATGTGTGGACAATGATGAACCTGTCATGTAACTGTTGCTACAGACAAGCACTCAAAATCTGTTTCTAAAAACCCTCAATTTTTAATTGGTTGTATGCATGTTTTGTTCATGGTTTCGTGTCTCCAAGCAGAAAATGGTCAACTCTCATGTTGCCACAGTGACAGCGAGCCAGCAGACTGACCTGGAAGATGCTAACCAAGGTCAGGCATGGCTCCCTTCAGTTCCTTAAGTCTGACCCAGTTAAATGTCACCCAGGTGACAGGTTGAAGGCTCTGCTTTTGTGGGTCTTACAGCAAAAGTAGATAAAGGGTTTCATAGTATCTCCAGAGGATAAAACTATCTCCTTGCCTTCTTCAGAAAGAACCTCCAAAACTTCTTCTCCAAGGATGAAAGCTAAGCCTAGGTGAGTGTCTGGCAGAGAGAAAGTTGCCAAGTGAGGTTTTTTGTTGGTTTTTTTTTGTCTGAGCTTTTGAATTTTTATTTTTCTCCTGGGGTTCTAATGCATGCAATTTTGAGATTATTCCATCAACTATTGAATTGAAGATTCTGTTTTGCCACCTGGACATCAAGGCTGTTTGCCTGGAGTTACAGCACTTTGGAGTTGCTGAACAGTGATTGATTGGCTACCAGAATGGGGTCTGTTTTGGTGTGACTTTTCTCATCGTGGATTTAGTCTAAATGCAATGTGAGCCCACAGCTGACTTACTGAGATTTAAAATTCAGCTGTGTAACCTGAGCTTGCCAAATGTAAGATTGCTCATAATAGGAGCCATGACTTTGTGAAAGATGATGTGAATTTGAAGTCACCTTGGCTTGAATTCACCTTTTTTCCCCAGACATTTGCAGGACACAATTTCTTGTAGTTAAGGAGCTGGACTTCTATTGAGCTATTGATTACCTTTCTTCCCTACACATTAAACCATTGCTTTTGGTACTAATTGATACAGATTTGTGGATTTGTTTTCTTTTCCCCTTAATACTTCACAAGTATTTTGATCCTTAAATGAATCTCCCTCCTGTGTTTTCTTGTCCTCAGTGAGGAGCCCCTAGAAGAAGAACCTATGGATGAGTCTGTATCAAAGGTATATGTGCCTTGGGGTCCTCCTAAATGAAGGGATACAGGGTGGGGAAGAGACATTCTGGCAGAGAAAGCTGGGATGGGATGGGCCCTCATGCCATTCGGCAATGTCCTGAGCCCATGGACTGTCACGCCTGATGGGCTGTGCCACAGCACCAGGAGTGATCTGCAGAGGCAACAATGACCAACCTCATTCTAGAGAGCCCAGCCAAGTGATTCAAGCTCACTGGAGTTTATTCAGCACATATAACCCCCCAGAAGCAATGTGTTGTTCTTGTATCCTGGAGTACAGTGGTGTGTGGGACATACTCACAGCACAAGACTTGTACACTCTCCTCAAGAGGAAATGTTTGATTCCTGAATGGAAGCAAGCCTTGGAAGTGCTTATTCAGTGTTGTATCTGGGCTCTAATGACCCTCCCATGTAGGAACTTGCAACCTGGGTAAATTACCAAGTAACTGAGACTCATCTGTAGTTGCACTTGGAAACTTCTATGGAAGTGTTTGTATTAAAATAAAATAAGTCAGTGCACTATATGAGAAAAATTTAATTCCCAAGTTATATTTTGAGCTTAGGTACTTATATAAGAAATCACATTTTAGACTTGTTCTTGGGTTTAGGTTTCCAGGTGCTAGTTTTAGATGTATTTTTATTTTTCGAAGTATTTTTTACTGCCAGTTCAATTGTTTTGTAGCACTTGCCCTCTGCACAGTTAATTCAAAGCTTGTGAGCTACTTTGTCTCCCCCCACCCTCTTGGCCCCCCAGTTTCAGCTCTGAGTCCCATACTTTCTGGTAGGAAAGTACTGTAGGCAACAGTTGCACCTGGACAGTTGTTGTAGTAGGAGGAAGGAAGTTTCCTGGCACACATTTTCCCTGCTCCTGTCTGGCTCTAGAATCAGAAGGCGACTTTGGGTATTGTTGTTTTAGATCCTGCAACTCTCTCCTTTTCCAAAGGGTGTTATCAGCAAGAAGAGAAACAGGAAAACAAGTTTGGCCAAGAAGAGGACTAGAGGCAGGTATGGCACACAAGCCCTGTGCCTGTGCAGGAACTGCTGTACCAAGTGTTTTTTCTAACGCTCAGGGAGGAAGGGCATGGGGTGGCTTGTCTGTACCTAGAACAGGCAGCAAAACAAGTATGAGGTTACAACTTGTCTCTGTTGGACCCTTTGGGCCCCCAAAGTGGTAAAGATTTCAGAAGCTAACCCTAGTCTGCCAAAAATGCCCTCTCCCCCTGTGACATTATATCATGACATGTTGGCTTTTTCTTCAGTGAGTTGAGTTCTGAGCACCAGCTTCTTTCACAAATACTGAAGCTTTCTCAAATATTGTCCCTGTTCCTTGGCATAATGTGTCCAAGTATTTCAGAATGGCCTCTTTCTCAGTTTGTCCCCTTCCCTCAAACCTACTCATCTGTCAGTTTGCTTTTAAAGCTGGGGGCACTGCAGGAAGGAGCACTTGAGGGTTTGGGGGCTGTATGCAGCCTGTGGCAATGAAAGTTGCCTTGTTGAGCCCTCGTCCTACACTCTGACAAGTGTGTTCAAGTTAATGCCTGCTGCAGGCAGGAAGGCAAAGGAACGGAGTGTGAGGATCTCAGCTGCTGTTCTGGGGCTTCCGTGGGGTTCCTGCTTCAGCCTACTGTCTCTTAGATCTAAAAAACTTCCCCAAACCCCAAATGCTTAGATGAATTTTATGATTGATTGTAGGTAAGAATAGGAAAGCTTGGTGCAGAGCTTCATGAAGTTTTCTGTTTTGTGTGTTTTAAGACAATTTGGTGCAGCAAGTACCGGTTTTAAAACAGGAGCAGCAGTGTATGAGTTAGAGGTGAAGAACTTCTTAGTTCGGTCATTCTGCTCCCTCTAGTGTTTCGATTGGAAATGAACATTTCCTTCCCTCGTGGAGCTTTGGCGGGGTTCTCAGTTCTTTAGTCTTCCCATTCTTTTACTAGTAACGGGAAGATGTACTTTATGTTGAGCAGTTGTTGTAGGGGTTTTTTTGTAATAGTTTTGGAGAAAGCCAAAAAGGTTCAGTTGAATTTAAATGTTGGAAGACTTGAAAACAAGATCTAGATGTGGACAGAGGAGTGATTAGAGAACAAATATTAAATACTAGAATTTTCAGATGGGTATTAAATGGATTTTTAAAGCTGCTTCTGATATTTTATTTCTACTAATTATTTCTTCCTACCATCTACTATTATGGGCAGTGTGAGAACAAAGTATCTCCTGCATAAGCAGGGATAGATTAATTTCTGTGTTTTGAGTATTTTTTAAAACAGTCACAATTAGAAGAGAGTCAAGACAGCAATAAGACTAAGTGGAAAGGTAGCAAGTATTTTTTTAGAAACTTAGAAAGCTGGTTTTTTTAGGCATATAAGGGATCTGAGGGGAGGGGTGTCAGGAGAAAGCCATATTATCACCCTATTTTTAATGAAGTTCTATAGGGTGATTATTCACTATTATATGTCACTGCCATATTTTTGTTGTCTTGCAGGAAGGATTTATATGACTTTGAAAACTCAGACTCCTCAAGTCATGAAAAGGTAAAGTTGAGAAAGAAGCTCAGCACCTAACAGAGCAGTAACCTATGGCAGGGGACATCATTTGCTGTGGAAATGCTGTAAAGATTAAAGCTGACACACTGTTATAGTGAAACAGACAAGTGGGAATCCCATATTTGTTTTGTTTTCTCTGTATGGTGAAAATGGTTTTTTTTTTTTTTTTTTTAGTGGTAAGAATGCTTGTCATTACTTGAGTTTTGTGGTGGGTAATGCATGAAAACACCAACAGACACTTGAGCTGTTGCTTCAGTGAGGCCATGGGATGTCTCTGTGACACGAATGCCAATCCCTGTGTTTTATTGAATATCCAAGCAGATTACTGAGGATTACTTTATCCTCCCAGGCTAAACAGAAGAGACCAAAATCCACTTCAAGCTATGCTTTGCAAACTGGGAATCTCTGGTTGAAACCCAGTCCTCACAAAACTTTTGTTGGAAATTCTGCCTGACTTAAAGACCAAGGAATAAAATGTATTCACTTTGCCTGCTTTGAAACTGTGGGCTTTCCTGGGATGTTCTGAACATGCTCCTGATGGCTTCCATCAAGGTAGCTGTGCTGGACAAACCCTTTGGCTTTCAGCTTTTTCCCTGATGGGCGGGCTGTCACTGCTGCTTGTTGATTGTGAGGCGGTGGGTGCTGAATGAAGCACGCCAAATTTCTCTAGGTTATAAACTGATATGGCTCGATCCTTGCTACTGCCACTGGGTGTCAGCATAAATCCCTGCTCCATGGCACCCTAACTCAGGGCTGCCCAGGGACCCTGCACTGTGCTGCTGCCAGCGCTGCTGTTGAGTCAAATGATGCGTCTTGTGACGTTGGTGCTTAAAATGAGCATTATTCATAAAGGAAAAGAGAAAGGAACTCTGTTTAAGGCTCAGGTGTTTGTCTGTTATAATTTATGACACTGTTTCAATCGGTAAATCCTGTTTCATTACAAAGCGTAATTTCCGAGTGGGACTTGTAATTAATTTCCCTTCTGAGTTCTGATACATTTTAATTCTGTAGAGTATTGTATGGGGCAGCTGGACTCTAAAGACAGCTCTCTGCTTCTCTTTCAGGTTGCTGAAGCCAAAGGAAAGATTCTTGGCCAAAAAACTTTTTCACAAAATGAGAGGTACAGGGTTATACACACAATGTTTATGAAACTTGTGCAATGTGAATAAGGGTATATATAGCTTTGGTTAAGATATTTTAAGTTAGGATCCAAAAGGCTGTGTGATTTTTTTTTTTTTTATTTTTTTAAATACAGTAGCTCCTTACTTATCTGTCCGACAATCTGTGGATGTTATTGATCCCTGTATTTAAGTAGTACCTGAGAATATAAAAGCTACTGGAAGGAATAGTGACTCCTGTCGACTTTAACAAAATTAAGCCTTTAACTCTTAAACACGAACCTTTCCTGACCATATGCCAAAGTGATTGATTTAATTTTTAAAAAATGCTTGAACTCCCTGCCTTACTTTGACTGCCTCCCAGTCATAGCAAGCTTCCAGGGGCTTGCCACCTCTTACATGTGCAGATTAATTTTTATTTTATAAAGTGCTGATTTCTAGATATTCCTGAATTGCTACTTTCAAAATCCAGACAAAGAAAAATTTGGTTACTGCCTGCATTTGAACAGTTGGATTCTTCTGCTGAGCTCTTATGGGGCCTCCTGCCACTTCTATTTGATGGTGCCCATTCTGCAGTGCTGTGGTTTGTTATTGCTGTGTTTGATACTCTAATTTGGGTCTTTGTGTTACTTGGCAGGAGTTATGAAACAAGAAGCAAGAGCAGGGAATCAAACAATCTTGAGAGAAGACGGGTAGGTTTTCTGTGCTTTTGCATCTCTAGAGCATTTGATTGCTGTCTATTTGATTGCTGTGTGTTTCTACCTGTACAAATCCATTGCACCCATAAAGAAGCTGAAGTCTAAGGCTTACCCAGTGCAGAGTGGAGGAATGTGAACCTAGTAGTCTCTAAATATTCTGTTACTTTTGAAAGCTGTGCTCAGGATGCTCCATCACTGCCAGACTAGCTAGTGAATTGCCTGTGTTACCCCTTCCCCCTGATGTGCTGCTGGATGCAGCTCAGACAAACTGAGACTTTCCTCCTTGCAAGAGTGCTCTTATCTTAGGTACAGGAGAGAGGGAGAGGCAAGGAAGGAAGATACTGTAAAAACCCCATATTGGTGGAAGGCAAGCATCTGCTTCTTGGTGTTTTTCATATGGCTGTTTCAACAGCTGGTTGTGGCTGTTTTGGCAGATTTCACAGTTTTAAGTGTTGCACTCTGGGGAGAAAGAAATGGGATAACTTGGTAGTAGCTGAAATTGAATGGCTGAGGGGCTTCTGAATGAGGAGGACTTAATCATGTCTTTAGTCCAGTTACAGGAAACATCTTTTCTCTGAAAGCAACAATGAGAATACAAGCCCTGGTCAGAGTGAGAAAAGCTGGATCCTTGATTCTCAGTTACCATCGGTGCCAAAATCTGTTGACTATACCCGAAAAAGACCCAGGGTGAGAAGTAAATTAAAAGGTAAGCTAAGCTTAGTCTCCTATTGACACTTAGCTACGCATGGTGTACTGTACTGCAGAAAAGGAAATGCTGATGATGGTTTGAGAAAGGAGAGCCAGGATTTGGCCAGACTCCTCTGAGTAGGAGACACCAGGCTTGCGGCCAACAGCAAGGGGTGCCCCGTGGAGGAGATGCACTGCACACCCTTGTGCTTGAACTTGGCTTCTGTTCCCTTCCCAAAGTGGGGTTAAAATGTCCATGTGGAAATCTGGCACCTAAACATCTGTGTGGGTGCAGCCCTGTGTGTGATGATGCTGAAGAGCCCATGAGTCCTGAGCTGATGGCTGTGTTGGTGCTCTTGACCGCATTAGGAGGAAGATCTCTCTGAAGCTACCACACCCCCTCCCTGAAACTTGCCCCTCCTCATCTCCTCATAAATATCATTTACTTGGCAAGTAGACCTTGAAAAACTTCACAGTTTGCAGACCAGGGCATTCTGCTCCCATTTTTATGCAGTAATAAGCCAATTGTCTTGTGAGCGTCAGATGTGATTATCTCTGATAGTCTTCTCTGCTCAGGCCTGACCAACAGCAGACCTCCCCTGCAGCCATGACCCAGGGCTGTCTGCTGCTGTGACCACCAAACAGAAAATTGTCCTGAATGAGATGGAATGTTTTTTCCATTCATGGGGAAGTGATATTTTCTCAGGTGGCTGTTGGATTTTGTATGGATCAAAAAGCAAAAGAAAGTTGAGCTTCAAATTATGCTTTACACTGGCTTTCCAGGGCAGTTGTTTTCACTCTAGTGTCAGCCCACATGTCTTGCCTGGGACTTGGACTGTCAGACAAGATGCTGAGCCTGTTTTCTTTTTTTTTAAATTTTTTGGCTGCTCTGGATGCAGTGAATTGTGTATGTTTGCATTGTTGTATCTGGCTTTGTTAGAGAAAGGTGCTTTTTTTTTGGACTGTAATCTAAGTGCTGTGAGGTTTTATCTTGTAAATGCCTAGAAACCAAACTGAAAAGGTTTGCATTGTGGCTAATTCAGGGTAAAGCACACAGTTCGCATTGCCAATAACCAGGGAAGCTTTTCTCCTTGCAGTGCTTCCAGCGTCTTCTGTAAGTAGTGGCAATGACGACGAGTCAAAGAAGGTAAGATGGTGTCCTGCTATTGTGTCTCAGATTTAAAAACATTATGGATGTAACCTGTGTACTAATGAGTGAGAATTAAATAAACTGGTGTTATATTAATTCTCAAGTGTTCTGATGGGCAGAATTGTCTGCTGAGTGCTGTTGAGACTCTTAGTCTAATAGAGGAGATCTTAGGAAAACATGAGAAACTTCATAGAAACAATTGTTAAATGCTGATAACAAATGTGTGTGTATACATATTTGAAATACAGAAAGTCTGGGGAAAAAAGCACGTCCAGAACTAGTAGTTACATTAAAAACTTTTATTTTCCCTGGGAAAATTCTCTCTTGACTGTAATGCTTCTATTCTACTTATAAAGAACATAATCAAATGTACAATTCTAATACCTAAAAGGAGAATTCTTGCATGCTTTGAACTTCAGGGCATAGGTCTCCTTCAGTGTTGGGTAGAGTATGTTAGGCGTATTTTAAGAATTTATCTATTCTTAGTATATTTTAAAAACAAACCAATCATCCAAAACCCTCTCCAAAACAACATCCCAACCCCTACTTCTGTAGTAATGTGTAAATAGTGCTTAGACTTTGTTTTGTTTTAGGTGGGGGAATCGAGGCAAAGTGCTCAAAAAGGGATGCTAATGAAAAAAAGCACATTTATCTCCAAGGGAGATGATTTACCCACAGTGGATCTTGCTGGTATTTTTATTTTAATTTTCTTCAGTGCATTAGAAGAGTTTTGATATGTGTGGGTCTGTGTTTCTTGGAAAATTTTTTTCATGTGGGTTTTTCTTTTTGATTTTGCCACTCTTTCTTCACTTTTTTTTCATAAACATTTGCCTTGTGGTATTTCTTTGTAATAGCTGTGAGGGGTAGATACTGTCTGTGTAAATAGTCTCTTGTACAAGGAGAAGATAAGCTGGTGCTATTGAGAGGTGTAGGAATGAACTTAACTGACAACCACCAAAAAAACAGCCCTTGGATTGAGTCTGAGCCAGCACCTCTTCCCTGTGTGATGAGATAAAGGAGAGGTAGAGGGCTTGGGGTTTATTTTCTGTGTCATTGAGTTGATATTTTCAGTCACTACAGGATTCAAACTCAAATGCCTGTGTCATTTATGATCTCTCAAACAGAGGAAATGGTCTCAGAAGAGCTTGGAGGAAGTCCACTACTGCTTAGTGTGTCTGTCGGGAGCCCTTCCAGTGACGTGGAGAAGTCCTCACAGGTGAAGTATGCAAAGCTCACCCTCCTTTCAGTCTACCTGAAACCAATGGATCTTGTCCCTTTGCTTCCTATAGTAAGATAACTGGCAGATTGTCTGCAGGGTGAGTACTTTATTTTTTTGTTGGGTTTTTTTTTTCTCTCCTTAGAAGTTTCATGGTACACCTGGCAAATCAGTGGGAGAGGAAGAAAGTACCAAACGGAAGGACTCAGGTTTGTTACTCTCGATAACATGGAAGAGTTGGTTAAAAGCAGAAAGAGGTAGTGCCAAAGCTGTTATTTTATTTCAAAGACAAATTAACTCTGACTTTTTTGAGATACTTCTGTTTTGTTAAATTCTGTTTCTCTGTTTTGTATACCATGACAGACTGTGGTAAGATGCTTTTATATATGTTCCTGAATTCATTGCTGACTCTTAAACCCTGTCCTTGATTATAGAGGGACTCATAGTGTAGTGGAGATTTACAAACTAATGACCAAGAGACACACAAAAGATAATTTTTAATTATTTGAAAGCGGACTGCAACTTCAGTTTAAACAAAACAAGCATCCCTTCAAGTTATTTGTTTTCTTTAAAACTAAGAATGTAGATGTAAACTATCGCTTATAAGTATTTGTTAAATGGTGACTTGGATAATGCTTATTACTGCTGTAGCTTCCTTACAGGAATCCTTACAGGTTTTGTTTGTTTTTTTTTTTTAATGAAACTGAACTTTGATAAACTAATTCAAAACTGCAGCACAGTCTTTGTGGTGGAAACAACTGAACTTCAAGGAAGTTGAACAGCAGTGGGTTGTTTTAATAATTCTCTCTGCTGATGTGGCTTTGAGAGTCTGAGTTATTATTATGATTATGAAGTGAATCACTGAAGCTTTGGTCTTGGACAGAAGCATCCCTTTTCTCAGAGCTAGCTCTGTTTGTGTTCCCAGTATATCTCTTACCTGTCCAGCATTTTCAGAATACACCTTCACTGCAATAACAAATCTGTTTAATTTTGGGGGAAGATAAGTGCTCAGGACTTAATTTTTATCACTGCTGTACAGCTTTAGAATTGGAAAGGAGTTGTTGCCATGTGAATGCTCAAGCAGGGTTATGCACAGAGATTTCAGGTTTGGTCTCTGACTGCATTAAATCTACTCCAGCGTGCTTTTATTGGTCTGAACATATCTCTTATCCTGGGCCCCACCATGTTTCGTTCTGCCCTATGGAGAGTCCAGGGAGATAGTTTGTCGAACAGACCACTGGCTGGATTCAGAAAAAGTGCACAGTGAGACAAAAGGATGGGCGTCTTGTTAGTTTCTTTGTTTATTAGCAATTTTTCCTTAAATTAGAGGCTGCAGCTTTGATTTGGATTGTTTGGTTTGATTCCATTTCAGATTTCTCCTGAAACACCTTCTATTATCTTTCTAGATATAGTGAGTGGCACTGTCATAAAAAAGCGTAAGTTTTCCAGTTTGGAGCAAAACCACCTGCCCTCTGAGATGAACGATATATCAAAGAACATTTCTGGTTTGGTAGAAGAGAAAGTGGAGGTTCAAAAAGGTAAAGTCCGGTTGGTAACTAAGGTGAAGTGCTTAAACACATTCAGCTTTTCTTTTCTTGTGGTAGAAATCATAATCACATGGAAGCTTGCAGAGAATCTGTAGCGAGGCCAGCTTTTCCAAAATCCAAAAGTCAAAATTAGCAGGAGGTGTGTATTGCAGCACTGCCAGTGACAGTGGATACTGTGTATGTAGAGGTGTGAATAAGGAAATTTGGGTTCCATTTGGTCAGCCATTCCATGACATCCCCATATTCTAGTCTGTCTGAATAGTGATTTTTCCAGAGCTATTAAAGAACAGTCAAATACAGGAGCTGGAAAAAAGGCATGTAGATAATGGATAAAATAACTGCAAAATAGTGCTAAACTTGAGTATAAGGTGATCAGGCTTTCCCTGCAATGATTAAGTAGAAGACACAAAACAGTGGTGGCCTGACTATTTTTTGCCTTTATTCAGTGCATTTGCCTCAGTATCTGTAAACAGCTTTGTGTTGCTGTGTTGTGCCTGTCCTTCCCTGTTGCTCTCTAACAAGTATTTCTCTGGGGATTTTTGAGCCAGTTTCCCTCCTGCTTTTGAGCTCTAGAAGAACAAGGCCCAAATTCCAGCTCTATAACAAAAATTGTTGCTCACGTGAATGACAGTCCCTTCAGTAGCAGGAAGGTTTATGTTCCAGGAAGTCTTCCAGCATGATGCTAACTGGGCATGTGCTTTCTCCTAGGTCAGGAAATGGAGAATAGCAAAGATGATGTATTTTTTCCAAAGATGCTCTACGAAGACTTGGGTGATTCAGGAGTGATTTCTGCCTTTGAAAGCTTTATTGGCCAACTGAAGAAGTTTTTCTGGGTAATGTGAGCTCTTCAACATGTGTGGAAATTTATCATGCTATGTGAAATTACCTTTATCTCAGGGAGAGTAGGTCCAAATATCCTATCTTTATTTTGTGTTCAAGAGTAGGGCTTTGGTGGCAGTGTCTGTTAGTCTGGAGCTCTTAGAAGCATTCTACAGAACTTGTATATTCTGAGATGTGTTACAGGAATGGAATAAAGGAAGTTTTAATTAGGTTTTTCCTAACACAATACTGCCATGAAGTGGCATGGATTTCATAGAGGCTTGTTGGTGTAACTGCTGTGACTGAATTAAATCAGTTTGTATCTGCAGCACCTATGTGTGTCATCTTACTGCAGTTTAAATTTGATTTAAGATGGTTTCTGCTGAGATGAATGGCAACCTGAAGAGGGACTTGTTTTCCAGGGAAAGGTTTTTCAAGCTAGACTTCTAGGTTTCAGCTTGGGCCATTGCCCACCCCTAACTGTGCATCTCATTGCTAGTCCCGGTACAAAAAGATTGAGATCAACACACAGGATGCCCTGAGATCTTCAGAGAAGAACTTGTCTGCCCTGCTGAACCAGATACACAAGTGCAGGTAAGTGGTCCGGTGCTGGCTGAAAACAGCTTCAGAATTCTTATTTTTTTCTTTCATGCAAGAAGAGTTTCGGAAGTATGACACCTGTGATGGATCCTAATGTTCCTGTAGGAGGAGAGCATGGGTTAATTCATATAAAACAAGCTTGAGTTAGAAGCAGTTGATGGAGCAGTCCTTGGACTGTCTTCTGGTTGTCATCAATGTTCAAGAATCTGTGTAAAAACTCTTTCACACTTAGTAAGTTCTATTTTTAAATATTTTAAGAAAGCAGCCTGTCTGTGACTTGCTTAATGAAGTGGAGAAGAAAAGGGATCTCTCAGATCCTGAATTTCTAAGATAGGTGCTAGATAAGAAAATAAAGTCTAATATTTATGGATTTGTTATAAGTGAGATACTTACATATTATACTGTACTTGTAAGCCTCTGTATCTATTCTATATTCACTTTTTAGGATTTAGATCAAGTGTAGTATGAAATGTTAGCATTTAAAAATCCCCAGCATCAATGGGACCTCTATGAGCAGAATTTGTTATCATTAAGGTACATGGAGAAATTAGAGTCCAAAAGAATAAAATGGAATGTTTTGTGGTGGAAGATAAGAGCAGATTGGTAGTAAGATGCTTCAGTGCTTGGTTGCCAAGTAAGTAACCTAAATCTAACCAGGTTCACAAGATAATGGATGCAGGGCTGTGCCAAATTTTTCCTGCTTCACTGCAGCTAGGAATGGTGGCAAACCCAAGTCAATAAAGATGTTGCTGGTTAAGGTGTAGAAATTGCTAGCATCCTGGGGCAGCGCTGTTTATCCATATCAAACCCTTGGCAAGAAAATCTATGGAGGTTGTTTGTGTCAAAATAGAATCATACATCAAGGGACCTTAAAGAGGTCTTCAGCCTGGGAAATCTCTGCTAAACTCCCTGGAGGCTGGGAGAGCATGCAGTGCAAGTATTGCACTGCAAACTCATTCGTATGCTCTGTCACAGTCCTCTGTTACTGGCTGCTTTTTGGGAGAGGATATTGAGCCATATTTATGTGCAGTGTGACTTTGGTACAGCAATTCACATGCTGTGTGGCACATCTGAGAACAAATCTGCCCTGTGTAGTTTGGCAGGGACATTTCCCTCGGCCTCAAGGTAGGTTTGGTGCTGAAGGAGTTCTTGTCCACCTCGTGTGGCTGCACAGTAAAGTGGCAAAATTGTTTCTGCTCTCCATCACTAGGCTGGATAAATTTGAGACCTTCCAGAAGATTGTTGTGGAAGAACTTGCCAACCTTGAGAAGGAAACTCAAATTCTGGCAGCCATGGAGAAGGATGCCCTGGTGCGTACCACTTCTTGTGTGCTGGCCTCAAAAGGTGCCTCTTCCCAAGTAATGGGGGTTTTATTTGGGGGTCTTTTTAGGACTTCTGGAATGCACAGCTGCTCAGACTGAATACTTTCTGCAACCAGCAAAAGCAAAGGTATGTCTCTGCCAGCTGTCCTGCGTGCTCACAGGTCCTCTGGTGGTCACAGGGAACACTGGTTAGGCTGGTGGTACCCTTGCTGATAGATGGGAATGGATTCTAAATCCAGTATGGGATCTTCACTTGGTGTGCATTGATGGAGCTTTTGCAACCTGATGAGTTTTCAACTAGAATTAGAGTGTAATGAGAGAACTCAGTATGGAAAGTTGCGCTGGAGAGGAACCTTTCTCAGGAGAGCTGTGCCAGGATCTGGACATGGCTGTATCTAGGGGTCAGAGGAGGTGGAAGGAGGTCATAATTTCCTGTGTAAAACACGCTGTCAGCACAAATGCTGCGCAAAACCCTGCTGTCCTCACGTTTATTTTTGGTGGTAAACATCTGTTCAAGCTTCAACAGTAAATACTAACACTTCATAAAAAAACCCATCTAAGCTCACTTTTCTTCCAGAATTGAATCTGTTGACTCAGCCTTGGGTGAAACAGCAAACAGTTTTTCCAGTGCTGTCCTGAATACAACGGTATGTGTGATACAAAAGCAGATCCTTATGGGTGAGAGACTGAGCTCTGGACTGACGGTTTGATGCTGGAAGTGAGAAAATTAAACTGCAGTCCTGGGAGGGGAAGCCTTTGGTTGTCTGATTTGTGTGGCTGGTTCTTTGTGGGTTCTCTGGTGCTGATGCATGAAAAAGAAATGTTTGGCATGGGGAAGAGGACATGGACAAGGACCATCAGGTAGTGATATTTCTCCTGAGTTCAGTCTGGGAGGGTTTCTGTGTAGTTAATAGTTCTCAAGGCATTTGCCCTTGGAGTTGTGCATCCATGACAACCTGTGGCTAATAGCTCTGTGGTCTAACAAAACCTTGCATGCTTTCTCTCATCTGCCCCTTAGGGCTGGTAGCTTCTAGGCCAACTTGATGTAGTCAAGTTTGGTTTTTAAAAAATAAACTTTTTTATTTGTCTTACATACTGGTTAAATATTCAGTTGAAGTTCTTATGTTCTCCAGTCTTATCACTATTTTACGCCCTTGTTTTAATTTGTAAATTGAGACAAATACTTTGCTGACTTTGATATAATGCTTAGTTTCCATCTGGTTCATCCCATCACATGGACATGTATTTTTGTTACTGCTGCTCTTCCAGGTTTATGTGCAGATCTTATGGCTTTGAGAGTTTAGTGTTTCTGCAATAAGACTGATGGATTATTGTCATGTGTGGGATGGCATGTGCCTGCACTTGACAGGGCTGAGAAATCTGCCTGTGTTGAAGGAGCAGCAATGCCTGTGGTCACCACAATGGACTGGGCCTGGATTTTAGAACAGATGCTGAAAACCAAGGGCGTCTCTATTTCAGCAGTTAATATTGGAATCCTGAATCTTTCCAAAGGGAGAAGTGTCCATTATGAGCATTGAGATGCTGAGGGACACAGGTGGTCCTGAATAAGGACACTAGAAGAGCAGCCAGGCTGAGAAAGGAGCACTTGTGTTAAGGGAGCTGCTCATCCTGCAGACCTTGTTCCAGGGTAGGGCTTGAGAATTAAGAGCGAAGTCTAAATGTGCTTCCAGGATCTTTGCAGCTTCTTATCTTGTACAGTTTCAATGTTTGTATAATTTTTTGCCATCTTTTTTCTTACCATTTTTTGGTTTTTATTTTTCCATGCAGTATGAGCGCCCAGTGAAGAAGGGAGAAGAAAACCATGTGTATGTTGTTCCTTCTGACTAGCAAACCCCCAAATTCATTATTGCTCATGACATTTGAGCACTTTGTGTGCAGCATAGAGAAGATGGTTCTGTGAAGGATGTCAGTCTACTTTAAACTAAAATAAAGAGGAGGAAAAAGCATTTTGTTGAGCCTTTTTTTGCCTGAAAATAATATATAGTGCTAAATGCTTCAATTGTCACCCCTGTGTTGATACATTTTTCTGAAAAATTCCAAGATGGGTCCATTATGTATCAAAGAAATTTGAAAAATGAACTAAAGATGATGATAGAGCCATCAAATTAATGGATATATTGGCTTATTTTGACTGTTCTGCTAACACTTTATTAAGTATAAGAGCACTTAATGATTGATTGAAAGTAAAAAGTTGTTTGCATAGGACAACAGTCTTGCTCTTCCTTCAAACTGATGCAGTGTGAGTGTCTGGAAAGGTACTCTAGAATCATGTGTACCATGCACAGGATGTATTAGGCATAGCCTTTCCTGTGTGTGCATAATAGTGTGGTCACTCCTGGCTTGATACCATTGCCACTGAATTCTGGATTTCAGAGCTGAAAGCAGAGAGGGGTCTATTGGCCAGATGGCAAGCTGGAGGCTGGAGAGAGCAAGAAATTTGGGGAACTGAACAGAAAATGGCAAGTGAAGCAGGAGAAATTATTTTTGCAGCCAGTGACTTTTGCCTCCAAGGTGAGTTCAGAGTACAGTGAACAAGGCTAAGATTAGACAAAATAGAATCCCAGGTCTCTGGAAAATAAGCAGCAGATAACCCATGCTATTTACTATCATTGTCTGCTTTGATAGTGTGTGACAGAGTTCCCCAGAATATATTTTTTCTTCACAAGAGAGTGTGTTCTTGCAAAAACTGTGTGTTTTTGAATTTGTGGGCAGGCTTCCAGGCTTTGTGTTTCTATTTTATTAACTTCTAGAAGTAGCCTCAGATTGCTGTATGGGTTAGAGTCAAGGAAACTCTCCCCTGCACACAACATGGCTTCATAACAACAGCCCAAACCCTGACAGGGTTTGTTTCATTACTGAAACAGGACTGATGCTGTCCCTGCTTGAGAAGGTCACGCAGGGTAGCACCAGCACAGAGAACAGCAAGAAACTGCTGTTGCCATTGCTTTACCATTTTAGGTTTATTCTTTTAACTGAAGTAGTCCTGACTAGAGCTGGCAGGAGACAAAGTTTTTTCATCCATACCAAGATGCACTTGGTGCTTTCCGTCTGGGATGGTTTAAAAGACCTCTTCAACCCTGCTCTTTTCAAAAGTTCTGCTCTACTGGTCTAACCTCTCCTATTCCTAATGTGAAGGACTAAAAAGCTGATTTGACGTCCACTGACTTGTGCTTGTTTCTTTGAGGGCTGGCCCTGGTGACCTGGCTACACTGCATCCTCCTGCTGCTCTTCAGTGTCCTTACAGCTGCTGTTTGATTCTAAGCTCTCAAAGCACTCAGCTAAAACAGCTGAGACTTCTGGGAGATGAAGCTGTAACCTCTGTGAGCAGCTGTGCTTGAGTCTGGTGAAAGTAATTTTGCATCTCGACAACAGTTTTTGGTGTGCTCTGGTCCCGTAGTGTGGTGGTATATTGTGATGGCACCAGCAGTGTCATTAACCAAAATATGCTTCAAGATAGCAGCTTGAATAACCTGATCCTGCTACTATCCTATTGCCTGCCAGTTCCTAAATTTGGTGCTTTTACAACCTGAGTAGAAACCCCAGGTTCTGGCTGTAGGAGTGTGAATAAGGCTTGAATTGCCCTGTTGCTTCTTATTGTGATCCAGAGTTCACACTGGTGAATGTAATGGGGTGCCTTGTGCTGTGTCTCTCCCACTCCTAAGCTCCAAGGTGAGCCTTGCAGTATTTCCCAAGTAAATGCCTGTGTTCTGTGGTTTTATTTCCCACTACCTGGCCCAACATAATGGTGCAACCAGGGCTGCCAAGGTGCTTGATGTGAAGCTGGCCCAAGAACTGAGATGAGCTGTCTGCACTGTGGCTGTTCCTGTGCATTGAATTCTGCAAAGCCACAGAAAAAGCGCTGAGAGTTCTCACCCTCGGGGCACATGTCATCTCCTTTGGGATGGGTGCTGGCCTATTTAGGCTTGCTCATCTGCCTCTCCAAGCAGTTTGCTGCCCAAAGGGAAGGTTTGAAATAGGAAGAGGATGAGATGAGGTGTCTCTCTCTGGTTTAAGGGGTTTTTAAAATTTTTTTTTTTCAAACTGTGACAGTAGTGGTCGATTTTTTTTTTTTTTTAATCTGTGGTTTTTGATGGCTTCACTGTTCTCTTAAGTTGCTAAGCATTTCAGCTTTGTCAGCTCTGTAAAGTAGATGTGTAGCAGCTCTTGTTTTGCTACATTTCCTCACCTTTCATGTGTGTTGGCAGAAGGCTCTCTTTGTGTCTCCTGTAACTGTAAAAAGTTAGGAATGCTTTTCATCCAAGTGTCCTTTGCTAGATAACTTACAGAGTGCATAGGTCTTAACCTGTATCTCTTATTGTTGTGTCTCTGCATAACCTATAACTATAAAGCTGAGAAGGTGAGTGTTGAGCACTTCAGAGGTCATGGATAAAGGAAAAATCAGGGTTCCTTACGTAGTAAAAATTGCCATAATATTGTATGCACCTACACTTGCTTTGAAGTGTTTTATTGGGAAAATCTGAACCCCAAAAGGCTGTTCAAATGATGGGCAGGGAAGAGCAGAAAGGGATGTCACACTGCTTAGATGCCTTCTAGACCTACATTTATCCATCCCTTCCTAAAAAACACTTTTGCTTTTGAGAAGCTCAGTGGGTTCCAGCTTGATAACTAAGGTGACAATGTTGGACTTTACTAATGGTCTTTCCATCTGTAAGCAGTAAAAGTGTTTGGAGACAGCATCTGGGACAGAAATGACATTTTCTGACTGTGGACAGCCCATATCATACCACTTCCTGTCCTGTTGGGTCAATTAAATGTGTTTGAGCTTAAACCTCCTGAAAGTTTAAAGTCCATTGGTTTCTGCAATAGAACTGTAACTGGGTTATCCTAAAGTTACCTTTTGGAAGGTAGGTAGTTGACTTTGGCAGGTTTCCTTTGCCCTTCCCACTTCATGGTTTTTAAAATGCTGTTAATCCAGGTATTTATTTTATTTTCTTCCTTTCAGTGCAAATAGATACAGCTCCATTTTCAACTGTTCAGTTTCCTTGACGCTTCTGAGCCAGAACAACAAAGACATAGGTGCTGAGGTACAAAAACTGTACATCAACACCCAGAAAAAGAAATGGGAAATATAAAAGTTCTGCTTAAGGATAACTGCTTTATGCATTTTAAGCTCTAAACAGGATGTAATAAACTGACTGTAACCACCGCTGTCTTTATGCTGCATCTCTTTCAGGGGATGATGCTGTGCCAAGTGCTTGTTTACCTGCACATTCTGTGCCAGTGCAATGGCCCATCCAAGGTCCACAGGGCTTACAGCTACCTTGTGTCAAGGCTGCATAAAGCCAAGGAAAGGATGCCCTCTGTGGCTGGAAGTGGGCAGAGGAGCTGTGTGTGTTTACCTGGCTGGGGACAGCCCACCCCACTCTCACTAAGGTGTGCTGGGGTTGGCTGGAGCACATGGGGACAGGTCCTGCTTCTGCAGGCAGTAGAGCTGTGTCTAAGAGGGTAATGCACTGGAAGATAGGTATGTTTCCAGGAAGAGCTGAGAGCTGTTCTGTTTTCAGTCTGAAAGAAATATTATTTTTGAGATTAGATTTCTCCATTGTCTCTTCCGTTTTCAACACCACATTCCAACTGAAAACAATCTGATAATCAAATGAGGACTTGATGGGCAAGTACAAGCTTTGAACCAATAAGTTACTGTAGTATTACCTTTGTTCAAAAGCCCAAGTTTTTCTAGATCGTGGGGCAAAAAAAACACGTGTAAGCTTTACACCAACACCAGTGAAGGTGTTGTATAAAGTTATGGAGGTTGTTTTCTGATCTGATGTGAATTTCCTAAAATGCTTCTGAAAAAGTTGGAGAAAAAAAAGCAGCCTCTAGTAACCAGTTACCAGACCAATTTTTGATGCCTTAAGGAGGAGTGGAGACAGCCTGATAGTAAAATTTGTTTATTTACAGTGTTATGTATTACAGGAAAATCAGTTTAAAAAGTCAATGCTTCTCTTTCTTCAAAGTTGCGGCATTTTGAAGATGTTAAGACATATCTGAAGAATTTTAAACGTACCTGATTCCAGCCTTCCTGGCTGATCTGGATCTGCGAGGTCTGAGACCATCTCTGGTTTTTCCTTTTTTTTTTTTTTCTTTTTCTTTTTTTTTTCCCCAGCCCTTTGAATTTCAAGTAAGGCATTTATTTATTTCCTTTTCTTTTGAATGAGGTTTCAACAAAACAAAAGACAATATCTGTGGGTTTGATTGCCGTAGTAAACTTTAACACTTAGCACAGCTGACGCTTTCCACCTTGTTAGTCAAATGCATGCTTTGCCATCAAAAGATTATGGACTCCACTCGGCCTAAAATCCATGCTGGGCCACACAACCCCTTTTTTTTGCCTGACTCAGATGAATGGTCCAGCTCATTGCCTTGTTTACTGTCTTATTACCTCTTTCAAATCCCTCTGCCCTTACCTGGGCTTCCAGTATCAAGCTGATTTCTGCAGAGTTCTGAAGCTCTCGCTTTATTCAGTGCCGTGTAAAACCCCCGAAGTCAAAACCACTAGTTTTTTGTCTTGGGATTTTTGCAGTATCAGTCAGAAATGCCTGTAAAGGTTCTGGAAGGCCAGTGAGAAATAGTATATACATACAGTGTCCAGATTTTGTGAATGCAGGGTTCTTCTTGGGGTTTTTTGTTCAGGTTTTTTTGGAGTTGCTGCTTTCCCCCTTAATGAGTGTGAAATAAAACACTGACTTTCAGTAAGTGACGTTTTGTGACCAACTTCACAAACAGGGCAAATGTGAATTTGCAGCAGTGAGATCTAGGTTGATGTGGTGCTGTAAAAGCATTTGAATATTACAGTTATTTTGGTTACCCATTCGTGATTATGTAGCATGGCAGTCAGGCTGCTCAGAGGTGTACTGCTTCTGCTGTTGCATTTTGGGAATTTCAGTTTTCTGCTGGAGCAGAAAAGTTTTGTTCACATTGCAATGGCGCTGGAACTGGCTGGAGACAGATGACATTCAATAGGACTTTCAGGCATACAGTCAAGCAGAACTGACACAAGACTCCCTTCTCCATGCCTTTTTCTCCTCTTGCTTTTGCTGGACAACCCTATCTGTTCTTCTTGCCCTGCTGTATCACTTCCTCAGCCCCTTTCCTTCCTATCCATGAGCCCTCATGCCTGCAGTGTCTCAGGCTGTTCCTGCTGAGGCTGCCCTGTGTCCATACTGCTCCCTGGGACAAACCTTCCTCCTGCCTTTGCACCTGCATTCTCCAAGAGCCCCTGATGGCAGATCATCTAAATGGGGACATCTGGAGGGGATAACTGACCCTCTAGAGGTGGAGAAGAACTAGCGAGCAGGATTTGGAACAGCCTCCTCTACATGTGGGCCCCTCTGTGGCAGCTTTGGACCTCTCTGCTGGCTGGGTGTATGTTTTGTCCTCCTCTTGCCCAGGGACTCTGCAAGGTGACAGGAGGGGGAGGATATGTTTTCTTCATATGCTTCAGTCCAAGGGACTAGCTGGACTGAAGTGACTCCAAAAGTTGTTTTTGTCAAGAGAATTTTATACATGAGAATGGAAGAGACCAGAACTACTTTGCTGTGAGGAAAAAAGTTTGTGTCTGTTTTTAGAAGAGAAACTAAGTGGGCTAAATGAGGAAAGGGCAGACCCATAAAGTTAATCCTGGGTATTCTTCATTTTTAACCATTTAAGTGGGGGCAAATGCAGTGAACTGAAGCAACAAAGCTGGTGCTGGGCTATTGAGAGAGAGACACCTTTGCAGCTGCAGACAACTCCCTGCTTCCCCTCCAGAGGATTGTGCCTCAGTCCCATCTGTTTCTCCAGCCAGAGACTAGTTTGAGTAAGGTCCACCTGGCACAGAAATTCCTGTATGACCTGCTTTGCTCATTGCTGAACTCACTTTTCAAATTTTCAGCATCTTCCAGCCTATTAATACATGGCATGAGAGTTTGCTTTGAATTAGCAGTGTTTGTATAGGATTAACTTTACACACATTTACACTCAGTGGGTTTATCTTCCTTAAGTTGCTAAGATCCTATTTCTTTCAAAATCCATTTACCTAGAACTCCTATTAATTTAGCACATCCAGAGTGACTTGTTTTGCTCTGTGTTCAGGATACCATACTGGGCAGTGCCAGGGGCTACCAGTCCAGCCCTCTGAAACAGAAAGCTCCTGCCAGCCTTCGTGGCATTTGATTCATGTTGTGCTTGTGTAAAGCAAGTGAGAATGGTGCACAACTGCCTGCAAACTATGGGATGGTGCACCTGGGCTCTGCCCTCTATCCTGTCCTTCCACAGAGCTCCCACAGCATCAAAGGGCACCTTGCTGGTGTCCATGAAGAGGGAGAGTGCTTTGGGGAATTGCTGAGAAGCAGAAAAGTGGGGCGTGGTGATGGAAAAGGTATGATTCTCACCTTCCCCCCCACCCACCCTCCCTTTTTTCCCTGACCTTGGCCACAGTTTAGCTGGGTGCACTGTGAAGCCTTGCCTCAACATGCACTGAAAGTGCTCACCACGTTAGTCTGAACAGAGTCCTAACCTTTTGAAGGCATTGATGGATTTATCCACCAAGTGTTTCATAAGGCGTTTTTGTGTCAGCATTAGAGATCAGAAACATTTTCTTTTTCATATGAGAAAGATCTTGGCTTTCTTTGTTCTGATGGTGATCTTTGACAAGACAAGTAATTCTACTCAATTTGTTAAAACCTAAATAGCAGTACATTAATAAGTGTCTGGTACAAAGAACTGATAAATGTAATCAAATAGGTTTTAAGCTAAAGCTTGTAATTCAGTCTCTTTTCTTCTTTTTCTCTTTAGAAAAAAAGATCATAGGAAGCATTATACTTATTGCGCCTTCTTATTATTCTGCAATCCATTGGCAGCAGCAAAGTAGTCCTTATGGAAACCATTCTTGATTTCTGTTGTGACAGGGGTTTCCTTTACAGCTGTTCTTGAAGGTGCTTTCTGGTATGTCTATAAAAGCAAAACCCAAAGTAAACACTTGGATTAATTTAGGGCCCCCAAAACACCATTTATGGCTAACTCTAAATGGAGCTGTCAGCTGTTTGTTGAGGCAGATATATACATATATATTTGCTTCAGACTGCATAAAGGGTACTGTAGTCTTTTCACTGCTGTGGGTGAAGTTACTTCACTAGCCTTACACTGATACTTCTCAGTGTCAAAAGTGATTTTAAGTTTTGTACAAGAAAAGCTCTGTGCATGCAGGCAGGCTAGAACACCCCCTGCTAAAAGATGTTAAACAAGGCAAAGACAGAGCTGTTTGCTTCTCTTTTTTGGCTCCCTAAGGAGGAGAAAGACTCAAAAAATTGCCCACCAAAGCAAATCCAGACCTCCTATGTGCTGAATGCAGTATCTGACTTGCTGTACAAGTGCAGAAGAGCTGAGCTACAATGAGGGGGCCATCACTCCTGAATAACTCCTTCAAGAGTTGACTATATCTGTTATTCTCAAGTGATGTATGCATATTTTAATAAAACATATTTTAAGTACTGGTGACATTTCTACATCTGAGTCTACCCAAACTGCTCTTCAAAAATGTTGTATTTTCCCCAGCCTTGTCTGAGAGCCGTCTGGACTGCTTACCTTAATGTAGAAGTTGATGAAAAGAATGACCAGAGTGGCCATGTAGGAGGACTGGAACATGAGGCAGCCAAATGGGAATCCACATGGCTTCACAGCTGCACTGAGTGTGTGC
This sequence comes from Petroica traversi, assembly GCA_025920805.1. NCBI lineage: Eukaryota > Metazoa > Chordata > Aves > Passeriformes > Petroicidae > Petroica > Petroica traversi. The sequence goes on along the minus strand of JAHLSL010000006.1, from coordinate 7,598,449 downwards.
ACAATAGTGAGCAGAAACTGGATCTGTGGAAAGAAGATAATGCAGGAGTATTTGCTGAGAAAGGGTCAGTGCTAGCTAAATCAGATACAGCAGTGTCCCCTAGTCCTGCATTTCAGTTTGAATACTTTCGAAAACTATTCCTTTTTAATCTCTGAATGTACTGTGAGGGTTAAGTTAAAATGGTGCTCTTGTGAAATTAAATGAAACCCTAAGGGGTCAGAGGTTTCCAAAAGTAAGTTTATAGGCCTAGTTGACAAAAGGGAAGGTTTTTTTCCCTCTCAGATTCAGTAGGAGTTGTTCTGTTTTCCAGACCTCATGACAGGTACAGTTGTCGTCTCTGTTACTGGGCAGAAACCAAGGGAAACTGAAGGCTCCTGGCAATAGCTTTAGAAGTCTGCACAGAAAACGCAAAACTGGGGTCCAAGGAGTTCAGATAGGCTGGCATTTGCATTAATGGAGTTAAGGAGGGGACAAACAAAGCAAAAATGAGATGGGGAAGAAATTGCAGAGACCTGTTTGTATTTAGACCTGTGAGCCACAGCTCACACTGGTGCACCTAATTCTCCTCAGCTAAGTGTGCCCTCAATTCAGTGTTCTGAGTTGCATTTCCAACAGGGGAGCGTGTTTCACCTGCAGGGATGGTCTCAGCTCAGACCATCTGCTAAGCCAATTTCTACACATGCATTTCAAAGCTCACTGCAATTGAACTTCTAACTAATATGAAAAGGCCATAAGACATAAAAAAAGTAAAAGGGGCTTTATTTCATATCAAGCCTTAAATCTTGTTGATAGAAACTTTTGATGAGGCTCAGCTCTTCAGGTACAGCAACTGGTGGAACAGACTTTTAGAAGTTGGTCAACTTATGTATGGCCTAAAGTTTGTTTACACAATTTTGCATTTTGTAGTTGTGGTGGGTTAACCCTGCTTGGCTGCCAGCTGCCCACCCAGCAGCTCTCTCCCGTCTTCTCCTCAGTAGAGTAGGGTGAGAAAATAAGATGAAAAGAATTTGTGGATTGAGATAAGGGTAGGGAGGGTAATTAGTAAAACTTACCTATTACCATCATAAGCAAAATAGATTTGACTAGAGGTGGATTAATTTTGATTACTGCCATTTAGTAACACAGAAAGAAAGCAAGAAATAAAATTAAAAACACCTTCCTCAAAAACCCTGTTTCTTCTCAGGTTCAACTTCTCTTCTGACTCCTCTACTTCCTTCCATGTGGTGCAGGAGGATGGGGTTTGTAGTCAGCTTATATTGCTTTGGCTTTGCTGCTCCTTTCTGCTCACATCCTTTCCCTGCTGCAATGTGGAGTCCCTCCCATAGGAGAGAGTACCAATATTTGCATTTCCCATTGGCTGCAGTTCTTCACAAACTGCCCCAGTGTGGGTCCCTTCCACCGGGTCCAGTCCTTCAGGAAGAGGCTGTTCCTAGGTGGGTCCCCATGGGGTCACAGATTCTGCCAGCAAACTTGCTCCAGGTGGGCTCCTCTCTCCATGGGCCCACAGGAGCCTATTTCTCTGCTGGCTGTATCTTCCCTCAGGGCAGACATGCCCATTGCTGCAGCATGAGGGCCTCCATGGGCTGCATGTGGATTTCTGCTCCCCTGTGGAGCTGCAGGGGAACAGCCTGCTTCACCAGCACCTTCACCATAGGCTGCAGGGGAGTTTTTGGCACTAATCCGCTCCTCCTGCTCTGACCTGGCTATTTGAAGGGCTATTTCTCTCTCATTTCCAATGATTTTTACCCTTAAATTCTGTGTCATGGAGGTGCCCCTGCTTTGCTGATGGGCTCAGCTTTGGCCATGGGGGTGTCTGTGTTGGAGCTGGCTCTGTCAGACATTTTTTGCAACTTTTAAATCAGTTTTTTTCCACAATTAAGGAGCAGTCATTTTCTATGCAATGGTTCAAAAGTAACAGAATTGTGAGGACTGAAGAGTTTCCTCTGTTTATTTTCTACAGAAAACATTTCTGAACATAATTTCCTTTATTAAGTTATATCAGGCTGCACTAGTGACTTATGCTGAGTGATAGTTTTGTTATACTTCAAATCTAACTGGCTCAATTGTGTAAATAACAATGTTCACCTATGGTTCATTTAGTCCTCTCCCACATTTTGAAGGATTCCTGGCAGTAGAAAATGAGATTAAAATAGATACATACCAGTTGTGCCTGAGTGAGGTATTTCTTCCACCAGAGATATTTGCGCATGGAAGGGATGACTGACAGTCCGTAGTAGGAATACATGAGCACGTGGATAAAGCTGTTCAAAGTTGGTCCAAAGAAACCTATAAAATCCATTAGGGAAGAAAAAAATTAAAGACCAACTGCTAAAAAGTGAGAGAGGATATTATTGCTTGTGATACTGTTTCTATATCAAATCTCTTGCATATGGTAAGTATTCCTTTCATGCTTGTTCCTTGCTAAAGATATTCCTGATGTGTAGAGGTACTCTCCTAGGGACGACTGAAAAACTAAATGATACTTCCCAGAGGGTTTTTCTCATGCTGAATACTGTATTTTTATCTCATAAAAATCTCATTTTTATGTTTTTATCTCATTTTTCTTCTTCTCTACTTTTTCCTGTTCTATAGTTTACAGGCTAATTTTCTCTCTTTCCTAAAGTTCTTCTTGCTATGGGTCTTTTCATTATTCCTGTAAGCTTTAAACAGTGCTGTGTATGACTTTGCTGCAGCTTAGGACGCTGGGAGACACTTGTACTCCTGCCCTCTGAAGCAGTAGCAGGGGCTTTATTCTGAAACCAGCCTCTTGTGATTGAGTTTGATCATCGCTCTTGTTTTCTTCATTGGCTCTTCTGCTAGAAGCACATTTACAGAATTTCATCCCAGATAATACCTTGCTGCTCTTATTAGTTGCATTTAGTGAATATTAGTTCTAGAGGAAATTAATTATCCTCTGTACTTTACAGACTATGAAGACATAGCAGCCCTACCCTGCTGTGTGAGTTGGATTCAATTGATTTAATTTGTTGTGATTGATAAAGGCTTTACCAGGGTTATGAATTCTTCCTGCACCTGCTTTTGGAATAGGTCTTGTACATGATGCCTCTTTTGTGTTACTGTTATGCTTAAAAGTGGTTTAGAAGAGAAGGAAATACATGAGCTTGTGGCAGCTAAGTGGAAAATCTAGGGCCTAACACCCATTTTTGGCCTGAACTTTTAACCATGCTTTTAACTTCCCTGTGTTCTGCAGGTGGTCAGCAGTTCTGAAAGGCTCTGCACCCTCAAGGTGCCCTTGTATAGCACAGTGACACAATTCCTGTGCACGGTGATGTGATTCCTCCCCAGCTGCAGCTGAATGAGACCCCAGGTGATGAAGCAAACAAAGACTTACTCTGCCCACAAGGTATCCAGTTCAGGACACACCACCAAATGTTAAACATAGTGGCATGGTGATACACATGGAGGAAGGTGATCTGGCTGCTTTTCTTTCTCAGTACAAAGAAGATAGTGTCCATGAATTCAATTACTTTGGAAAAATAATACCACCACAGCACCTTGGCTACCTGTACAAGCAAGAACAAAGGAGCAGGAGATCAATATCTGTCCACACAAGTGCTTAAATATTACTGTACTTCTTCACTCTCTAAGCATCCAACTCCCGAAAGGCATTAATGTGCCATTGAGGAGAAGCACAAGCTCTGGCTTCAATTTTATTTTGCTTTTCAATAAAGCAGTTCTGTAAAAAACCACATGTCTTTTATGCAACTGTATAAATATACAATTATTAACATATAATTTAAGAAATACAAACTTTGGGGAGGGGTTTTCTAATTGTTCAATTTCATTTTTCAAAGATACAGTTTTGTGGGTGGGTTCTTGTTTTATTTTGGGTGGTTTTGTTGGTGTTTTTTTGTTTGTTTTTAAAAGGGTGTTACCATTTTCTTGACACTGAACAGATTTTGCTGCCAGATTCTTCTTTTGAAAAATCTAAATTTGATACTTGATACAATGAAATATATCCTCCTCTAGAGTAGAGACATTTTACCTGAGCTCAGGATATGCCCTAGGACAGTTAAAGATGGTTAAAACAGAAAGAAAAAAAACCTTTTTTTTAGGGGAAAATGTACGTAACTGACTTTTTCCTTGCGATAGCTCAGACAAATTTTGAGAGTTGGGGAAAATGATATATGTTAGCCAATCTTTCTGTCATTGAGCTCTAATGTCATCTGGAAAGTAAACCTGATGTGGGGAATATCAGAGGTTTAATACATGGAATTGCTGTGATGCAGAAGTAAGGGCTGAAACTACAAATGAGCCAAGCCAGCAAAATGTCTACGAACTTTTCTAGAATTTATAGTTGGGCTTAAATCCATTTCCAGCTTTTCTCCAACAAGAGTTACATTTTAATGACTGATTTTTGTTCAAAGTATGTAATTCTCAGTTTTAAGAGTCAGATAACACTGTTTTGACTATGGGTCTTGATACATGGCTTTTCAAAATGCTTCCTGCCACTTCAAGGATGTATCTCTGTTGGATCAAACATGTAACACTTCTTGTTTTCTACCAGTTGTTGGGCAACCTGATTAAAACTTTCATGTTGGAGATGTTACTGACAGCATCCTTTAGACTGCCATGAATGCAGAGGTGGTGTACTGGGGATGTGGAGGGAATGGATGCTGAGGGCTGAGCTGTTTGTCTCTCACCCGGATATCAGCCTCCCCTGCGCTGTGGAGGTTCTGGCACTGCAAGTTGTAGCCGCCTTCCCATGTGGCAAGGATGAGCTGGAACAGAAGACAGAGGAATTACGTTCATGAACAGATGGATCTCTTTCCCCCCTGCAATTGTTCTGTCCTTATTGGTAGGTTCCCACTCCTTCTTTAAGCTGATGCTCTTGAACCAGACAACTTGCTAATATCTTGTATTTTGAAAGGGGAAAGGCATCAGTTAAGCTGGAGATACGAAATGATGAGTTTCTTCTCTTTCTCGGGCTTTAGAGCCTTCAAGGCATCCATTAAAATTTCTCATTACTTAATGCATCTCCAAAGCAAACACTGGAATGTTGTATCACTGTTCTGAAGCAGTAAGAACAGAGCTTAACACAGCTACTTGTGCAGAGCTGTCCTTGGGAAAAATTCCCTGATGCCAAGCAAAGAGAATGCAAAGGCAAAGTAGTGCAATGGGAGAAATATTTCCTAATGCCATACACGTCTCTTTATCCTACACTGTGAAATGCTGGAGGAAGTGAAGGAGAGCGGACACAGTGCTGAAGGGAGGCGTGAACAGGCACACAAGCCATTTCTTGGATTCTGCACATGTCCCACAGGGAAGCACACAGAGCAGTGAAATATCAGAGTGCTGCATTGGGGTGGAGCAGGTTTCTAGAAAACCATATGGTGGTTTTCAATATGGAATATTTTTATAGCAACAGCCACCTAAAGCATTCAGCAGCCCTTTTGGAAGAGGGAGCATCATCTCTTGCCTATAAATGCCATGTAGCAACCATTGATTTTGAAAAGGTCATGCTTATTCTCTAATGAGGGCAAAGTGGGTTTGGGGACAGACTGAGCAACTTGTTCTGGGGTCTGTCTCACCCTCTACAGACACGGCAATGAGCGAAGGTGGGAGAAATGCATTGAAGTGTTATGCTGTAAGCAGAACTGCAAGATGCTGAGAGAAGTGGGTTGCTTTAACTCTGGAGCTACATTCACAGGGATGTGTGTCAGCACAGAAGGGATGATTTTTCCCTCTAGTTCACACTGAAAAGAACTGTCTGTGTTGAATGTGTGACAGTCCATACAAAAGTGAAGGAGAGACATCTTCAGTGATCAAACTGAATTAATTCCTAGAATAAATGTATTAAAAATTATTCTTGATAATATCTCTAGGACTAAAAAGTAGCCTAGAATGCTCAGTATAAATTCACAATAAAATGCATTGAAACATGGACAACCAGGGTCTTCTACTATTCTTCTGAATTCACATTCTGTGATTGTCCCTGTAATTTGAGCCGTCCCTGTTTTAGGTGGCTAAAATAACTGGTAGAAATTGCAGAGACAGATGACAATACAGTAAGTGAGTGTTTTATAGATAACTGATACATAACAATTGAAACAAACATGTTCCTTTACAACCAGCTCACTTTTTCTGCATTGCTGAAGAAACTTAACCTCAAAATTTTCTGCTGCAGTAGGTAAAATGTTGGTTCACAGAAATTTGATAGGAAAACATGCAATTTTAAATATTTTGATTAGTCTATTTTACAACTGTTCCAATTTGTACATAGCTACAGTAGATTGATTTTTGAAAAGTCTCTTTTGCATGTTGTTTTCTAGATGTTTAAGGAGTAAGGGCCAGCTGATTGCCCAGCAGGTCCTGGGGAAAGCCTCAAGGAAGGAAGGTGGTGTCTCACCACATGCCAGGAACTGCAGTCCTTCATGGAGATACTTTGGGGTTATTTTTGGCCTGGATTGATTGATACTGATTTTTTGTTTGCTTATTTTAACCATCTGGTAAGTAGTAGAGTGAACCTTGCCAAAGAACTTTGTTGTGCTTTCACTTCTATATTAAACCTGGTTTTGATGATACCTTTGCCAGTGATTTGTTGAGTGACCTTAAAACACGCGTTTGCCAAAAATTGGTGTAGTCAGCAGGTTTGCAAGCAGTATCACTGACTACTTACAAAAGCATGGAAGAAGTCCAAGTCCTAAGTTCTCAGACAAATGGGCTCAGGATAACTAACATGATTGGAGAGCTGTGGAGGAACATCTAGAAGTTGCTAGGGGCCATATAAAGTCTGGGAAAAAGAAAGTGATTATTTCAAAATGTTAGGCACCTGTCCAGAAGCTGCTTTGCTTATGGAAAAGATCATATTAAAGAGAAACAAGGACTGAGATGGAAAGCAACTGAGTTACTACTGTCCTTCAAAATAGAACAGCTATAGAGACAGGTACACGAGCAATAGAGAGAAATACAAAAGTTGAAGGGGAAAAATTAACCTAATGCTTATGTGGGCTCCAACTCCTCCTGACATTGTGCAGATCAATAAATGAATTGCATCTCCTGAAGACTGGGAGGGTAACATAGGGGATAACAAACCAGGGCTCTGCACCTGGGATGGGACAGCCCTGGTGATGTGTACAGATCAGGGAATGAAAGACACTCCAGGAGAGCAGCCCCATGGAAAGGGACCTGGGGGTCCAGGTTGATGGCAAGTTGAACATGGGCCAGCAGTGCCCTGGCAGCCAGGAGGGCCAAGCCTGTGCTGGTTACATCAGGCACAGCATCACCAGCCAGGCAAGGGAGGGGATTGTCCTGCTCTGCTCTGCTCTGGGGCGGCCTCACCTCCAGTGCTGGGGGCAGTTCTGGGTGCCACAAAATAAGAAATACATTGAGCTATTAGAGAGGAGGGCCATAAGGGTGGTGAAGGGTCTGGAGGGAAGCTGGAGGAGGACCAGCTGAGGTCATTTGGTCTGTTCACTCAGGAGAAGAGGAGACTGAGGGGAGAGCTCATTGCAGGCTACAACATTCTCATGAGGGGAAGAGGAGGGGTAGACATTGATCTCTTTGCTGTGGTAACTAGCAGCAGGACTCAAGGGAATGACCTGAACTTGTATCAGGGGAGTTTTTGGCTGGATATTAGAAAAAGGTTCTTCACTCAGAGGGTGGTTGAGCACTGGAACAGGCTCCTCAGGGAAGTGGTCACAGCACCAAACCTGACTGAGTTCAAGAAATGTTTAGACAACACTCTCAGGCACATAATGTGACTGTTGGGGAGTTGTGTGCAGGCCTGGAGTTGGAGTTAATCATCCTGATGAGTTTCTTCCAACTTGACATATTTTATGAAACTTTCCTGCAAGTGCTAAACAGATGAGCTCAGTAATATCTCAAGGTTTTGGGGTTTGCTTTTTTCCGAAGTATTTAATTAATAGTTTCCATATTGGAAAATAAGATGAGAAAACTTTTAGAGGCTCATAAAGAAAATATTTCTTTTCAACATCACAATTTTAAAATTTGGTAATTAGGAAATCTGCAACTCCTTTCAAATGGTCAGCATGCAAATGGAGGTAAGTTTTGGGGTGAGGCTATCACTCCATCTGCACAGTTTTATTTAATTTCTTTTGTTCATTCTTCCATGATTTTAAAGATGCCAACATTTCCAGATGATTCTGTTTGCTTATTTCCCAGTCATTTTACTTGGCAGAAGAATTTCCTCTGGTTTGTGTCTGCATTTCAAGAGCCAGCAGCTTAGACTGAAGATCTTTTTTGACTTTATTTAACCTCAGTCTTTCACATTAATTTTTCTGCAGCTCAGTATTTCTGTTCTCTGTTGTGGGTGCCTTACATACTACTGTGTCCCCGTCAGGGAAAATAAAAGAATTCACTGTGAGTTTTGACTGCTCTGCTTTGCAGGACAAATTTCAAGATTTCTGGCTAACTGCCTAATTTAAAAAAAAATAAAATTAGTGTAGAAATTTGGAAAGCAAAGAGTACTTTTTAAGGGATCCTGGTGATCCTAGGCCATGACTTTCATATTGGTTATCAATTATATAGAAGGTAAGCAGCTCATCCAGTGGTGCCAAGTGAGCCAGCTGCATATCTAGAACAGAAGCTGGCACCTTGACACAAGACATTTTGGTACCAGGTCTCTTTTTTTGTGACACCACACTCATACATTACTTGTGCTGTTTTCAGTCACACTCCATTTTGTGTACTGAACACTCACAACTCTGCAGAGCTGAAGGTATATTAATAACTCAGAGACGGTGCAAGTGCAGGGTCTATCAAAGAGATGAGAAATCCCCTCTCTCTTTTCAAACACAAATCCTCTCTCTCTAGAAAACAATTCTTTGAATTCTTTGCATTCTTGGCAGCCTATCCTGAAAATAATATTAAAACAAGTATTGTTTGAAGCTATTTGGAAAAAGAGATCACGTAAAGAGCAAAGCGCTGCTTTGTGAAAAATTTCTGCTAAGTAGCAATATCCTGTTAATTAGTAGAATTTTCATATTTTGCTCTTTGCCCTAATATTGTTCTTAAAAGATTCCCGTATTTATACTAATAAATGACTTTTATTCATCTACCTAAGTACGAACAGCATGAGAATTCACACGAGTTGTTTTGCCACATCAGTCCAACTCCTGCCTTATTTTTGTAGAAAGGGAATCAAAGGGTTCAGAATTGAAAGTTGGTTCCTCTGTCAGAAGTTGTAGGGGTGGAGGGTGTGCAGCAGGTACCAAAAGATGATGTAATTCTCTCACCTCACTGAGTAGCAGACTAAGCTCTAAGAGCCCGACCCACAGGCCTGTGCCCTGCTCATTTCAAGTTTTCAACTTCAAAAATCTCACAGCAGTAACTTGTTTTTCTTCTGTTCCCTATAGATAGGCTAGAAAACAAAGTGATGTGATTGTCTGAACACACTTGTGATATTGCCATTTTTACAGATTTCAGGTTCTCTGTGCTCTTTGAGTTGTAGAAAAATCTCTGTGCATGGTTGGACTTTCTCTGAGAGCAAATGCCTAGAAGCAATAAGGTATTCCCCCTTGTCCCAGGGCAGGAGGAAGGCAGAGGCTGAGGCATCAGCACTGGGCTACATCTGGCTGGTGATCAGTCACCAGCAGTGCTCCTCAGGGTCAGTTCTAGGGCCAGTGCTGTTCAATATGCCTGTCAGTATCTGGAGGCACAAAGTGAATGCAGCATTAGCAGCTTTGCTGATGATATGAAACAGGGAGGTGCTGTTGACTCTCTGGAGAGACCAGAGTCCTTGCAGAGAGATGGAGTGGAGCATTGGCAGTCATTAGTGGGATGAAATTTAACAAGTCCACATGCTGAATCTGGCTCCTGGGATGAGTATTGTGGGCACAAGTATGAACTGGGGGAGGAATGGCTGGAGAGCAGCCCTGTGGAAAGGGATCTGGGGCTGCTGGTTGGCAGCAGCTCCATGTGAGCCATCGTGTGCCCTGGCAGCCCCGAGGGCAAATCTCATCCTGGGTGCATCAATCACAGCAAAAGCAGCCATTCAGGAGAGGGGATCATCCCTCTGCATCAGCCTCACCCTGGCACTGTGTGCAGGTCTGGACACACCAGTTAAGAAGGTTGTGGAGATCCTTGAATGTACCAGAGGAGGGCAACAAAGGTGGTGACAGGGCTGGAAGCAAGTCCTGTGAGGAGCAGCTGAGGACTTTGGGCTTTAGTAACTTGGAGAGAAAGAGGCTGAGGGTGACCTCATTGTTCTCTACAGCTTCCTGAGAAGGGGAAGGGGTGAGGGAGGTGCTGAGCTCTACTCCCTGGGATGCAATTATAGGAATGGTTCTAAGCTGCACCAAGGGAAATTTAGACATTAGGAAGCAATTCTTTACTGAGAGGACAGTCAAATCCTAGAAAAGTCTTCCTAGAGACGTGGTCAATGCCCCAAGCCTGTCAATGTTTAAGGGGCATTTGTTCAATGCCCCTAACAGCATGCTTTAACTTTTGATTGTCCCTGAATTGGTAAGGCAGTTGGACTAGGTGCTTACTGTGGCTCCCTTCCATTTGAAATGGTCTATCCAGTACATGGTCTGTCTATATGGAAACAGTTAAGAAGGAAAGCTAAAAACTAATAATGGAGTTAGTATTCAAGTAATTAAAATTCCTCTTAAAAGTTCAGAGTAGGAGTATGAGCACCAGTGTCCTTCTTGTGAAAAAAAACAGGGCAAGATGTCATTATGGGTACGACGTTTTACTGGGTTTTCTGAGGCACTCCAGCCCACAGACCAATTAAAACAACTTGATATGACCATTATTCTCAAGCAACTGAGATCTTACTCAGCTAAGTGAAGGAGACTAATCTATCTATGTAGCACAAAGAACGGCTTAACTTGCAGTGCTGTGAATCACTCCTTACCCTAGGCCACTGGAGGCTTTAGTTAGTCCTTGTGAATAGCAGCTCCTCCCTGGACTTGGATAAAATAGTCCTAAAAGCAGTTACCTGACAGTAACAGGTAACATCTCAAGGAAAAGGAGTCACTCAGGGCAGTGTCCCAGGAAGGAGGAAGAAATTACACTTTCACTTTTATCTTAAATGAATTTTAGAATGGAATGCATGAGAAGATAATCAGCATCTAAAAACAGAGATCAGATTAATAATCACACGTTTTTTCCTTTTTTTTTTTTTTCTTTTAAAGGGAGGAATCAGCTCCCTGCCTGTAACATGGCTCACTTACACAAGCATGCAACATTTGAACTGTCTTCCTATACCCGAGAGGCTGGGGAAAGCACACCACAATGCTACTGAGGCCATCACACTTTTACATGATAACTCAAGGAAAAGAGGAAGGTACCACTAATCATCTTTGACTTGTCATTAAATCAGTCTTAAAAATACGTAGAAAGCTTTAAGGCAGGGTTTTGGGTTTGGGTTTGTTTTTGTTTTTGTTTTTCTGTTTGTTTGTTTGGGGGTTTTTTGTTTGCTTTGTTTTGGGGGTTTTTTGTTTGTTTGTTTGTTTTTGTTTTTGTTTTTTTTTGTTAAAACATTAAATTGTAAAATAATCTGTGAATACTATTTATTGAATAATATCTCTCTATTGAGGTTGGCTGTCTTTAGACAAGACTCCAAGACTTGTGGCATAATCCCAGATTTTAGATGCATAGCTGAGATGCAGAACAGGCTGAGTTTCCAGATTGATGCCCTTGTGCATTGAAGATCTTGGATAAGCTTTAGTCTGGCATGACTAAAACCCTATAGGGAAGCAGTGTGGGCGCAATAGTTCAGCCCAAGACTGGGAGATTCCAGAATGTCCCAGCCCAGCCACTTGGTTAGTGCCATGGTTTCCCCAAAAGTAAAAACTTAATGGAGGTGTTGAATAGGAAACACTCCACAAGATTTATCACAGGTGAAATATTTTGTTGTTCCTCTTTATGATGCATGTGAGATATTTTTCATGGGGACAGAACTGGGGAAAGCGTGCTTTGGGCTACTGCTTGGTGATGCTCTCCAGCTCTCCATGAGACTGGTTAGAGGTCAAAAATTGTGTGCATGGTGTCTCCCCCAAAAGGATGGGCTAATTCTGTAATACAACAACTGGAGTTTGCTATCCTGACCTGCAGTACCTACAGCTGGACCCTTGAATTGTCTCCTCCAACTGGAGCACTGTAGCTAAAAGTATATTGGTTATTCCAGAGTGAAGGAAATACGTGGCCCCATGCTTTCTTCCTGCTTGTAGGTCAGAAAGTTCATAATATGGTGACAAAAATGAGAGCCTCTTCCTAAGGGAAGTTTTGATAATTGTTTGAATTTATTTTTTTTTTATCAACAAAAACTCTTTCAAATGTAAAGCCACACTGGTGAGAAGCTACCAGCCAGTTCCATTAAATAGTCCTTAAGTAAATGCTAGAGAGGGAGCCTGCTAGAAGGATTAGTGAACAAAAGCTTTCAAAATTACTTGAAATCAGTTATGAATGGTAATTACTTTGAGTGTTGCTGTTATCTGGGATGGTGGGATAGGCTAAAAGAAATCCTGTCTAGGCTTGTTTTCCATGAGTCTTTGACTATGTCTTTTCTGAACAGCTCCCCTATCATATTTTGTGATACCAGTGGTGGTATTAGAAGCTTTGCACATGTGTAAAACCTCATCGTATGAAGTTTTATTCTTGATTTCCAATAAGGTTGTACTGAATTCTGTTTGAATGTGCATGAGAGATCCAGAGCTCTGCCTTTTTTGATGATCAGGTTAAATGTTCTACTAAAATGCAGACCTTAGAAAGGTCAGTGTGAAAGACAAGGAGAACACAGAGGATGAAAACTGAGATGTGAGGACAACATACCCAGCTGGAATAACTGCAGGCAAGGACAGCAAAGTCAGCTCCTCAGCTCTCCAAACAAATTATTCGATTAAGATTGAGGTACCTGGTAATTCAACTCTATTCACACAAAGTTCTTACTTGATTACACGAACTGTTTGCTCTTGTCCTTACATTTCACAATGCTTTACAATGCACTCTTGATGACCTTTTGCTCTCTAGGTTTTTCTTTTTCCCACTTCTCCTTTCTTCAAATGATAGAGAAGTGCACCTGATCTCTTCTGGTTTCTCACCTGTACTTTATCTCTTGCTGTCATAAAGTACAAATAGTCTTTCAGTACTAAATACTTGCTTCAAAGGAAGCCTTCACCTCAAGCACTGATGGATGTAGAATCCTTCCATACTTCTGTACTTAACATACCTTTGTCAACTTCTGAACAATTAATGAAGGAGTAAACAATCACAACAATGAAGGACTAAGTAATTTATCACAATCTTACAAAAAAAAAAAGAAAAAAAAGAAAAAACCTAAACAAAATCAAAACAAAACAAACACCAAAAGCAAGATTATGTTGAAGTTGGATTTCTAAAGTAAAATTCCTGGACAGCTCAAATTGGTTGGGATCTTTTTCACCTTTCCCCATCATTGCACTGTTAAAGCTTTACTTAGAACTTATGCTACACAAACTTCATCTTTTTAACATTTGTACAGATAGGAGACAAATCTTTCTGATGTGAGCTGTTATAATGATGGAACAAAACAGAGTTTACGTGCTCCTTCTATTTTTTATTTGTTCCTTTTGTTTTGCCCTGCTATGCCTAATTCAGGCATTATACTTTCTAGCAATATGTGAGATATAATCTCAATTGCAGTGTGTAGGGCTAAAAGTGGTGGCTGATGGATCTGATCATTCTGGCACTCCTGTGAATCCACACACCATCTGGGCATCTATGAATATGCAAGTTATAGCTATAATTCAGAAACTGGACTCAATGAGGGATGAATTCTCAGCCCCTAGAAACAGCTGAAGTGCAGTTGATTTACTGATTTTTTTTTATTTATTTAATCCTGCAAGGTAGAAGAGCTTTTCTGGCTCCTCTAGAAAGGTTAATGCACTTGGCAGGCAATACTTTTGAATTCTGCTCTTTTTCCCTTTCCTCTGAAACGAGGGGTCCTCACATGCAGGTCCTGCTTCCCCACATGGATGTGGTTGCTTGCTTACAAATCCCATGGATTTGTAATAAGTCTGAGGAGCTACCTGGGGATACAGGCAGCTTGAGACATCACGCCACCCCTCTGCTAATGAGACATATCTCTAGATCTCCTTTTTAATCTGCCCCAAATGGTGCTAGTGTCCTGGTTTTCTCAGTGCCTGATCAACAGAAGGACTTGGGTGAGACCTTGATGACCAGCTGAGATTTGATTTAAATAGGGCAGAGGTGATACTGCTGGGGAAAGCAGCCTAAGACCACGGCAGAGATTATGTCTATTCCTATTAGTGAGAGAGAGTATCCTCACCTGAGTAATTTCAGAATTCAGAGACCAGCACTGGTCTCCTGTGTTTCCAGTTTTAATTTATCACTGAGCTTGTGACAGTTTGGCCTCTGGTGCCTTAAGCTGCATCCCTGAAGTGTGGTTTGTAAGCACATGAAATAGTTCTAAATTATGCAGAGATGTGATAGTTTTTCACAGGAAGTTTGTTTACTTTTCATACTTGGTAATTTTAGTATCTAAAACAAAGATTTTGTAGAGAAAAGGCATATATTTCTTAATGGAAATTGTTAAACAAGTTTTTGTTTTTGTTAAAATAAAAAGGTGGTGGCTGTTTTTCCATATGATTTGACAATGCTGGATCAGTAGAGTTGATCTGGGTCTATGAGCACTTACTGGTACAGAAAAGTACACAACAATAACAAATTTCTGATGCAGTGGTAGCAGCAAGGGTAGAAGGAATTGTCTTCTGCCTCCTCAGCAGCCCAACTGCAGCCTGCCCAGCTTAAGCACAGGACTTGTGTTTAAGTTTCAGGTACTTGAAAAAAACATGCCCCAAACCCAAGTGCCAACTTCTCCATCATATTCAGCTGGGGAAGGTAAGTGCCCTTGACAACTCCAGGAAAATCTATCTGTCTAGCTCAGAAGTCTAAATAAAGGCCTAACAAGCTGCCCTTCTGGGAGGCCTTCAGAGGCACGTAACTCTTTGTTGACTCAAAATTTTTGAGTAGGATGAGGGCAGCTGGGTAGAGCTGTTTATCTTCAGACTTTGTCCTTCGGGGATCATAGGGGTATCTGACATTATGCTAATGGCACATCTTAGAGTTGTCCTGGAGCTGTTCCTCCAAGTACTTTGCGGATTGGTTGACCTCAAAGCTCAGAGATAAAATCGGCTCCCAGAAAGTTCAAGCCCACGGTGCAGTGCATGGAGCTCTGGCTCAAGAGAGGAATCTGCCCTTGGAGGTTTAAAAACCAGTCCTTTTGTTATGACTCTTTGCTGTAACCTTTGTCTTCTTGCCTTGAGGTTGCACAAATCAACTGTCATGAAGAGCCAACTATGATTAGTCAGGAGATGAGGGTGAGGAGATGAAGAATTGAAGTACAGGTACCCCCATCATGAGGTTTGGCATGTTTCTCATTAAATCCATCTCATGGTTCAGGCTGTATTTGGAGATACACCCTTTCTTGTGAATGAAATACTTTTTTCTTTTGAATGTCTAAGAAGCAACCCCTACAATCTGGAGCTGTTGCAAAAAATGTTGTGTGGCACCTTATAAACACAACAAAGAAAGATGGTTGGTTACGGGGGTTTCTTTTGGTGGGGTAAGGGGGGAATATGGTTTATCTCTACTGTAGAGTTTCTTATTTTGTGATTTATCCTCAATACAGGACCAGAGGAGTTTAGATGCAGTGAGAAGATGGAGGAATAAAACAACTGTTGTAGATGTGTCTAACCAGGAATTGATCCCGAATCTCAGTCACTTGAAGGATCAACTGTGTTTACATAAGGAACCACTGTGCAGAATGTGCTAAATATAGGTAACTCTTGCCTTAAAGAGCTTACTGTCCACAAAAGACAGAGAGAATAAGGGGCATAGAGAGAAGCTTTGGAAACTGGACATTTTGAAATTTTGATACACTATGCCTTATTTAGTACTGAAGATGATTTCTGCTCTCCTGTTTGCCTGTTTTTCTTCAGCAGGGATGTGCAGGCTACCCCAGGCAGGACTGCAAGTCTTAACTTCCATTCTGTTCCATAACAGGAGAAGCTGTGATAGGAGCCAGGGAAGTAGACTAAGAGAAAATACAGAGCCAGTATGATGGAAATTTGTTTTGTACAGTGAAAAACCAGCCTGGCTGGTAGTCCAGAGCTAAGAGTGAAATCTACAGTAGAACAGCTGGCAGTGCAGATCAGCCTTCATGTTCCCCAGGTTCCCAAATTTGCAGAACGAGGAGCTGTGAGCTGGCACTGCCAGCCATGCCCAGCTGCAATCTGGGAGGTGTAAATCAGCAGCCTCCAGCCTCAGAATTAGGGTCTCAAGGGACTCATCTGAGGACTAAGGCAACTCAGACACTGTCTGCAGCAAATTAGCCTCAGGAAGGACAGAGCAGGAAGGCAGCTGAACAAGAGGTGGCTAAATACAGCTCCTACCAGGATGTGAAGGTGGCTAAAACCAAATTTGCATCATTCATGCAAATGAGACCTGCTGAAATTTTCTTTGTTCTCCCATTTATTTACTTGTGGCAGGCCAAATTAGACTGGAAGGGAGAGGGGGCAGCAGTATTGTTTTCTGTTCAGTTAATCCTTTTTGCTGAGTCCTGCTACTACAGCCAGTTATCTGTATACCTTCAAGCAAAATGGGGATTTAAACATCAAAGTACTAATTTAAATTCTGGAGAACAATCATTGTGGAGTCATCAAACCTTCCAGCAATTGTGCCGGTTTCTCCTTTGCTCTAAACCTTATCCTGCACTCCCAGACACCCACATCAGCCTCTGAAGCCAGCTGGAGCACTGACCAGGATAAAGCTCTGTGTAACACAATCAGTCCTTCCCACAGGGCACAAACCTTCCTCAGCCATTTGACCATACCAGTCACTTGGTTTTTAGCTCAAATTAATTTAAAACTTGAAATCTTTGGGGTTCCTGTTTGGCTTCTGGAAAGTTTCTTGTCCAACCGACAGAATAAGGTGAAAACTGTGGCCAAGGGCCTTGGGAGTGAGAATGCCATGAGGTTGTGCAGGCAAAGAAGCAGTGTCAGGCCACACCATGAAACCAAGCCAAGGCTTCTCATGCCTGGGATCTCACATTTTCAGACAAAAAAAAAATAAAAATATTTTGTGGGTTTTGTCTTCTAGTGTTTGTTTTTAAGCGCCACAAATAATGTATGTTAACACCTTAATATTAAAAGTACCGCAGTTATCAAAAGGCTGAGAATTGGGAGCTCCCAAAAAATATCCAAATATTTTTGGCTTCTGTTTCCCTCTGGAGAGGCAAAACCACACGTGTCTGCTGAGGGGTACTGCTTGAATCCTCTGCTGTTGCAAAATCATCAGATGGATTCAAACCTCTCTTCTGGTTCTAAATGGATCCTGAATTATATGAGCATGTTCCTTCCTGATAAGTACTTGGGAAATAATCTGTGTGACCATATTCAGCCTCCAAGCCCTACAGCCCTTGCTTTTGGATGAAGTGGTAAGTTGTTAACATCTGTCTTTTACTGTCTGACTATACGAGGAAAGCTTCTTAGTCACAAGAGCAGAAAAATAACACTGAATTGCCAGTACTATAAATAAATCAGTACTTGCTTTCATCTATAAATCTGTTCACTTTTAAGCATGGGCCTGGAAAAATCATTCCACGGATGGTCATATGAACAAAACCCAATCTATGGCATTTTCGTGGGTGATGAAGAACAAGACACAGGCACATTTGAGCTGAGTGACTGTGGCAGATTCAAATTTATGCCTGTGGACATGATCCTGGCAGCAAAGAGCTGTCCCCAGGTGTGGACTGCAGCTCAGAAAGGACAATCAAAACATGCCAAGGTCTAAGATGGAAAGGGACTCTCTGATATTAAATTTATTTTGCTGTTGGTTTTAATTTTCCTAGCAAAACCACCAAAGATATTTCTGCTAAAAACTTTATCTTGGTCAGCTTTCTCATCCATGCTGCATGGAAGAGCACTTACCTCTATGAGCATGTAGAAGGAGAGCAGTGTGATGCCCAGGTTGTACACGATGAGGTGGGGCCTGAGAGAGAAAGGAGGCCTGTTCTTCATGAACTTGTTGCCCAGCCATATGCAGAGTAGATATGCTCCAGTAAGGAAAAACGTGGGAAGGTAAGAGTCCAAAAGGAACCATCCTCTAACCCTGGTGTCTGAAATACAGAAATATAGGGAGCAGGCAATTAAGAAAGCTAGGGTAAAGTATTGCTAAAATAAGGCAGAACATACCATGAAAAGAATCTGCTAAAAGTGTGAGATGGAATCAGCCATTCTTTCCTCACAAGAGCTATCCACTGCTTTCAGCTCACCAAAACTGCATGCTAAGCCTCAGAGAATGTCAGCTGAAAACTGAATGGAATTCCCTAATAATTTAAGGTCACTTAAATTACCCCACCTTAATAGTAAAGAGAAAATGAAAGGGAAAACACTATGCTTATATGCTTTAAAAAATTAATTTGATGTTTTAACTTAATATTTATTTAAATGCTATTTTAATCTGCTCAATGGACAGTTTGCAGATTGTATTAAATACAGAGTATGCAGGTAAAGTTGCCAGTTCACTTTTATTTTAATTATTTTAATTCTGCATTTACCAAACAAATAGGAAAGTATATGATATTGGCTAGAAAATGTTCATATAAGGGGAGGACTTTTCCAAAACATTAAATATGAAAAGTAAGTGGCAAACTTTTACTTTGATGGTTATCAAATATTTTTGGCTTGGCAAGGGCTTGCTTTCTCACTGTTTCTGTCCCACTTGCCTGGTCCTGAAATGAAATATTAAGGTCAAATCCTGCTTGCCTTATTCACACAAGTAATCCCATTGGCAGTAATCAGATAGTTCAGTGTATATGAGCAAAGCCTAATCCCAGATGCCAAGCTGGAGGCACTGCTTTGTTGTCATATTAGCAACTGGATGTCATGAGCAAAAGGAATGTGCTTTCTTTTATTTTTTCTTTTTCAAGATGGAGCAAGATCTAGAGTTAATTTTCCACAGCAACATTCTTCAGCCATTTACCTATGGAAAGAACAAGGGGGCATCATAGATAGGTTTTAGAAAGACTTATGGAGTAAGTGAAGAGTGAAGTAAGTCAATGAGGAGCGATTGTGCAGGTCTCACAAAAAGTAGTTCTTTCTGCTCTTAGAAAGACATTTTTGCTCTTGGAAAATATTTTAAACTACTTAGATTATTTTTTTACAAAGGTCAAGATTTTGTTAAAAATTGTAAAAGAAAAGCTACTCAGAGTGTAGGGAAAAAAATTTTACTGTTTTTTTGCCTGTGTTGAATTTGGAAAAGACTGGGCAATGGATGATGCTCAAAGCAAATGTGCCCAAACCTTTAGTAATTGATGGCAATTTTGCTGTACTGTATCCTTTCCAACAAATCTTCCTCAGAAATACATGCATACAGCTGTATGTAAAGTGAAATTTTAAGTATGTAAGAGTAATCTGCATATAAGCCAGGCTTTGAACACCAGCTTTCTTTCTCATTACATTTTTCCTCTGCTTCCCCCCTTGCTTCCATCACAGTGGCTGTAACATTCATCTGTTGAATTTGGATACCACAAGGGATGTTAGCACTTTCGCTAGAAACACTTTCAATGAGGTCACCACTACCATGGAAATACAATGCTCTCCTGCTTTTGACTCCTCCTTTTGGACTCCCAAAAACCTCTAGGAGCAGAGGTATAGGATTGAAGCAGTCACAATAACACAATCCTTCCTTTTATGGCTGGAACGCCTGCTGTCTGTCTTCAGATCTCAATGGTTATTTGGATCACCTAAGTGTGAGAAAGAAACACTTCCAACAATCTCTTAAAGCTCACAAGCACTGAAATGAATGTTTTAGAGGTGATCCTGCTCCCTTATAGGCTCTCAACATGACACACGAGTCATAGGACAGGTAAAGGTTGAGTGTTTAAGTGTTGATGTCTTAGCATTGTGTGTTTCAGGAGCATAAGGATTTAATTCATTTAATTGGTATCCTAAATGAAAATGTAGAAAGCAGTTATGTCAGCAAGTCTGCTATCTAAGGAAAGGTCTCCCATCTGAGGATTGCAACATTGGGTGCATAAAGGTTACATGCACAAAGACAAACAAGCATCAGTAGATAGCAAACCTGCATATTTGCTCAAAGAGGAAAAGTATTTGGAAGAGTTCACAATACAAATGAAACTACACAGAATGAATTCTGCCCCAGTATGCTCTCAGAAAGTTTTCATTCTGCTGTGAGTGGCCACAAGCATGTGGGCTGATCCACACAAAAGCAGAAATCGTGAGCTTGTTCAGGTCAGAATGTCAGGTATTTTTAAGTTCTATAGTATTCCAGTTTCAAGAGAAATTGTTACAACATGAAGTCTTGCTGAATATTTCCCACCACGACCTCAATACCTTAAAGAGTAAGAGTTGCTGGCAGAAAGTGGTTTATAAAGGGCAGCCAAGGAATGTGACTCTTTTGTTTCCACTTCCACTTATCCCTGAATGACTAGTGGAGGGAAGTTTTTATGTGTCAGGAAGAGGGAGGAGAGGGAATGTATTTCAAAAGAAGTTATCAGAAGAATGAGAGATGAAAAACATTTTTGTTGACCGACAGTAAAATCCCCGTGTTCAAGTACTATAAAGGTACACTGTCAATAGGAGAAAGGATTATTTTTACAGTATTGAACTTGCACAGCATCTGAAATTGAGACCAGAGCAGTGAATAAAGTCACAGTGGGAAAGCACTGGGCTACAGCAGGGGAAGGAGCAGGCGCCCACAAGCTCTGATCGCTCTGTGAATAAGCTCATTCACGGTCACTGGCCATGATATGCCAAACACTTGGGGTGAAATCTTGGCTCCTTTGAAATGAGTGGCAGGCCTCCTAGGCTCTTTAAAGGTATCAGGCTTTTATCAATGAGGTTTAGAAACATTTTGATTCAAGTTTCTGTACAGCTTTGGCCAGTCAGAGTCTGAGTAGATTCAGTCCTTTTTAGGTGCAGAGGGTAGGTGGGTTTGCCCCAGTGCCTCGCTACTGATCGTAGTCAATTAAGGAAAACGGCTTTTTACTTTATCATAACTTTAACAAAACACATCTCTTCTTGACCACCTCTATTTCTTTCACAGATAAAACAAGCAGCCAGTTAATTAGATTTAGCTCCTGCAGTTCAGTATTACTTAATTTTGCACAACACCAAACAATACTCTGCAGACGAAGAGTGGTCATGGAAAAATGATCTCTTACTGAAGAAAATTGCTATTTCACTTTTTCTCAATTTGCCTTGAGCCTAAGAACAATATTGACCAACACCAAATTGTAAGACCACCCCTTATTAAAAGATGCAACCAATGAGCAGGTTTATGACTGCTGTTTCCTGATCCAAAGGACTTGTTTTGCTAATTCAAAAGCAAACACAGAGATAAATTTGTCTGCAAAGCCCAGCTGACACCAGTGAATGAAGGTAAAAAATACACTGATGTTTATAAATCAAATTCAGATCTCTGACAGTGTGTCCTTCATTCTAGCCAGGGAGTACTGTAGCTTATGTTAACCTGGTGCTCCCAATGTGACAGAGATTGCCTCTGGGAGCTGGAGCACAAGTGGCTTTTTGTCTCCTCCAGTGCCCTCAGACACATCTGGTAATGATGCCAAAGATCTGCATCATGATACAAGCATTTCAGGAGTTACTACCTAAAATATAAACAATAAATAGGGGATTGGTTTTTAAAACAATGGAATCCATCTTGCTGCTGAATTAAGTGTGTAGTGTGGATGAAAATCAGTAGAGAGAAAAAAAAAAGAATGGTTTGTGGGTTTAGATGGTTGGGGAAGCTCTCAAATTCATTATATATTCATCTGTGGGGCCATTTGATTTAAAACTGATTGCAATTTATTGTGAATTATTTATGTGAATTATTTTTGTGAATTATTTATGTGGATAAACACACTGGAGGGAGCTATGCTGTTCAGGAAATGTATGATACTGTGTCATAATACCACCAGTTAAATTAAAGATCAGAGTGAAGAGGCATGGACAAACAAAGCTATCTCCAGCACTGATGTCTGGAGAAGGATGGTGATGTACTTGGCAAGCAATACAAGTAATACTTGTTCAATTGAAGGGCTTTCTAAAAGTCCAAAGGGATGTCTGTGCTATTCAGAATTGGACCAACTATAGCTTATTCAGACAATTTGTCTGGACCAATAAGGAAAGAGGAATGAAAGAGAACATCATGTCCATTTGGAAAAAACAAAACAAAACACCAAAAGCAGTGCTTTTATTCTTCTGATCACATTTCTTTGTTAATATTAAAAAGTACTATTGTAGAAGCCATTAAAAAAACCTAATCTGCTTTAACCACTTCTGCTGCATTTCCCAAGCTGTTTAGTGTTTCCTCACTGGAAATCTTTATTTCAACCTTCACATCTACAGTAGACATGACGGAAAAGATTTTGCAGCCAGCCAGCCAGCTAAGAAAAATGAGAATTTCTTGGGTTCATTACATCTTTCCCGTTTCCTTCCGATTAAGCATGAATTGTTTCTGTGACATGGAATCCATAAGGAAATATCCATCCACATGAGCAGCAGTTCTGGATTTAGCATGGTAAAAATTAGCAAGGCAATTTCTGAGGTTAAACTCAGCCTATCAACAGCAAGATGGCCTTGCAGGAACCTACTCTGAAGTCGGTGCCCTGTCTAAGCTCCTGTCTCACCCCTTTCTTGCATTTGCTTGGCTCTCTTAACCCTCACTTTGATGCTTCATCCTCGCCTGCAGTCCTATTTCTGGTTTGGGGTTTTTTTTACCTACTTGTTTCAATCCTAGCAAAGCATGAGCCACCTCCAAGCTACAATTATTTAAGTAACTCTTGTCCAAACTGTTCCAGAAAGCAGTAATAGGAAGCCAAAAGATGTATCTGTTCTCCCACCCAGTCTGTTGGTTTATTGAAATTTTGGATGTGATCCTTCAGGTTGCTTTTGCTCCAAGCATCCTTCTGAATTAGGCAATTTAATAAACAGCTGGACCAAACAAACTGGATTATGAATGACAATCAGTCCCAAAACAGATCTTCGATTTTCAGAAAGATCCAGATTTTTTATTCCATGTTAGGATGTAAAACTGAATTTCTTTGATATTCTCAGAAACAAAGGAATCCCAAATCATTGCATTGATAGATTTCCTACAATAATGGAACAGATAATACTACTGATTCTGCCTAGTTTACATTTTTCAATAAGAAGTTACTAATCAAATTTATTAGAAGTTTTTTGGGTAGTATCTGTAGAAGTATTATTTCCTTAAAGTGCTGTAAGTGGAGCAGCTTACCTCGGGGTCCAAACATATAGTCCACAAATTCATTTACTTCCCGGTCAAAAGCTTTCAGGGTCTCCTAAAAAATATGGAAAAGGACATGTGACAAAGACATTTTCTCAGGGTCACAGGGAGAATACAATTTTTAAAAAATTCCAATGAACTTGTAAAAAAATTGTCACTCCCAAGTATTTCCAAAGTACGCAACAACAAGTGCACTGAAAAAACTCCAAACCTCTTTCAAAATTAATTTAGGGCAGATTGTGGTGTAGATATCAATACAGGCCTTGTTGATGGAAACTCTCCAAACCAGAATTCTTTAGGAAGGGAAATTAAAGTTGTACAAATGAAAACCAGCAAGTATCACACATAAAACCATCTGTGACTGGTGTAGTTTTCACTCTGATACTTATCTGATACACTTCTTCAACTGAATATCTCAATGCTTTACACTTAAAGATGAAATCTTTAAGTGATTTAAGTGCAGGTAAGCCAACTGAGATTTCTCTAAATTAGGCCCCAAGTTCCTATAAAACAAGCGCTCAAAAGAACCTAGAGGTCCAGTAATGAAGTTCAGGCCATGTAGGGCAGCAGGAAGAGGAGGGTTACATTATAGAGGCTTTGTGTTTTGAGGTCTAAGCCAATGAAGCTGCTAAGCTGGCAAATTTGTGTCTGTTTTTGACTGAGTTGGGAGCTAAGCCATGAACTACACAGTCTTCTCCCAGCTGGATGTGGTGATCTCTCCAAAACATTTCTTCCCATACTCTGGTTCTGGGCAGTGGCTTCCTGCATGCTGGTGCCTGAACAATTCCTTGCCATGACCTGAGGTCAGACAGGTTCTTCCTCTCTTCTTCCCAACAGTGCCCTACTGTGCTTGATTAATTAATTTCAGCACTGAGGAAACACGGCCAGGCTGAGGGGAGACACACAGAGAGATGCTGAGCCTCTCTGCAGGGCAAGAGCTGCTGTGGGTGCGTTTGAATGCCAGGTATCTCCACACCAGCCTGGACTGCAGACACCATTCAAAGATTTGCCTTATGAAGAACAACATTTGCACCCTGGAAGGTCCAATCCTGGCCTCTCCATTTTCCTGCTGGGACTGGGTTGTGATCTGGGCAGGGACAAGCTCCTGGCACTCCCAAGCCACTTCCTTGGGTTTCTTACACTCTTGATTTTGGTCCTCAGATTGTTCAAAGTGGACAGATTTTGTGTGAACATTGGCAATGAGAGGTTCTTTCAGCACCTTAGGCTGTAAACCTCTGTCCCTGCAAGATGCTGCTGCATTAATGTTTTCTTGGAGAAAAACCCAACAAAACCCCCAACACTAAAAGTATATATTTTTCTAAAACAAACAAACAAACAAAAAAAAAAAACCTCAACAAAAAAAAGTAAAATAAAAAGAAGAAAAAAAAGAAAAAACTTTAAAAAAAAGAAAAAAAGAGGATTTGCTCAAAGGAAACTGATGATTCATGGTACAAAAAGGTTTCTCATACTTCACAGCACTGAGGAAACTAAACTAGCTTTTAGAAAAGTGTCCTGGCTACAGCCCATAAAGAAAGGTCTTTTCTGAATTTCAGACAATTACTTTAACAGCCTAATGATGTCTTCTGTCACAGGAGGTGACTCAATTTTCAGGTGTGGGACCTGTGCAAAAATCTGCTTCCATTTTTATCTCCTTGAGCTATGCAGCAGTTCTGTTATTATTTCATGACAATGATACTCCCTTTTGGGAAATGCCATGCTGCTGTTTGTCTGTGATGTGCCCACCTGCTGCATTAATTTGAAACAGACCTAGTCCTGTGCTTAATGGTTTTGTAGTTACACTTAACAGACTGCTTTGGAAAAAATACTGTAATGGATTTGAATGACTTGTAGGAATGAGCATGCAAAGTTATTTGCTTTCATGCTTACATTACATAAACAATTCTTACATGTCCAGAACAAAGTAAAAGACCATATATATTCCTTTTATAATAAAACACTGCAGACAAACCTATTCTCAGCTGCATTGAAATGGAAATTAGGTACTGAATGCTTCTAACAGTTAGATGGAGGTAGAATTAAGAAGGAAGGGCAGAATAAAAGAAAATAATCAGAATTGTTTAGGTTGGAAAAGACTTTTAGATCATTGAGTCCAACTGCAAACTAGCAACTCCACCACTAGACCATGTCCCTGACTGTCGCATCTACATGTCTTTTAAATACCTCCAGGGATAGTGACAAAATCACTTCTCTGGTCAGACTGTTCTAGAGCTTAACAACCCCTTCAATAAAGAAATTTTTCCTAACACCTAATCTAAATGTCCTCTGGCACAATTAGAGGCCACTGCCTCCTGTCCTGTCACTTGTTACCTGGGAGAAGAGGCTGATCCCCATCTGGCTACACCTCCTTTCAGGCAACTGAAGAGAGTTATAGGGTCTCCCCTGAGTCTCCTTTTCTTCAGGTTAAACATCCCCAGCTCCCTCAGCTTCTCCTTATAGAACTTGTGTTCCAGACCCTTCCCCAGCTCCATTGCCAATCTCTGGACATGCTCCAGCCCTTCACTGTCATCTTTGTGGTGAGGGGCCCAAAACTGAACACAGCACTCAAGGTGTGACCTCACCAGTGCCCAGTACAGAGGAAAAATCGCAGCCCTGTTCCTGCTGGCCACACTATTGCTGATCCAGGCCAGGATGCCCTTGGCCTCCTTGGCCACAGGGCACTCTGGTAGCTCTCATTCCACCGACTGTCAGCTGGACTAGGTCCTTTTCCACAGGGCAGCTCTCCAGCCCCTCTGCCTTGCTGGACCTCACACCATGGCCTCAACCCATCGTTTCAGCCTGTCCAGATCTTTCTGCAGGGCTTTCCCACCCTCAAGCACATCAACACTTCTGCCCAACACAGCCTACTCTCTTCATTGGTCCAGCTTGCAACCTCTTGCACCCGGTTAGGATGAGCAGACAGCTTGATGAATAGATGAGCCAGTCTGAAATTAAATCTACCTCCTTATGGGTGTGCTTAAGTGACACAGAGGGGACTTGTACCAGCTGACAACCCTGTTCCCATCTATCTTAATTAGCACTACAAAAATTTAGTGCCTGGGTTGCTTTCATTGGCAATTAGAGAGTAGAAATTTTTCTAGGAGGTGCAAGAGAGAAACAAATGTTCTTGGAATGTCCCAGCCTTTGCTCCTCTTTCAACAATTTACAGCTTATTTTAGTTTACAGGAAGAAAAATAGAGATTTACAAGATATAGATTTGTCAGATTGTTATAGAAAATGTGTTTGTATATATACCTAAAACTAGTAGTAATAGTTTGGAAAAAAAGTTCTTACTTAAAAAGGTAGGTAATTTTGTGTGACTAGTCTTGTCACCTTCCTGTCAACACTGCTAAAGAGACTGTACTGTATTTCTGGGTTTTAGAACATGTCCTTAATAGTACCTCTGAGCAGATTAGATGCAAATGTCTTGCTCAACATGATCTGTCACATTTCTAAAGAAAAGCAAATAAAACCAGTTGGAACAAATCCATGTGCTCAGACAACCCACTTTTCTCTGGCAAATCACTGTAATATTCTTTATCAACGAAGGTATTTGGGTTACAAAGCTAAAGATTAACGTGTCTTTCATGTTGTTTCTTCTTTTGTACAGGACATTGCTCTCGGTATCAGCATAGTATATTCCTTGGCAGGATTTTGGACAGATTTTTGAAAGATCTATTTACCTAAACCTATTAAAAAGACAGTAGGTTATCTCATCAAATCAAATTACCCAAATGGAAAGATCAGGAGGGAGCATAAAATCAATCATGACAAAGCAACAGAGATCTCTCGAATGAGATATTTCAGTACTTTTGAACAGAAATGTAAGTGAACAGGTAGCACAGTGCACAAATGTGAATCAGTTTTCATGCCATTGTACCTAAAGCACAATTTCAAAGTCACCAGATATGTAAAAAATAGATCTCTTCTTGTTATATGTTTATATATCTTTGTCAATACTGGTATTCAATCAGAGACCCATGTCTAGCATTTTTCTAATAGTTTTAGCAAAAGTAGTATAAGCTAAGGAAAAATTAGGTAAATGCTATCTAAACAGTGCAGATAACAAAATAACTTTGTTTTTTCAGAAACACCTTTGATTTCTCAAAATACCAATGATCTATCATTAGGCATTATTTATTGCCCAGTGAAAACACTACCTCAAGTGATTTAGGCTTCTTTTTATATAGTTTTATAACCAAACTATCTGTATCCAACAGAAACATGAAAAAATTTCTGAAATAAACTACTTACAGATGAGTAAATTGCATTCAATCTCACTTATGCTATCTGGAAACCTTTAGTACTACTGTTGGTTTGTTTGTTGGGTTTTTGGGGTTTTTTGTGGGTTTTTTTAATTCAAAAGCCTTGAATGTCATTCAGTGCCTCAAAAATCCTAGATATTTTGTTGCTTTTTCTTACACAGCTACACAGAAATTAGAATATTCTGTACAAAACAAGATCTCATTTCAGACTTCAAAGAAAAAATGGAAATGGGTGCCAGCTTCTGCTCTCTGATACAGCTCCTGGAAGTAACCATGATATTTTATGCTACTCCAACAGAAAATACATATACTAAATATATGATGATTTTTATTATTTAAATGGCAATTTTTCCTTGATTCCCCAAAGAGTTCTGCTCTGTACACAGTGAGAAGTGCTGGAGTTAATCCAAATTTATCAGCACATTTAAAGAAACTGATCTTAGATACCACTGTGCATATATTTAAATATACAAATATTAAAGAAGATTTTGTAAATGGTAGTGTTTGCTCTAGAATGACTGAAATAGTGGACAAAATGAAGCAAAGTTGAGTCCAACTCAGAACTGCTTATAGATTAAATTGTTCAGCTTTTTACTGCTCGAAGCATTTACAATTACTCCCAAACAAAGATGTACAATGGGGGACAATTTTCCATCACAGATTGCTTCAGACAACCTTCTAAGGTCTTGTCATCTTTACCTTCTATGATTTATGTGTTATATTTGTAGTAGAAACATATGTAAAAAAATCCCAAAATAAAGCACTCAGGGATTTATGTGTGAACTGCAGAGAAAGTTGAAGCTGAGGGCACAAAGGTAAGCCAGACGTTGCTGTGAATTACGTTATACAAGAAGGGAGATATTCAATGAAATGGGGAGGCAGGACATCCAGGAGCTGGCAATAAACTGCTGCTTTGTGTAATTTATGCTTAATACATGGATCTCACTGCTAGACAATCTCACTGAGAGTAGGAACAAGCTGGAGTGAGCTTGTGAAAGAAACACAACTAGCTGGGGCATGAGACTGCTGCTATGTCCCATGGATGTACTGGCAGGGATGGAGGGAAGGAAGAAAATAGCTAGAAGAGACATTATCTTTGATCTTTATTAGCATTTTAGATTAATCACTCGAAGAGATAGAAACTGGAGTCCTTACATGACACAGTAATTTCTGTGTCCCACATTCTGGGACGTTCTCTCCACTCCTGTGGCTGACCAAGATTAGGGGCTGTGCCACAAAAGCCTTACCCAGCAGAGTGGTGCCAGAACTCCTGGAAGAAGCACAGCCCTCTGTGGCAACCTGGGCTGGCTAGAGGCCTCTTTTGCTGACATAAGATGGATCCAAGGGAGATTTTTTTGCTGCTGTAGCAATCTCACTGCCTGAATCCCTTCACCTCTCCTTCAGAGGCACATAATTTGGTGAGATAGAAGTGGCTGAAGCTAAGGGAATTGAGGGAAGTTCTGCTAGTGGTCTGGGTCCAGAGAGCTGCCTATATTGGTAATGCTCCTTTGCAGAAAATAGCCAAGAATAGCTAAGAAATGAACTACGTGTGAACTACTCTGTCTAAATATGTAGATTCTTTTAGAATTCCAAGAAAAGAGTGAGCTGTATCTTTGTTTTGGAAATGCAAGCTGAGTAATGCATTTTAATGTAATGCAAAAATCTCTGAAAAAATATAGTATGGTGGAAAAAAAATCAACAAAAGAAGGCTGTTCCAGCTTTTGCGCAGAAAAAAAAAAAAAAAAAAAAGAATGGTTTTTGTATGTTTCTTTTCCCTTCCTGTTTCTTCTACAGGCTTTCACATTAAACAGTAAGCACTCCAAGAAAGAAAGATGTTACTGTGGTCAGTAAATTATTTCTAAAATTTCAAGAGCAGCTTTGAAGGTAGCATAGAAAAGTATTGCCTACATTTAAGAAACATACAGTAGGTTTTAGTGAGAGTCATGTCTGGTTGGAAAAACTTTATTTGATTTTCAATGGTTTTCAACCAGATCATATTTTACTCCTATTAATTTTTCATACTATGCAATAGATTATTCATTCCACTGCTAAAGCTTGCATGCATATGGGCAACTGTCTGGATACCTTCCCAGTTGATATTACCAAATTCAGCACTTTTTGAGACATTTTTTTGCAATTGAGGGTTATTTTTTTGCTTGTACTTGGAAATGACTGACTGCAGGTTGGCAGAGGCTGGTACCTTGCAGGTCTGCCTGTTATCTGACAAAGAAAATTGGTGGGGGAACTGATTCATCAAATAGGTTGGTTTTCTCTGGAGGGAATGGAGAGCAGCTCTTTGAAGAGGGATTACAGACAGGAGTGCTGAACACCTTCTCTTGTGCTGATTTAATCACCGAAGAGAGAGCTGAGTTGATGATGGTGTTACTGAGAAGGTAGAGATAATGGGAAGGTGGCTTGCAGGTTTTGCCTCAGTAGTTGATCAGGTTACACTACCTGGAGGAAAATGCAGTTTTCAGTGGATTCCTCAACAAGAAGTCTGGCTAGCCATTTCTGCTATAGAAAAAGAATGGATGTGAAGCTTGGTAAGCATGGAAAGACACAACTAAATGTAGGCAGAGGTTTTATCTGGCATTTGAGCTGTCTTAGTGGCTTGACTTCAGATTCTCTAAATTTATTGCTGCCCAGAGAAATTTTACCACAGGGCTTAGCAGTGACTGAAGGGACGCAGGAGGCTGCCGGTAGTATTTGCACCAAATCTGAAGCAGAATATTTGACTGCCTAAATTACGAGGAGCATGCCAAAAGATGCTCCTTACACTGGCAAACTGAATTTAATTTCATCTTCAACTTTAGTTCTGTGTTCTCTCTCCTCAAAAAGATCTCTCAAGAGGTCTGTGGGGTAGTGTTGTGGTGTCTTGATGAGCTCTGAATTCCCAAGGGAGACATGGAATCTCCCTACTCAAGGCACAAATCCTGGGTACCTGGCTCCCTGCACTGTGCAGATGGATGGGCTTGGAGAGGGTACAGGAGCTCCCTTTCTGGAGGGTGGTTACTGAGCAGCTGTGGCTGCCTCCCTCTGATTGCCAGCGGCTGTTTCTGGAGCTGGGTACCTACACAATATTTCCCCTTGCAAACCCAGCCAAGATAAGGAAGCAGTACCTGGATACAAGCAGCAGCCAGCATGCCAGGTGTGCCTGCAATACCTGTGCTCACACCTGCTCTGTCTAATCTGTCAGTGGGCCTCCAGCTTGCATTCTAAATCTGCCCTGAACCTCAGACTGACACTAAACTCTAGAATTCATTTTTCTTCAACTACAGCTCTTGTCTCCCTATGAAAAACTTAAGTATGTGTCTGAGCAGGGACTAGAATCCAGATGTTGAGATAAATTATTTCAGTTCCAATTTTTCCCTTTTCTTTGATGCCGGTGATAGCTGACTACCCTAAAAAATTCAGCAGTTAAGAAAATAATAAAAAGATGTCAGATAGAAGTTCAAGTTAGGTAGAAGAGTAGCTTGACCTCAAAGATCATTTAGTTCCAACCCTCCTACAACAGGCAGGGACCTTCCACTAGACCAGGTTGCTCAAAGAAAAAATCTTTCCTCTTGATAATATGCCTCTGCTCTTTGGGGAGTTAGAAACTGGTATTTTGGCAAACATGCATCTCAACCGAGTTTCTGTGCAGATTCCATGTGTCTCTGGTGAATAATGTCACCTTTATGCTGTTCCATATGTCCACGATATTTTTCTGTGTGTTTCCACACCCAAACCAGACCAGAACATTAAAGCAATAGGAACTGTGGACCTAGCACACATGCCCTGTCACTGCCCAAGGTGGGGAAACAGCAGAGTCAACCAACAGCTCCCACAGGCAGATAGAAGCTACCACAGGAAAGAGCAAGGCCAAAGGAACTTGGCACAGACCACCCCTAACTTAATTCCCATTTTCTGCCAAAGCAGCTGGTGGCCGAAAGCCAGCCCCATCCTTCAGTATCTATTCCTGTGTTATCTTTCCTTCTGGTGAAAGGGAAGCAGATGACTTTGAGTCTTGAAGGTTGAGAAACTTCCACACTTTCCTCTGTGAAGTGTGAGTTTGGGTGGCCTCCACATGAGTCAGAGCACACGCTCTCTTAACAACCTCTCCTTAGGCATCTTACGGCACTCTGAGTGCTGTTCACAAGCAGCATCAAGAGAAACAGTGGCCTACTAAAGGCAGAGCCTTTGCCTTGCCGCCCACGTGGCACTTGTGGGTAAAAATTGTGGGTACAAGTGTTCCCCACCCTGAGGAAGGAGATCCCTTTGAGCTTGCTCATTGTCCCCAAAACAGTGAGCACACACTGCTTCAGGTCTCTGAGCTCTAGGCCTGGCTTTAGCTGCTCACCTCAGAATGGCAAAGTGGCCCAAGGAGACCTGCTGTGCTTGGTCTTTCCAAGCACGGCTGCACCCCATCCTGCTCACAGCTGTAGCCACAGTGCAGGCACAGCTCCACACCAGCTGTAATCCCTCTCATCCACAGCTGCAATATCCAACCTCACTGATGAATTTTTCTTGTTTTTTTCACAGGTGTCTATCTATAGACAACCCTCGCTGCTGGTGCTGCTTGTCTGAAACAACAGCTTAGGGATTGATAAAATTATCCCACACATCAGGGAGATTTGGAAAACACAATGGATGATAACCCAATGCAATGAAATGAAAAAAAATTAAATGTACTTTTGTACCTTTCTCACAGACTGTGATACAAAATGAAGATCAAACTGTAAAAATTTTGCTTTTGTGTTTTCATTCTCTCTTCCTAGCTTACAAAAAAACACCCTGCTTTCTATGTTTTAATTCTCCCTCCAGAAGACTGGGTTTTAACCTGTGATACTGTGAGGTTTCACAAAGAGGGCTCTTATAGATCTCTGAAAATGCCATATTTTAGCCGTAGAGAAGAAGAATGGCAAGCTCTGCCTCGTACTGGCAAATTTATAATAATGCATGATGAAAGCCCATAGCCCAGCACATATTGCTTTAGTGCAGTTACACTTGAGAAGTGAGTTGTGCAACTCTTCACTTGGTGTACAGCTCCTGAAAATGAATTGCCTGGCTTTGGGGATTGCTGCCAAAAGCAGGCACTTTGCAAGCACCTCAGTTCTCTATGACAGGCCTTTGCAACCAGGAGATGCTGGAGGAACACTTTTCTCTCAAGCCTGATCAGTTGTGGGTTGAAGGTTGGTGACTCACACTGGAAATGAGAGTTTGAGCTGTTTTCAGCATACTCCAGACTTTTCCCTTCTGAAAAAAAAAAAGGCTAATATTTAGCTTCCTTCTGCTTTGGGATTTTAAATTTTGCTTAATGAGAGGTCTGTTTCCACTTGGTTTTGTAGTCCTGCTCAGCACTGCACCTGCTCATCCCACACACGGGAATAAGAATAGAGGAATAGCTGCTTTATGGTTTCTGTCAGGAATCAAATCAGCTTAAAACACCATCAATGCCACAGGTGAGAAAGCACTAAGAGGCAGAAACATCTTAGTGAAAACACTAAGTATGTGAGCTATTGCAGACATCTTGTTCTTGTTTCTGAACTTGTTTCACAGTTCAGTCTTTTTTCTGAACTATGCAACCTGTTAGGAGTCATAGAAAATATTAACTGCTCACATAAAATGAGGCAAGAATTTTTTTACCAGTCAGATCCGTTATTGCCTTTGCAAAATTAATCAGCTGTTCAAGCTTTTTTTAAATTATTTTTTAAGTACAAGCAAAAGGAATTTGGAAGATTTCTGCACTAAAATTGCATAGGTTAGAAGAAAAGTGATTTAGGAACCCATTAATATTAACTTATTTTTACAAAACCCTTTCATAACTGAAGTGGTTGAAAGCATTCTGCCTTTTACACATTTTTCATTGCTTGATCTTATCAAAGGCTGAGTCTCACAGTGTCTCCAAGAGAAAAATCCCCTTTCTTGAATTACTGTTTGCATGATTTCCATTCTAGAACTTCCAAAATTTTTTTGCTCTGTTCTTTGTGATCATGCTAAGTAGCCACTAAAATAATGCAAGCCAATTGCAGCTCTTAAAATAGATCTCATATGGCCTTAGAAGAAGAATAAAAAGGGAGAGTTGCTGCTGTGGCCCAATCTGCAGTATGTGTCAGTCATGCACACTCCCAAGAACTGTATCTTTATAATCCATCCTCTTGCTTGTTATCAGAATTTCAAAATGAAACTGTCACCAAAGCAGATCAGCGCAATCCTTTTAAACGTAATCCTGCTCAATTCTACCTGCTACACAGGGGAACATCAGCTTAACTTGTAATTAAAGAAGATTTCTCTAGGGAGACCTCAGATGTGGCCTGTCAGTTCCCAAGAAAATGGTAGCAATTATTGACCTCATTTTCCTCTGCTCTAACAATCAGTTTTAAAATGACAGAATGACCTGATCTGGAGCATAATTTCTGTCAGCGACGATGTGACAAGAATGCATGACTGTGAGGGAGCAAACAAAAAGGAAATCATTTAAAAATGAAAGAGTAGATAAAAATTCTGCCTCCTTCTAACAGCCTGACTGAACACATCACTTTCTCAAGCAAGGCATCAATCTTTGGGAACTGATTCTGGCTTGAATACAGAAAGTTTCCTTTGGAGCAGGCAGGTCTTAAAGTTACAAGCAAAGAACTTCAATGAGTTTTTAAAGAGTGAGGTTAATTCTGTTACGGTTGCTTTCTTAATGGTCTGTTCAGCTCTTGTTGACTTTACAAGGCGTTGGGAAGAGAGATCAGTGTCAGAATTAATTTTGCATCAGCAATACCAAAGCCTGCACAGCTTAACTTACCTGCTTCCAAACAACTAGGCTTGGTAAAGGATGCCTAACCAAACTGTGTATGAAGAACCAGTATATAATTTCTCCTCATATGAGAGCAAGACAGCCAGCTGCACTTTGAGAAGCACAGGAAAATAATTCTACCCAAAAAAAAGGGAGGCAATCACCCTTTTAAGGC
Organism: Petroica traversi; assembly: GCA_025920805.1. NCBI lineage: Eukaryota > Metazoa > Chordata > Aves > Passeriformes > Petroicidae > Petroica > Petroica traversi. The sequence continues at coordinate 7,563,984 of JAHLSL010000006.1, read as the reverse complement.
TTTGGATTGACCAGCTTATTTGGTTTTGGAACAGAATATTTCTCAAATACATACTGGCTCTAGAGTGTTTGCCCAAATATTGCCACATGTGCAACTACATGGTTTTTGCAGCAAAGATTTCACTTAGACTCACACAATAAACAAACAAGAAGGGCACAGGGAGCAGAAGAAATGGTAGGGGAGAATTACAACAACAAGTTTACATGGCAGCTCAGTTTTCTCAGTATGCCATATCTTGATAAGTTTGTTTTCCTCAATGTTTGCAGACAGATTTTGTTGCTGTTGAAGAGCTGATTTCATAAGTTAGTATAATGTATGCAGGGCTTTATTTTGCGCTTGGCATACACAATTGATTGTTTTTCTGGTGGAAGAAACAGGGGCAACTGACAACATATCCTTTCTAGTACTGTGAAAATCTCTTCATTTTCTACTGTAACCAACTTCACGATCTAAGATGAATCGGAGATCCTAAGCCTCTGCACACGATCTCATGGCTTGTTGGACAAAGAACCTTAAAAAAACCCCCAAACTAAAACAACCCCCCCCCCCCCAAAGAAAAAAAAAACCAAAAGCAAGAGCTCTGGTTTTCCCACAATCCTGGCAGTGCAGGAAGACAAAGGGCACTCTATGCCAAAGAAGTAGGTTTCTTGGTTGCCGTCCCAGATGTCTGCAACTGTGTCCCCACGGCAGGGATTAATGTGCAAGGGACTGCCTGCCCCTCCTGATACAGGCAGGGAGATCAAAAAGGATTTTATAGAATGTGTTCCCTGGCTGGGGCTTACCCCCACTGAACAGTTTTGCCTGAGTTTCTTAAATAGCTCATACGAATGCTGGGGGGTGCTCAGCTGTTGGCAGGGGAGACAAGGCAGGAGTATTTGAAAATCTGTGTGGGTAGCATTTCTAGCTCCTCTGGGCACACTTAAAAGTAGGGCTGTGTGTTTTTCTCTTTAAAAGACAAGAAATTAAATTAAAATAAAGTATTAAAATGTAAATATATAAAAATTAAATAAAGTGTTAGGGGGCTTTTTATATCTTGCACTCTTTGACAGGCAGTTGTCAGGAGCCCTTCAGAAAACTGTATGTCAAAAACTCAACTTGTAAAATATTTACAAAATAATTGCTTAATTCAGGTTTTTTCCTGCAGTTTTAATTCCCTTTATAGACACACTTCTGCTAAGGACAAGAGTGGCAGAAGATTTAATACAGCCTGTGAAGCTGTAACAAAAAAGGAAAACTGTGAGAGATGTTGGAAAAACTGACCGCTGCCTACATACATGTAATTAATACTTGTTTCAAACCAGTAACAAATTCTCCTGCTAAAGATGTATGAAGTAGAATTAACTTTTAATATATAAAATGTTACAGGTTCTGTATGTAAGAAAATTAATGAAATTAAGCAGATTTTGTTTGCATTACTTAACCATCTACAGTACATGTAGTCAATATATTATGAATTTTTGAAGTTCACTACTATTAATTTCATACTCCTGAAGTACTTTAAAGTTGCAGTAGCTATAGAATGTGTACAGAAGCATGTTTTAAATATAAAAGGTTCCATGAGCAAATAGAAAGGTATAGTAATATAGGACACCTGATTTTTTCAGAAACAAATAATGCTCCTGAAAATATTTTCATTCTCATGAGCAAAAGAGTCTCCAGTTGATGCAAATATTTAACTGCCCTGAACTCCTTATAAACATACAGAAAAACTAAATTAGACAGAGCTAAACATCTGTGGCATTTTAAGTATCATGAAAGCCACTGCTCCTGAGCGGGCTGGAGAGTTGGACTGCCATGCACTGGCTTCTCAGCTGTGCTCCCCCTGGGCTGGGAACGACACTGCAGAGCTGTTCGCAGTGCTGGTTCTACAGCTGTTACCTATTTCAGATAAAGGGACTGGTTAATCCAAACTATCCAAACAGGAGCTCTTAAAATACACCATACAAAGTTCATGTGAGGGGCTGTGCAGGACAGTGACCTGCAGCAAAGGAAGGTGCTGTGTGCCTGGGAGCTGGCACAGCTGGAACAGGAGCAGACAGGTGTTCATATTCTTGGCTAGCTTTTGTAGTGACTTCTTTAGTACAGATCCCCCAGATCAAATATCCTCTGCCTTATATTTTTACTGAACTAAATCACCAAGTTCTTTTTTCCATAAATTTGCCTCATCTAGAAGTCAAAGACATTCTTCCAAGCTTTTTATGATAGCAGTAAAATTAGAATTATATTTAAAAGGAATATCTCTAAATTAATTAGATTTTTACTGACCTCCGTAAATTCACAAAGCCCAGAAATAAACAAAGTGGGGTTAAAACCCATAAAACCACATCTATAATAATGCTTATGTCTTTGCTTTTTTTCCCCAAACCCTCTACTGAGTGTCTTAAATCTACTAGGATGAATTCTGTCCAGCTGTATCTCCTTTGCAGAAAATTGCACCTATAAACACTTAGTCAAACTGGGCTATGTACCTGCCCAAAGGCAAAAATCTACCCTGATTCATGCTGTCTAACCTGCTCAAGTTGCTGAATTATATAAGGACATTAAACCAGGACAAATTCCCATCCCCTTGCCCGTGGAAGAAGCAGAAGATCCATGAGAGGGCATGTTCATAGCACAATTTTAACCCAACATGTTAAGAGTAAGTGCCATGCTGGCTGCTGGAGAGACCAGAGTTCCACATGGATATAAGAGACTCACTGCCAGGAGTAGAGGACTATCTTAATTTCCCTCCAAAAACAGGGAATGAAGGACTTTGGCAAGGTAACTCAGTGCTGCAGTTTGAGGTATGTGTGTGCCTATTTTCTATCTGTTGCTCTCCATGCAGGGACTGGTAAGATAGGTCATGTTGTGTCCTGCTTTAGCCACATCCTTAAAAGTAACAGCACTCAGCTGTGCTTGTTCTTACTTGTTTGGGTGAAGGAGATCTGGGTGTGCTATTTCACCCACAAGAGAAATGGTTTTTCTTGGTTTGCAGTCATTTGCTATGTTTCTTCTAAGTTTCTGCCCAAATGGATAGACCCTTTCCTGAGCTATTTATAGGGATTTAAGTTGAAAAAGGGGAAGGAAAAGAATGGAGGAGGGGGAGGTGTTTGTAGCATGCTGCTGAGGATTAGAGAGTTCACATCCCAGCTTCTAAGGTTTCAGCCTTAATCTTCCAACACATGCAAAGCCTTTCAATTTCACTTTGAGGTCATTACCCATGTACAAAACAGTCTAACTGCTGTGTGACAAATGTGGGCACAAAACTCAGTACAGGAAGCTTTTCAATTAGGAGTATGAATTGTTCTGGGAAAGAAGCATGAAGCTTTAGGTAAAAAATGTCTACTTCTAAAATCTATACATTAAATTTTAAACGAAGCGGATTTCAAGCTTTTGAGTTTTAATAGGCATTTATCTCCTAATTTATTATTTGATGTTAGATGCCATTTACCAGTAACTGCTGACTGAAAGAAGAAAAGTAAAACCCGAAAAATTCTAAAGGGAAAGCATGTCAAAATCTAATAATATGCAAAGAAAACGTGACTAGAAGTCATCCAGTACTTCAGTGGGTCTTGCTGGTTTTGCAACACACCTTGTGCCTTTGTGATTATGTCCAGTATTAGAAGATCGGCTTTCTTGGTGGAGGCTTTTCACACAGCTAGCTTTCCTCAGCATTCAGGGAGATCATCTGATAGGATCAGCCTAAGCTGACCTGTAAAGTCAAGTGCCACTGAAGTTGGGAATTTCCATGTGAGCTCCATGAGAGCTGTGCACCGCAGTGGCTGTCGCACCCACCCGGACTGACTGAATTGGTTCTCAGAAGAAACAGCCATTATAAAGGCAGACATCAGTTGGAAAAACTTTGGCTCCCTTGATAGTTAAGCACTGAGGTTCAGTGCTGCTCTGTAGAGGACAGATAGCAGGGAGGAAAACAGATGCTGGCAAGGTCAGCTTGAAGTATCTGAGACCTGATATATATCATAGGGCACTGATCAAGTGCCACTTTCCAGAAAATGAATATCCTCACAAGCTCAGGTTTCCAAGAGGGATGAGCATTACTTCTTACTTTGCATTATGTGTGTGTTGTTAGGAACAACTATTTGAAGAGAAGATAATTTCTCACAAATAAACATAATAAATGTGTTTGTTTTACAGGAGAAGTTAGAAGCAGCACTGATGGCACTTGCAGCTGATTTAAGCTTCAGCTTCAGATAACCTTAAAAACAGACAAAATGAGAACATTCTGTACTCAAATCCCCCTGCCCCCCCACCGCCTAAAAACACCAAGAAAAACCAACTAGCAGACACAGAATAATTGTTTGCTAGTGAAATGCATTGTCTGAAAGAGTGGCAAAGGTAATAATGGTAAATCTAGTTATTTAACATCATAGAGTACTAAGATGTTGCAGGCAAAAATGCAGCACTAAGAAGCTTTCCCGTGGAAAACCAGCTATAGCAAGAAACATATGCCTCTGTTTAAGTCTGTGTGATCCATAAATGTGGTGAGGGAGTAAATGTGTGATAGCTGTTAGAGTTAAGTAAGCAAGTAAACTAAAAGAATTGCAAGTATCACTGATTTAAAGAAAATCCATCTATTTCAAATTATTTCTTTCATGGAGGCTATAAGGAGAAATCAGGAGGTGATGTCTGAAGATGTCCTCTGGTACCTTCCCCAGCTAGGGACAAACACTCTCTTATTTGAGGGCTCTAACTGAAATCGAAAACCTCCTTCATTCTGACTGTACATATTTCTCCTTTGTAATTTAAACTCAGTTACCTTAAGTATTAACCTGAGGAGCTGATCCACTGTATATTGATCAAAAATTATCCTAAACTGGCTTATGTAGTTAAAGGCGTGATCATTTCAGTCAACAAATCCTCAAACTCCATCTAATTCTGGATTGATGAATGAAGTGTCACAGGTATTTAATGATCTCACTTTGCTTTCTAGTTTTTTATTTAGTTCAGTGTTCTTCATTGACATAGAATCATTATTTGAATAGTATTGTGTCCTCTTTGCTTGAACAATCACCTCGTTGCATCCAATGAAAGCCTCTGGAAATTACACTTACACCAGTGTCTTATCAATGCTGTTCGTATTTAGATGTGGTATGGTGGGGGGATGCCTTTGTAAAGGAAGCAAGAACACATCAAACCCCAAATTTACTGAAGACCAGGGGACTACTATGGGTTTCTCGTTTTCAGCTGATCAGGATGCTCTTTATCCTATTGAGGGCTCAGGAGCTGTTAGGTTTATCAAGTGCTTGCAGAATGCATGTCAAACTTCAGCAAGACCTGAGGTTTAACAAGCCAGAATATTGAAATACTCAAACTCCTTTAAACTCAGGAAAACACATCTGGGGGAAAAATGGGACAGTGCTGCCCTGTTTCCCTTCTACACCTGTCCTAATGATGTTGATCTCTGTCTTGGCTTTTGACTTTGTACCTTTCCATCAAAACACTTTCTGATCTGAATTGTGACATTTCCCAACGGTGCCTGGCAAATAGAAGAAAATTATTTCCTGATTGATGACAAAGAAATTATTTTGTGAAAAAAGAAAATAAATGTAGTCCTGAGGGGACATTTTAGTTATAGCAGATTTCGAATAAAATTATGCTGCTAATTTAGTAAATATAAAAGGGAAAAAAATGTGGGTTTTTTTCTCCAGGGTATGTTATGAGGGATATTTTTTAGTTTTTCTTGAAGTTATTGTAAGCAAAATAACTCCCATCTAGCCTTTTATCTTTCAAGGGTTTTTGCTGATACTATTAAGATTCAGGCTTACAAAGTCTGCTGCAGCACAGAAGACATAACTGCACTGAACCCAAAAGGTTTTCATTTCAGTTTTCTTTGAAGTGGAGAGCTATTTGTATTTTGCAGAACAATACAGCTAAATGCTGCCTTTTCTGTTGCCTTGCACAAATTGCCAGTTTCAAAGACAAGTTTCAAATGTTTCAGCACCAAGAAATCACAAGCTGTATCTCAGCTTTCAAAGGAGAGCTTGAAGATCCTGTGATGCTTTTGACACATATCAGAAAAATAAAAAAATCTTAAGAGAAAATGTGTAACTAAATTTCTGCCAGAAAACAGAGCCCAGGAAATTGAAAAGAATGCTATAAAACTAGAGATGTGATGTACTTTATTTGTCTGGCTCTGGGAAAGGACTGATTGAGCACTACCTTCTCATGGTTCCTAATCACCAAGCTAACAGAAAAAGCCAATTGCTCCAGCATTTGAAGCGGAAAAATTTCCAAGGGTGCTTTTAAGGTGAATCCAGATTCTTCTAACTCATTTTTCAGTGGAAGTACCTAAGTTTTGGGAGAAGATTTGGATTTCTTAGGTAACTCACATAAATAAGCTGTCTACTACTTGGAGAGCAATGATCATTGCTGGCTGGAAGACATCTCTCATTTCTGCTTTCAGTAGCAGCAGGAAGTGGGAAGAAGAAAGGAATTATAAAGACTTTGCTAATCTGAACTTGTTTCTGATATGCGTGTTCTCTAAGTATTTGCTTTTTCTATTTCTTCCATTAACTTGAAAATATGAAGTTTTTGCCTGGCTTCATGCATAGCCTTCTGTCAGTATTAAGAGATATGTTTTGGAAAGACGTAAAGTCAAGGAAGAGGGTACTCCTAGGTAAGAAGGGCTAATTTTAAGATTTACCTCCACAGTACAGTCTCTGTTGTAACAGCAAAGCAACACTGAAATGCTACTCTAGGAAGGCACATAATATTACAGCTGAGAGGACAGATGCAGCTGTTCCCATTGCATGGGATATTTTTCATATCACACAAGCATCTGAATTGGGAAGGAGGATAATTTTGAATAGCCAGTCATAATGCAAATTGTGTAAACTACTTACTATAAAGATATTTAAATAATAAATTGACAAGCATATAAATATAAGAATAGACTTAATGTTTTTCCCACCAGAATTGCATGGACTATTGAAAAACTCTGAAAAAAAAATACACTGTGTGCACAGTAAAATATGGTTCTGACACAAATGCCAACTCCTACTGGATCAGAACTTGCACAGCTAATCTTTTAAACTGCAGCAGAAGTAACTTGGCTGGCTGCAGCCAGCAATTGAAGAGAAAGTGAGTGTGGATAGTAATATTCAGAACTGCCTTACCAAAAGATGTGCCAATTCCCTGACAAGGAAATCACTTTCAAATAGTTTGCCAAGCATTTATTCCTTGCCAATTTGAAGGCACTTTGGTTTTTGGAGCAGTTTTATCCATACTTACAGCAAAATGCAAGAAACAAAGTATTGTTTCACTTCTAGTTGGATGTGAAAATTCAAGTATAATATACGGAAATAAGGTAACAGAATCTGATGCTGAATTCCAAAGTGTCACTTGGGAACACAAAACAACAATTAAAGAGGGAAATATCTTCTTCTGGTAAGTGGTCCTTCAAATTTTTTTTTTTCTTCCTTCCATATCTCCCTTAAATCTTTCAGGGCAAAATCTTGTATTTCAAATGCTAATTCATGTTTTGGACTTCAGTTGTGTTTAAAGAAAACTGGGCAAGGACAGGAAAGGAAATGACAGTTGATTTTCAAGCTTAATAAAGAAGAAAACAGAATATGGAAGTTTTCTTATGTTTCCTCCTCCAAAACAATTCTAAATTTACCTCTCAAAACCCTAATGGACTCCAAGAACACCTCTCCTTAAAATTGCGTGGAACCCAAATAAGAGAGCGCTGTCTGCTGGCACAGGATAAGAGGGTGCACAAGCTAATTAGCTTCCTTTCTCCATCAGCCCCAACAGTGGGTATCCTAGAGTTTAATCCACACATAACTGGAATTTTAAAGCCCAGACTCTTAAACCCATTACACCATGGAAACACCCAGACCGACACTTTCCTCAGAATAAAAATGCTAATGACTGTGCTGCATGGTAATACCCTAATGATACAAAATGTCTGTAAACTGCATCAGTTATTGTCACATAGAGGAAATAACAACAGCTGCAGACTCTTTATCACAAGTGTAAGTCAGTCCTCCTGTTAGGTTGCTGTACCACATTGTCTTTGCTGGCTGCAAAGCATCGTGAATGGTGACTACTGACTGGCATCCTGTAGGAGGTTCTTTAAGAACTAGGGGAAGAATGGTTTGGTTGTGGCTCTCTGTGCTTGGATTTAGGATATTTGTTTAAAACTTGGTCACTCTACTTCTAATTTCCATTTCTTGCTGTGTTTGGTTTTCAAATGATGACACTGAATAAGAACTATTGCTTGCTTCATTTACATATCCGTCCTCCTTAGGGGAAAAACCAAAATCTCTACAATCAATGATGAAAACAATCTTAAATTTTTATTTTCTAATTGCATATCTTTGTATACAAATTTCTACCAGAGAGGGTTTGATTTCCTTCAGTATGGGGAACTGACCTTTACCACTCTATCTCAGTCAGTTTTGACTGAGGAAAAGGAAATGCAGTTTAAAAGTCATTATCTAGATTAACTCTATTATTAAAATTATCACTCTGTTGTTGTTAGACCGACATCAAGTCAGAGCACTTTCAATATCAATGCCAATATAATGTAAATTGTCATTCCTTGATGATGTAAAGAATTCTACTTACCTCCTAAATCTGAATTAACTAGTCCTAAAAAACTAAAAGTTGCTTTTTCTGTTAGGTAGATAAGAAGCCCCACAGAAGTCATAAATATTCACTTCATTTCATATTGTCACTCAGATATTGTGGCCCGTGTATTTAGCATATGATACAGCAAGCCATGGAGGGTGTATGCAGATAATGGATTTACAAGCTCCACTGTTGCCAGGTGCTCACAAATTGGCTGATAAATTTGGTGTGCTTGAAGTCTGAAGTGTGGCTTTTATAATGTGACAGAGCTGCAGGGTGTTTCTTCTCTGTTACAGCTGGGCAATCCTCCTTGTACCGTTCCACCACTGCTTCACAAGGCAGGCTCAACCTAGCAGCTCTCTGACTGGTACACTTAATTCCATCCTCATAATTTGCCCCCTTCTCCATTACCTTCTTTAATTACAAATCAGGCTGCACTTGTGACATATTACTTTATCATTGAATACAGACTTCAGACTCAGTTTGTATGAGGCTTCCCAATGCCTCAGCCTCTAAATCAGTTTTAAAGGCAGTGTTTAACTCTCATGGTATGAAAGCATCGGGAAGAATTATGATGCTATTCTATCTATTGACACTTGAATTTTGCTTAGATCAGGAAATAAACCAGCCCTTTACATTTGCCTTACTTTGGAGTTCACTAATACCTAAAGAAAACACTATTGCAGAGGTTTTTGTTGAACTTTTGATTGAATTGGACATTCAAATTAAAGTGTTTGCATACAATTAACCTTTTTCTTCAATAAAATCAAGAGATGTTATAAAGTTAAATGAATGTAAAATCAAGTGCCTGATGAACAGCAGGAGTGTGCTTTTTTTCACAAGTCAGACTGCTTGTAATGATGACACAATGATCAGTCTTGAAGAATCAAAGGGTCTTCCTAGAGATGAAAGGGGTCAACACCAAGGGCAGCATGCAAGTTTTGGTAAGCAGATACCTGTTACTATGCAAATGAATTGGTGGACTACTACTTCAGTTCCTGGAAGGTTTTTTCCTAATCAATTCCACCATGTGCAAGAGGCTTCAGTGTCCCTTCTTGAGTTTCCATGCAAGTAGGGTCTATTTTTAATGATCTACATGCAGTTTCTCGGCCTGTTTTCTCATAGCTTATTAATTCTGTGTCAGGTTGCCAACCTCTGCTTTCCTGCTCTGGTTCTGGATGGCAGGACTGCTGCCATCTGCTGAAGTCTGTTCCTTCCTCACTCTGATGGAGCTGGAGAGATCTTGTGGGTGCTGTAGCAGTGGATGTTGTGTCATCAGGTATTTGTTCTGAGCTATCTGCTGAAAAATGTTCTCTCCCAATTTGTGTACCACTGTTCAGGGGCTACAGCATTGTCTTTGCAATACTCTTCCTCACGCAGTATTCAGAGAAACTAACAAATACCAATGGACAATGAGACGGGTTTATTTTGGCTAATGTCTACAAAGAAGAGGCATTTTTTGCTCACTAGGGCCCTTTGTGTATGTTCTGCAACCAGAGTATGCCCATATCAAGGTCCATATCCTGATATGGTGGCCATGGTGCTTATGAATGCTTAGAAGAGTTAGGAGACTTTCTGTGTTGACTTCAGATTACGGGCTTTGATTCAGATTCAAATCCTCTGAAGGAAATGAAAAGCATTTTCTAGCTTCTGTCTGTCCCTCCATAACTGCATCCTTGTAGAGGTATAGGTAGTGGAACCCATTAAATACAGACCTCATGTTTATGCTTACCTTAGTGCTACCTAGTGTCTTTGTATGCATAAGTTGCCATGACTATGCAATGTTATACACCCTCTTACTCCATAAAAGTGGGATTCGACCCCATGGAAAATACACTGACAAATCAAAATGTATAATCGGTTTAAAGTTCAAGGGTGCAGCCAAATCCTGAGCCAGTGTAATTTGACCTAGATTCACTGAAGCAAGGAGAGCTGCAGTGAACTACATAAACAGAAGATCCAGCCCACTGTGGTTGTCCTCATATGGTGAGGATGCTGAGGAAATACTTAATGCTTTATGATGGCAGTGGTTTGCTGCTTCAGCAAAGTGTAGTTTCAAAACAAACAAACAAAAATGTTTCTCTATGCTACTTTCTACAAATAATAGTGATTGTTGAACACCCAGGATGCTGAGAAAATTCTCAGTTGAGTTTAAAGGACAGTAGCAACATACACCTACTTATTTCTATAAGAGAAGGGAATGCTTAGTCAATGTTCCCACCACTTGAGCCAAAAAATCTTTGTCCTACATTTGCTCCTGATACCTTTGGTAGTATACTCTGACGTCCCCATGACCCCTTGCCCCCAAGCTCCAGGTCCATCTAGAAATCGATGTGCTGCAACTTTTAACCCCGCATTAGCGCCATTGCAACAGCTTTCATCAATAGTGCAGGTTTTCGTTTCAGTAACTATTATTCCAAGGACACTCTTTCCAACTTTTAGAGCCAAAGCAACCTTCAGCATTTATACCACTTCAAGGGTTTTCTCAGATTGGCAATTCTTTCTTCAGAATTCCTTTTTATATACGTAACAAAGCTTGGGAAATGTCAGCAACTTTTGAACACTAAGGTTACTGGACATACAGAAGAGCAAAGATTCCTAATCCAATCCCATGTATAGCTCTGAATGGCAACATCTGGTTATTGCATGCAGCCATTTCAAGAAAAATGTCAAGATTAACTGAACAGCTCTCAGAACCAGAAATAAGGGTAGGTCTCAGCTATAATTTCCATTGGTACGAGGTTGCCAGTGCCTATGTTACCACCCAATGCTTCATTGATTTGCACCAGTACAACTGACTTCATCTCAGCCCTGGAAGGAATCAAAATGAAACATTTTAACTAGTTCAGGGTATTTTAGCTTTCTTTCCAGCTGCCTCGGTACTCATTAGCACCTGGGTATTAACTGTACCAATTACTGATAAATAATGCACACTATCTTCTGCAACACCAGGTATCTTTGTAACCTTCTTTCTCTGTCAGGAGGAAGACATTATCAGTGGCTGGTATTAACTTAGGCTTTGTGCAGCTATGGTAATTTAGTCATAGCTTTTGTCTTTATGTTCCAAATGGAAAGGAAATAGGAATTCAGTTATATAGTGGGGGGTCACTCTAGGGGGATATAGGCAGCATAAACTACTGCACCCTTTCAGCTCTTTTCAGTATGGTCTTCTCATATCTGTCATCCCAAGGCTGAGTTGTGGCAAAGAGAAACAGATTCAGACTGACAGCAGGTGGGTACATGACTCTTAGAAAGAGGACTCAAGTTAATTCATGGAATGACTATTTGAATATTATTCATGTCTGGATTATGGGGGGAGGCAGTGTCCAAACTGATTTTTTTCAAGGAAGGTAGAATTTACTACATATGATGCAAAGACATTTTTTGGGAGAAAAGAAGTATTTTTGTTGTTAAATCATATAAAAGAAAAACTAGACTCTTTTGTTAATTGTGCCTCATGCTTTGCCAAATTATTCATCCCAATGTGCCTCAAAATTTAAGGCTGCAAAATACTTCTTTGATACTGTCCTACTTTGTAAGGTCGGTATTACACTTAATGCACTGCTGTTTATAAACAGGACCAGCCCCTTTCGGAAAGTTACTATGACTGCAAAGACACAATGTGCTATGGGGAATTGGTCTTGCTCACTAAATAGGTGACTTCATTGTCCCACTTTAACTCTTTTAAATGCTGAACTGGAATCTTAAACTCCATTGTTCATTCATTACAAGGAAAAAAAAAAAAAAAAGAAAGAAAAAAAAATGTTCCACTACAGATTGCATGGCTAAAACAAGAGCTTCTATTAAGATAACAAATTAAGGGGAATAATCGGTTTATGTAACATGCTCAAACGCACCTCGGAGTAGAGCAGAATGCACCTGCTCACAGCGGGGCAGGGCACAGGGCGCCTGGGGAGATGGATGCCCAAGGGCTGCGCATCTCTTGCTCCCTCTCTCCATCCCTCCCTCCACCACGTGCCTGTCCCCGCACGCCGCCCGCTCCCCGCGCCGCGCAGGTGCCCCCGGGGCTCCCTCTCCTCCATCCCTCCTCCCCCGCTCCCTAAGGTCCCTCTATTCCTCCCTCCTTCCCTACAATGTCCGCAGGCGGCTCGCGTGCCTCGCGTGGAAGCTGGGGGGCATCTGAGGCCATGCCTCCCCCTCCTTTTCCCCTGAAAAATCACGCCCGAGTGTGGCCCGTGGGAGCGGGGGTAGCGGCGAGGCAGGAGGGAGGGCGGGCAGCG
>JAHLSL010000006.1:7477075-7537389 GCA_025920805.1 Petroica traversi | reverse complement strand
CGGCGGGCGGTGCTGGTGCTCCCCGCCCGGGCTCGCAATCCGTGCTGCTTCCTCCTGGCTCCGATTGACTGAGGGAGGGAAAAGGGCACCGTGCCCCGGGTGCGGGGGAGCCTGTGTGGTGCACAGCGCCCTCTTCTCTTTGTTCCGAGTCGTCTCCAGGCTTGATAGGCTCCCGGAGTCTCACTTCGGTGTTCAATTCGCTGTTTCCTCTGAAACTGAGGGCTTTTTGGGTGGTGGGACTCTGGAGCAGTCTCGCTGTGCGGCTCCTCCATGCACGGGTCTGAAATGCCAGTGAGTGCAGGAAGTAAACTTGGGACTGGCATCCCTCAGCTTCTGACATCTGTTTGCTAGAACTGATTGAAATCAGCTCTTAGGAGGTTTTTTCTTATGTGGATCGGGAGGAGGAGGCTCAGGGGAGACCTCATCGCCCTCTACAACAGGAGGCTGTCGTGAGGGCCATCAAATGTGCCCGCAGTGAGAGGCCGAGGGTGCATGGCCTTAAACTAAGACAGGGGAGATTCAGATTACATATGAGAAAATATTTTTTCACTGTTAGGGTGATTGGGCACTGGGTAGGTTGCCCAAGGAGGTGTCGGAGTCACCATCCCTGGAGGTGTTCAAGAGGTGTCTGGATGTGGTGCTGGGTGATGGTTGAGTGATTTAGGGGTTACAGTGGCAGTGCTGGGTGAATGGTTGGACTGGATGATCTTAAAGGTCTCTTCCAACCTTGATGATTCATCCAAGGCTTGCTTTATTTTGTTATTTTATTAATTTATTTTTTTTAATATGCAGAGGGAAGGGTTATTTCAATGGGAGGCATGACTTGCAGGTCTGTTGGAGTTCTTGGAAGGAATCAGCAGTGCACTGTGTGAATTTTGTGGCCAATATGCAGAGCTTGGAGCTCTCAAATCAAACAAACAAACAAAAAACCATGCCAGCAAATTCAAACTGTGCCATAATACTGTGATGAGAGGTTTGTGAAACTTACAACCTCTTATAAACTCATCTGGCACCTTGGTGACAGGTGGGTTTATGAGTGGTTTCTAAAAAACTGAGGAAGCGAAGTGAAGATTGATGTTTAATAGTTTAAAAACTGCTATGTCTTGTCAAAACGACAAAAAGCATTATGAAAAGATTTTGCATTATTCAGGGACTGGATAGTGAAATTGGAAATTAAGTCCAGTCTTAACATGTATGAAGTAGGCACATAGAAAGTGTGAAATGTATGCACATGCCATTTATATGGAGAAATATAATGGAATCAAACTGAGCTGTTATTATCCCAAAGAATGGATTAGGTGAAGTAATTGCAAACATTTCTCCAAATTATCTGTGTAATGCTTTGTAGCAAGCAAACAGGCAAATCAAACATTAGAAGCCTGAAATAGAAGAGAAAATGTCATTATACTGCTATAGGAATCATCCATGTGCATTTTCTTGTTAGTGTTTTACCTCATTAAACAAAATTAAATCCTAGCCTCTTTTTAAAAAGATAGGGTTTCCTTAGCAATTCTTTGTTGAGAGCTGTGAAATTATTTCTGCATGAAGAAACTCTGAACAGGTTAGTTGGACACTAAACAGGTCAAGCCTGGAAACTAGATGACTGGAGAAAGGGTGATGGCTATACCACTGAGTAGCATGTCAAAGGTGAAGTGAGAAGCGTTGTGAAATGTCATCATTGCAGAGGAGTTGGAGTACATGAAGTTAAATGGTCAAGCAACAGGCTGAAAACAAAAAATTTTCTTTTACACAATGGGTAAATAATTTGCAAGCTCATTAACAAGGAATATTTTGGACGCTGAAACTTCTGTCATTTAAAGTTCATGGAAGAAAGGTCAATGTCTTGGTCATTATCTTTGGTGAGGAAATCTGTCAAATACTGATAACTGCAACTGCAAGGTTGTCCTTTGCTTGGTCTTGTGCTCTCTTCCTGCATGTCCTGTACTGTCTGTTGTTACAGACTAAACAGTGACCTCAGGGGATTTTTATTCAAGTGTCTCTACCCTCATTAGGTGTTGACTGGATACTTTTCAACTTCTAGAAGGTGCAGCATGGTACTTGCTAGGGTTTTTATATTTAGTAAGTATGCATACACATCTTTGCTTGCTTTCTTGCTGGAAGAGTAATACAATTTTGCAACATGCTGTCCAAACTCAGAAACAAGGATCATTTTCCTCAGGCCTTTCTGCCTTTGTCTGTATATGACAAATGGAATTGAAATGCTAAGCATGAACTTTGGCTCCTAGCATAACCATTTGCCTGGTGTTTTCTTGGTTTAAGAAAGCAGAAGTAATTAATAACTATTTTTAAGTGGCTTGTAAATACTTAGCAGTTTGGAGTTACATACTGGACATTCATCTTGAATTCCATGAATAATTTGCTTTGAATCCTTCATTGTATTTTACTTTAATCAGTGTCAGTTATTGCTACAAGTCACCTGGATTTCAGAGGTACTGAACAGTATTGTAACATTCATTGGCTTTTTTGGGGGAGGGATTTGAACTGTTATTCTGTTAGAAGTGACTCAACAGGATTTGATAATGATTTATAGTATTTATGTTTATTTTTCCATCACACAGCATTAATTAATTAATTAATTTTGGTTATACCACTTACACATCTCTTGCCATGGAAAATATTCAAGACCACTACTGGAAAAAAAAAACAAACCTGAGTACAAGCTACGTTGAATTTTTTATCTGTGCTAGTGACAGGCAGTTTCCCTGGGAAGGCTATAAGTGAGAAGATGGAGAAGAAACTGCCTAAGTGCTGTATGTGACAGGTTATAAATAAATTCCAGCCAGTGAGACATAAAAATTAATGGACAAATCTGACATAGGAAGGGCTGGATGTAATCTGGAGTAAGCCTGATCTGATGATGCAAATGTTTTCCAGACATCTGACAAGAGGTGTTGAAACAGCCTTATGAGAGGAACGTAGAGGGTCAAGAGCATAAAGAGCTGGGACTTGGGATTTGAGTGGCTCATAAAAGGACTCATGGTGTGATTGCCTGCAGAGAGTAATAGACTTAAATATCCAGGAGGCATCCCAGGATCATGAGGATTTCTGCTGCCCATGCACACATGGTATGATAAGTGTTATCAAAACTTAAATAATGAGAAAAACATTGAATTTGCCATTATTTTCAAAGTGAAAAGACAAAATTCAGAGCACAAATTATCAGAAGATACTTTGACTGGTTCTTCAGCAATGTGAATAGGCATTTATGTCTGTAAATGTACTTTGAATAAATGACCTGATTTCCTTTTCTTTTAGACGTGTTTGGATGCTGGGAACTGCTCCTTTCAGTGTTAATCTGAATTAGTTAGGAAGCACGGGAGGCTTGCAGCTAGCATTTGTAAACTGATCACATCTGACATAGAAACCACTGAGGTACTGTAAACACAGCAAATTTTCAGCTGCTCTTTTAAAAGTGGGACTAAGATAACTTGCTTCCACTTTTTTTATTCCCATCTTTTCTGATTTTATCTTTCAGGTGGTCTTATTGCTGCTTTTGTGTATTCCATTTACCTCTGAGATGGGAGGAACTTGAGCATAGTCAAGGATGTAGGATAAAATAAAATATCAGCCAAGGTGAACTCTAGTACTGCTTACCTCTGTGTATTTGTTTTATTTTCCCAGTGTAGTAATGCATGGAGCCAAGTGAAATTGCCAAAGTGCTTTCAGTGGAACAGATGGAAGTGTTCATCTCATTTGGCAAAAGAGGCTAATGAAATGTGGTTTGAGACACACAACCTTAAAATAAAAATCATGTAACTCTAAGTGCTGAAATGAATGTGTGGTTCACTTCACAAGTCTGAATTCAGTTGCAGATGAGAAAACATTTCAGCCCTAAATTGTGCCTGAATAACTTTCTTTAATGCTTTGTTTAAGCAGTTTTGTAAGACATTTGTCTTCAATGGTGATTCTTGGGAAATACCTCTACAGATGAGGAAAGTCATGCTTGATTAGACCACTCATAAAGAGAAAAAAATCATTTAATTTGCAGTTGAGTTTTGAAACTGTTATAAATGGGAGATGAGAAGAGAGCAAGTTTCCTTTTGCTCCGTCAGCAAGCAGCAAGTTGCATTAAATGGGAGCAGGTTTAAGGAGCTGTGCAGAGCCAAGCTCTATGTCACCTTATCCCAGTGTCAGAGTAGTGCTTCCTTCAGGCTGATCCTCTCCATAGCAAAGCTATCCTCTAGGGCAGTGTTCTAGTACTGCACTGTTACAGAGATGTGGATGAAGTGACTTGTGCATGGTTGCAGGAGTTACCTGACGGAGCTCAAGAAGAACCCTTTTCTCCCAAATCTCAGGTTAACATCTCAAGGTCCATGCTCATTTTTTGCAGCTGTAGCTGCTTAGGAATTCCTGTGGTACTTCAGCATTTGAATATAGGCAACATTCACCATGGTGATACTCCGGTTTAAAATTAGTACCCATATTGGCATGATAGGATCCTATTTTCAAATCAGTAGGGACACAGACGTAAAATGATCTTGCAAGACTGCACAGGAATTCCACAGCAGGATCAGAACTGGAAGCTAGATCTTCTCTGTTGTGTAATTACTTCATCACTGTCCTGCCTTTCTTGGTTTCATTTGTATTTCACATTAAAAAAATCATGTTGCTTTTCCCCAGCACTCCATATTAACCCTGGGGTTTTTCTTTTGTTTGCTTTTCCGGATCCAAATGGAAGAGGAAAATGTGCTCCAATAAAGAAAACTCTGTTAGCTGTTGCATACAAGCCAGTGAAAGGTGAATGAAACAGATGGGCCTGTGACTTGTTATCCCTCACTTCTGGAGTGGGAGTAACATTGTAGTTGGATCACTGTTTCTTTCCCCTTTACAAAGACCAAGAACTGGTGTGGGAAGTAAAGTAAAAAGTAATTTTAATGAAGTCTAGTCAAATAGTAGAATCTGTTTAACATCTGAATTGCGTGCATATTACATATGTCTGCTCTGAGTTAGTCAAAGGCTTTGACTTGCAATCCCATCTTCACAAACACATTGCATCGTGATTTATTAGAGGGAGGTTGACATACTGCTGGCATGGTACCAGATGTGGCTTAAATGTCTTTGCATGGCATCTGGCTGTGGCATTTTTAAGTGAGATGGTGGCTCCCAGCTTTTAGTGAGTTCTGAACTCTGCAAGGCGGGGACCCGCTGTTTTTGCTTAGCTGCAAAACACTGGTAGATTAGATTTTACAGTACTGGATTCAAGTATCTGCTACACCAAGAGCTGGATCCCTTGCTCTGCACTGCACTGATGTATGTTTCATCTGGCTTGCTGCTTGGAAAGGCAACTTCTTTCACCAGTTAGTGTAGAAATATTATGTATTAGTCTGCATGTCGTCACTGCTTGTTTGCTGAAGGCGTGTTGTGGGTGTGCTGTTTGGCTTCCTCAGGCTCAGTCAAGCTAAGGATGATTTTAAAAGGTAAATCAAATAGCTAAACAAAATAAAGCAAGCACTGAAAGATTGATTCTAATCAAATGTTTTGTGTGTCGTGAAGCTAAACCAGTAGGACTTCTTTGAGAGCAGTTTACCTGAACAGAGTGGAAGTGTTAGAGATGCAAACCACTGGTGTCAGTTACCTGCCCAGGGAGAGCTCTGCAGCAAAAAACCTGCAAAGCTGAATTGAGCCACATACAGACAAGAACGCAGAGAAATGCCCTTTTTCCTCTTTATTTTGTGTGTGTCTATTTCAAATTAGTTTACAATTTTTTTTAAAACACACTGTTATGTAACTTACAGTTCTTCAATATGGCACAGTGCCAGATGTTACCATTTTGCAATGTTCTGAAGTGAATGAGAAGTTAATAGAAAATGCATTGTCTTCTGATTCAGAGGTAACTCAGTACTGTGACTCTGCCTCCAGGCTTTGTATCTGTGTGTGGTTTTGTTTAATGATGTATTTAGTTGATACTGTTGCTGGAGAGATTTTTTTCTTACCCGAATGACTTGTTCTTTAGTAGTCTGGGTATTTCCAAGGGAAATCTTATTTATTTAGTAACAGTGAGGTGACAGGAAAGCTCAGCTGAAGACGCTGTATTATCTTGAACCAGATAAGTGTGTTTGGTTTTGGTGTTTTTGTTTTGTTTTGTTTTGTTTTTTTTTTAACTTTCCATCCAAGCTGGCACAGTAACTAGAGCAAGTGAAAGAAAGAAATCTTTCTACTTTGATTACTTTATACCTAAATACAGGTACAGGCTGGGAGACCTTGTGAGGTTTTTGAAATTCTACTTTTCAAGCCTGGTTGCCCTCCCACTATTACCTTTGGATAAGCCAGTTGAAATTTTCTTTTCTACCCACTGCACTGTGGTTTGTTTCACCTGCTGTTACCACTGGTTTATTTGTTTGGCTGCTAGAACCAGTCTCATTGGCTGATTATTTACACTTTGTTTGTGTAAATGATCAGCTTCAAAGTCTGTTTATGGTGCTTGGGGTCTTGGATACTTAGACTATTCTGCTCTGCTCTCTACCTCAGACTAAACACTGAGAAGAAATTAGTGCTGTTTTTTCTTGAGAGTATGAATGAACTTTGTACGTTCTTTAGTATTTCTCCAGCACACACCCCTTAGTAATTCTGGATGCTAAGTATCAGTTTGCAGTGATAGAGGAGGCATGTAGTTCACTTTAGTTGGGAAAAGTTAAAATACCTCCCTTAATGGAATATTTATTTACACCAAATATACTCAAGTCATGTTTCTGTAAAGTGCCTTAAAACCCTTTTGGGAATGTCCTGAATATTTTTGTCTCATCCTCCTCCCTTTCCCCTCCATGTGGTGTTCTCTGGCCTCTGAATAATTCACGTTGCAGGTGAGGATTTTAAACAGCCAAATAAAATGCAACTCCATGAAAAAATTTGTGGCTGAGAGTCCCCCACCAGGTGTTTAAGTAAATTAAATAAAATGTACTTTTCACATAGGTCTAACTCAAGTGTCGCAAACTTTGTCAACAAATTGGGGAGTTATAGACATTTTAAAACATGTTGTAATGATCTGCACTTTCTTGCAAGTGTCCTGCATTTACTTGAAATATTTCATGCATTTCTTTCCTTATGAACTAGACATGAGCGTGACTCTTGGAAATTTAATTATTTCTAATCATGTTTAGAACTATAAGAAAAATGAATTGATTTAAGGTCTCTGGAATGCATATAAAGCGTTGAAAGTCTCAGAGACCTGGAATACCTTTTGATGGAAGCAACTTTCAAAGAGCTGCTGCCTCAAATTCTCATTCTATTTCTGAAAGAAAAGAGAAGCCAAACCCAGCCATTTACCATCAATTCTTTTTCCTAGGTGCAAGGGAATGTAATGCCTTTACATTCTGATGCAAGACATCAGATTCAGTTTAATCACAAGTCATTTAAGGGTTTAGGTATGCAGGGAAATACTTGTGTAGGCTCTAGGAATTCATTTAGATCATAAAGGGTTGTCATAGAAAAGCTTTCCTTCAGTTTCCTCAAGAGCAGAGAAGTTACTGAAACTAAAGTACTGCAGGATGTGAAAAGTATGCCAGGAAGGAGGAGAAGGGTGGGATCTTGTTTTAATCATAAGCAATGGATTGCCTGTATTGACTCTGATTACAGAAGAGGAAGAAATGCAGAGGTGCTGTGGTATATAAGTGTTATATTTATTTGTTATTCATTAGTCTATCTCCCCCCTTTCTAACTTTATGAAATTGAACTGGTATTTATAGGACTGAAAGAAGGGTGAATGTATTGTGAAGGGCTGTTGGGGCTGGCAGATAGAGGATGGAATCGGATCAAATTCTTTTTTCCCTTTTGTGATTTACTTTGCCTGAGAGCTGACTGTCAATTTGTATGAAGTAACTAAGCAGTACCTTTCTTCTTTCTCCTGCAGGATGGTATGTGGTCTGGCAATTGTTTTTGTCTAAATTCAAATTCCTGAGAGAATTGATAGGTGACACGGGATCCCAGCAAGGAGACAACGAGCCTTCAGAGACTGAAACTGAGCAGGAAACTCCGCCCTCGCCTCAGCGAGCGAGACAGAAATCAGCTCGGCAGCGAAGGGCACCTACAGAAGACACGACTTAGAGCACTTAATGAACTTCTGAGTAACTGTGAATGGTTAACACCTCTGCACTGTGTCCTTCAGTGGTGTGACCTTACTGAGAAACTGACCTAAGAGGTAACACTGATCCCTGTGGACCTTTACTTGTGAGCTGCCCATGGTTGATGGTACTGCGGTAGGGGTTCAGGGAGGCTTCAGCAGCAAGTCACAGAATACTGGAAGAATGGATGGGTGGAGAGAAATCTCCATTTCAAAAATGATGGGCTCCTATATCTCCTGTCTCAGCAAGCAGATGAAGAACAGGTCCTGGACCATAGGCTTAGCCTTTGCATTAGTCTGAACATAGTAAGCATTTCAGACTCGAAATAGGTTATAAATTATTTTTTCTTTACAGCACTGTAACTACATATAGTGAAATTGAGTTTTATTTCCTTAGCTGTATATGAATATATATATTTTTTCAACCTTGAGAAAGCACGTGAACTTAAAAATCAGTTGAAAGAATATCCTGCTTTAGAACGTATTCTAAAGCGAGATTTTAGTTAAGTTCTTGTATAAATTAAAAGTGTAAATGAAATATGAAAAATCTTATTAGGTGCACATGATTTGGAAGTCTTTATTATCTCCTCTTTTTTAAAAATGAAGGAGATGCAAAGAAAGCAATCAGATGGCAAGACCTGTTTTCTTGGTTTTCGTATATAAAAAGGGTTATAGGTGAAACAGTCCTGCTAGTCTTCTGAATGTTTTTCCTGAACCCTTTACTCCAAGTCCAACCTGTGCCGGAGACAGGAAGGTGCCTCGGCTATGCACTACTCACTGCTTAGTATTCTGAAGTGTCATCTTTGGTATTTGGATACTGAGCACTTCTCTAGCTCTTCTTGTACACCTTTACATCAGGTATTTGGGATCTGACATAACTTTTTTCCTGGAAGCAGTTAAGGCTCTCTTACCAGTTAGTCAGACATCGCGGGGACACTGACAGCATTCCAGCAGGAAATTCGGTACCTCATGTTTGCTGGAGGACTTGTGGATTTTTACCTGTATTCAGCAGTTGCTCCTGTTTCCTCTGAGGATGAGTTCTACAACTATTTTGACGTTGCACTTCAGAATGAAGAGCTCCACTTCTGTTTATCTAGCAGCTCTGAAGATTGATGCATGAGATTCTGTAAAGAGGAGGAAGTTGCATGTACCACCTCTGATGTGTGTATGAGAGAGAACTACCAACAGGTCTTGTCTTGAATAGCTTCAGTTTTCTCTCAAAGTTTGCATATGTGGTAGTGTTTGGATCATTCTTCCGTGTATAAAAACTTAATCAGGAGATTAAAATTAGTCTTGTATTTTCAGCTGTTAAGAAGTTAAAACCCATGGCTTCCAAATTGTGGTTTGGTTCAATTATATGGCTAAAAGTAGCAGCATTTAGGTTTTTCATCAAGTAGGTCTGCATTGGGAAAACAGCACTGTTTTAGTGCCTTTATGTTTTAATTTGTCAGTTTGGAATAATGTTCAAAATCCAATGAGGGGCATTCACTTCTTAAAATCATTTGGATTTTTCAGTATTAAAATACATAAGATCAACCCTGACTTTCCTTTGGAGTCTGAAAGACTTTGCTTTCTAGCATGTATATATTAAGCGCAAGGTTACATTTTGAAGCATGATTAGGCAGTGCTATGCACATATCCTGTAAACACTTGTTAAAATACTGATTGTCTCCTCCTCTGTCCTGTGTGCTGGCAAGGGAATGTCTGATGATGGTGGATTGTTTTTTCTTTTTTTTTTTCTTAATTAGTAAAATTCCCATTTATTCAAACTGAGCAAAAGCAATCAGACTCTATTCCCTGCTGCTTTCAGTTTGCCTCGCACAACTTAATGTCCCAATTTTCTTGTATGCTTATATCTTGTCACATGTTGAGACTTTCAGTCAAGCAGTGCTAATCAAGGACTGGTACATTCTTCTTAAAAAATTAGCATCTTTATCTTAAGCTTTGCTGATGTAGGCTTACAAATAAAGATCCTTGTTCTGTACAGACATAGGATATTGACACTCCACTGACCTTCACTTTACCTAGACTTTAGTGCATAGAAGACAGCAAAAGGCTGATGTCTGTGGTGTCCCTGGCTAAGAAACAGTAACTTAGTCCCTGCCTCTAGGAGCTGTGAAGGAATGTGAAGTTGTGGCAATATACATAGCTAGTCTAGGATAGCCCTGAAGGTGCAGCAATCAAGACTCTGGAGCAAGATAATGAAGGAGAAATCCGTGTGGGTTTGAATGCGGACACTGATCAAATATGCAATAAGATGGATGTGGAACCTCTGGGTAGCTCATCTGCTCTAGCCAAACAACTTCTTTCTGCCTTCCTTGCTGTAGATGTACATTTCACTCCCCAAAGTTACTTTCAGTCTCTTTCTTTTTTAAAACAGCTGATGCTCTTTTCAAAATATTGTTGTGATGTAGCTGCCAATAATGCTGTCTGCCTAGTGTATAGCTTTAATGATTTTACTAGTAGCAGGCCAAAGGTATATAATATAATGTGGTTTGGAAGAATTTTGAAATGCTAATGTCTTCTGTCAATGCATAGTTTTTCTTGAAGGAAACTGTAATGAAATCTTTGTACAGGGCACTTCATGCAAACGTGTAAGAGCGAAGCTGCGTGCGTGGAATGTGTACTTGTGATAAGACCTGGGTTGTGATTGCTGGCAGTCCAATAAACTCATGTCTTCAGGTGTTCTTACCAATGTCCTTCTGAAATGTTAGTGGTGGGTAAGCACTTAACTTTGAATTCGCCCATCCAAGTCTGAAACCTTATGAAGGCAACAGGTGACACAGTTGGTCTTCTTTTGTTTAGTGGGATCTATTTTTAAAACTATTGCCTTATTGTTGCAGCCGTTATCTTGAATGTATTTTGGGTTCTTATTTTAAATATAGTCATATCATCTTTGTTGCAGGGGCTGTGTACCTTTGAATAAGCAGTAATTTCCTGTGTTGTATGTGACAGTGCTGCAATTTGTGATCACATTGCTGCTTAAGCAGGTTTTACACTGAACTAGATCTGTGTATGTCCTTCTGTTTTGTTTGGAAATGACCAGCATAAATAATGTGTTCAGTGTGGTCATTTGCTTCTTCAGTGTTATGAAACTGTACCTAAAGCTTCTGTGGTTGTCTGTTTTCATTATTAAATGTTCTTTTAACTGACTGCACAGATGAAAAATAAAGTAACCAGACTTGATATGAATATTTGACCTGAATGATTCTCTGACTACTTTTTTGAATGAGATTTTGTTGCAGAATTAGACTGCTTGTTTGAGTGTGAAACACAAAAGAATCAAAAGTCACATTCTAGCTGGTATAATACCTGCAGATGACTTTACTGTAAAGGGCAGGTTAGCATATATCTTTTAGAACAATTGGTAGTAAAGGTGCTTTATCTGCCTTATACCTTGAAAGTTGTAATTTCATTTTAGCAACTAAAAAACCCAAACAACAAACCCCCAAAAAATCAAACCATCTCCCAGTTCTGCTTTTCTTGATCCTTCTAACATTGGTTGTAGACTCTAGTTTTTCTAAAATAAGTGTCATGGTGAAGTAGGAAGTTCTTATTTTGGAAATGAAGATGAACAGGAGAAGGAACTAAGAACATGGTTCATCACATACTGCTTCTGTTAAGTGAAATGAATACATTGTATCCTGGGCTATTTAATAATCAGACATTAAAAGAAGATTTTGAAGAAAAATCTGAAATAATCTTGAGAGAACAAACTGTTTTGCTGTTGTCCTTCTCACTTACAAAAAACAGACTACTAATGGAGTGCAGCAAAATGTCCTGGTGTTACATGACTTGAGCACTTGGGTCTTTTCACCTCAGAAAGTGGGATTTGTATGTGGTGGTGTGTGTTGGGGGCTGATATAAGTGAGAACAATCAGTGATGGGCAGGTGGTGTCAGATGCTTGTGAAACGTGCTTGCTTTTCTGCTTTGGTGCTGGTCCCAAAGAACCCCCTTGAGGTCTGTTCTAGTGGGATGAATAAAGGTGCCATTGTTACAGCAAAAGCTGTTTTAACTGGTACCATGCCTTCCCTGTGGTCACTTGAGTGCTATCAGGGGTCTCATGTGGCCTTGATTCTATGTAATTGAAATACACAATCATTGTAAAATACAAGCAGTATTATGTCTTGCTTGGGTTATACCTATATGAACATTGTTATCTGTGATCAGACTGGAAGCTGGGCACTGTGAACGTGCTGGGGTTTATGTTAAATGTTTAAGACACGAATATTGCCATGTTCTTCATGTTGACCAGAAGCTCTTGTGTTTTGATAATCTGTGGGTGTTTGTAATCACAGTGTTATCTCTATTAGTAGGATGGAAGGGAGACTTTCTGGCACTGCTTCACAGAGCCTGGGAGAAGGCTCTCATCTAGTCTATGGCTAATGTTGATGTGTAGCAGTGTTGGACTCCTCTTCAGGCAAAGGAATAGCAAGGTGGACCTGTAGGCAACACAGCCTTATGGAGTCATCAGAAGCCCCAATCAGTGCTGATGTCTGAGGGTGGAGGAGGAGACACAGCTGTGTAAATCTGGGGGAAAAGTCTCTTAGAGGCAGGAGACCTCCTATCAGTAGAAATCAAAGCAAGACTAATGCCCTTAGTTTCACAAAGGGGAACACTGCAATCAAGTACAACTTGGGTTTTATTTTCTGTATATTTCTGTTCACAGGGCTTTTCTGTTTCCATAGTGGGAAATGAGTAACAGACATGTTCCTTTAACTTTGGTAGCTGAGAGACTCTAATATATAGGGAAGGATGGGATAGGGCCATAATGTGGCCATACTGGGGTCATTGTCCAAGTATTGTACACATACTATTTGTGGCGTACCTGCATCTGCTGGCTTGTTTTGTGTGTACTGCCACAATGACTCATCCCAAATGCTGGCAGTGTACTCAAACTGAAAAGTTTAAGAAGAAGGTGTGGGATCTGAGGCTTGAGAGGTACTTGCCTGTGAATCCTTCTCCCTAGGTCTGGGTGTGCTGAACAATTTGGGCAGCTGACTTCTGCCCACACTCTGTTCAAACATCCAGCCTCCTATGCAGGTAACAGTGAAGTTTCAAAATGAGAAGTTACATTTAACCAGCATCTTCCTCAGAACACTATAAAGAGAATACCCTGCTGTCTGTCATACCAATTTCCTCTCCTCTGCACTAGAGTATTTTAATATCTTTTACGGGCAGCTGAAAGCCTTCTACCAGCAAATGTGTTTATTCATGAGTAACACAGGCTATGGCTCAAAGCAAGTTTTGCTGCTACTGTGTGCTAAGTTGAACCACTGGGGCTGTGTCAACATTAAATTTTGTTGAAGTCAATCTTGAACTTCCTAACACAGTGGCCTGCTCCTTCTTATTTAAGGACTTAATCAGGAGCTTTCTGTCTTTGTGAGAACTTGCTTATTTTGAGTTAATTGCAGTTCCTGTGGCAAATGAGTCTATTGATGCTAGATAATCAGCTGTTAGCCTTTTCCGTGTTTAAAAATGTTAGGCAATTTCCTTGCCATGGTGGAATGCGTCAAAATCTGTCTCTTGCAAAACACTTCTTTCCGACATGAGTGGTCTCAGTTTTTACAAGTATAGAGAGTTGCTCCCTTCAAGTTCTTGATAGAACCTGCTTTGAGAACATCCTTAGAAGATCATCTAGTTCCGGCCCTCCCTGACATGGGCAGGGACACCTTCCACTAGACAGGGTTGCTCAAAGAACCACCCAACCCAACGTTTTCAAGGATGGGGCATCCTCAGCTTCTCTGGGCAAAATCACAAGGTTCATTTAATAATTGTGTCACTGAAGTACTAGCTGTGACACTTACTGCAACCTTAATTTTTACATTTTCCAAAAGATTCACATACTGAGGGTAGGGTAAACTTGATTTTGCTTTTCCTTGTCCCTGCTTCCAGGAAGTCCTTGCATTTCTCCTGAGCACTGAAGTGATGGCATGGATAGCAGTAAACGCTTATCCCTGAACCTGCCTAAACAGGTGAATTGCTCGCCATGGAGATCAAGTCTGAAATACTAAATAAAGAAATAGTAAAATCCCGGAGGGTTCAAGTATCCCGGTTGGGTGGGAAGGGCGCGTTGGGACGGGCTGTCACCGCTAGATGGCACGGGCCGCCAGGCTTTGGGGACGGGCCCTCCTGGCAGCGCCGGGGCTGCTGAGCTCCTCTGCCGGGGCTGTCGCTCTTGAATCAGTGAGTTTGCGAAGTACAAGGGTAGCTTGTAGGAATTGAGCCTGGCTCTTGTTTGGCTGTATGATGCGCGCCATAATAAGCTGTGGGAATGTGTGAAGGGCATTCCCTTTTCCTAGGGACACTCGTGTATTCTAGGGGCAGCTGGTGCACTGCTTTGCTTTGTAAAGGAAAGTAACCTGAATAGTCTCTGCTTCAGGAAGGGAGATCTCAAAAATGTCAAGAGAGGACTGCTTTTCTTACTCCCACCGGGCATAAGGGAAAAAAAGCCTACAAAATGCACCACAGCAGCACTTCTTAGGATTACAAACGTACTGTACCAGTGTCTACAGCAACTTAAGAAATGCATTGGTTTTGTGGGGTTTTCCCCCAGTCTGATGGCAAGAGTAAGCAGCCTGCTGTCCAGATCTCTTCAAAACCAGTTCTTGATAGTGCATCCTCATGCTTCTCACAGTTTCACTGCAGAGATGAGAGGTGAAATTCCATCCCATCAAAGCTGGTCTAAATCCTGCTAGTTACTGAGCAGGTGAAACAAGGGCTCATGATCAGCTTACTTTTGGCACTTCTCCCAAAGTCTAATATTAGCATTAGTCCAATAGTAGCCTACTATTAATATAAAATATAATATTAATAGCACAATATTAATATTAGATTTGGGGACAAAGAGCTTTTGTCCTTGCATTTTCTTTGCATTAAAGACCAAAATCCTTGAGAAGAGCTAGGGGATATAGTGGGAGTCTTGTTGGATTACACTGCTGATGACTCTGTATTGAGGCTAAGCAAGGAGGAAGCACTGTGTTGCACAGGGCTTCAGAGAAACCTGGTTTTTTTCCCCTGATTGAGTCCCCTATTTATTACTCAAGTCTTTCAGTGAGTCCCCATTCACAAATCTAGCATTTACACTTAAGAGGGTTCCTGGCATTGAAAACAAACAACTTTAATTATTTTTTTTCAGTCCATGTGGCTTGCCAGGGAAATTCAGGCTTATTCGAGCTGTGCATGTGTGTGCCTAAGGAGTCTTCATCTGCTGTTTGGGTCTGGAGGGCTGCTGCTCTTGTGTTAGTGATCTCTAGTGCTTGCAAGACTGTTGAAGTCAAAACTGAGAATAAATGCTGGTTTTAAAAACTGGGCTGTCTGTGACACCCAAGTAGGGCTGAGGGTGGCACTGGCTCTTACACAACTGCCTGGCAGCAGGCAGCTCCATGTGGAGTGCAAATGCAACTGGAAAGGAGGTGCTTGCCAATGCCCTTGAACACTGCAGCTGTGGCCACCCACCTGTCCTGCAGGAGCCTGGACAGGAGGAAGAAGCTTCTGTCCTCTGGCCAGCAGGAGGAACAAATGAAGCAAACCTTTTGTTTGTGTGATGTTCAAGTGCTAAAGAAGACAGAGCTTCTTTAGCACTTGAACAATTTTTCTCTTGTCCAGACTCCAGCCCAAGGCTGCCTACCCATGATCTGTCTACAAAACCAGGAAATATTTCAGTCACACTGTTTTTTCTCCCTTCTCCAAGACCCTTGCACTCAGTTCATGTTAGGTGAGATGTGCTCATCATCTTTAACCAGGACTGGAGGGTGCTTCCGAAGTAATTGTGATGGACAGCATGGTGAGTCTGTCCTAGGGAAAGGAAGAAAGTGCTAGGATGAGGCGGGGGTGGTGGGTTCAGTGCATGCTTCCTGCTCAGGAAATACAACACAACAGATTAAGGACACCTTTTCAGGTACATGGCTGTCCCACCCTCCTGCAGCTGATTTTACCTGTGTAAGGAAGCTGTGAAAAGCTAATTAGTTCCTACTCCTGCAAAAGGTATCATTTGTTCTTTACCTAAAGTGCAAGGGGTAGAGACAAGTCAGGCCTGGTGGATTTGCTACTGTGCATGTGTAGTGAGCTTTAAAAATAGATTATCAGCTGGTGATGGAGCGACTGTTGTGGGTTTTGTGTGTAAGGCTTGTGCCTTCATTGCTGTGCCTGTGGAAAAGCAGCATTGCTGAGGAACAGGGTCTGCTTAAATGGCCTCCTAGCTGCTTGTCATCCAATGTCCTCCTGGGAAGTCATGGATGCATTCATGTAGGAAACACTGAATTTCACTTTTTTACTTGATTGGCTTTTTTATAGGATGAGAAACTGAGCAATGATCACAGGGCATGGGGATTTTATGCTCTGTTGCCTTGCCTGGAAGTAGAGGTTGGCATTTTCTGCTGAAGTTTTTACATGTGAATAACTTATATGGATCAGATGGGTTGCTCCAAAGATTTTGGTTTGCTGTAAAAGAGATGTTGCAGCTCCTGTTTCTGCCTATTATAGGAATTTTAGCAGAACTTAACTGTAGCAGAGCCCCTCTGATAAATTGCTGATGAGCTGTAATGGCTCCATATGAAATATATGAATTATGGGATTCTCCCTCATGCTAGAACAGCCTGAGGCAGAATCTCTTGCTGGAAAACTGGTCAGCTGCCAGAGTCTGGGTTGTATGATAATACTGGTATCCTGTGCTGGCCTTCAAGTGGGTGCTTTTGATTTATCCAATAATGTGTTGTTGGTTTGTGGGACAGAAGTAGCTTAGGAGTATCTTGACACTTCTCTATCTGGTTAACAGCTAATGAGCACAGTGCCTAAATACCTGACTCTTTATTCCTGTGCTGCCAGCTGCCACTGCAGGTCACTGCTGCACAGGCAGTGCCTGGCTGATACAAGGCTTTGCTTCTGTCATTAGATACAGCATTGAGAATAAGCTCTTTAGAAGATGCTGGGGTTTTTTTCTCAAATGTCATGAAGAGAAGAAAAATGTGAAAACTCTTTCAGCTGGATGTACGTACTCACCATGTAAGGTACTTACTGTTTGCAGTTGTGTCACCCTCATTCCCATATGAGGAAAAAGACAAAAATGGGATGAGGCATATGTGCTGCTAGTGGAGAAACAGTCAGAGTAAATGAAAAAAGACTTTCACAAAACATTTTTAACTAGAAGAAGAAAGCAAATTCACTTTGTCAGAAAATAATTTTGAAACCAAGATTTTAAAACTTAGGACTTGTCCTATCACTTGACTCTCCTTTAGCCTCTCTTGGTGATTCAGCCCTTCCTGTGCCAAAGGCCACTTGGCATCTGGTGCAGGCTCTCCCTGGAAATGAGTGTCTGAAAATGCATGTTACCCTTTTCCAGGAAGGCAGAGATATATGCAGGATTACTTATGGATGGGAGCTAAACATCACCTATCAATCTCCTCTGTGACCTTAAAGAAATCTGCCTTATTTTCCTTTTCTCCTGTGTTTCTCTGCTCTGGTACAAGGAAGAATAACCTAACCCTGAATCCTTGAGGCTGGGAGCTCCTAAGCAAGGAGCTCTGTAACCACCTGGACTTTGCACTGCTACAAGCACAGAGCTGTCACGAAAACTGCTGGGAGAGTGGAAGCACGGAGGTGTGAGTTACCTGCGTGTCCAGCTTTTCCCCCATCTGGCACAGAGCACGTTTTAGTTGATGGAACTTTAGAGCCAGGGCTTATTGCAAAGCCTGGAGGCTGTCTGAGGGCAGGGGGAGGTGGCAGGACTGGGGGTACTCAGCTTGGATGTGGGTTGTGACATTTGCTGGCTCAGGCTCCAGGAGTGCCCTGGCTTGCTGAACCCTCGGGACCAGTGCTTTGATGGTACCAATATCAGCTTCAGGCTTGGTGGGCTGGGGGGCATCCATGAGTTTCTACAGTGTTTTAGTGTCCAGGCTGTGACTTGAGCTGCCTGTGTAGCCCCACCAAGTTCCAGAAGGCATGTGTCCAGATAGTATTCATTAACCTCAAAATTTAGAAGTGTATGATGTGGTCATTTGCACTTGAGCTGCTTGTCTCAGCTGCCCTTGAAGACCTAAGAAGATGTAATCATTGGAGCCCGTGGAGGATTTATCTCATCCTAAAGTAGATTTAATCACATAGATTGGACTCTAGTCAGTTTAAAGGGGACTCTGATATTTCACATGCAAATGTCTTTAGGTAGGCAGGATGAATTGCATCCGAGGCGTCTCAGATGCACTGAGAGCAGATGCAGGCTAATCCAAATTGAGGCATTTCTGAATATCACCATCCCCATGGAGAGAAAAGCAGGGAGTGAAGGAGAAGAGTTCTCATTTGTGTATTTTGTTGTCTTCAGCAGCTCTACTTCTTGGATGGAGCCAGTGTTCTATGTACTGCCTGAATTCGAGGGACCTGTAGATTTTCACCTTAATTCTCAGTGAGCAAAGGCAGCTCCACCTGCTGCTGTTTCATGGTGGAACGAGGTGTCCTGTGCAGTGCAACCCAGCTCTGGGAATGTCCTTTTGGTCATTGTAGCAATTCCCATGAAAATTATACAGGTTTCCAGCAGGGCTGTTGTACTTATTCCTTTAATACATCTGTGAGTGGACAAGTGAAAGCTGTGTCTAGAGCAGAGAGGCCTGAAAAGTAACTGCAGGTTAAGCACTGCAGAATGCACATGCTCATTCATTAAAAGATTAAGTTCTCTTAGAAATGCCTCATGAAGAAAAGCCAGGTAAGTTAAATTCTCCCCTTCTGGACTGCAAGTTAATTACAGGTACCTGTTTCCAGCTCAAGTCACCTCCTGAGATAAAAGGCTTTTGGGTGGGCTGCTCCTAACCTCCTTCATAAAAACAAAGCATAGGGTGAAAAAACAGTAGAAGTCTATTTTTTCTTTTTCATGTTCATGGCCACTCACCCTTGTGGCTTTTTTTCTTGGAGCCTGACTGGGACTAAAGGGGGACTTGAATCACTGCACTGCAAAATGCCCTGGAGTCTCTAACTGCACAAAAAGTTGTAAGATTTACTTTGATTCCTTTCTGTAAGAGAATTTAAAGCCAGAGCTGGCTTTTTCCTTTTGCTTTACTTGTTCTCTGCTCTCCTCCTCCAGATTTTTCTGCTTGTCTTTCACTATAACCTTCATTTGACCACGGTTCAGTCTGTCTTCATATAAATAGCAGATGCTTCTGGGACATTGTGCTTTCCTGGTTGGCAATGGTTTGGGCAGCCCTGGCTGCTGTGTTGAGCAAGATAAATCTGGCTAAGTAGGAAGCTGGGAAGGGCCTCTTGAATTTGGTTTCCTGCAGCTTTACATCAAGGAAAGGACCTGATCACTCTTTCTGTAATTAAGGGAAATTACACAAAAGGAGAAAAAAAGTCCTCCTGATCTCAGAGGACAACTCCCCCCACCCAGCAGCAGGATTTTTACATCCCTCCCTTGGCTGACAGGAGCTGATATTCCGTGGGCGCGAACCCGCACGGAATGAGGGAATTGTGATTTTTGCCCGGCCTTATGGAATGTGTAACCCTCTGGGAGCCCTCTGCGGGCAGAGGCAGCAGCTGCTGTTCCTGCCACAAAGCCGAGGCAGTGTGGAGCAGACGAGCTGAGCTTCATGGATCTCCTGGAGACCCGAGACTTTGTCCTCCCCGCTCCTGGTTTTACCACGGCCAGGTAATCCCAGGGTTGAATTGCTGTGTGTACAGAATATCCTTTCCCTTGGTGCTCAGCAGAGAAAAAGAGCCCCTGTTGGTACAGTGGTGGAGATGCCGAGTCCATTGGAGCTGCAGCAGTGCTCCTGGGCATCTGTTTCCCACAGCAGGGACTTGGAGGACCCATGGAGATGGAGGCGAACAGTGACAAGGTGAATTCCTGTGAGGAGCATTGACTTTGTGGACTTTGCCTGTGGGGGCCAGAAGTTAGACCCAGAGAGGTGCAGAAAGAAGAAAGCGAACTGGGTTTGAGCCAAGCCTGATACTGTCTGCTGAAAAGCCAGAACTGAAGCACAAACTGCTGTGAGGGGGTTACTATGGCAAATTAAACCCCAGGAGAGAGGGGAAAGTGATCTGCTCAGCACTGCCTCTCCCTCTGAGCATTTCAGCTTCTCCTCAGCAGTCCACAAACTCTTGTCAAAGACTGTTTCTGCAGAGACAAGGGTTTATCAGAAGGCATATAGAGCTTCTGTCCATGGGATGGGCAACTACTGATTTTCTGCTGCCCTGAGAGGCTGAAGAGGAGGCCTCTACAGCTGGCATGTATGCCCAGACTGCCCTGAAGATTTGATCTGAAACTATCCTTGTTGGTGCTTTGCTCTGGGAAGCCACCCCTAAGTGGTACTAGCCCCTGACTTGGAAGGTGGGGGATGAAGAGCACCCTGATCTGAACCCAGCAGCTTCCCAGGAGCCCAAATCAATGCCCTGGGGAGGTGGGGAGCCAGGCAAGTGACTGGCTATTTCATACCCTGCATAACTCACTGGCACTGAGTATTAGGGTTTTGAATGGAGAATGATGTACTTGGGTTTCCTAAATGATCCCAAGAGGCAGCAATATGTCCAGCACGGTCAGGCATTGATCATGATGTGAACACCACTCCAAATTTAGCTCTAATTTAATCAAAATTGTCTCTGGGCATTAATCAGAGGGAAAATGAAGTGCTACAAGTTACAGAGTCTGTGCTACCCCCCATGCCACCTTCCAGGAAGTTTAAACATCATTCCTGCTCTCTGTGAAGTCAACAGGTTTATAATAGGGCTGGAGTAGATATTTTTCCTGCTGCTGTTCACTTTATGCAGGTACCCTCAAGCCTGGTATTCAGTGCCCTCTTCAAGTCAGAAGAATTTCTGGGATGGACTTTGCATCACTGGATACAACTGTAGCTTTCCTGTCATGTTGAAAAGCCACACAGCTATATCCAGGCTCCCAGACAGAGAAAGCTGCTGTTGTAGGTGGAATTTGGGTGCAGATAACAAAAATAAATGATTTTTTTAAAGATCCCAAGTCTGTATTATCTTGACAGTCTGTCTCTGAGATGGGAAAACCTTCTAGCAGAAAAAGGGCTCCATTGATATAAGAAAGATTTGCACATGAAGCCTTTGTAACTGCGAGTGTAACAGGCTAAAATGGTAAGAACAGACAATCTGGAGTAGGAATGAATGCTTTGTGTCATCTTCTGGGACTGGCATGACCCTCTCTTTGCCCTGGGAATGTTTCTATCTAAGTGTTGACTAAAGCTACACACATTGTGATAGGAGAAATGGCAAGGGAAGGTTAAGAACTACTTTTGGAGAAAATCCCATGAGGTTCTAAAGCCTTTAGGTTGAGATTGAGGCATGCTAAGGTAGAGCAGGCAGCCTGGAAGTGGGGGCTCAATAAGGAAAAGCTGGATTTGGATCTGAAAAGCTACAGATGCTTGACTTGTAGGCAGAGGGAAGGTGTGACTGCTGTGACAACACTCTGACGAGCTGGTGATAGATATGGGAGGGACACTTCTGAAACACAGCCCAGATGTTTGTGTCAGAGTACCAAAAGCTCCAGGGCCTACAAGTTATGGGGGATGTGAAGAAGCTGGTGTGTGCTCTGGCATCAGAAAGTGGTGTGGGAAGTGAGCGCCCTTCACTCACATTGCCTGAGCTGGAACAGCAGGCAGTGGAGCCTGCAGCAGTGAATCACTGTGGAAAAGGTAGGAGCTGCACAACCCTGGTTGGCAAAAATGGCAGAGGTAGTAGCAGGAAGTTGTGCAGTATGAATTATGTCTTCTGTCATATTATTATGAATTGGTAACTTCTCTAAAATCTGCTCATTTCTTTCTTCCTCTTTCTCCATCCTGGAAGAGGAAGAAAGCGTTTTTCTGATTAACGTGAAACAGTAATTACTTAATGTATGGAGTAAAGAGCCATGTGTGTTCTGCATTTCCCACTTACATGAGGCAGACCTTTTTTCCACACTGGCCATGAGACTGTCATTTCACACTGGCCATCAACTTGGTTGCCAAACAACAGCAGTTTCTCAACAACTGCATGGGGACATTGTGGCTCGGGGAGGGGAGCATAGAGGCTCTGGTTTGTATTCTGAACTATTTTGTTTGTCCAGTCTCTTCTTTGTTGTTAGTTGACTTTTTTAAATTTAGCAGGGGAACAAAATTGAACACTCTGAGGAAGCAACCCTGCATTCCCAGAAGTCCCCAAGCAAGCACTTTGCTCTCAAGCTTTTCATTGCTCTTATGCTTCCTGGCAGAGACAGCTTCCATTAGCAGCCAAAAACTGGTGCAAGGACAGGGCCAGCCCTGGGCTTTCTCTCTCCTCCTTACACCCTGGGTATTTGACAGGAGGTGGGGTCATGGCTTCACCAGTAAGTGCTGGAGAGGGGGAGCAGGCCAGAACGGGTGCAAGGCACTGTCTGTCCCGTCCTCTTGGACCCCCAAGTTCTCATTTTACACTATAAGTACTGACAAGTGAAAAGATGGAAAGTAAATTCCTTGTTTTAGAATGGCTTTGCTAGTATTAGCAAGCAGCAATATTTCCTTTTAATATGCTTAGAAGCATAGAAAACAAGAAAAAATAAGACCAGGTTGCCTTTCTTTATATAAAAAAGCTAGTAATTTAATCATTTCAAAATGACTCTCTACAAGACAACAAACTGCAATACAGGGTTGCAATAAAGGTTCTCCTTTGGAAAGCACAAACTATCAACATAACCACTACACTTAGAAACACATTTTCACCTCCTAGGAATATACAGTGAAATAAAATGGACAAGGAAATCCAAAAGAATCCCAAAAATAGTACAAAACAGGTTCACATAGATTGCTTTTTGGCAACTGGTTGTAGGTTACAAAGTCATAATTGCCCTTTCAGGATGTTACCCAGGCCAAACCTTGGAGCCCATCCTGAGCCAGCAGGGGTTGTGCTGGCTTCCACTGACTTCCAGGAATGTTCTGAACTCTGGAATGTTCTGGAAGCGAAACGAGGTCTTCGCGCTAAGACAATACATTAAGGCTGGAGGATTCCATACACTGCTGAAAAGGTTCTGTTACCCAAGACAACAAATCCCATTTCAATAAGGCACATGTTTGGCTACAAAATGGAAAAGTTGGGAGTCAGGCCAGGCAGAAGTGAGAAGTGCCTGTTTTCCAGGTGCTACTGATCTCATGGCCATGTGATTACCAGCGATCTGGCAAATGCTCTGAACACCTTAATGAGGGACTACCTTGAATTACTAAGGACAGTAGTGTTTCTGCTATAAAAATGCCAGAATCACCTGGAATTTTCCTGAGCTACTGCTCGCTTTGAAGAACAGCTTTTTGGCTGGGGACCACAGGCAAATGGTGTTCTGAGACTTATTTTTAGGGGGTTCACAGAAGGCAAAAACAACAAATAGGCTGATATAGGTTTTGGAGCAACCAGCATACCTTACATTTCTAAAGGAGCCTAACATTCTGCTAACAATTTTTAAGGGTCTACATAGAAAATTACTAGGTGGGACTGTGTGTACTTACTGATAGAACAATACCATAAAAATAGGACATCATTTTTGGCAACAGTGTAGTGCAGAAAGGACCAGCACCTATGCAACAGAATTCTGGAAAAAAAAGCCCAGTAGCTGAATGGAAGTCAGAATTGCAACAGATGCAATTAATTCCCAATAATATGTCCTAGAAAATTAAGTGCTATTTCTTCATTAAATTGTGTATATGCTATAGAGATGTTTAAATATCTGTTATTTCAAGTTAAGCTCTTTTCTTTCCATATGAAATACAATTTGTATGTTAATCCTTCTGAAAGGGATTGGTATTTTGAAACATTGCTCATCCACAGCCTCAAAGATGAGCTGAATGGATCCTGGGATGCCCTCAGGATAACTCTGAGTCCATAAACAATAAGGCTTTCAAGCCTGACTGTTAAATTAAATTGCCAATGCAAGGACATACAAAGTATGAAATTACATTTGCTGGGAATCCATCCATGGTTTTGAAATCCCATGATGCACAGATATTAGAAACAGCGAAATCTGAATGCCAAAAGATATTAAATATATACAATTCTGCCTTCCTCCTTAGAAGGCTCTGTTTCTTACATGGCCTAAAAATACTTTTCTCCCAAATGCTGTATGCCTTGCTTGATATGTTGCTCATTGCAGCTGTACATCTACATTGGTCAGAATGACCAAATGTTTTACACAATAAAATAACATCAAGAGGAGTTAAACTTCACAGAATTAACCTATAGAAAGTAATTTCTAAGAAGGGAATGGAGTTCTATGAGAACCATTACACTTGCTTCATGGATTGCTACGAATAGGTTTCACAACCAAGTCCATGCACCAGCATCAAGATGGAATGAAACAAAAAGAGTGCAGCATCCAGTTAACAAATATGCTGAGGAAACAGGCTGTATATACAAAAGATATGCACTGTTTACCTGACACGTAATTTTTAAGGTGCTTAATTGATGTTTCAAGGAAGGAAGCAACATATACATATACGCTGTGCATACAAATCTAAATGTGTATAAGAAACATAATACAGAACCAGATAATGTTCCCAGATCCCTGATTTAATTAGACTCTCTAATGCATAAGAATGTATTTAAAATATTTAATAAAAAATATCTAAAAAAGATAACATTTACATAAAAATAGCTCCAGTTTGTCTGCTCTTCTGCTTTGCTGCTCATGGATTGGATTCTGCTGGGTTTCATAAGGATGCCATTTGGGCCAGTGAGAGTTTGAACAACTGTGCATGATGAGAGAGCTCTGTCACTTGGTCCACCATCTTCTGCAGGGATGCCGTGCTGGGGTAACTCAAGGCAGCTGCCTTGGTGGCCAGGACAACGCTCTTGAGCAGTTCACACAGCTGGTTGCTGGAGTTCATCACTCTGTTGCACATGTCCTGAGTCGTCATTTGCCTCGCCAGTGTGTCTCCGATGAACACCAGTTTGTGAGCGCTCAAAATGATGAATTTGCTGTGTGCCACGAAGATCCGGGGGGGCTGAGAAGAGTTGACACAACTGAAAAAGGCATCGATGGCATTCAGGAGGGAGTTGAAGTGAGTCTCACACTGGTCAGAGTAGAACAAAAGCAGGCGGCTGTCATGGGAGGTCTGGAGGGCTTGCGGAGGCTTCCACTTGGAGATGTCATTCTCCACTGGCTTTGTGATCTCCTGCTCCAGACGCTGAAACTGGTTGATCTGAAAGGAAAAACAAAAGCTCTCTTCAGCAAGTGCTCTCGTAAGATGTTGTTGTGTATTATGATTTCACTTTGTGCTTCAGGACACCCCTGGGTATCCTACGTTGACCTTATGCTAACTAAAAATATGTATGTTTTCTAGGATCAAGTGCTTTGATTATCATAAATCCAAACACGCAGAGTTCAGAAAGGAGAAACATCGAAAATACCTCATTTGCATTAAAAACCCCCAAAAACCCAAACTCCTGAATTTACAGGCTGTTGCTCATTTGGAATATTCTGAAATCACAAGTGAGAGAGATGGATCCAAGTGGCAATGACTCCTACACAATCTTTTAAAAGCTGACATCTCTGTGGGATTTTGAGATGAAAACCCTTTAACTCTCACCTCCTCATTGCTTGTACAATTTTCTGCCATACAATATGGCAACAATATATTCAAGAATTAACATGAGGGAAAAGTAGCAGCCTGTGGTCTTGTGACCTGTTTTTTAGCATTAGAATGGATGTTCTGCACAATATTTAAGTTGATGGTATTGATGTTCACTGAGCAGATGTGCAGGTGGCACATGTCATTCAGTTCGGTCCAGTGATTAAGGCCCTGGATGGCTGGTCAGGAAAGCCAAGTTCTCAAGCTGGCTTTGTGACAGACATTCTGGGAGACATCACAGAAGCTTGCTTCTCTTCTGTGGTGAACTTTTAGAACTTTTCAACTCTTTGCTTTTTATTATCTGTATCCTTTGCACACTACTAATGGAAGGGCTCCTCCTGCTCTATTTGACCAGTGCTCCTTACATGTGAGGAATGCTGCATTTCAGGATGATTATACACCCAGGAGAACATACCTGATGGTGCTCTAGCTCCATTTTGCTCTGCTTGATGATATTTTCTTTTTCCAGGAGCTCCTTCTGCTGCCTTTCAAACTCTTCTTTCCCCTGTTTTGCATAACATAAGAGACTGTGTTAAATCAAAATGGCTCCTGAGCTAAATGGCA
The DNA here is from genome assembly GCA_025920805.1 of Petroica traversi. Taxonomy (NCBI): domain Eukaryota; kingdom Metazoa; phylum Chordata; class Aves; order Passeriformes; family Petroicidae; genus Petroica; species Petroica traversi. Next base: position 7,511,180 of record JAHLSL010000006.1, on the reverse strand, counting down.
GCTCACAGGTCAAGAAAGCGGCTAATTCGTTTTGCCTTTTCACTGGTAGTGCACCACCAAGAGTACAGAAAATGAAAGGGGAGTGTGGCAGAGCAAAAGGCTATCACTACTACAAATTTGACAGGACATAATCACTGGTAAAAGTACTCTTGAATATGCATTAGCAATTGATTGCTACTCCCCTGCAAAAAGATTTTACAAAAGCCACAGACAACTCCCATGTGGACTTGTGCAGAACAAGGTGTTGGGTTTACCTACCTGCAGGTGAACATAGTCATAGTCATCCATCCAGCTCTTTTCTGAGCCTTCGCTGGTGGTGTTGTAAGGGTGCTGGCCCTTACCCAGGAGCGGGGGCAGGGAGCTGCAGTGGTTCTGTGCCTTTTTTCCCTGACGCTGCATCTGAGGACTGTCATAGACACAGTCAGGAGCATTGATGATATTCTCTGGTATGTTTTTGAAACGGGAGCTGCCCAGCGCCTGCTTGAAGAGCAGCTCTGCGTTGACACTGATGGTGGTGGTCAGCTGCTTGGCATCATCCGGGACTGTCCGTGCCACCATAACGAAGCGATCCAGGTCATCGCACTTGTTCTGCACTCTGTTGACAGCCAGGACGTTCAAAGACCAGCTGTAGCTGTTCAAGTCATGGCTGGTTTGGGTGAGGATCTGGTGAGAGTCCTCCAGCCTTTGCACCTCCCTCCTCATTTTGTTGAGGAGGCTGAACTCAGACAGGCAGGAGGCGTTGGCTGCCGATCCTTTGGCAAACTGGAGGTACTCCAACAGCGACTGCTCTACCTTGTCCACAGCAGCGTGAATTTCATTGATGTGCTTCTCCATATACCCATAGGACCGCCAGTCTGGTGCAATGAAGGCTGTGAGGTGATTGACAGCTGCCTCCACCATCTGCTGGAGGCGATAAAGCCTCTCTATAGCAGTGTCTGGGTCAAGGATTAGTCTTTTGTCCTGTGCAGCTGATGCTGAATGAGATGAGTCCTTTGATGTCGTTGAAGATGTGGACATGTTACTCCTTGTGCTTCCTGTGCTGGAGAAAGACAACCTATTCATCCCATCAGTCACATCCTGTAAGCCTTTACTGTCTTGGAGGACTGGTGGTGGCACATCATAGACACCTTCTCTTCCTTCTGTGATGGTACTTTCACTGAGTCCTGTCTGTTGTCCTGGGAATGCACTTCCCCTCGGGGTATCATAAACATCTTTTTCAGGTGCAATCTGCTGTCCAAGAAAAAGGTTTTGATGGTTTGAAGGGATGTCATAAACACTCTGTGTCTGTGGCATTCCACCTGGCAATAACAGGCTCTCAGGAGAAATTCTATGAAATTCTTTTCCAGTTGCTTTGGTGGTGGGAGGAGGAATATCATATACTCCTTCTGGTCTTACACTGTGGCCCACTGCAGATGAAAAATCCTGCAAGTTTTCCCTCAGGGCTGTATCATCTTGGCATGCAGATGGAGGTGCAGCATAAACCTGAATCACAGAAAACAAAACATGAAACCTTTCACATCTTTCACATCTTCCACATCTTCCATTTGGGATGGAAGATCCGCTATTGATTTTTAAAGAGTCGGCAACTTATCTTGAGTTTGACTGAGAGTCAGTTTCAATACCTCATTTTTTATCACTCATCTGGATACAAATTCCCATAAGGAGCAAAATCAAGAAAGGCAGCATGCTGCCACAAAGATAATGTAGGTCTAATTATCAATTTATAGTTCATAACCTTAATTTTGATGCAGTGCTTCACTTTACCAGTTTGAACAGTTAAAAAAACCTAACGAAGTTTTTGAAGTTTTGAATCTCCTTTTCCTTCAGGATCATACATGAACCCTTGTTTGAACATGTCTTTTGTCAGACATGAAAATACAGGATCTTGTGGAAACAGAGTAATACTTACCCCTTTGGCAGGTGGTATGTCATACACTCCTAAAGCTTTTGCTTCTCCCATGGGAACTGGAAGTGCAGGCCCCTTAACTGATGTGGGGGGAATGTCATATATCTGAAGAAAAAATAAATTGGTTAAGAAACAAGTCACATCAGGGAAAGCTCTGCTAGCAGATGAGTTTTCATGAGTTTCTGTGTTTCCTCTCAAAAAGTTCGAACATGACCAGTGCTCTTCAAGTTTTTTTCATACCAGAGAAAATCTTGGATTTTCCTAGAATTTTGGGCAGTTAGGAAGAAATGCACTTTGCTAAGTCTCCTCTGGGCAGTGGTATTGACAGCAGGCTGGAGAGATGAAGTCATAGCTGACTTTTCTCCTGAGAGGTAAATCAGGCTCAGCCTATTACAGATACCTCTTGGGGTCAACAGGGGAGCACATGTGGCAAGAACTGATCACACCCTGACATCCAGGGAGGCTGACTTCCAGGTCCTGCCAACATCCACTCTACAAGTCTGTGGTCTTCGGGACTGACTGCTAAGGGTGCTCCCCAGAACAAAGATATGTTTCAAGCTCAGTGGCACAGTGCAGTCAATAGGTGGTGAAAACAACTCCCTGCATAGCAGCTGTTCATTTAGGCGATAATTTTACCCTTACTGAGTGAATTACTGTCAACTATGCAACAACAAAGTGCAGGGAAAAAAAATGTTCCCAGGCAGCAAGTTTATTCTGTTTAGATATACTCTTTGATCAAAACAGAGAGAACAAATGGGACTTTTGCGTTTGGTGTGCTGCCAAATCCGAGTCAACATCAAATAAAACTTTGAAATATGTCTGTGATCTGTGAATAAGCCACAGCATCTAATTAAAACATATTTTCTGTCTGAAATGAGAGAACTTGCCTTGCTTATAAAAGTCTGGTAGAAATTCATCACCTTTTGTGCTCTGTCAGCCCTGCTGGCACTTTTATTGGTACCTACCCCTTGGAGAGGGCGAACGGGGGGGATATCGTAGGCATCCTTCTGGTGCTTGGAAGGGAATTCATAAACATAACCTTGTCCTGACCTGACGGGTGTTATTACCTGTGGGTAAAAGAAAAAGAGGAAGTGTTAAGTCTCTGAGGATCTTGGCACATACTCTCTGTAACTGCACAGGGTATAAACAATCCAGTCCTGTTAACATTCATGCTTCACTGGCAATGTTAGTAACACCAGTCTACATACCCTTCTGGGAGCTGAACACCCTAAAACGAGTGCTAGTAGCTACAAATGCACCATTTTCTTTCCAGACCAGCCCTGATGTGACTGCTTGCTAGTACTCTACACTATTCTATTTCTCAAGCACAGATTCTCCAGAAGGTCTGAGAGCTCGGTCCCTTGTTCCCACTGACCTCCCCTCAGCTCAGACCACATGAGGTGATGGCTACACCACTCCCTCGCTGAGATCAGGGCTGTGTACATTGATCCTATGAGGTGTGAGTGTCCCTACTCATTGTCAGAGGCTTAAAACACTGTGTTTAGGCTCTAGGAGTCTAGGCCTTTGCCTGTAGAGGTATTTCCCACCTACTCCAACAGGACTCCTTGTGTTACTGTGATCCACAGCACAACATCCTGGAGAATTGAGTGTGAATTGAGGCTTTGGAAGTTCTTTACACAGAATTGCCATGCTTAAGCCTTCCAAAGCAGGATGTTCAATTTTGCTGTCTCTGCTTGGTTTCTCTATGTTAGTGGCTAAGAGATGTGAAATGTCAAGCCATTCTTGAATTATATAATGCAATAACAGCCTCTGAAAAACAAGAAAGCTTAGAATTTACATTTTTTGACATTTTGTAAACCATCAACTACCATAATTACTACAAATAAAATCTGATGAAAAATAAATGCCTTAAGTCTTGGACAGCATCTGCCCAGCAGAATTTCAGTACAGTGTGGTATAAAAGAAATGTTACCTAACCCCAAAAGAGAACTGGGTTTGTAGTGGAAATGCTGACATCTTAACCTCTGCTGGTGCTATTTAGCTTCAAGAAAAAAAATATAAATACTGTAACCCAAAAGCACAAAATGGCAAATTACATAGGCTCATAAAAGATGTGGCTTTGTACTCAGCTAGGGAAAATTTTATACTAGAGCTACCTAACTCTCCTTAGTAATGTATGCAAGCCATATCAACAGCATTTCTACCCAAAATATCAGTAAGAATCCCATGGCAGTTTTTGCTGTAAGGAATCCTTGCATCCTGGCCAGATTTCACAGTGAGTTTTTCTCGACTGAGTCTTCAGGGAAAGTCCCTCATGCTAACCCCCTACCTCTTCCCTGCTATGTTAACAACACAGGCTTTCCTTCTTTTCACTTGCCACCTGGATTTGGCTACATATTCTCTGTACCATGAAACAATCTCTGAATACCCCCTCAGGTGGGTGCCTTGCCAGCCCAGGTACAGGTTGGATTCAGTGAGTAGCCCAAGGCAGCACCAACCCCACAAGGACCGTGTGGGCCTTGGGGGAAGGAGGAACAGTGATGCTGGCAAGCAGGGGAAGACCGTGGCTTTTGCAAGTGCTTTTCCTTGAATTAGCATCAGAAGACAGGAACTGGAAGTGATACAGTCTCCAGAGTGCTGTGTATGAGAGAACTCCTGCTCAGTTGGGTGTGGAGCTAATAGAGCTTATAGACATAGCAGTTTTTTAAAAAAGAACCTAAAAATACTGAATTTATGACAGGCCGCTCCTGTCCCACAGAGGCAACCTCTGCATTGGAAAAGGTATCTATGGGCAAAACTTTTAAGGAAGTTCTTTCTGAAGTTACTGGAAGCTTTCCATAATGGAAGGATACAGACATTATCCTTCTCAGGCCACTCTCATTTAATACTGGGATTATTCTGTTTGCCAGAGAAAATTCTAACTCATATTAACATCACTTCTTCATGATTTTTCTTCCAGTGAGGGCTAGTAACCAGACTAGAATAGCTGGCCATATATATTTTGCATCTTTTTTTCCCCCCAGCTGTGTACTGCCAGTCAAATGCTTTCTACCCAAGTCAAGAACAGACGGATTTGGTTTTAAGCCATGTTTACTCAGAGGTTCCATCCAAGAGTTCCAAAATTACAGCCATGGAGTTGCTTCAATGAGTCATTCGGTGTGTGCAAGTGATCCTCTGGGAGAACTGACAATGCACAGTAAAAACAAAGGGCTGTTTCCTGGGTAGCCCACCTCCACCAGCCCTTCTGCTGCTGTGAACACTGCTTGCTAATATGCTGGGAAACTGTTTGACCATCCCAGAGAAAAGGAACAACAGGGTGTTCATGGCAGGCAGCCAGGGGCCCCACGCAGGGCTGGAAGCAGGAGGAATGGAGCACTGCTGCACTTGGGCTCTGCTTCACCTGCTGCTTGTTGCCTAGATGGATAAAGCAGGACTCAGGCTGGGTCAGGCTCCAAAAAGACAGGTATTGGTCTTTCAGTGTGAAATTTTTTATAACCAACCCCTTGCTCAGTTTTGTTCTACTCCAGAAACTGAAGTCTATCCTAAATCTAGAGCAGGGATAAAAAGTGACCCAATCTCCTCTAGGCCTCTGATGTGTGATGCTTCTTACAGTCCTGTCCATGTATGGACCCTCTGCAGAAGCCTTAGGACACCTCAGCTCTCACAGGTCTGTAGAGCACTTTAGGGAAGTGCCTTTAGGCAGGCTCAGCAGTAACTGTCCTACCCATTTTATGACTAAACTCCTTCAGGATACAGGGCACAAGACACAGCCACTCCCTTCATGTTCAGAGAATTGATCTCCATGAACACAGCCACACGCCTCTAATATAAAAAAGGAGTTGGATACAAACAGCACAGGTAATAAGGTATAGAATCACAGAAGGCTGGAAAAGACGTTTAGGATCATCGGGTCCAACCGTAAACCCAGCACTGCCAAGTCCACCACTAAGCCATGTCCCTAAGCACACACATGTAAAATCACTTGTTCTTACAGGTAAACATGCTATTTGCTTTTGTAACAAGAAGCCCTGGCCACAAAGCAGATGCTGTCCTTGCACCATGGAGCCTGGAACATGTATGGAAGAGTTAATGCCCAATACTTGCAGAGAAATTCTCCCTCACTCTGCATACAGGAGTTTCATGCAGCTGCAGTTATTCTTGTTGCTCATCTTTAGAGGCCTTTCCCATTTTTCAAAAAATCTTGACATACCAGATGTGAAAGAATGACAGTAGCACAAGGCTGCTGGTTTTATTTACTGTGCTGTGATACAATCCTAAAAAGCTGCACTAAAGCTAGATGGACCACACGAAGTTTTGCTCAGCACTACAAGACTTTTTATATCATCTAGACACTTTTGCTCTTTCCCAGACCTGAAACAGTGGTCAAGTAGGGTCACTTCTTTATTTGGTTGAAACAAAACCCTGCTCTGTGTGTGTCTAGCTGTTGTAAAAGAAAGTGAGAGGTTAAAGCATAAAATGCTTGATTCTGGGTATTCATGAGTAAAGCCTGCCTGCAAGTACAGCTATGGACAGTGCACTCTACTTAAGGTGGCATTTATTTTCCAAATAAAAATGCATCAGATGCTTTTATGTCTGCTCCTCTTTCAGATTTTGAAAGAGTTATATGAAAGGCAGAAAATATGACCTTAAGAAACCCAGCAACCAACAAGGTTTGCTGATAACATGAAAGACAGCCTTTTTCTCCCAGTGACTTGGGTATATTTTCCTGTGTGGAGGATTTTTATCCAGTAACAACATGTTATGAGCAATTTCACAACAAAATCCTCTGCAGATGATAATCTGGTCTGTACTGAGTACAAGAATGTTTCCTGTTGCACCTCCACTCCTCTTTCCTGCCAAAGCTTTTCATTAGGCTGAACATGCCTCTGGACTGCTTATTCCTGGTCAATTCAGAACAGGAGCAGCTCATCACCAAAGCTTATCTTGAGTAAAACATTTTGTAAAAATAATTAAAAGAATGCCCACACTACCTGACACAGGGAAAATGTGGGGCATTTGTTCTTACTCTCATGGCCCCACATGGGACATCAGGACATGGGGTTGCACTGCTTCTTTTGTATGAGGAAGAGAGGGGTAGCTGGGCAGATGAAGTACAAAAGATACCAAATCCAGTCAGAAGTAACTTTTGATTTTGGACATTCACTGATAAATATATTAAATGAACTTGCTGCTTCTGAATGGGATGCCTAGCCCTTCCAATGCTGCTGAACATTTTTTTTATGGTTTTATTTTTGATAGTAGTTTACTTCTGAAGATGACTTCAGAAGGAAGGAGGTGACTGCAAAGGAAACGTTCCACTTTTCCCACTTCTAGAACAGGGATAGCAGCCCCATTTGGCACTCATGAATTTATTTTCTAACAAATGTCATTGCACTTCATACCTTACAAGGATTGTTTTTCCTTTTACCTCTTCTCTCTTAAGAATGCCTGTGGTCATCCAAGTATAAAAAATAATCCTGCATTTCAAACCAGCAATTTTCCTTGTTTACGTGTTAAAGGAAACAGATGGTGTTCCCACAAACTATCTAGCCCAACATTCTCAAAACATTGTTAACCACTTAATCCATGCAGAGCAACTAACAGGGACCAGCTTTGGCTCTGGTGAAACATGTAATGAGCCTTCAAACTTTCAGGACTGTAAAACAAAGACAACTGAGCAGAAAGTTTGTTCTGTTCTTGCTGAAGACCATGCTCTTCCAAAAGCAATTACTTGGGTCTTTTCCATGCCAATGGCATGTCTCTAACCAAGAAAAAAGAGCTGAATGTGCATGTACTTTACAAAATATCCAGTCCTGTGGTTCATTAAATCACTCATCCCTAAATATAGGGGGAAAAAAACCCAACATTCTATTTCTTCCAGGATTAAAATGCATGTTAGGCTGCAACAGAGAACATTCCTAACTAGGGCAACAAGAAGACCATTCTCGTGCTTACAGCAGACACACAACACTGTAGTTTACATTGTTTCACAAGGACAAAGAGCAAATAAACCTACTGAAGCAAACAAAATTACTCTGAATTTATAGCAGCCCCATGGAGGGCGGGATTTGGCCCGTTCTCATGAGCTGCCATTCCTGATATGCAGAATGACGGGAAACAAGTGGGATTTACAGGTGACAGAACCCATCAGAGGTATGTTGCACTCTGCAACACCTTGTCCCACCCAAATCCTAGGCAGAGGGGGGAGCTGAAAAGGCCAGCTTGATATTTCCTCTGGACCCAAGAGCCCACTGCTGCCTGCTGACCACTTTTTAAATGGATTTTAAATAGAACTGCATTAAAAGATATTTCCCCCCATGATGTTCTCCTCTCTTCACCCCACTGCCATCAGCTGCTTTCCCTGGAAAGAATTCTGCCCCAGAGTAGGCCAAGTGGTGGTGCAGTAAAGGGGGCTGGCATAAAGCCTGGATATGGGAAAAATGAATCAAAGTGTAAGGGAAAAAAAAAAAGGTCACGTCTGGTTACTGTTGTAAATTATTTCTGTAAATTTAGTATGAAACCAGTTGTTGAAATTCTGTTCCTGAGCCTCTTAAGTGGATTTATAGCACCCACCAGGGCTCTCTAAGGCTTGTACCAAGCATAAAATAGAGACACAAAGAGAATATGGGGAAATATTATAAGAGAGAATTAAGGAGAAAAATATTCCCTACTCTCTTGAACTCCTAGCCTTTTGCAAGGCAGTGACAGGAGCCATTGAATGATGTCAGATCAGGCAGTGAACCACTTCTCGGCCCTTCTTTCTGTTTTGCTGCATGTACTTAGGAAGCCACCTATGTCTCTTTAAATGGTTTGAGTTTTTTTTCCCTTGGGAAAGGTTCAGTGCTAAGTTGAACTACAGGAAAGTTGGGTTGAAAAACAGAGTTCCTGAGGTAATTTGGGTATTTGAAAGAACCTGGCTAGCTGGTAAAACTGGGTAAAACTCCATCATTTTTACAAAAAGCACATAGTGTTTCCATTCATCTCCTGCAAACTGCATCAGGATTTCCAGTGACGGATAATAAATAGCAAACAGTAATACCTACTGTATAACTTTCTGTTGCCTGCTCTGAAAAAAACAAGCAATCATGTTTTTACTTATTTATTTGCTATATACAATAACCAAGAGTGTATTTCCCTGCTGCCAATGAGTAAATGTTGGAGTTTCACATGTGCTAAGGATACTCTTATCAATGTTTGGGTTTGTAAGTTGCTATAGGTCTTAGATTATGAACTCAAAACACTTCATTTTAATCCAAATAATGTGTGAACATTGGGACACCATAAAATGTTCTGGTATAGTATTTTCTGCCAAGGCTGAACTGTTGGAGAGTTTTGATCAAGTCTCACAAGCTGGAAGAGAGGGGAGGAAGCCTGTAGAGGCATTTCTTCTGCTGCACTGGACTTGTAGTTGCAGTTATGGGTTGTTTCTACTGCTAAGGCCCAAACGTCTCTGCCAGGAAAGAGGAAATCTACAGAAATGACTGTATTGATTTTCTGGGCTGGGCTGAGTGAGTTATCAGCTCCAGCTCTGGGCAGAAAGAAATTCGGCATCAAGGAGCATTGTGACACCTCTGCTTGTCTCTGAGTGGCTGTTCACCACTGAGATTTCTTAGAATATTCAAATGTGTGAAGATAAGAGCACATGGCAAATACTACCCTGATACAGAACTGACTTATTTCTTAATGCTGCTTTAATCTTCTAAAAACCTGCTCATTTTCTCCTACACTTTATCTCCATTTGCTGTCCAAGACCTACATCTATGAAGATTCTGCTGTAAGTGTTCTTAAAAGCTGAAGCAGGTCCAGATGTCACTTATTCACAGTGTGTTAAACTAAAAATGGTTAACCCTGCAGGTTCAGGCATTTTAGCAGAAACTTTTAAATGTGCCTATGAAGAGCCTCACCAGTAAATGCCCAGTCTTAAAAAATGCCCCTGTGGTATTATCACATAAACAACAGTATGTAATGAAAATGGGTGTTAAAATTTTGAGGTTGTATTATTTCAACAAGTTTTGTGTTGCGAGTCTTGAAGATATAGAGCAGAAGTTGTGAAACAAATTTAAGATAAAAAGGTGACAACACAAGCTGGCCTGAATTCAAGCCCTCACTGCTGGTGAAAAGGGTATAACCCACTGTTCTGTAACTAATCCTGACTTTTTAACTCCTGGTGTGACCTCTTCCATTAATCAGTACACAAAAGCAGGGTCATTACACTGTTTTTCAGGAGGTTTTTTCCCCTAAATCTGAAATGCAGGTTTATTGTCTTTCCAAACATTTTTTTTTTTAAATCTGTGGAGTTACATAAACATCCTAAGCTCTGATTAGTATAAAATGACAGGGCTGTATGAAGTGTGGTGAAATAGTGCTGAACTTGCATTAGCTGTAGCTTTAGATGATAGCACTGAATTTTTTCTCACTGATGTTCATGATTGCAAACTAAATGCAGATAAAAAGATCTGTATCTCCAGATCTTACCAAATGAGCTGTACAAAGCACAAAAAAAAAAACCGCTCAACAGTTTTGTCACTGGCAAGATTTGACTGGGGTTTTTTTTTCTTTATTTTATGATGTTTTTGTGACACGATCCTGCCCTCTCTCACATCAGCTCTAGGGCTTGCTGCCAGTTGTCTTATGAGCAACATTTCTGCTTGCTTCAGTGGAACAGGCTTGGTGCTGGCTGGCCTTGAATTGCAAGGCTGACTGGGAAGGGGTATTTCCAAGACTCTGGTAAGAGTCATTCGTGCTTACAAAATGCAATTAAAGAGAGTCAAAGCAACACATCTGACAATGTCCCATTTTTGAGAAGGGAGGAAGAGAACAAGAGAGATGAGCAAATCATACCATTATTATTAAATTAGCAGCATTTCCAAGAGGAGTGTGAGCAGGAAAGTTGTCCAGCATTCTTGATAAGAGTTTTACCAAGCTCATCTCTATGACAATTACTTATATTTAGGCAGACAGAGACATCATCATTTTTGCTTGCATTGACCAACAAAGCTAAAAAGTTGACATGTTATAGGACTGGTGATAGAACAGGCATGAACTCTGAATGGGTCTATGGATGGGTCATACAGAGAAAGAAACCCCCCCCCAATTTTTGTGTGGTAAGTTTTAGTGGAGAAATACATGTATCTGCTAAAGTGTTCTCTGGAAACATGTGATTAAATCTGAGCAGCAGTTTTGATAACTGAGAAGCATGTGGCAACACTTAACACTTCAGCATTTGGATCTCTGGTCCGTGATAAAAAAAGAGTATCCTCTTTGGCCATCCCAGTCTGTCCAGTCTCCTCACTTTAAAAAGGTTGTCACATGAAGAATAATTTACAAACCATTGCTTGTTTTACGTGCTGGTAATGCTATGACTGTCTCTTCTCAAAGACAGAAGCCAAAATTTAGGGAGGAGGATAGGAAAGAAAGAAAGAAAAAGGATGAGGTGTTAAGACAGGTAGGGCAGAAAACATCTTGTTGTGAATGACATGAAATCCTAAAGGCTCACAAACAAAAACCACCTAGGTTCAGTTCTTACAAATTATTGTAACTCCTTTGAGGTGCTTCATCTTATTTCTGTTATTTCTTTCCTCCTATATTGAATTTCTAGTCTGGGGGGAGAAGCTTCATTTGGGAATTGTCGTAATAGGGTATTTCCATGACTTCTTGTTTCCCTTCGTTTAAGACATTTCTCAGAATAGATCCTTCCCTGTCAACAATTTCAGTTTTTGTGAATCGGCATTTCCCAGTGGGCAAAAAAATGGTTGGGACAAAGCAGTGCCAAAGAGTTTCAATTCCACAAGAGTGATCTCAGAGGTGCAGTTGGGCAGAAACAATGGAAGTGCCCCTAAATCATTTAAGTTGGGAACTACACTGCTCTGAGAGAGAGAGGCAAATAAAACCTTCCATGAGGAAGAAGCTCATGGATTTGATTTGTAGAGGTTCTCTGGGTCACAATCTGTATTGGCTCTGTTTTTGTATGGGTATTTCAGGGCAGCTGTACAGACAAGTGCTTCTAGTAAGGGGTGTTTAGATTAGCACAGCTTGCTTTGGCAAGTTTATGGAAGGCATAGACGCCTTTTAAACAGATATAAACTCCATCCTAAATTGTTTGTTCCATCTGTATAATAATTATACCAGACCTCAGTCATGACTGATTGTGCATATGTAAAAGTGGTGATGATAAGACCCAATGAGAATATATTACTGTCTTTTAAGGATTAGGTATGAACTGTCTTATGGAAGGTTCCCATCTCCTAGGAACTTAACTACCTTAATTTCACTTTGCTCCCATTTTAACCATCTGTTTGGGGAGAAAGATTAATTTTGATTCATGATAAAGACAAAGATGCAATACTGCCACTGCTATATAAAAAAGAAAAACTGAAATGTTTCAGGCAAACATATGGAATGATGATATTCTGATGATATTCTGATTAGTCGTCCTCCAAATCAAAACATCTAAAATATCATAGACTGCCTGCCAAGACTTTAGATTTTACTAGAACTGTATTTTCAGATGGTCAGGAACTTGTCTTCATCTACCCATTTCCTATCTCCAGAAACCACGCTTCCTTCTTATGATGAGATTCACTTTCTAAATAATCAGTTTTCCACTCATGTAGAATTTTTTTCCTGAAATGCTCTGCTGCTGTGTTTAGTTTTTATTACTCAGAGGGCAATTTAGAGTATCTGAATTTGGTGTTTTGTTTCAGACATAACCAGAGGTTCAGTTGGGTTTCTTAAGAAAGAACCCATAAGCTTGCATTTTTCTTTTATTATTGCTATTACTATTACTATTGTTATACTATTTTTAGCAGATGTTTGATCTTGCTCTTGTGCAGACAGATTTGTGTCCCTGGAGACCTCGGGATGAGGTCTTGGATGAGATTGCAGGACTGGCCTTTTTTTCTGATACTCTGGGGGAAAAATGCATGCCTCTGGTCTACAAGTAGAGCTGATGAAAAAGAGCCCTGTGCTCAGGGAGGAACAGGGAGTAATGTTGAGCTCATATGTTTGCTCAGCCTAATAAAATGCAGTCTTTTTCTTGAAACACTTCTCTACAAATCACATCAGTGACTAGCTACTGCTTACTCTGCCTTGTGGATGAGGGATTAACTGCATGGACTTTTTAATCAGTAAAATGGTTGTTCTCCAGTTAACATCACATGGAAAGTTACAAGTGAAACTCCCAAGTCTCAGAAAAAGGCTGTGTGCTGTTTTAACCACAGAGCTTGCGTTTAATTTGAGGTATTTTCATCCTTTAGAGCACGCTTTCTGAAAGCCAGCTCTGAGTGTTGAGCTGCACTCAGCAAACTTCCTGTGTGTTCAGCACTTTTAACACTGAAGCAATATTTTGTTACGAGGGATACAGATCCCCAAAGCAGAGTTTGTAAAGTGAAAGCAGAAGAAATGAGGGACTATACCATCACTGTTCAGGCCATTTATGGAAACCCCATCACAGGAAACTGTGGTATTTCAGGCCTGAGGGTAAATAGGGACATTATCTTGGAATGTAAATACATTTTACCAACAAACTGCAAAACACTAGATATGATCCCATTCTTTCTGATAACAAAATAATGTCACACAGCTCTTTACTGTGCTTAATGTCTGTCTCTTCTTATTTCATAAATGTGAAAATAGGCAAGGAAAAGAAGACAATAATGTAAAGGCAAGCTTATTTCTGGAACAAACATTATAAGCAGCCATTTGTTTCTTCCCAGCTAGGACACCACTTGTGTAATTGGAAGGAAAAACGTCGTAATGTGGCTAACTGGCTCCTGCTACTGAAGTCTGTGCCAGAATTGTCAGGGTGGTGCTGCTTGTGGGGTGGTGTTTCTACTTTCTCGTGCATTGAACTAGCATGACTCTTAACATAAATAAAAACCAGGGAGCAAGGTCCATTCCCATAGCCATGGTTTATCCAAGCCTCTTGCTGAAGGCAGTGACCTCTTGATAAAGGCCTAGAGAGTAGGATGGTGGGGTGTGAAACCCTTGATTTGCCAATGACATGTTTATACCTGGAAATAGGCCAGGGATGAAGATGAGTTCCTTCCCTATTCCGCTCTATCCACTTTTAAAAGGTGGATAAATCTGAGTGTTTCCTGAACCACAGCCTTCCAGTCCAAACAGACCAACAAACAAAAAAGCTGATTTGTTCCAAGCATTAATCTCTATTGGCCTGAGTTGGTCCATGCCTTGTGGGAGCTGTAGTTCAGGGCTGGTGACTCCCAGAGTGCAGCCTCTTCCCTGGTAGAACACCATTTTCATTCTGTTTTGTGCAGAGTTTCCTTTATCAGCAGCTCTCCTGAGACCTAGTGGTTCCTAGCTGTTCTCCAACAAGGAAATAATTCCCTTAATTTTTTTGGCCAATGCTATTTTCAGGATGGCAGGGACAGCTCAACAGATCAGCTAGGGGAAACACTGAACCAGAAAATGACTGTTTAAATTATGGCAGTGACTGTTTTTTTCATGTGTAGCTTTCCCTACTTCAAAGCTTAGGTGTGAACTAATGATTAATCACAGATGCAAAAGAGTCTTTGTGCTTTGACAGCACCTTTCCCAAAGGATGTTCTCAAAGCAAGCTGTACAGAATGAGTTCCCTCATAATTAACCCACATATTTTGCAGATGAGATGCAAAAGCAGCAGTCAAGACCAAGTACAATTCTGTGACAAGGAAAAAATCCAGGTTTCCTGAATGCCAGATTTGTCTGAAGGTTCCTTCTCTTTGCTGGCTGCACCAAAAGTGAGTAAGTTCCAAGGCAGAGCACAGAAAGAGGGAATGAATTCTGAGATACAGTTTTCATCTCTTTATGCTCCTCAGATGCTCTCCACACTTTGGGGTGGAACCGTTTTGTGACTGAACTTGCAGCAGAGCTACAAAAGCCTGGGGCTAACCAAGGCTAATTTTAAACCACCCCTCGTTATCTCTGTCATTGGTAGAGCGAGTTCTAGAAGGTGCTACTTTTATTTGATAGAAGGAGCCAATACAGCCCTGTTGTCTGCAACCAGTTTGGCCAGAATCAATTAATCACTGTAATTACCTGCCTCAGGACTCCTTTTCTGACTGGCTTTGCCTTGTTGGCTAAGGAGATGCCTTACCTCAGCACAGCTTAATAACATGCCTGCTGTTGATTTACTGCTGCTCCAGGCAAGGCAATTCCTGCCTGACAGCAGCTCCCAAGCCCTGCCCGCAAAACCTGTATGGCAGCCAAGCCACACGTTTGCACAAGGGAAGCAAGCAGACACGTGCAGAAAGGGAGAGCACAGAAGCTGCTGCTGGTCCTGCACAGAGTGGTGGCCAGAGGGCATGGTTTTCTTCTCCGGCTCCTGTTGTGGGAAGGGAGAAGGCTTGCATACAGCAAGAACTTGCAGCAAAACCCTTCAACATCCTTAAGACTACCAAAATATGCAGCTTGCGGACCAGCTGATTCTGCTGATAGAAGGAGGCAGAGTGGCCCGTTTAAGCCTTTGAAGCAGGTGTCACAAGTCTGAGAAAATAGATTATTCATTTTGGAAGACAAAGCAAAGAGACCCCAAATCAAATCTTCAAGATGCCCAGCTTTCCTTAATATTAAGGATTGTTTTTACTGATCCCTAGAGGAAGAGGATTTGGAGGGCAGACTGTTTCCTCATACAAAGGAGACAAGTGCTAAAGTGTTCCCCTGTAATTAGGCTTTTCTTTCACAAAGGCATTAGCAGAGAGTTGCAGCTGTAGCTGTGAAAAAGCAGTTTAGCAAGATTGGGATGATAAAGAATGGAGTGGTTTTATCTCAGACACCTCCTGCACTAATAAGTTGTCTCTTGTCTGCCACAGTTTCAATCCCAATGGGCCCCTTTTAGTGTAAAAGCGAGCAATTCCAAGGAACAAGTGATATATCTGACTGTGATCAAATTAGAATGCTGCCATGAGGTTTGCCTGCCACTAATACAACACAGTGAATACTGAGACTAACGAATCTTAGGCTAAATAAATTTAAGTCAGGGCTAAAGCAAGTAGCAAATATTGCCTACTGCTAAGCAGGTTGGCATTTGCTTCGATTGGGGGTGAAATGCTTTATAAAAGTGCATATTTAGTTATTTTACAGTTAGCAGAATACCTGGCCTTTCATGGGTTGCAAAGAATTAAATGAAAACAAGTCACAACCCTGACAAATAGATAATTTTCTAAAGAAGGTGACTTGAATTCAGAAAAATTCATAATCAACGTTGGTGAAAAAATTTCTAGGCAGAAACTTGGAGAAAACAGGCGCTTTACTGCTTCTGATTTTTGCATCTTAATAAGAACTTTGCACTTCAACTAAACCCAAGATATCAGTCTCTTAGTGTTTCAAGGGTCTTAAGACAGACACAGCAGCCAACAGGTTTATGCAGAATTTCCTGTTATTTTCATTGGAGCTGGAGAGGGGGGGAGGAGGGAGAAGAAACCTCTACTCAGTTGGAAAATTCTATGTAGAGTAGAAACACACATTCATTATGCTAAGTGAACTATCCTAATAGCAATTAGGCAAGTCAGGTCCTAAAACAAAGGTACACAGTGCTCATTCTAAGTTAATGCCTTGGGCTTTCCTAACAGACTTAGTGCAGACCTGGTGTATGGTGCATGTCCTGTACCCAAGCTGGATAGCTGAGTTCTCTCTGAACAGTGCTGTAAAATGTTTCCTCCAGCCATACCCTAAAATGAGATCTCTTCTGTGCTGCCCCATCAATAGGCTATTTACCAGGTGCTCACTAACTACCTTGGAGGGCATCCACTGTGGATAGGCAAACAATACTGCCCCTGGAAAAGATTTCACTGTATGTAGACCATATGGAAAGAAGAAAATATATGAGAGTTATCAAGAAAACCCAGGTAATTGCTCCAACAAAGCTCCTATCTCTGCCTGTGCAGCAAGTGCAATTTTCTCAATTATCTTCCTGCACAGCTTATAAAACACAACTTAGGAAAAGCTGAGCAAGCAAACCTCTTTATAAATTGACTTGGAATGGTTTCACAGATCTTTCTCGCTCAGAAGGCAAAAAATCCATTTATTCTTATAAAGGAAAATGAAATTATAACAAGGAAATAGAAGCATTAGAAGATGTCTTACAAAGGCCTGACATGCAAAAGGCTGACTTGCGAGTGATGGGAGGAAAAAAACACAAAACAGATGGTCTTGCCAATCTAAATTAGATGAAAGTTTAAACCAGTAAAGAACTTCCTGACAGAGCTGTAATCTGCTCACATAAATTGGATAGTAATGCTATGCTTTAAGCTCTAAAGGTAAGGAGGATGCTGTTATCTGGAGCTGTTGAACTGGGAATGGAGGTACTGAAAGAATTTCTTCTTGGCTTTGTAATAACAGTCCTTTGTTATTTTATATATAATATATACTTATAAATGTTTATATATAATAAACAACTTATAACTAAATTGTTATAAGAATTTCCTTCCTTCCTTGGATATCTTCCTTAACCCTTTTCAGCCACTCTGTGTACCGTGGTACCAAGCAGGTATCCAATGAAGGTAAAATGAGGGAGTGGCAGAAGACGGGGAGAACTTGAGAAGAACAGAAGGAATAAGGGGGGACCCACATAATGCAATAATGCAGTAATGGCTGCATTGTGGAGCTGTTCTCACTTTCAACCAAGAAATTTAACTGTAGATTAAAGTGCACTCTTAAAAGGTTTACGTTTAGTATTAAAATATCCCTCATTATCACCATTCTCTTGTTTCCTCACTCATACAAATATGGCCCCTGTCTCATCAATCATTCATTCCCATTTGTAGTTTAGACCCACTGAGACTGCTCCAGCAAGACAGTATATAATTTTTAATTAAACAAAAATTACTTGGGCAGATGATGTAACCATTCATTAATAAGTGGGAGAGTTCACCTTGCTGCAGCAGTTCTTTTGAACGTATAATGTGAGAGTGCCACAGGCCAAAAGTGCTTCAGCCTGGGAGGAACCTGAGATCACAAACGTCTCTCAGCACAAGTGAGCTGCTTTAGAGCTACGAAATAAAAGCAAAGGCACACACCTTGTTAGTCAGAGCTGGACCATCAATACACCTCTGCATGGAGGGTGGCACCTGGTAAATATCTTGCCCCACCAGCCCATGACCAGTGGGTATCTGGTAAATTCCCTGATTCAGGTGGGAAGGTGGCACTTGGTAGACAGGGTCCCGTGCTGAGGCGTGCGAGCTGGGCACTTGGTAGATCTTCTGGTGGCTGAAGGGCTGACTCATCAGTCCTGAGCTGGACACGTCCTGGCCAGAAGGACTGTCCTGCACCACGGCGCCTATCAGGAGCTTCACACGGTTGCCCGGGACGATGCCTTGCCGGCCATGCAAGGAACAGAGCCACCATCCTTCCAGGCCCTCGGTGTTCTGCTCTATCACCGTCAGGATGTCACCCTTGCGGAAGGCCAGCTCCTCTGCACACTCGGGGACATTGTCGTACAGGGCTCTTGCCATAAGATTCTGTGGAGAAAGAAGGGCAAGAACAGCAGATCAACAAACAGTTTTTTTCTACATCTTCAAGCGTATTATAGGTGGTAAGAAACAAGAACTGAATTTAAAAAAGAAGCATGCAGGAAATCAAAGCATTATGGAAAGTCATGCTGCACAGGATTCCTCTGTCCCAAGCTGGAAAAATGAGAGGATTATGCATTAGCAACACTGCTAGTGAGAAATTTTCCAGCAACGGTGGGTCAGATAGAAGCTCTTTATATGGCCTAGTCACCTAAACAGACAGAAAATCAGGAGAGTTCTGCTCTTGGCACTGAGGTGCTCTTCCTGTGAATGAAGGGCTTGTACCTTCATCTCCTGACACTGATTTCCCTATAAACGTGCTCAGTGTACTGCTACAGCCAGCTAGCAGCATTAAAAATAAAACCTGAACAAGACTCACAAGGAGTGAGTAATCCAGAGTAGTTTTTCCCAAACATTTTTACATTTGTGGGGTCCCAAAAGATTTTCCATGGAGGTGCAGATCCCATTAGCATCAAGAGAGTGGCCTGGCTTTTCTTAGCTGACACCTGCAGGTGCCTTCAAGTGATGGATCTGTAGACCACCTGGTAAGAAAAACGATCTAAAATACAAGTTGACAAAATGTCACAGGTTTTGAGCTACATTGCTCATCTTTGCATGTAGCTTTGTGCCTTCCCACTCTCTGCAAACCTCTTCAGGGGCACAGCACAGCAGCAGCTTAGTAGGTAAAACGCTTCCTCCCCTGCTGCCTCAAAACCACCACCAAAAAAAATTCCCTTCAAAACAACTTCAAAGAACACAGTTCCTCTGAGTTCTACCTTCTGTAGAAAGATCTTGAAGAGAAAAATAGAATTTTAAAAAATATTGTGCCCAGTGACCCCAAGTGGGGTCACGCCTGTGCCATGAGGAAAGCAGCGCCCATCTCTGTGGGCCTGTAACGATGCACAAGAATGTAAGAATGTAGGTACCAACCAGCACCATAAAGAGCCTCTGTGTGTAACTTAGGAGGAGTCTGAGGGCAGCCAAGGAGTGCCTTTGACTCATATCAACATAGTCGAAGTACTCTTAGATACATTTTGCTTGATTATGTCAAGTGGAGTCCATTTACAAAAGGAACATCACTCAGATCTACCCCCAAGCATTTGCTATGCTGTTTCAGGCAGGCTTTGCAGCTTGCCCTGAACTCTGTCCTATTGGGGTTCTACTCCCAGCAGTACCACTGCTGTGAAGTTTTAAGCCAGCTCTGAGCTGAGGTAAGACTGTTGGCTGTGATGTGTTACTAATCAGTACCACCTCCTCTCACAGATGGAACTACCTCTCTTTCCTCTTTCTTTGCAGGCCTTTATGGCACATCCAGTTCTGAATAACTGGCCAAGGTATTCGATGGAAAGTAGGCAGGCTGTCTGCACTAACATTCTTGGACCCCTCAAAAAGGCCATGAAGATTTCATTTCTTGGCTCTGGTGATATTTCCAGACGTGTTGGAAACAACTGCTCCTTGACTGCCTGATTTTCAGTGAAGGCAGTCAGCAGAGATGGATATAATCTAATTGTAAGCACTTGAAAAAATATATAAAGCCCTTGATCTGGAGTGTCCAGGCTGAAATATTTGGATGTAGCACACAAACTGAAATGGTGCGAATCCACCAAAAAGGATACACAGCTGTCTTAGGAGTAGTGTCAAGTACAGTTTAGTGTTTTTATCTGTCATATTTATCCTCTTCCTTGGCATAGCAGAACTTTTATTTTATCATCCCTCACTTGTTGTATCTTTCCCTGTTGACACATTGATGTTTTCCCATCGTCCCTGTGCCTCCTCAAGACAGAGACTTTCATTTGACCTTGCTCATCATAGCAGGTTGTGTGAAGGGCTGACGGGTGGATGGAAGGCAGATAAGCTCAGATGTCACGTAAAAGGCAGGCAAACTTGCATTTCCCAATACATGCAGTGTTGAAATGGGGTGCACGAGATCAGTTTCCTCTTCTCTGAATGGGAGATCAGCTTTCAAATGTATGAGAAACACTGGCTTTGCCTTTCATCAGCATCATTAGTGAGGTCGGTATAAATTAAGCTCTGGCTTGGAAAAGCAGGATTGGCATTTTGAACTCCCATGCAGACAGCAGCACTGGGGCCCACCATTCCCTCTGATGTACGTCTACTCAGCTCGTCAGTCAACAACACTAAGATATGAGAATATAGATAAAGCAGGGAGCAATTTTTGTCCATGCCTTGGAAGGACTGTAAAACTATTATTTAGATATGGTCAAAACCAGTGGTCTCTTCTTGAGCACTACCTCTATGCTCTTGCCAGGTCAACCAGGATGCTCAGCGGAGCCCAGAAAACATAAGCCCCTGCCTTATCTGAATATTCAAGTTAATCTCTGATCTTTCCACATTACTTTCTAGCATGTCTTTCACAGGGAAATCTCCTAATGGGACTAGTTGAGCCTGTGCAACTTAAAGACAACTTCCACAGAGGGGTTGTTTAAAGGAGGAAAATTACAACTAGGTATGGGAGGCACAAACCAAGCAGGCTAAATCCATGAAATATGGTATTCTTCTATGCTTTGGTATTTAAAGGTATTTGAAAATCTTGATTAGCTTCTACAGCAAAGCAGTTCTCAGAACAAAGCTGAATTGGTGGTAGAATAAGAGCAGATAAAAGTTCCCATGTGAATTTTTTTCCCTGAGTTGCTCATTATCTCTGTCCCAGTGACCTTCTCACCACCTGGCATGCAGCATGTTAACATTTTATGGATGTGCTTCAAAAACTCCTTTGCTGCAAACAGCTTCAGATTCTCATTGTCAGTGTTAACTCAGGCCCCAGTATGTGAATTATTCTAATTGGTTGCCACTTGTTTCACAGCCATTCCCCCCAGGACTTTTAAATAGCCCAGAGCCATGCCACCAGCACCAGCACTGATGGAGCAGTGAAGCAGGCAAAATATTCCTCCAAATAAGCATCGGGACCAGAGACTCTGCTGCTGGGTGCCAGCAGCAAAGGCACTGCCCCTGCTAAGCAAACCCGCTGTGTTTTGAGCATTTCACTGACTTCATTCTTCCTTCCCAGGATTTCTTAGTATGAGCTTCAGAAACAGTGTCACAGACACTTTCACAAGTCAGCAGAATCACCCTTGAGAAAAATGAAATTGTGACCACAGAAGGAAAGCTTTTGGAACCACAGAGGTACCAGCTGTGATGATCAAGATTGTATTCTCTACTTTTCCACACACAGAAAGAAGCTCTGATCAAAGACATCTTTCAAGACTTGTGGCCCTTATCTCTTCATAGATTTGACAAATCTGAACAATTTTTTTATTCTGTGGGCATCATAGTTCATATTTCAATATTCCTTCTCACTGGTCTTATCAACTCAGAGACTGGGGACAGTTACATGAAATTAATTGGACTTGATCTGAAGAGGCATGGATCTGTCCACTCAGCTCTCTGAGTACTAACACCAAGTAAGCACTAAGATCTGATAGAAGAAGAGAAAAGCACAGCAGTGACCTTTTTGTATCACTAAATGCTACAAAAACCTTGGCCATTTCCTAGACACATCAGCAATAAAGAAAGGGCAATGAGAAAATTGTCTTGGAACAGTTTTCACAACTGTTAAGTGGCACAGAAGTCCCTTTGTATTCCTAATAAAAAGAAAAAAAAATGGTCAGCAATAGATGCAGAACTACAAATTCAAGTTCTGTAAAGGCAGGGGAAAAATAATGTGATGCTAGATAGGGAAAAAATTGTTTTGCTATAGAAATCAGCTGCCCTTCATAAAATGAAGATACTAGCAGCTACCAGCTTCTTTTAATAAGGCTGAGACTGGAAGTGTCTGTTGCTCTCCTTTGATCCAGTGAAATTACCTACATGATAGGTGTAGTGGTGTCCTCCTCAAAATCCAAAAGCACCTGTGGTCTCTGTGGAGCTGCTCCATCCTCCTGAGCTCCCTGTGCTGTGGCAGCCCTACTCCAAGTAATGAGTGCTTCTCTACAGCTAATGGTTGATTGGAAAGACACAGTTCAGCTTTTGTGTCCTCAAGCCTTGCTAGCAATACTGGGATGTCTGGAGGTTGAAGCCAGGGTCCAGCCCCCACTGTGTTAATACTCTGTACAGGCAAAACAAAAAACAAAAAACAAAAAACCCCTCATTGTTCTCAAGAAGCCTAAATTCCTCTTAACCTTGGGCTCATGAGTGCAGCAGAAAGCATCTTATGTAAAATCACTGAAAACTGGAAGTTTTCCAGTCTTCTATTAAACAAGGTGCTATCTCAGTCGTCAGCAGGTCAGAGTGAAAGGGAGCCTGACCCTAATGACTGCTGCCTGGGGACTTCAGCTGGAACATGCTGCAGACTCTGCTGATGCCATGTGTCAGAAACTGTCTAAAAGAACTGGAACTGAAATGGATACTCTCTAGATTAAATGCAGATTACAGTGCCTATGGTCCCAACTTTATACACTGGTTGAGACAAAAGTAAAGCTTTCAAGCTCTGTCTAGATAAAGTGAACCTGGGATTTGAAACCTGGGTTTCCATTAATGCCATTTACAGTCCATTAGACAAAAGCTGGAAAGGTGAAATTTGTATTCTCTGCGTGCCTTAGTTTCTTTCTTTCTTTTGCACCTAGGATGCATGACCCAGTGAGCAAAAGATGCTGCTCTGAAAACTGCCAGCTATTCTACTTGCAGAACCCAAACTAAAAGAACACATGACTCTGTAAACGATTTTTCTTCTCAGATGTTGAAGGAATTATAGGCCAAATTCAGCTGCATAAATGAGGTCTATTACAGAACTGTCAAAGGTGTCTACTTTCTCCTTTCCTTATTGCAACTGATGGCCAACATGTCTGCAGCTGGATGGAGACGTGTGAAAATACTTTGAAGATCACGATCTGTTTTGGCTGCCCCTCTCTGCAGTTAAGGGAACTGACAGAATTCTGTAATTCATAGTCAGGAGGGTGAAGAGGGTTGATGAGGCTAAGTGGCAGAAGAGGGAAGAGGCAATAGTTAAAGAGAGCAGTGGAAACATCTACCACTTCTGTTAGAGTAAACACATGCAGTGACACGGGCAAGGAGAGCGTGTGAGGTGCCCCCAGCCATGGAAGCAAACACAGGAATAATAAATTACATGCCAGGAGATTAAACACAATGGTCTCTTTAAGGGCCGAGCACGGTGGTGCCAAGCTCCCAGCACAGGACTGCCGACTTGACTCCTCTCAGCCAGCTCCACAATGAATGAACCTCGAGGAAAAGGCTCAACCAACCATAAGCTCAAAGAATTTCTGCTGCATCCCTCAGAGGTGGAGTATGAGGATACTGACCCCTGCTCTGCGCTTGGCTGCTGAGGCGTATTGTTTTGTTCTGCTCTGTCTTGTTTTTCAATATTGCTTCCTGTGTATAGAGTTTATGTGCAAACAGGATTGGGAAAATTGCCTCTGCTCTTCTCTGTGAGAGAGGGTGGGACCCCTTTATTCTATTATTGGACAAACTGTTTCTTAAAATGAGAAACAGCTTCTCTCCTATGTTTAGCTAGCTTGGGAGTAGGAAGGGAGGAACAAAGGAAGGAAAGGTGGGGGCAGTGTCTGTGAACAAAACAGTAGCTTAATTTTGGTTGGATCACTTTTAGTTATCCATCACATAATATTTTTGATGTAGATTCCCATCTTTTAGGTTTCTTAAAAATGAATGACTGCTACTCCAAAGTAGGTTTAAGTATTTATATACCCTTGTAGGGTTGCGTTAGGCCCAAGAGTAATGATCTGCCTGTGCGATAAACGGATCGATCTGAAAACCCTGTAAAAAGTGAGTTTTATTCTGAGATACATGGTTTGCCTACAAGTAGGACTGGTAGAAGAGGGAAATTTTAGCTCTGTTGTGCCTTCTGACAGCAGGGTTTCAGTGCAAGAGTCATTGGACAGTTTAACTTAGTTCTTCTCAGCTCCCATCTCCTTTTCTATTTCTCACTGTCACTGCCCCTGAAATAAAGCATTCATTGTGCTGTGTTGGCAAGGAAAGCAACTCTTGAGGCACAGCAGGTAACAGGTCTATCTATAATAAGCAACCTATCACAAAGGCTACTTAATAGAAGTTGACAGAGGTCACTGAATAAGACATTCAGCTTTGAAAAATGTCTTTTGCTGGTCTGTTCAAACGTGGAAGAAGACAGTGTGAACAGCAAAGGCAGTACCTGCTACACAAAAAGCTGCACTGGCACATTCTTAGGCATATCCCTGTGGGCAGTGACATGGGGAGTGGACTGTGAAATGCCACTGCTTGGCCCCATCCAGGTGCAGACCTGAAACAACTCATTGCCAGCAACAAGCTGTGTGCAAACTCTCGCTCTTTATTTTAAGGCGATGTCTACAGCCACGCAGAGGAGGCAGGAAGTGCTACCACAGCACAAATGAAACACCCTCTGCACTAGCAGGGTGTGCTTCAGCACAGGAAAGGCCCTGACCATCCAAGTCAGCCTGAGCCTGGCTCTGGGAACTCTGGGCTCCCTCAGCTCTCAGCTAACAACAAAATAAGGAGCCCGGTTGCAAATGTTCACCATGTTAATGCTTCAGTTCACTCCTCAGGCAAAGCCCATAGATCTACTTTTCAGGCACTCTCTTGCCTTCTAACACCAAAACCCACAAGTTTTTGGTCTAGTGAAGAAAATTCTCTGGTCAAGCACTGCTCACCCAAACAATTACAAGTCCAGCTGGATGGAAAGTAAGGCAGTTTTCCACGCACAGATCTGGAGGACTGGCTTCACAGCTGAGAGAGCTACGAGGCAAGAGCCTCAGCAGAGCCCTAAGGAGAACAAGTCTATCATCCACCCAAAGTATCCTGACTCTCTGGTCCTGTGCATCTCTGGAACAGAGGCTGTCACTCATGCTGAATACACCAAGCTGCCTGGAGGTTCTGATGTAGAAAATGTTCTTGCTGCAGGGCAGAGAGGCGAGTGCCTTATTTCAGTGATCCACCAAGCTGTCCCAGCCCCTCTGTGTGCCTGAGAGGCCTCACTTTCAGAGTCTGCCCTGGCTGGGATTTTTTTTTTTGGTAGCGCAACAAGTTACACAGAAAGTTAAGGAGGAAAAATGGGAATATTCCCTTTCTTACAGGACCACACTTGGATAAGCCAAAGTAGGCACTGTGGCTGTCATGCTCTGGAACATTCACTGCCAGTTTTTGCAGACACAATACTCCACCAAGCAGTGAGCAGACCAACTAGGGCTCAGGCACTTCACACTCCTGCCCAATGCTCATGTGGTCCATTGCTTCATCCAAGGCTGGGATTCATTTGCGACAAAAACATGTGAGACACTCAAGGTGCTCTGGTCTGAAAGTCTTTTTTGTTTCACCACAGCTGCTCCATTTTAAGTAAATAGGAGATATTTGCCTATCTGGTTTTTTGTTAGGTAGTTGGCAAAGTAGTTTGCAAAACTGAGGCACAGCAGTGAACCTGCAGCTTGGGAGGGAACCAAAACACATGTCTATGACAGAAGGAATTAGGAGGCTAGAAAACGTGGGTGGGGAACGTAATAAAGGAAAAATGTGAAAATGAAGTTTAGAACAAAGATCCTAACTGGTGCTCTGGCCTGTGTGAATAAAATACTTCACTGTTCTGCATGGAGTGCATCAGCTTATTGCCATGCTTGATGTTTCTCAATGGAAAAGAAAGATTTCTCACTCTGTATCTACAGAGAGCAACGAAATGATAATTCTACATTGGCAAGAAGGAAAAAAAAAGCCAGGCCTTCTCTGTTTGCTCTGATGATATTTTGACTGCTGACTGAGTTTTGGCTTTTTGGCTTGCCCATTTCAGTTTTATTTCATTTAGAGGGAGTGCGAGGCATTACAAAGGCAATAACAGAAACACAATATCCGAGATGTTAAACAAGGTGTTTCTGATGCCACGGAGGTTGCTGTCTATCCCAAACACCACACGAATGGCACAGAGCCCCCGAGGTGCCGGGATCACACGCTGGGGGAGTTCAGCACAACGAGGCTGCTCCCTTTCCCTGCACAGCACCGCCAAACAGTGGGACACAGCCCCAGCCCCGCTGGAAAATGGCATGGCTGAGGTAATGCTCCTTCGGCCAGCCCTGGGAACACCCAGGCTCTGGTGCTGTCAGACCACCCAGCCTGCGCTGCTGCCATCGCCGGCGTCACATGCAGCTTGTGACAAAACATCCACAGTGAGGCAGAGCAAGGATCCACTGATGGCATATCCCTCCTATCCCTCTGCCCCCTGAGTTCCTGGGGTTTCATACAAGAGCTGAAATACCATTCTCCTTGCTCTTCCTGGGTATACAAACCACATCCCCTGACTTACCTTCAGGATCTATTAATATTTTGGGAAATTCCACCACACCTAACTCACTAAGCTTTCTGTATATGTTTCACCCTCGCAACCGGTTTCCTTTTCCCCCCGCCCAAGGATGGGTGTGATCTTGTTCCATGACTTTAAAAGGCCTTTGCAAATCTGTCTGAAGGCTTTGTGCCTTTTGTGACATCAAGAGGGAGAGAAAGAAAAAAAAAAATAATCAAGCGTGCAAACAATACCCTTAGAGTAAATATGATCTCACTGTGATTAAACCACACTACATCAAAATCAAAAAGCAGATGTAAAACTTAACCTCTTTCCCTCAGGCAAGCAATTAAAAACTTAATGAAAGGAGATCGGATGTTAAATGCTAAAGAATTGAAGAAGCAGAGCAGAAGGAGGGGAAAAAAAAGTATGGAAAGAAAGAATCCCGAAACG
Source organism: Petroica traversi (assembly GCA_025920805.1). NCBI lineage: Eukaryota > Metazoa > Chordata > Aves > Passeriformes > Petroicidae > Petroica > Petroica traversi. The sequence goes on along the minus strand of JAHLSL010000006.1, from coordinate 7,484,104 downwards.
TGTGTTTTGAGTTCTCAGTTTTCCATTTTCTGGCATTTGTGAGCAGTCTTCTCCCAGACAAAGTTTCCTTAAAAAAAAAAAAGAAGCAAACACTCCTTCCAAAATTAACCCTTCCTTCTGCAGTTCTGGGGAAACAATTTCAACTTGACTGTCAAGAAACCATAGCTAGGCAGGCACAGGACCTCCATATTGTAATCAACTTACTTGCCTGATGTCTTCAGCTTTGAAAAGTCTGGTATTTAAATTATTTTTCTTAAATATAGAACTTAGATGAACTAGGACATGCTCTTCTTCCCTCAAGTCTCTCAAAAAGTTTTCATTAGAAGGGAAAGTCATCCTACTCTATCAATTTATATCACTATCTGGGATACTACACAGCAGCTACAACTTGGGATGCCCTGAAAGTCCAGCTTAGTAAAGAAAACCAAGCTCAGGAACTCCTCCTTCCAGGATCCTTACAACCCTCAGCAGGCTGGTGGGACAGGTAGCATGCTGCCTGTGAATCAGAATTCCAGGGGATCCAAGCCTGGCTGGCTTGCCAGGTCCAGTCAGAGTCATCTCCATTCTACAGGGCAGTGGCCAAGAGCCAACAAGCCTCCCAGAAGAGCTCGATTTTGGCAAGCTGACCTTTTCTGGGTAAGTGTGCCCCCAGAGGAGAGGTATGGTGAAGTTGTAGCTGTGTTTTAAGCAGCTCTGGTTACTGTGGTTGTGCTTCAGGCTCAGGTTGAAACACAACTTTAACTGCATTCTTGATCGTGTGAGAGATTGGTTTGGGCAGTTCCTGGGCTTCGAAAAAACAAAAAAAAAGCAGCATAAAAAGAGAGACAGAAAACAAAAGAAGATATCTGCTTGTAAATACGCCCTTCGATGGCAATAAAATTTTTTTTATTAGCATTAAAAGCATTTTAACTAGATGTAAAGTTCACAGGACAAGGGCATTCATGGCCCTACCTACTGCTAGCTGTATCTTAAAGAGAGTGCACACTTTAGTTGTCTTGTACTTAACCCTTTGGATCAGAAACTTTTTTAGGAAGAGAATTATTGATTTTTTTAATGATTTGTATCTTCATCTCTCTAAGCAGGTAATTCACCGGAAGAACTGAGATTTATTCCTAGGCTCCTTCAGCATTTTCTAAGATTCGATGTTATCAAATGATTCATGGTATTGCAATTGCTAAAATTTTCAACCCTGCTGTTGATGAGGCCTGCTTAAGAAAGGGCTTCTGATGTGCTGACTGCATTCCTGTAGAGTAAATCTATTCTTATTACTCTTCCTTTTCCGGGCAGGCTGATCTACTCTGACTGTCACGAAAGTGTTTTCAAAACCAACACAAAAATAGCAAGGCGAGAATTGGCCTCATCCCTACAGAGAAAAAAAATATACAATTTTTGTCATGCTATGCACTTGTGTTTCTAGGACTGTGAACTATTGCTTTAGCAGCCCTGTTTCATGTCAAACACAAGCTATGTCCAAATCTGCTGTGGAAAAATGAGCTCCTTAAAATTAAGACAGTTTCCACTACTGTAATGTCTAGACCAAAAGGCAAAAGAAAACGGGCACTTGCCAAGAGCAGGCTGTGATAATCATGCAATAATATGCAGAGGCTGCACTCTGAGCTGCTATAAAGTGACCCAGCTTCCCTGATGCTGAGAGCTGCAGCCATTTACGGGCAGAAGTACCTCTACACACAGCTTTACTTAGCAGCAGCCTGATTTAACAGGCATTGCTCAACACCTGCCATAAATATTATTTTCATAGTACAGTCCCAGGTGAGTATCTGATGAAGCCTACTGAAGGCCTGGCATAAAGCACCTTTCAGGGGTCAGGGTATTGCTCTAACAAATGTCCACTGCTTTCACGGACGCTCAGAGAGCATCTATTAAGTACAGAAGCCTCTTGAAAAGTGACTTATGCATTTGTGATTCCAAATGTCACTGAAAGTGGGTTCCTACAGAGGCGTGTGGACTTTAATGTCCTAAGAAGTTCAGCTACTTGTCTCCATCAAGTGCAGCCAGAAATGGGAGCAGTACAAGATAAGGGTCCTCCACAAGTGCTGCAGCCAGGGCAGAGACTGTGCATACTCCTCTTGAGCACTCATGTTGCTTTAAAAATGGAATTAAACTCTGGACCTTGGGAGACAGGTGGGTTCCTAATTGCTGCTGGTATGAATGGGATTTAAGTACTTAAATGCTGTGATAAGTTAATCCAAATAAAATAAGCAAGGCAAAAGTGACTTCACACTGGACCTTAAGTGACCTAAGAGCATCTACTGCATGCAGAAGACACTTCCATGCCCCTAACACCTTTGGTAACAGCAATATGACAAGTAGGAAGCTCTATGCCCCTGCTTTTCCACTTTTTTGTATGTACCTGGCCTTGCTGCAATTACTTTGACACTTATAATGGAGCACAGGCAGTACACTAATACAAATCTTTTCTCACACACCACACACTGAAGTTCAGTGGTCAGATATCAGTGCAACCAGAGTCTTCTAATCCCACTTGCTGCCAGGCTTGAGATGGTAAGATTCCAAAGGTGAGTTTGTCTGCAGTCTTAGGAGCTGTGCTCCAGCACTTTAACAAGTTCACAATAACATCTCTGAAGACTAGCTAAATAGCAGAGTTCTGCAGCCTTTCTAAGACAGTAACCACCGAAGTGGTTAACACCATTCACAATAACTGTTTTCATTTTTCCTTTGCAGAAGAGATTTCCATAAAGTCTTACTATTAGCCAGTTTTCCTGCTCTCTGATCTGACAGGTCCCCCTCAATGAGGTATTTTGACAGTATGGCACTGTTGGGAATCAGTAGAGTTGAGCCAAGATACCTCAAGGCCACGTAATAGTCAAACGTGCAACCTGCAACCTCTAGCAGGACCTTATAAGCAAGTATCTAATGCCTCTTGTACTATCGGGAGTCAAACTGAATTGGAACTATCAAAAAAACAAGGAAGACTATTCATCTGGTAGTTCTGCTTCCCCATCAAATACTAGGAACTACTGGATAGAGACAGATGAGGCTACCAGTTTCTGATTAAATAGATTCACAGCTACATTACTCAGGAGCAGCTGTTAGCATAAAAACATAGAAGTTTAGAAATCAGGCAAAAAACCTGCATGCCGTTGGCTGTAATGCTTTGTGATGGCTCTCCTCCTTCCTCTGAAATAAGCCCTGTAACATCCCTAAGCCTCAGCAGCTCACCTGTAAAAGAGAATTTAAAGCACTCTGCTATGCCACCAAGACTTTGGTAGGGCAAGTGGACACAATTGTGGGACTTTCCCAAGTACCCTGGGGTTTTGAGGCACTCACCTCTATTAAATATACAAATAAATCTACAGGGTGGGTGTGGGAGGGGAAGAAGGGCACACAGAGGCTACAGTGGGAATCTGAAAAGGACAGTGGCCCCTCCAAGCTTTGTGAAGGGGACAGTCCTTCTGGCTACATCTCACTAGAGCTGCTGCTGACTTAGGCCTGACCCTGCCAGACCTCAGCCACCTCACCCCGTACATGCACAGATGAGAGAAAAATCATGGAACTTCCATTCTAAACTCATGACAGTAAGAGAGACGGCACAAATTTGCACAGGTTTTCCCCTTGTCAGTTTGTTCCTCTCCTACTGCATTTTACAAAGTTTTACAGTTCCTGTTTACTTCTGAGTTTGATTGCTGAGACGCTGAAAAAAAAAAGTGAAACGAAGAGGAGGAATAAATGAAACGGAGAGGATTTGGTTAATAAAGTTCAGACAGTTCTTTTCCTTTTACATGGTCCAACACTCAAAGTCTTTCATTGCCAGGGTTACAAGCAGCTTTTCACAAGCACTTCTGGTCAGGAATATTGTATTTCTTCCCAGGGACACTATTTTGTTTGTCTTGGCGTGCAGACATTGTAATCAAGTCTATATATTACAGGACTGTGTCTCAGCACAAATGGCAGGCATTTCAAACCCTATTTAGGTTTCTTACTTGCCCAACAAATTATCTAAAAATAGATAATCAAGACCTCATACTTTACATCTACGTCATTCCTTTTGGCTTAAATGAGGTAAGGAATGCAGGGTTTTTTCCCCCCTCTTCTTTCACGAACCGTTTGGAAGTTTTAGTAAACAGATAAGTCCCCTTTTCTTCCTTCCTTCCCCCTCCTATTTTGCCTTGCATGTGAACAGCCACCAAGCTACAAAAGCCTTGTTATGATAATGTCTTCTCCCTTTTGCTTCATTGCCTGAGATAAGAGCCTTGGAATTGGTGGCCAGATATGCTCTCTCCCATCCACGTCCTTCCCTCCTCATGGTAACCCACTGGTATTTCTGTTGCTACAGAGTACATTACAGCTGTAGCTGCTCCATTCTCAGAAGCAGAGCCTGGGTTTGGTTTAGGAAAGGCTGACCCTACCTCCTGGATTACAGAATACTGGAGTAGAGTCCTGGGAGAACTTGATGGGATGCAGTTCTGTTGCACACAAGAACTTAGCACGAAAGCAAGCTGTTGCCATCAAAGAACAGAGGTGTTGCCCTCACACAACCGCACCCCTACAAGAATTAGTTTCTGAAAGTAGCTTTTAGTAAGTAAGACTGAGAAATGTCCAAACCAACACAAGTATTTCTTATGCTTAACCTTTCCCATCTTTCCACAGCTCAGTTAAAATAACTTCTGAGTTCTCAGGCATTTCAGTAATGCATGAATGGGACAACAGGACCTGACCTGGGGTTAAATCTGAATTTGCTTTAAATAGTCACATAATCACTGAATTTCACACAGTGTGCAAAAGACAGACAGCGGTGTAGAGATGTATGTAAGGTAAAATTCTGAGCTTGCTTAAATCCACAGGGATTTTCCCTTTCAAAGGATTGAGACTTGAGTATTAAGATGGGAGAATGCTTAAAGAGTGCAATGTACAATAAAAGAAGCTTACACGATGGAAGAGAGGGAGGGAACAAGTTTTGAAAATACCTGAATAAAAAATGTGTAGATTGAGTAGCAGAAAGGATTTCTAGACCACAAATGACCTTGGGTTTAGTCACACTGAAAGCAAAGTCATGAGTGATGGAGAGACATATTCAGGGTCTTACCCATGAATCAGTTCCTGTTCTGTCCTAATGTTAAAACTCTAAATAAGCATTTCAATTATTTCTTTAAATAAGGTATTACAGACTATCACAATGAAAGTAAGAAATGACATGCCACAGTATAACACTTTATACAGTTAAACAGAGCCAAATTTGCACCTGGATGCTAAGCCTCCTCTGAAGTGATGGTATGTTCCCAGGCAGGCTATAAGCATTATCTGTTCCTTTATTTCACATATATAATTTAAAAAAATGTTTTCCTATATGAGCATAAAAGAAAGAGAGAAAATACAGAAAGAACAAAGACTGAATGTGCAGGTATTTTCTTTGTGTGTTACTCTAGGGATAAGAAATAGGTCTAAGAATGTTTGTCCCAGATAAACAGTGTAACTACTTCACATTTCCCAGGGAAAAGTAAACAAGAAGGTTTTTAAGGCCAAACCCTTCAATCTTCTCTTTTTATTTATTTATTTATTTTTAAGGCTTGTTCTTTCTCTGTCTAGCCTTCTCTGTCTAAAATTACATAATCACAAACCAAAACCAAAATGGTCATTCCCACAAGACAGGGCAAAGGAAACATTACAGAGCAGGGACGGCTTCCCCCTTTTGAGACACCTTATCAATCCCTATTCTTGCAGTGCCACTGGGCTACATACAAGAAATCAGGGAGTTGTATAACTATGCAGGACCATTATTTTGCTACTGGGATACCAGTGTTGCTTGGCCCTGGGCATCCTGAGAGCAGCTTGTGAGCTTTGGAATAACAGCAACGCTGCTCTTCTACCCTCGAGCGCCTGATGTTTTCGGCTCAGAATAACAGCTTCCCCAGACAGGTAAAAGAGTCTACCTGGACTGATTAGAGATGGAGAAGATAGAAGAGATTAATTTTATCTCAGACTTCAGATCAGTCAGTTGTTTGAGACATGATTTAAAAATATAAAAAGAAAAAAAAAAGAGAAAAAAAAGCCATGAGATCCATATCAAAATTGTTAAAGCCATGGATTACTTTTGTCAACCCTCATCTAACACAGTTTCTTTTTTCCTTGTCTTTCCATGAGATGGAGAAACTGGCAGTAGCTTTGGAAACTTAACTCTGACCTTTCCCAAAGTTTGGCTTGAGACACCCTGAATACTTGGTTTGAGCTCAGAGATGTACAGAAGAGCATAAAAATCTGTGCACATTTACCTGGGTGTCACTCGTACCTCTCTCACACACTGCTAAGCATCAGCACTCTTTCACACCATGCTGCCTGAATTTAGCACGGAGATGGACTTCACTTCCAAAGCAACTTAGCCTCCAAGTAAGTATATAGCGTGTGACATTTCCAAAATCACCTTTTTATTGACGCTGAAGTTATTTTTGGCAGGGGAAGGAAAGTTTTCCCTTCCCTCCCCCTTTTTTTCCAATCGCACAAGATTACGGTATGTCTGTACAGTAATCTAATGCCCCGTGGGCAATTCTGTACCTTGCCCAGACGTTTTTGAGTAATATTAGGATGAAAGGCTCCGTATTTATGTCTTCTGAAAAAAAACCCAAACCCAACCAACCGCTCTGGTAAAAGGTCGCTACAAGCGATTATTAAATAAGAGGGGGCAGGAATTAATACGGGAGATAGGCTACCCATTTAAAACAAATTAGCGTGTTTTTTGCCCCTCGCTTGTGATCCATCAAACAGACCGCACCGCGATGAGGAAAAATCCACAAGCAGCTGGAAAGGGGGTGATGAGCTCCCGGAGCGGACCAGGAGTACCTGCCCCTAAAGCTCCATCACGCACCTCCCCGGGCTCACCGCGTTATCCAGGACCGGCACCAGCGGGAAAATCGCGAATCCCTTCTCCCCACACCGCCAAAGCACCCGGGGAGATGCCCGCAGCCCCGTCCCCTGCGCTGCCCCTCGCTCCCCACTCCCCTTCCTGGGGGCTCCGCGCTGCAGACAGCGCAGGCGAGGGGAGAGGTGAGACCCGGC
>JAHLSL010000006.1:7390019-7476675 GCA_025920805.1 Petroica traversi | reverse complement strand
GGTTCGGGACCGGGCAGGGCGCCTTCCGCTGCTTCCCTCCGCCGATGGCCAGGGAGAGAGAGCCCCGCACTTCCCGCTCCCCCAGACCCCGCCCGTGCTTTTTCAAAGCTGCTCTCTCGACTTTTCCCTGGCGGAAAAGGACCTGGGGCGCAGGTCGGCAGCGTGTGCCCGGGTGGCCAGGAGGGCCAAAGGCATCCCGCCTGGATCAGCAGTAGTGTGGCCAGCAGGACCAGGGCAGTTATCCCTGTATTGGGCACTGGTGAGGCCACACCTCAAGTCCTGTGTCCACTTCTGGACCCCTCACTGAAAGACCTTGGGGTGCTGGAGCACGTCCAGAGAAGGGCGCACAGCTTGTGAGCACAAGTCCTGTGAAGGGAGACTGAGGGAACTGGGAATGTTTAATCTGAAGAAAAAGAGGCTCTTGGGGGACCTTATCTCTCTCTACAGCCACCTGACATGAGGTTGTACCCAAGCAGGGGTCAGTCTCTTCTTCCAGGCAGCCAGCAACAGGAGATAGCCTCAAGTTGTCCAGGGGATGTTCAGGTTGGACAGAGGGAAGAATTTCTGTATGCAAAGGGTGGGTATCCCATTAAAATTGGCTGCCCAGGTAGATGGTGGAGATTCCAGCCCTGTGAGTGTTCAAGAAACAGCTGGACATGGCACGTAGGCCATGGTCTAGTTGACATGGTGGTGTTTGGTCAAGGGTTGGTCTCGATGATCTCGGAGATCTTTTCCAACCTAATTGATGCTGTCATTCCGTAAACCTTTTCTATCTATCCCTCCCACAGGCATTTTTCTCACGTGCAGCTCTTGGAGGGGCTGGACACTGCTTTGTTCCTGTCTTTGCAATTATTTTGTTCTCAGAAGATGATATCTTTTAGCTACTACTGCTCAAACCAAACTGCCAAGTGTTCTCTTTGCCTGGCTTCTATTTTAGCACTGATTAGACACCAGAGGCCAAGAATGCTTTAATGGCCTGAAGATGTCCATTATAAAGAGTGACCATGGTAAATAAGGATTATTTGGAAGAGAGTAATAATTAACTCTGGTATCTTGGGAACAAGAAGAGCAGGGAAAATAGATGTGTGGTGGTCCTCCATGCTTTTCAAGTTAGATCTCTTAATCAGGCATGATTAATATGGTGCACATAATAGGAATCTTTGTGTATGGGACATACTCCAGCTTGTTTAGAGGAACAGGAAATAAATTCTCTCCTTTTTGCCCGAGCTGGATCTTACCCAACATTTTTAGGTCACAGATGGACTCAAGGCTATTTCTAGTGGCCTAAGGAAAAATAGCAAAGAATAATCTTGTACTACCAGATTACAAACATAACTACATTCCATAGTGCAGTTTTATCCTTAAATTCTCATATGACTAATCCTCTAGAGATGGATTCTATAGCTAAAATGGCTTCTTGACTGATAAAGAATGTCATACTTTATCTGCAATCTCCTCCATTCTCAAATTCCAGCATAAAATATGTGGCTGTACTGTACAAGTTTACTAAATGAATGCAAAAATGCTTCTTTTTTTCCTATGCTCTCATCTTGACTGCACATGCCCTAATAGCTCCTGGGTGTGGGTCCCTGGCAGTACAAAATAAGTCTCAGAAATTAATGAGAAGAGCAAGCTCCTGCTTTCTGCAGTGCAGAATGAGCCATGGTGGCTGGGATATGGCTTTGCTGCTCCAACCCTTTGTAGGGGTTTTCCTCTGGGCCTTTCTTTCCATTTTTGTTGTTGCTGTTGATTCTTCTGATTTCCCAAGAAGAAACGCAAAACAGATGATAATTTATATGCACTGGGTTTAGGGCAGCGTTGTTTCAAGTGCAGAATTAAAATAAATTTGGGTAGTTTCAAGAGGATAATACTCACTTGTATGCTGTGTCCTTAAACACTTTAATTAAGAAAGGAATTCTTCCAGTGATTATGTATAACCAGCTTACTATTAAGAGAGTGCAAATCTCTTTGGATCATTTCTTAATTGAAGAGTTAAGAATCAAAGAAACACTGGTTTTCTTTTTGCATGTTTTTGCCCTTCATACTCTTAAGTAGAAAATTACTTTTAAGTACAGAGGATGCAATGGCTAAGGTGTTAGCATGGTATTGGACTGGCATCCAAATCCCCTTCATTGAATAAGCTCTGTATAATCTCTTCCCATGGCACTATTGCCATGAAGATAAATGCATTAAGGATTGTAAAACCACATCAGTAAGAAGCAAATTAATATTGGAGACAAAAATAAGAAAAGTAACATCATATTTCTGGCTTCACCTATATTTAAACTCAGAGTGCATCTGGTTTCCAGTCATCTCACCAATAGTGGTACTTTTCATGTAACTGTTGTTTTTTCAGAGTGCTTTACAAGTACATTATGAAACCTAAGCATATTTGAGAAGCTGTGCCTTCTGCTTTTGTTTTAGCTTGCATTGCTTTTAATGAGCGTAAAAAGTCCCTGACTGATTTTAATATGAAGTAACAGATGTGTTAATATGACATTCTAGTTGGAGTGTTCCTGTGTGTGTGTTGTTTTGCCTTTATCGCTCTCCATAACTCTTATTAAATACTTTCACTTAGATGCCACTGGAATGACACTTTGGGCACAAAGTCTGTCAGTGCTGTTAGCTGAAGGAGCAGATACAAGAGCTGATATTTACAGGGAGAAGAAGAGATTGCCATCGCACACCACCCGAGCAGTGAAGTCCCACCGCTCATTTTATTTTATTTTATTTATTTAGTCCATTTACCCTGAGGGGGTTTTTAATTTCCCCCAGGGTGAAACACTCCCACTCAGTGGGACACTTGTAGCAGAGCAGGCAGCATGGCGGAGCTCCATGCTCTATCACAGATATCAGGAATTGGATATCCCTTGAAAGACAGATTGGTAAACATGATCTTCTCTGCTCCTTGTGTTGCTGTGAGGAGTAGGGATTGCAGCAGGCACGTTTGTAGTTGTGCAAGAACTCTGCTGTTCTTGGTGACCTTGGCAGCGGCTGTGCCTCTGCTATGTAATATTGTATTTCAGGCACAGCCTAGGGAAGTTTTGAGTCGGTTGCCTTGGATAATCAGCTCAATTATACAATGCAACTTGCTGATGAGGAAGCCGGGACCAGCCATTACTGATGTCTGTGTTTCAGAGGCAACTTGAGCTATATTGCCAGGATTTATAACTACAAGGTCCTATTGAAGTTCTCAGGAGGGTAATTCATGTAATGTGTCTTTTTTGCTTCGCAGCACAGCAATGGCTTGATTCACTGCCTCATATTTATTCCACTGCAATTCTAGCAGAGTAGCAAATGGGTTCTGTGACTTCGTCTTGTGCCTCTGTCAATGGCTTTTGTTTGTTTCCTTGCTGTTGCTGAAGGCAATTAATATTACTCTCTGCTCATTTGGGCAACCCACTGCTTGCATCCTGCTCTCACACCCCATCCTGCTGAGCTTATTGCTTGCTTTATTTCTAGTCATGTCTCTGCTCTGTGTCTTCCCATTGCCCTTCTGGTTGCCAGCTGAGGTGTTTGGGAGGTGGCAGCAGGTGAAGTGACTGGGCAACCACAGGGACTGCTTGTCAGCCAGGCACTGACACACAGCATGGAACAGAGCTGCCAGCAGTCTGGGAAGGGAATACCCACTGAAGCACATCAGCCAGCTATCACCTTGTGACAATTGATAGGGGAACACGAGACAGATATCCTGCTCTGAAAGGTTACTCAAACAAAAATCCCCTTGTTCCCATTTCTCCATTGACACAATCTGAGAAAAGAGAGACACAGCAGAATGTCTCCCTCACAGTTGAGAGAGTCTTTTCAGGAAGGGTCTGTGAGCTCTGTGTTTGGGAAACATTGAGCTGTCTTTTTCTTTTTTTTCCCCACTTCACAAAGGCCTAACTATCTCTTGGATAATGTTGTGCGGCATCTGCACTGCTTCTTGCTGTGATACTTGCCCAGGGGATTTGGATTAAAATTAATTTAGTTACAGTGCCCCTGCACTTTCTGAGCATAGGAGTCATAATTAGCTTCATGTCCTGTCACCTATATAATGCTACCCAGGCTGGTTCAGCGGATATGCAGTGGATGGAATTTCTTCGTTGCGGAATGGTTTTGTACACACACACTCAGAGTGGTGGAATTTGCTTGCTTGGACAAATCTGTTAAAAAAGATGAAACGCTGCTGTTTCCTGAGAAGAACATCAACAAAAGTTCACCACTGATGTGTGCAGGATTCTGTGTCTGCACAGAAAGCATCCCTCTCCCACCTCACTAGGAGACAATAAGTAAAAGATTTCATTCTCACCCTAAGAAGGGAATATTTTGCATTTCAGCAAACCAAAACAAAGTCTGCTCTGTTTTTCTTTGACCAGTGATGGAAATCTTTTTAAGCAAGCACTCTATTTCGTTTAACAGTATGAGAAATCTGGCAGACAGAGGAATGGGTAGCAGTCACTGTAGTGGTGAGATTTAAATGCAAGGGTCAAATTGTGAGAACAAAAATCGTGACTTACAATTATCTTCTTAAATTTGCCTGTTCTTTGCCATTTTACCTAAGATGCCTTTTAACCACAGGGCTTGTTCACTTGCCTTGCTTTAGAATTCTACATTTACTTTAATATATACAAACTAATCTTACAGGCATCCCACCTCCTTTCACAATGAGGCACAAAAGCTGTTCACATTCTTGAGAAGGGATTTTATGCAGTGTTTCATCAGGAATTGCTCATTTAACTTTGTAAGTCAACCATCAAGGTCCTGTTTAGTGACCCTCCTTCAGATAAGGGGAATAAATGCAGCCCCTTCTGTCCTCTCTGTTTTGCTTCAAATGCCAGCCAGAAAGAAACATACTGGTGTCCTCCCACCCAAAAGGTTTTGAAAATGAATTCAGCCTTTGTTAGCCTGACAAATCATGGAAGGCAGTTGGAATTTAGATATTCGGGTACTGGCTGTCACTAAGCCACTAGCCCGACCCAGTGAATAAAACCCGAAAAGTTTGTTCAGCTAATAAAAAAAAAAAAAAAAAAGTGGGGGGAAGGGGGGATAAATACCACTACAATTTTTATTTGTTATGAGAAGCAGGTAGATCACCTTCTGAGGGGAGAATGGACATGGGAAAGGGAAACAGTGGAATGACTATTAAAACAGCATGAGGGACATATCTTACTCTGGAGAAAAGAAAGAGAATGTAAAATTTAAAGGAATTAAATTTATCTCTGCTTCAGCACTGGAAATCAGTGCCACAGAAATAATTCTAATCAATGGCAAGTTGAACATGGGCCAGCAGTGCCCTGGCAGCCAGGAGGGCCAAGCCTGTGCTGGTTACATCAGGCACAGCATCACCAGCCCGGCAAGGGAGGGGATTGTCCTGCTCTGCTCTGCACTGGGGCGGCCTCACCTCCAGTGCTGGGGGCAGTGTTGGGTGCCACAATACAAGACATACAGCTGTTAGAAGACATCCAAAGGAAGGCCTTGAGGATGGAGAAGGACCTTGAGGGGAAGCCCTTATGACGGGCAGCTGAGGTCACTTGGTCTGTTCAGCCTGGAGGAGAGTGATGGGAGAGCTCATTGCAGGCTACAAATTCCTTGTGAGGGGAAGAGGAAGGGCAGGCACTGATCTCTTTGCTGTGGTGACAGTGACAGGACCCAAGGGAATGCCCTGAAGTTGTGTCAGGGGAGGTTTAGGTTGGATATTAGAAAAAGGTTCTTTGCTCAGAGGGCGGCTGGGGACTGGAACATGCTCCCCAGGGAAGTGTCAAAGCACCAACCTGAAAGAGTTCAGGAAGCATTTGGACAGTGCTCTTAGGCACATAGTGTGACTCTTGGAGATGGTGCAGGGCCAGGAGTTGGATTCAATGATCCAAATCAGCGTATTCTGGGATTCTGTGGAAAGCTTTTCCAGGTCCAGCAGCTCCCCATGGAGATGGCTGTGTAGAACACTCTTGAGTCAGAGAGACTTCATGTTCTCAGCAGTGTTGGGAAGAATTTTTGGAGGACAACACAAATTGTAGCTGAGCTGCCATGCACCCTTTGCAGAGCTGAGGCAAAGCAGGAGCTCTGGGAACCTTGGTACGTGCACTGATGCAGATTGGTGCACCATTGGTGACGGGAGAGGTGGCAGAAGCCCATGGCTTCAGGGTGGGCAGACTGGGTCTCCAGTGCCTGCTTGCCTAGGAACTTATGTTATTGGGAGGGGAGGAGGAATGTGAGGCATGCAGGGAAGACTGGAGAGGGAAAAGAATGTCAGCTTGGAGCACGCACTAGCCTATTCCTTGCAGAGATACTGTCAAAGGGTTATTCATTTCCCAAACAAACAAACCAGTCTAACAGTCATGCTTGCAGACTACACTCCCTTATTTTCCCCTCCAGCACAGAATATTTTTTAATGGGTTAAAAAATACCAGCTTGCTTTCAGACGTGTGGCATGCATGCCATTCAACCTACTGATGTCAAAAAGGTTTTTCTTGTTTTTCCTAAGAAAAATTGATAAATAGCTCAACTATGGTGACTGCAAAGGACTTCTGTTCTCTCTGGTTCACAATTGTGCAGATGAAATATGATAAATGCAATATAGGGAGCTTGCCCAAGAGGAAACGTTTGTTTAGATATCACAGCTTGTTTAAGATGAAAGGAATCCAGAACTGGGACCGGAATTGCCTCAGACAAGAAAGTTGGGCACAAAGCTTGGGCATGTTCAGCTTTTCATGCAGTTGTGAGAAGTCATAGTGCTGGTATCCAAAAACTCAGATCTTTACCTGATCTTTCTACTTGAACTTTCCCTACTTTGGGTGCAACTCCAGAGCTGGAATTTTATTCACATGGAACATGTTACATTATTCCACTAGACATTAAAACTGTTTAAATGAGAATGAATTGAGTAAAGTTTTTCTTTTATTTTGTTGTTTGATTTTTGTTGTTGTTGTTGTTGTTTCTTTGTTTTGGGGTTGGGATGTGGGTTTTTTGGTCTTTTTTTTGGGGGGTGTTGGGTTGTAGGTTTGCTTTTTTTTTCTTTGTGGAGGTCACCTAGCACATCACAGCACTATGAGCCCAGGTTGGAAACATCCCAGGCTATTTTGAATAGATGCATCCAGCATGCCAGGTTTGTGGGAACAATGTCCTGACTCAAATAGCACATAACCCAACTGCAAAGGAGTTTCTAAATGAAAGCAGGAGTGTGAATGTGGGCAATTCAGTAAGAAACAGTGGTCAGGAATAAAAAGGTTCACTTTCCTGTGACACCCTGGAAAGGTAAGGTTTTGTAGCCTGGGATCAGCAAGTTTTTTCTGAGGAGATACAACCTCTCTCTCCTCCTCACTCTCATCCCTAGAAACTGTCTCTTGAATATGATAGCACACAGCTCTTCTCTTCCCAATCTGTGGTGCTCTGCTCCTATTTTTCCTGCCTGCCTCTCCTTCTCCTCCTCCTGCCTTCCCAGTCCTGCAGTTGGCAGGGTGGAGAGGCCCATTTCCAGGCACATATGCTAGCACTTTGCTCAGAGCTTGTACAGACACATGAAGATAAAAAATGGTCTATAAAGAGGGGTGTGTGTTGAACTCCTCACACATATATTAGTTAGATTTAAAACACTGCATAAAAACCCTGAAATCCCATGAATCCTCTGTACAGAGCATTGGTGTGTCTTAACTGCATTTTGGCAGTGAGGACCAAAGATAACATTGTCAAAATACTCTCTCCTTCCTCTGATTTGCAAAACACACACTATTTTCACTTGGCAAAACACCATAAATAATCCAAAAATATAATCTCTCCTGACCATAATTTGTCCATCAGTTTTACACATCATTCAAGGAATTGTCCTGTAACTGGACTAGCCAGTTGTATCCATTTTGCTTGTTATATTTGTTCTCTCTCATTTTAGGAGCCTTTTGCTGCTTATCTCCCACACTTCTTTTAGCAAAAATTATTTGCTGTTGTTATATTTTATATAGTCATGTTTTCTCTCTCCCCATCTTTCACCAGCAACTCTTTCAAACCAAAAGCATTTCTCTCTGGTAAGGGCATCAGCTCAGTGGTTGTTCACTAGCCAGAAGCCAGTTTTTTCCAGTAGGAGAAGCAAAAATAAAACTTTAATAAAATGCAAGTTTGGGATTTAAAAAAAAAATACAAAGGGGAAAGTTCTGTTTTGCCTTTACTGCCAAGCTTCCCGTGAAGTCTCAGCTTAGATGTGTTTTAAACCTTGAGGATTTTCAAGGAAATTTCCTTCTTTTGGAGGTATTTGGAAGGAGGATATAAGATAGGAGAGCAATCATCTTTTCTCTCTTTTGCTTCAAATAGATCTGTGGAGATCAGTTGATATCCATAACAGCAGAGAACAGCATATGAAATGTCTCACACTGTCTGACTTATTTCTCTCTTCTTTGGGTGTTGGTGTTTAAGCTCTCATCTCATACTCAGTGTAAATTTGCATCTCCACAAAACTGCCAAAAATGGTTTTCTTTGCTGCCATCTAAATCTGTTTATGGTGTACTCTCCCAAAATCATTCTTTAAAGGAAAATGACTGACTTTCAAACCCCTCCTCCTCTTCTGTTGTTTTTAACAAGCATTTCAGTGTGGTGTCGTTTAGAGAAAAGATCATTGCATTGCTGTGTGTTGCAGGACTCTCAGAAACAATGCTAGAAGAGAAGGAACGTGGGAACTCTGTTCCCTCCCTTTGCCATTTGCAAACTCTGAATGCTTCCAGCACACAGGGTAGCCAAAGACGGGGTGAAAAGGACAGAGCACATTCCCATTGGCAGAGTTTCTCTCATCTTCACTGGGACAGGTATTTGGCCATGCCTTGCAGCATCCCAAGTCTTGGACTGAGGACTTTGCTGGCTCCACAGGGAAGGCTGCCTCTGCTGAGGGAGGCAGCACTTGCAGATAATTCAGCCATCACGGGTCTCCACAGTTATTCTTCTGCTTCCTTCAGCCCAGATACTTGCACAGGTGATGGAAGCACCAGGCTCGGGATCTTATGAAAGAAAGACACTGCAAAGCTCTTGGTGGCCTCACCTTCAACAGCTCTATTCTTGTCTTTGTCTACCCTGCCCCTCACATCCCAGCTGACTCATAGTGTTTGCTTCTGAAGTCTGATGAGGGCTTGAGTCATAAGAAGTCACACAAGGATTTGACACCTCACATCCTCAGAGCCCAGCCCTGTCTGGAGCTGTAAAGATCTGCCTCCACGTATCCTTACAGCCTTGAGGAGGGGCTTGGCTCTTTTGTTGTGTCATAATTCTGTGGAGTAAGTTTGTCTGGAAGCCATGAGTCGGTACTGGAGAAACTCCCCTTTATCTTCAGGTTCTGAGATAGAGTGTGTTGGCTCTGGCTCTCTAGACAGTAAATGTGCTCTGAAGGACCTTGGCTGTGCTTTCCCATCACTGTAGCACTGTAGTGAGCACAGCTGCTGTGGGATGGCTCCACAGCAGCTATTACAGAAGTTGTTGCCTCCAGGGAAAGACCATGGCATGGCTGAGTGTTTGTCCAAAAAGAAGACCATGATGGACAAATATATGCAATCCCCTCTTGTCAAAACACAAGCAGTTGTTTGATGTGACTGTCTGGTGGCGTAAATGTTGGCTCAGAAATGAAAGCAAAAGGTGTGCTGGGAGAGCAGGTTTCAGGGATATATGTACAGGGCCAAAAGGTTTAGACTGAAGCTGGTGGCATAGGCTCCTTAGACTCTTATTATAATTTCATTTTCCTTATTTCCCAGAGATGGATATCCTGGTGCAGAGTTCAAAAGTGGAATAGCATAAGAAATGCAAGGTCCCAAATGCTGACTCCTGCCCTAAGCACATGGGTGAGGAGAAGTCTGTCAGACCAAGTGGCTTTTATAGGAGCTATAACCACCCCAGGAAGTAATGGAGGGAGACATTTGCTTAAATTTCTGGGAAAAGGGAAGGAGAGCAAAAAAAGGAAGATGAATAGAGAAATAGACTATTAGTAATCAAGATAATAAGAGTGAAATAGTCAGGGGCATCAAGGATACAAAGCACCGCACACCTTATGTGGATCAGTACATATTATGGCCTTTTCTGTCTTTTGAGAAATCTGTTACACTTCTTACTTTGATATTTTAAATATTCTACAGTTGATAAATAATAAAAAATATGATTCTTAATGGCTGAACCACATTCTGGTAGCAGCCAAGATAACTTTATGAAGACAGACAAACTTGTGTTAAATAAAAAAAAAAAAAATATCATGCTAGAAATTTATGTAAGATTCTATTTTAAAATCATCTGGTCCTAATTTACTAAATTTACTGCCTCAGAGCTAATGCCAAACTGCTACATTTGATTTATAGAAATACTTTAGCACATTTTTCCATCAGGCTATTGTAGAACATATTTACTGCCTTTTTATTATAGTTAAAAATGCAGACTTTTTAAAGGAAAGGAACATTTTTGAAGAGCCTATTGATAGTTTCTCACAGGATGCCAGGAGACATGCAGATAGTAAACAATGCTGTGTGCTTAGGAACATTCCGCTCGATTTTCAACTCCTTCACCATCTTTTTTTTCTTTGTAATTGAACAAAGTGATCCATCTGGTAAATGGATGTTTGAAAATGTCCAGTTTGTGCCAAACCACTTTTCTTAAGCACAGACTACATTTTTTTTTCAGGCAAATATTTAAACAGCAGCCGCACTGTGATGCATTGCTAGCCATTAAAAAAACACACACACAAAACCCAGACAGCAGGCAGGGGGGAGTCAGGGTGGAAGAAAGCTTAACAAATATTCCATTAAAAATCTATCTAAAAATATCGTGCTAAACAACCCTCCTTCTTCCCCTTTCTCTTTCTGACAAGGGTTTCCAAATGGGAAATAACTGCTAGGGAGTAGAACCTACACTCTCTGATCAGCAGAGCAACTGAGCATATGCTTAATTTTATGGACGTGCTCAAGTCCTTCTTTATTAATTTGTGCTGGATCCTTGATAAGTCTCTGTCTGCTTATATAACAAAATTCAGTTCCAAAATAATTAGTTTTACAATATTTTTGAGACATTGTTGTGCCTTTTTTCTCTCCTGCATCCATCTCCCATAGGAGTTATCCCCAAAGTTTGATCCATGTGCAATGAGTTCTCAAATATAGGGATATTGGTTAGAGTGCTGGATCAAGTCCTTCCCTGATTTTTGTTCATCTCTGTGTACTGATCATCTGAACCCTGAAGTGCCAAAATGCCACAAGCAGAAGTAATTTTTCTAGTTATTTCCAGCTTAAGCAGAAGCAGTTCATACAAGACATCACCTCTTTTTCTGTGGTAAACTCAGACTTATTCAGATCTAATCTAGCAGTCATACCAATAGCTCTTCTTAAAAACCCCATGCAGTTGCCCAGAACTGGCACTGCCTGCTTTCATTTTGATACCTCTCTTTCCTTATCCATCTCTACAAGTGCTCTCTGTTCAGTCTGAAATAAAAATTCAGGGTCTCCTGAAGTCACACAATCAACTAAAGAGCCCCAAGGACTTTTAAATTCAGCCCTGTTTTGAGTCCATAAACCCCTCCCATTTTAAAGCTCAAATCTCTGAGTAATTTTGCAACTGAAATAATTGATGTTTTTTGCCTTGATGCAGCAAGACATTGGACTCTTAATGCCTGCTCCAAAAAAATATTGAGGCTTTTTAGGTGTCTGGTTTCAGTAACAGTACTTCCAGATGGGCTGGGTTTGCACAGCTGAAGAGGCTGTTGCTCCTGTAAAAGAACAAGAGGGTGTAATCCTGGTCCTATCAAAGCTGACTTAAGTGTGGCTGTGACACCACTGTATCATCAGTTTAGTCTTAAGGTAGCGAAGACTTAATCAATTATCACACTTTTGCAAGACAAAACTGGTGTCTGTTTTGTGTCCAATCAATGCCTTGCCACTCTGTAACATCCCAGGATTTTAGAGCGTTTCACTTTTGTGAAATAGGTTATGAAGCTGTTGGGGGTTTGTGGTTGTTGCTGTGGTGGTTGCTATGGTTGCTGTTGAAGGGCAGTCAGAAAACGGGCACTGTGTTTGTTGCCCAACTTGAAAGGCTCCTGGCTGGGAAAATGTCCCTGCAGCCACTCAGTGCAAACCCAGGGATTCTTCCTAAATGCTTCTGTGATACAGGAGAGCCTCTCATGGAGAAATGGTCTGACACAAAAGGGGAGGGGGGTAAAAAGGTCGCAGCTACGAAAAGAAATTATTCAGCACGAGTTTTTGTGGGCTGGCATTTGTGTTTGCAGGTCAAAGTCAGTGTAAGTTTGTAAATGTTCTTCTGTGCTCTGCTCTGGAAAGGGGGTAACAGCACAAGACAAGCAAAGCGCTAAAGTCTAAATTTAATTTGACACACCATGAAAATGAGACAATTGTATGCTGGCTGGTTCAGGTCCAGAGATGTCACCTCACATTACTGTCATTTGTTGAGTGGTTGCCAACATTTGTCCATTTTCACAGCCCTGTTCAATATAGAAGATTTCTGGGGCTCCTCAGCAGTCTGAGGAAGAGTGAAGCTTTGTTTTTTGGGAGCTAATCCCTTAAACCACTTCCTCTTCCCACTGGAGTGAAGTTTTCTTAATGCCTTTTTGTGTATTTTGTTTTGTTTTAGTGACCAGTGCTCTTGAGGCTGTTTCCAGGTCTCCCTGAAAGGTCAGGTCTGCTTTTTTCTTTGCTTGCCATTCATATGGTGAGTAGCAAGTGCTCCTCCTGCCCCTTTCCCTGAGGCTTTGAGCCTGCTCTGTTTGCTGACTTCAGTTCTCCTCTTTGAGTATGACAGTAGATGTTTCGTTATTTCTTTCTCAAGAAAAATTAAAAAGTTATGTAAAAACTTGTGATTTTGTGTCACTTTTTGCTATTTATCACCACCCAACTATCTGGGCGAGTAAAAAGTCTGCATCTTCCATCCTTTTCTTTGCCTGGTGATACAATGAAATCCACCTGATGCAGGGAGGAATTTTTCCACCTGCAGCTCTGGACAGCTTTCAGCTCAGATTTAGCGTTTGTTGTTTTCTCTTGCAGGGTTTGTTCTGCATTTCAGAACATGAAAACAAGCTCCATGTGACATGTTTATATAGTTGTGGTTCTAGATTTCCGATATATTGTCTGTAAGCAGGTGTCCCCAGATAATCTAAAATATATCAGGCATGACAATTTTAAAGACATACGTGATATAACTGCTTAATTAAACTAGCCAAACATCGAAAGGTGGTGTCTGTCTTTGATTGGTTCAAGATCTTGGGGGTGTTGAGAAACCACAAGTTACACTGAAGCTGCTCAGTTTTATGAGTCCATTTCTTGACACCAGTCCAGTTGATAAAACTCATGTTGAAGAGGCCGATAGTTGCATTCATATGTGTAGTGTAATAATTCTGGTTTATTACATATAGATGGGGCTTCTGTATTTTCACTGAATCTCCCCCACCATATTATTGCTTGTGTTGTTGTGCTACAAATAGCTGGATTTCATTTGCTCTATGGCCTGTGTTGTTCTTGTCCTCAAAAATAAGAGTGGTTTGGATGTTTGGTTCACTTAGGCCTGTGAATATTGAGGCCTAGACTTCCAGCTGACATACAGCTGCAGCTCCAGGAAGACAGCAAGAGCCAATAGGTCCAACTGCATTATACACGCCCTTGCATGGATAGTTGAGAACTGGGGGCCTGAACCTTTTGAATCCAGCCGCTGAATGTTTATTGGGATCATGGCCAAGATACCTGAACATCCTGGCTCAGCAAAGCTGAGCTGGAGTTGAGATCTGCTTCTCTCTCTCTTCAAATCATTTCTTCTGGCAGGAGTCAGACATGCAGAGGAGAAAACACATAAAATAATAATCATCACATCTTCAAAATACGCTTGAGCTGTAAAATTTTGGTCCAGGAATTCTGGGAGCAGGGAAGATTTGGTAGTTAGAGTAGCAGTGGTTGAAAAACCAGGGCCAGTATCCAATCCCTAAGGTTCAGCCAAGTGAAAATTCATCCATTGTGAAGTTGTCACAGCCTGCTTGCTTAGGCGACCATGACCTCTGCCACTTTGATCCTGTAAACACAAAGTGGCCTCTTCCCTGGTCCAGAAAGGAACAGAAAATGATTCATTGCAGTCAGGCATCTCAGTGCTCAAAGTAGCCAGTAAGTTTCTCCCAGGACTTTTGAAAAGCCTGTTCATTTGAGGGAATGCACATGGAAGGTAAAGATACTGTAGCAGAGGGAAGCTACTCTTTCCGGGTTCCTGTTGCTACTATTTTGTGCCATACGTAAAAGGCCCTTAAATCCATCACTGATTAACTAACTCATGCATCAATATCCTTCTCTGTGCATCAGAAGTCTGCCTTGCTGGCTGCCATGACAAGATGTACTGTTCTCGTGAGTTACAGGGAAATCACACCTCACACCGGGAGTTTCGAGGTCATATATGCACATTCAGAACGTGGTTTGCGGCTTGAAATACAGAGTGACAAGAGCAAAATGGACTCCAAAAGTTTGCTGTGCACTGCCAGCTGTGACCCATGCTTTGCCATTATTCTTCACAAAGAGGTGAAACCCAGTGTTTTAGTCCTCTGAACTGCAAGTAGCCTGCTGGGAAGGCCGGACTCGGTTTAGCTGGCATGCTGGGTACAGTAGGACAATAACTAGGATAGGGGGATAAATGGAAATATGCAGCATGATGATTCTTGCCCTAATACTCAGTACAACTAGCCCTTACCTTTTGCTTTGGCTTCTGCTTAAATTGAAGGTATCACCACAATAAATCTCGACTTTTTCGTCCTCCTAGGCGGGTACCTAACTAGAATTTGCATCCTAGCTTGACTCCATACCTAAAGCTACCTTATACAAGGAATCCTTGTATGGCACCTTTTTGATTGCCAAACACCTGCCAAGTCCTTGCCAGTGCTTAAGACTGAGCCATTTGGGTTTGGAGTCTGCAAAGGCCCTCACTGTGAGGAGCTTGTGTGAGCTACTTTCTGCAACTAGCTCTTATTCAGTTCTGAGAGGGAGGCTTAGCATGGAAGAAATGTAGCAGGGGAACATCTACTCCTTAAACCAAATGATAGGGAAAAGCAAATGCAGTGGCTGTCCTGAAGCTTCTTCTAAAAGGGCTAGTTCCTAGGAACACAGGGCTAGTTCAGCAGGGACTGGCTGTGCTGCTGAAGAAGCTTTGTTAATTTACTCAACCCAATCCTGCTGAATTGTCATACACAGAAAAGAAGACTGTCTTTCCTTTCTGCTGGCCGGCAGTCATCGTCCACCATCAGTACAGTTATATCTTCAGGGAGGGACACAGTCCCTGCTGGGAGCTCAGCAGTCCCTGGGTCTTTATACAGGAAGACCAAAGGTTTTCTGTCCTCCTTTGTGACAGATTTGCTATTAAATTGAGAAGAAGGAGGGTTTGCCACTCAAATGATGTTCCTTCACTCACTGGCAAACAGCAGAGGCCATTTGTGCTGAGTGCTGAGGACAGCCCTGGTGTGACCAGGAGATGTGCATGGCTGTGCAACTCAAACATCACCCTCATTCCGTGGGCATTTGCCATACTCACTTGCCTTTGGCCAGAGGGCCAGGGCCTGCTAATGCTCCCTGATAAATCTGTCTCGGCATCATATTTAACAGAACTGGAACTGCTGAACATGCTCAGCTGTTATTTACTGCTGGCACTGGAACCAAGTCTCCACCTATCTTCTTTAGAGGACACAGGAAAAAAAGGCTTTATAATTGAAAATCCCTCAGAATCATGGCTTGAAACTGCTACCAAAGGAAAGTTTGAAGGAAATATTTGCCCACCAATTAGTAAACTGATCTTTAAGGACAATATAGTGAGATTATTGCATAACTTGTGATCTCTGACCTCCTAACGAAGAAAAACAACCCTTCTCTAAAACCACCACCTAGCTACAAATCATGAACTAATTTCAAAGAAGAGCTATTAAAAGAACAAGACAATTCTATGTATTGCTTTCTAATAGTCTTTCAGACTATCATTTTTGCTGGAGTAGCTTCTCTTTTTCTCAAAAGAAAATATGTAGAGCTTAATCATCATACATAGGTTGGATTCCTTTTCTCAAAAATATGTTTTAAGTGTGAAACACAGGCTTCACTACCATTTACTTTTGGTCTTGATTTCGTCTGAGATTTTAATGAGTTGCATAATGATGCCAAAATGGCTTCTGACCTAAGCAGCTCATCCTACCCTGGCTATGGCAGGAGACCATGCAAGATAACTTAAGAGATGGTAGTTGCTGGTGGATCTCATACAGAAGATGTTACTGCAAAATTTCAGCCCATACTGAAAAAAACCCATGCTGAGTTATGTGGTAGTGTGGGGACTGCAAAAGTAAAGGGCTAGCTCAGGGCATGTTTGCATTAACCCAAATAAACTAGATACATTCTCCAGCTCTTTTTTAGTTTCTTTTTTTGTTATACTTAGCCCCAGGTCTACTGAATCATTCATAGCATTCAAAGTTTCTACAATCTTGCATCAGTTGGATTTTCACAGTGCATCTCCCAAATCTAGCCATGTCAACATGCAATATTTATGTCTAATTTAATATTACAGTCGTGTTCTAAAACTGTGAAGCTTCTTCCTGGAGCAGTGAAAGAGCTTCAAGGGGGCACACACTCATGGGTGGATCTTGTGGTTATTGAACCAGGCCCTCAGTTAACAGCAAAGCTTTTGATGTGCTAGCATGTGAGCATGTCTCTTCTCTCTAGTATAATTTTCTAAGTTCAAAGAATATCAAACACAGATGAGAAGTGTCCTGACCTTTCTACCAAACCAGCAGCATTATTCTGTATTTGCACTCCAGTACATGGTTGTAATAATCTGAACCCTGCCTAATTCTATGTACATTTAGCTACGTTTTGTTCTGCTAACAGTGTAATTTATTTCACATGGAACAAAGTTTGCCCGGGGACCTGGATGCTCTTCCCTTTAAATAGCACTCTCAGGATCTGCCTGAGACCATTATTTCATCTGAATATTTTCTTAACACTTACATTTCAAATGGTTCCTACCAGCCTGGCATGCAAATATCTCAATGATGAGGACTGCAGCAGCTCTTGCAGAAGTCCATAGGCCAGATTATTGAAACCACCTCTAGGGGAGGATTTTACTTCATGTGTGGAGTGTCATGACTGATTTCAATATGCTACTCATTGTCCAAGTTGTTTTCAGCCAGGATAACCAAATGTTGGGGTTTGTGCTTTCTAAAAAGAATAACTGCTTTCAGTAATTTACTTCCTAATCAATAATGGATATTAAAATATCTGCATGTATGAAAATTATAACTACATGTAAAGATACTAATTTTACAGTTTAACTGGTTTACAACTAATATGGTAAAATTTCTCTGGTTTTTAAGTACCATAAGTGTACTAACACAGTCAGTAAGTACTGAAGGCATGCTTCATTCAAAGCACTGGTACTGGGTAATAACATTCACTTCAAGTTGTCTGTCTTCTTTCATAAGTGCAAGTGAAAAGTAAATATTCTGGCTGAGAAAGCGTAACCAACTCTGACCCAAGCACCTCTGCTGATTAATGAAGTATGGAATTTTGCAACAAGCACCTCAAAGAGAAAGAAATGTGAGGTCAATTTGACACATTTTTTCCTATTTTATGCCATATTACATCAATTATTGAAAGGTTGAGTTGAAGAGTTGGAGATTTCAACTTAAAAGGTATCCTCCTGAGTAAGGAAAAGGAATGGCTAAAATTTTCTTCTTTTTTTTTTTTTCAATTTTAAATAGCAGCCCCTGGAACTCAATTATCTGAAACACAAATGGCTGCTGGTTTAAGACTGTTCATTCTTCTTTATCTCAAGACATTTCTTCTATGAACTTAATTAACTTTATGGAAATTATTTTCTAGCTTACTATTCAGGGAAACCTTTAAGAAAATGAAGAAAAATGTTATTTTCTCCTTCTGTTCCATGCTGTATCTGTGAATATTTTATTGCCCACTAATGTTGTCCTCTTATATTGAAAATGCAGGTGGATGAGAGCCTAGCTGGAGACTGTAGTGTATGAAAATTTTGGTGTATGAAATCAAGTGATCTCATAATGACACAATGGCAAATAAATTCTGTGTATTCAAAATAATCTATATACTGCAGGTGATGATACTGAGCCAGATGAAAAAAACGGAATGCTTTTCTACATGGAATTGTTAAAGTTTGGGTGGCAGAGATTTTGAAACAAAGCCAAATTAGCTTTATTTCAATGCAATCATTTAGTTTCTGGGAAAAGATACAATGTGATTGTATTTTGGGGTACTTCTAACTGATTTATCTCCTTTTTCTCCCACGTACAAAAGGAGGGTGAAACTGGGGTTTCCAGTCTGAGGAAGTACCCTGTTTCCAGTTGTGAATAGAGTACAGATGTTGTGTTAAAGTGTTTTATTCCCTTTGCATCCTAAGATTATAAAAATATTTTCCCGCATTTTTAAATTTCAGAGAATAAAACCTCTGTAATAAGTGGGGGGATGGGGGGGATGGTGGGTGGGTTAATTTTTATTTTTATTTTGTTTAGCATGTTAAGAATTATAAGCTCTTGATCTACTTTTCCCTCTTCCAAGGAGCACTTGGACTGCTAGCACCTCTCATTCCTTTAGGCCAATATTTTTATGAGTGTCCATTACTGTAAACACTTTCCCCTAAGAGAGTAAAAACTTCATGTTTATTGCTCATGGTAGTTTTGCTTTACAGCTGAAGTAGTTTATTTATATTCATAAATAAAAGAAGACTAAGGCTCTGCCTGACTACCCAACGGAACAGTTCTTGCTCTCTCAGGTAGAGCTGTAAAGGAGTTTTGCCTGTTGTGAATAAAACCTTCTCTAAAATCCAGGCTGCCATAAAGGAGGTAGCTAGAAGCTCTTACAGGACACACTAGTACTTGGAACTCATCCATAGATATGCAGTGAAGTATTTTTAAATACATATGAATCTCCCAGATCTTTGGAAATATGAGCAGCTTGCTTTGAGCATGACCATAAATTAAATATCTCCCAGACCTGAAACCACATCTGTCGCCAACTTTAATCCCAAATACCAAAAATGCAGAAAGAAGCTGTTTCATAAAGTGTGCAGAGACACTCTTAGATGCAAATAGATCATCTCCTTTTGCAAAATCCCTGACAAATCCCCAGCATTTTCAATATGCAAAATCAACTTGCAGCTGCATGTCTGCTACAAAGGGGATTTCTGCACTGCAAAGAGAAATGGTTTTCTTGGTGGTGTTACTTTATCTTCATCAAGGGCTTCACAGGCAATTTGGAATTCCATCTCACTGGGAAAGGCTGTGGGGCAGCTACCAGCTTTGGCTTCCTGGAAGTCAGGAGTTGGGAGTTGCTTAAGTTCAGATAAATGGTCATCTGCCCACACTGTGAAGTTTCTAAGGAATATGTACGTGTGCATCCTGTAAGCTTTCCTTTCCTTAGGAACCCAGGCACGTGCACGCTCCACCCCCACAGGTGGACACACATACAGATGGGCATTTTGTAGGTCAACTTAAGGATCAGTGTGACAAGTTTTACAAACTGTACTGGTGCCCTGAGTGCTGTTTTGTGCTGTGGCACATTTACATGGACTGCGCTTTCAGAAATGAGCACAGGGCGACATGTGGTTTCTGTAATGCTTTCAGAATACAAGTCTCTACCTCTTACATGTTAACCAGGCCTGTGGCTTTGGGGCTGCTTTTGCATAACTTCTATTCATGCAGCTGAAAATCTCTCCTCTTTTTGCTTAAGTGAGCCCTGACCATTAAAATTAGAACCCAAAGATAAAGGCCAGCGTTTAACGACCGTCCATTGTATAAAACATACTCTTTTTTTTTCCTATTCCCTTCCTAGATAATACAAGGAGTCTTTAGGTATGTTTTGCCTGTCAGTTAACACATGTTCATCATGTAACTTGTGTCTGCATTTGGGTATTTTGAAAGTTGACTTGTTGATTGTTTTTATGTCATTTATTCTATGTAAGGAAACTAGAGTCAGACTTTTCCACCAGTTTCCCAAGAACAAGCTCGTTCTTCTCTTGCTGCTAGTGTACATGACTGCTTATCCTGCACTGGGGCAGGACTGAGTTACACTGTTCAGAGTTAGAGCTGTCCAGCTAATGTTTAATTCCTCAGATCCTTCCAGCTAGTGAGATGTGCAATTCCCCAAGCATTTAGTAGGATAACATTATGAAACCATATTTTTTTTTTTTTTTTACCAGCCAGCAGATGAAATGACAACTCTCCCTGTACTCTGGAATGTCATTGTGGTGGCCTCTTTTACAAGTTTTGTCAGCTTAAGAAAAACAAATACCCTACTCATTTGCCTGAGGTCACAAAATAACAACTAGGCATTTAGTGCTGTTAAAGGGAAACATAATTATTATCAATTACCAAGTATGAAAACGTATTTTGTTTACTCAGTGGAAATAGTAGACCTATTTTCATTCCAGTCTAATTAGAAAGCTACATGGTAATCTCTAGCCTCAGGCTTTTCCTACCCATCCTTGAGTGACTGCTCAACTTAACTTTTCAAAATAAACAAAGACCTGCCACATCCATACCAAAGCTCCAAAAGGAGGTTCCATATACAGTGGCACAGCATTAAGACATGACTTTTTTCTAGCAATCCCCTTTTATTTTGCGTCGAAAATTGCCTACTTATTACTATCTTCAATGGGGGAGATTTAAAATTTATTTTCAGTATTTTTACATCAAGTTAATATTTTCTTTCAGATGTGTTGGGAGAGGAAGAAAATAAATTTGAAGTAATGATTAGTTAGTTGACTGTATGGCAAAAAAAAGATAAATTCTGTGAGTATAATGTACTAAAGTAGGAATCTGAATGAGTTTATGGGCTCTCCTTTCTCATACACCTTCTAGAGCATGTTAGATAAACATGTGTTGGGGTTAGCCCATGGATATTAGACCCTGCCTGTGGGCAGAAAATGATATTAGATGATCTCAGCAGGTCTCTTTCAGCCCTAGTTTTGTAAGCTTAATTTCGAGTTAGGTAGGAGGCTGAGTTGTGTGAGTCACTGAACTGAATCCACTGCTGCTGGAAATCAGGGTGCTTGCCCTGCACCCTGAAAGGGGAGAACAGGGAGCTGTGCTGCTGTAGGAGGAGGGGGACAGGAGGTCACTGCAGTCCCTCCCCCGGGTGGAGACTGTGAGCAGCAGCATTCACAGTGGTCACTCCCCTGGCCTCTGAGACTGGCAGGATGTTAGGGAGGAGTTCAAAGGGAATCTGCCCACTCTTCCCCAGGGAAAACAACTGAAGGAAGAGGGGTTCTGCAGTTTGTGTCTCTTTTTGCATGATGGGACTTTGTGGGTGTCCCTGATGTAATTGAATGTTGAAAGGCAACTTGATGCCCAACTTCCAACTTGATGGATTACTGATGTACCCTCTTACTTCCTGGGTTATCTCTGTCCCAGTTTAGGTGAGGGAGCAGAGTGGAATAAATCCCTCTAGTGAGACAGTGGGAGGACCACTCTCAGCTAACATTCAGGACAGCTGCTAAGTCAGCCTTCTGGGAGTTTGAGGAACCATTGCCAAGCACCAGGTTGTTTCATATCAGGCAAAGAAGATTTGAGCTCTTGCTTCTGGTGTCTCAGAAATCTAATTTAGCCATTGGCTCCCTTTATAAATGAGTGGCATAGTTCTCATAGCCTCCACTTGGGCATGTGGTTTTTTGGGGGGTGAGGTTAACAAACCTGCTATAGGAGTATTTAACATTTATTAGGCACATAGCAGTTTGGAGCTAATGGAAGAGAAATAAGGTTCAGTGTCTGCAGGCGTGGTTTCTCAGGGTTGGGAGTGCAGGCTTTGTGCAGAGCATGGCAATTAGGCATCCAAACCACCCACACAAATCTCATCCCATAAAACTGTGGTGTGTTTATGTTTACAATTATGGTTGTATTTATAGTTTAGACAAAACCACAAACAAACCTCTTTAACAAAAGAAAATATCTCATTGCACAAACAACATTTATATCAGGAAGAAGGGGCCCCATAGAGATGGTCACGCCACCAGATCTGCAGCCAGGAGGTGTTCAGTGCAACAGCAGTGATGCTTCTGTGAGATTTTGGACAGTTTAGAACAGAAGTTTCAATATGTCAAGTGAAGGGCAAGTGGGTGTGTGCATCCCCATGTTCACTGTTGTGTGTGTGACAGCTCACGTTCAGTTGCTCCCATGTTTTGTGGGAGAAGCTGGAGTGTCTTGTGTTTTACAAGGTTAAGTAGCCAGATTCTGGCAAACAGACGGACTCTGTCCCTCTCTATCTTGTTCATATTTTCACTCAGGGATATACAGTGGCTTTAGGACCTCAGGAAGAGATATTTGTGCAAATTAGAAAGCTATTCAATGGTATGTGCATTCCAAGGGCTCATAACTCAGGCAGAAAGAAAAAAAACCCAACAAATTGCTCAAAGGAACTTGTTTGGGGTAGCAATTTCCTTGCCATATTTTAGCTCTCTGTCTCCAACTATTCAAGCTGTCTAAGATAAATCACTGGGTTCTTTTCTTCTTTTTTTCTTAAACAATGGGGTAAGTGTGATCATTTTGTTTGTGCTAACTCCTCTCGGGTTTTTTTCATTAATTCTCCTTTTCCCTAAATCCAAGAAAAACCTGTGACTGTTTCTGTTGACAGCTCTACTCTAAGACCCAAACACGCAAAACTTTCAACAGGCTTAAAGTAGTATTTTAACCAGAAGAAGTCAAAATAGCTCAGCTAGTTTACCCATCACTGGAATGTAATGCAAGCTATGTAGACAAACCAGGCCTCACATGTTAAAAAATATCAATAACAAGTAAGATCCCTTCTCTCTTTAGAAGCTACAGATTTCATCCTATGCTGGAAGGATGTTAAGTCCAGACTCCTGTTAGGTGGTCTCATCCCAGACAGTGGTGAGTTCATAGAAAATCATAACCAGTTGTGGGTTGGGTTTTTTTGTTGTTTTTTTTTTTTGTGCCAAAGCTGTATATATTTCCCTTTGAAGTACTATTGGTGAGGAATATGTTTTATTACACATGGTGTTAACAGCAGTTCAAAATTTTAACTCATTTTTCATAATAAAATAAGAAATTGTGTCTATGCTAAAAAGGCATTGCAAGCTGCAATTTTTAAAAAAATCTCAAATGAATTAAAAGCGCTGCTTGAGAGTGAGACACCAAAGGGATATTTCTAAGCTAAAAGGCAGACAGAATAAGCTTGGCTTGTCACCAAGTTGCACTGAATTTGACAAATGAAATTTCATTAGAAGTGCAGGGACGGTTGTGAAACTGCCAGTAAATAACTGTCTCCCCAGAGTCTCACACTTTTTCCAGCGTCTGTTTTCTCCTTGGACTCCATTCTGCCAGGGACCGTATTTTAAAAGGAAAAACTGTAGTTAAGCATCAGAGTTAGTAGATAATAAAGGTCAAATGTATTTCTTCCAGGAGCTACTGGAATTTATGCCATTGTGTTATCTTTTCTTCTTCCCTGTGCTTTTGCTCACAGTTGTTACCACTAAAGGGTCCAAGCCAAAACCATGAATCTAGACAAATTCAGGAATGATTCCAGAGCTAAACTGTGCAGCTGACCAATTTTCTCTCCAATGATCCAGAGCAAAACCCAAGCCCCAGGCCTGTCACCCCAAGCTCTGCAATGCTTGGAGCTGTTTCAGACCTGGATCTGAACTTCGTGGCTTATGACCCTCTCTAGTCTTCATTCTTCAGTAATCCAAAATATAAATTAAATGCACATCATCATTCATCCCACCAAACCACATCTGTGCATGAAACTACTTTTGCCCTCTCAGGGCATTACAAAACTGTGAAGTATCTCTCTTGGCTGTTACCAAGCAAAGAAAAAGGGTTCTTTGTCTTGTTTCTTGCTGCTTCTTAGGGGAAGGTTTTCTACTCTTTCTGGCTCAGGGATTTAAGACACTTCAATTTCCAAACAGGATGCCCTGTCATGACATGAGGCTGTGTTTTCTGTAAGGATTAGCTCTTGAATGTACTATTCTGTAGCACCTCTTACTGCTCCTCAGCCAGAATCTCGGCTGGAGTGGCCCTGACAATGCAGCTTCTTTTGCTCTGAAGCCAGGGCAAGATGCAGGGCCCAGTGATGGACAAAGTGCAGGAATGTAACTTTCCTGAACAGATGCTGTCACTTGTGATTGACTGAGACTGGCTTGCGGGAGCACCTGAGCTTTTTGGGTTTTGTTTCCACAAAAGGCTCGTCACTCAGTGACACAATCTGTATCTCTTCTTACAAATGGCACTCCAAAGGATGCCTGCTTCTGAAAGCACACCTGCCTGTGTCTATCTCTGTTGTTAGATGCAATTTTGATCATGCTACAGATGTTCTGTGAGTGAACTCTTTCTTTCCCTGAATGCAAGGAAAGAGCAAGCTATTCCTGGTAGTGGGTGAAAACCAGGTGTATGAACCACCTGTTTCTGAAGTGCACAGCAGTGTCCTCAATGGACAAGGGATGGAAAAGGAGGTGCCCTCTGACTCCTTTTCTAGTTTTCTTTTTAAAAACTCAGCAGTGTTTTGGGCAAAATTAATACCTGCCAGAAGTGCAGAGCTGGCATTTCAGCTCCCTAATTTGGTTGCTAGCTTAATTTGCTGGGAACCAAATTCTGTGCATCACATGCTTCAGCTGATAAAATCAAGAGAACTTTACTACCTTCCCTCTTCTGATCATGTCATGGATATAAATAGAAGTCATTACCCTGGCAATTTATGGGAAGAGGATTTAGAGTATTTAGATAATAGAATGCTAACCTTTACTTTTCCAAGTTTCCTAAAGCTGTAAATGCTTGCAGAACTAATATGAAGAGTATTTCCAGTCTTGGTGAAGTTAGAGGTCTCAATTTCTCAGTAAAACTGTTTCCTAGAACCTTAATTGGAACTTTTAAAAATCACTGATAACCCAAATGTCTTGCCTCTGCTTTTAGTAGAGTAATCCTACGTGACTTTCCACAAATCTCTTTTAATTAGCCTCTTTCCCAGGGTGTGCCATGCCAGCAGATGATTACTGCATTAACCTTACCGTATTTGCAGCTGATTCTTTATTCTTTCTCTACGGATGGAATATTGTTTTGAGGCCCCATGAAGTTTTAGTTCTCAGTCATTCTCTGTAAAATCTACTGTCACCCTTAAATAGTAGAGTCCCATTTTGGGGAGGAACAGGGGGGATGGTCTAAAATAAAATGTTGCAATGATGTTGCACAAAACACCACACGCAATTGCACACAACATACACAGTGCTGCCAGCAGTCCTGCTGCTTAAGAACAAAAGCTCTCTCATGAAATCTGAATTTGCAAGTTGACTGTAGTGCCATTGAACAAGTTAACAAATGCCATACCACAGTAGAAGGTCACACAGGAGGCAGTGCTAACACATCCATTAGTGTTACCAAACTGTGTAGATTGTGACACCAGATGGACCGTTTAAGTCTTGAGAAATAAGAATTTATTTATGATGCTTAATATTGAGAAATAATACAGAATTTGTTGTATGAGAAAAAAAATTCCCATTGTTGCACTTGATTTTCACCATTGTACCGGCTAGGAAATAGTCATATGAAAGAAAACTATGGAGTACTAGATTTGCTAGAAATCATGCCCTACATAGTTTGTACCTGCAGCAAATTTGATCCAAGTTTGTGTCATCAGTCAGATGTTAGTCTGAAATGCAACATAACACTAGAGAGGGTCAGCAGAATATTGAGCTTTGTATTTAAAACATTACAATCTATGCCGAGTGTTTTCTACATCAGGTGCTGTATACAGCATTATTGAAAGCATTTTGCAACTTATCTCAGTAACTCTCTGAAAACAATTTCCCTGAAACTTTCTACATGGAGGCAGGAAGGTGAAAAAATAGGTCAGTACAGCTTTGCCATCTCTGGGCTTCATGAAAGTACAGCTTCATGGATGGTTATGTGAAGTGAGAATGGCAAGGTTCATGGTAGACCATTCCTTATGGATGGTCATGTGGTCCGTGGGAAGCCTGGAAGGCCAATCTATCAATCCCTGGAGTTTATCCATCCCAGTGATAACCTGGGTGCCAGCAGGTGTTTGGTGGCTTTATGGTCAGTATGGGCTAGAAGCCAATGGAAGGACTATAAATTTTCAGACCCGAGGCATGAACTGACATGTAGCCAATGGATGTCAGGGACAAGCTTCTCCTCTGGGGACACTGCAAGGTTATTTGTATCTCAGCAAGGCAGCTGGTTTTACACCAAAACCAACACATGGATTGGATGGACAGTTTGTAGTTTCAGATATGGAGGTTCCTATGTACTCCAGCTGTCAGGCTGGGTAGGGAATCTCCATCAGGTGGTGAAGGCATGAAGTGAAAGGGATCTGCCAGTAACATCTCACAATTTCCCTATAGATACTGCACAGCTAAGTGCTGAGAATGAGGTGCTGCCGGACCCTACCACTGCTGTCATTTGCTGACATCCTTGTAAATGAAGGATACCTTGCAGAATGAGAACCTGAGGCTCCTGTCCTTGAGTATCAAAGGGGAAAAGTCATAGAAGGGGGAAATCTGAGGCCAAACAATCTGAGACAGGCTCCAGAGAAGATTTTCAACAGTGGTATTTTACACTGTTTACCACTAAATCCTGGGAGCCAGTAAAGATTTCTGAAGCTGTTTGCTTGATAGAACACCCACTGCTTGTTTTAATTAGCTCGGTCTCATTTTTAATAGGCACCAGCTGAAAATTTTGAGTGGGATCTCATGTGCATTTCAGTGATAATGAAGAAAGATGGGCCTGACAGAGTTCAAGCTTGCATCCCGGTTATTGCAGGTGTAGTTCCACGTGTCTGATCTGGTACAGCATAGGGGGAGTAGCAAGGCCCAGCCAAATTAAACGGGGTGGGTTGGAGCTATCTTTTATGTTTCACTTGACTTAAGGTGCATAAAAGCCATTTAGGTTCCTTTTTTACCCATTTCTGTTGAAGGCTGCTGAGGTCTTCTGTTGAAAGCAAGTAATGATTGGCTGTAGTGGACAGCTTTTCTATTATTAGGTAGTTAAAGCATGTCAGCAGTCTTTGACTGATAACAAACAAACCAAGCTCTACTCATGTTCTCTCACACAGAGCCTTTAAGACTTATTGACATGCCTGGAGCTGAAAAAAGCCAAAATCGAGCCCTGTTAACGGCTTGCAAACACGGAGTCTGGCCACACCTTGTAGTGTCTGCAGCCTAAGGGAACAGATCTGCCAAACTAGATCTGCCCTTAAATCCCAGGAAACAAATCATTGGTAATAAAACACAATGGCTGTTCTCCATCTGCAATCAATTTCTGTTTAACTAATGATGTTAAGTGGAAAATAGCCACAGTCATCTCTTATTAGGTTCTTGAATAAACAATGGCTGTAGCTCAAACGCTTCATTAGCGGGGAGGGAAGCAGCCAGCAGCTCCTTTTCCAGGTGTCTGTAGCTGTTTGGGTTTGCATAGCTGTGGGCAGGCAGGCATGGCTCGTGTTGCTGCCATCATCCTTTATGTGATGGAGGAAGTGTCTCTGTTTGCTGCTAGGTGATTTTAAAAGCAAGGTGAGCTCTGCAATCCAGTGAAGTGACTAAGTCCTTCTGCTGCTTGCAAATGGCTTTGGGATCAGCTGCGAAAGAAGTCAGCTCTGGTCTAGGAGAGGATCTGTGTCACAGGAAGGAAATTACAGAGCTGTGTCTATCTCTGAGCTCTCATGCAGACAGCCTGGGGCAAGCCACTTATTTTGTTTCCCCTGCCCACTTCAGCAGGCTTGGGGTGCCACTGCTGGTGGTATTACAGTCCCCTAAAGCAGGCCAACTGCATAGAGTCAAGATGTTTTTTTCTGGTTCAATTACAGAGAAAGATTTAAGGTGCAATATTAGGATCAGGGCCAAGGGCAAAACTTGTCTAAAGCTGAAGTTGATAATATGACTTTGATTTGTCCTGACAAAAGCTATACACAAATAATACCTCTCAATTTTTACTCCTTATGTTAACTTTTTGTGCCATCTATAAATTACAGAATCCAAGTCTCCTAAAGTGGGAATTCTGTGCTATGTGTACACACAAGGCTTGGCTGGTCTCTTACATCAAAATGCCATGCCAAATAAATAATCATGAGCACACAGAAATGTCATGAATGAAAGAAGGGAGAAAAAGAGCAAAGTTAAATAAGACTTCTTAAAAATGTTCTGGGAAATAAACAGACATTATGAGCAAAGGCAGAATAATTTGTAGGCAGATGAGTGAATCTGTTCTTTAATGGTGTTATAATGCTGCTAATAAGAAATGTATGTATTCATGGAACTTAAGTAGATGCTAGATCCTCTTGCTTTAGTATAAAAGTAAATAAATCTTAAAAGTGTTTCCAGAGAGCCCCTTCACGTCTACCCTATTCTTTGTTAGTTTAAAGGAAAAAAAAAAACCCACACACAAAAAACAAAACAAGAATTCCTAGAGAAAAATATTTATGTTCATTTGGGGCAACCCAAAGCCTTTCATACGTTTTTGTTGTGAAAGGCAAATGTTTGCCCTGGGTCTGAGCCCAGGCTGCAGGTGTGGTGGCTGGTCCTGTGTCCCTGCATGTGCCAGCTCATGTGTGGGCGGCTCTCAGGGTGGCCCGGGGTGGTCCTGCCTTTCCACACTTCACTGAGCTGTTTGCATTGCTGGGTGTGTTGTAGATACATCTTTCTTGTAAAATCTGAGTATTTCTGGCTTAGGTGACATTGGAGAGACTGTGAAAGGTAGGGGCTTTGCTTTGTTCTGGCTTTCTCTTTGTGCTCTTCAGACCTAGTGGCTTCAGCCAGATCAAAACAGAGAAAAGCAAAAGGGAGCTCTCCCTGGTGTCTATCTGTTTCTGACCATCAAAGCACTGGTTCCAAGCATTTACTGTTTGCACTGACCCATTTTATATGTATGTGTATTTAGTTAGCTGCTCTGGATCCCTCCCTCTCCAGTGGAATAGCGAAGGTGACCACGCAATAGGGGTTTATATAAAATGGCCATTCAAAGAAAGGCTGTATATTGGTGCAAAGAGTGTTTACTTGACTATTTCTTAGGTGAATCCTGGTGATCCAGGTACACACTATGGTAACCCCACACAACAGTGAAACTTAACAAGTAGAGGCTTTCTTTAACTGGCCAAGGTAATATTAAAAAATTATATGAGGAGACACTGGATGAGCCCAGCCCTTAAATACCAGGTTGCTGAACATGGTAAATAGCTGATAAAGATGTCATTTAGATTCCAGAGCTCTCCCTTCTGCACTCGTCCCTCTTAACTCAGGGATATTTTCTCCAGTTGGTCAAATATGCATTATTCCATAATCTAAATTTCAGCTAAGTCTCTGTATCTCTGTTTCTTGTTACTCTCCAGCTGGCTGGAGCTTGAGATATGGCTCGCTTGCACTTTGGCATACTTGGAAAGGAAGGAGGACTAAGCTGGCTTTAAACTTGTACCTGGCTGCAATCTAGGACTTACTGGGTTGGACACAGGCATAAAACAGAGCAGGCTTAGTCTTTTTTCCACACTTTTCTTTGTCTGCCAGCATCTCCTGAGGACTGCTCTGTTTCGTATGAGGATTATCAGGGGATGGAATTCCCGCTTATGAGTTGTCCCTGAGGTCTTACTGCTGTCTTAAAGAACAGTAAATGCAGGAGCTGCTCCCAGGGCCAGGCTTCCTTTAGATAAACTGTGGCCAGTGTATGTTGATGAACTAACTACTTGCTCAGCAGATGTGAATCAAATGGAAAGCATGCAAAACTATCTACATTATAAACTTTTTTTTCCTGCCTCCACTGCTAATTTAGTCTGAAGATTCCTTTTTCCCCTTAAAAAACCTCCATATAAATATATATATAATCCAAGCCATTAGTACTTTTCTTCAAGATCTGTTCTGAGGTACTCAGTTTTACTTGCTGCTTTTCTCAACACTATACCCAAATTTCTCCATGGTGATTTTTAATGAACCTAAAGCTCTACGCACAACATCTCTGTAATTTCCTGTATTTCAGGGAGTTGCTATTTCAGGCCTTTATCTTTCTGTGTTTCAATGGAGATGAAAATAAACCATCTTTGTCAACTAGAGGTAGAGGTTGTAGATGGAAAAAATGAATGAAAGTATTATTCATGGAGTGAAATGTAATCCTCAAAATCCAGGCTGGGAGCACTGCTGCTCAGCTGAGGCCAGTTTAAAAATCTTTAAGGCAACCTGCTTTCCTTGTAAACTAAGGAATTGGGTATAAATATGTTTTACTGCACCTTAAAGTACAAAACCAAACAGAGGGTTGAAAGGCACTGTGCTCTCTTGTTAACCCGGGCTCTCTTTACATGGAGTTCTTCTAGCCCTCCCACTCTTTCTCTGTGAGTTTTAGTACAAACATTAATTCCAGGTTCCTTTCCTGGTTTTCAAGGGGCCTCTCCCCTTGCCAGTCTCTGGTCAGACAATACTACTGAAGCCTGATTCAGATCTTGCTGCTGATGCCAAACCTGTGATTAGCTGTTTTTTGTGAACCCTATCAATTAGCCAGGGTGTTTATGTTCAGCTGGAAGCCAAGGATCTAATGCAGAGGGTGAGGGGCTGGGGATGAGCTGCTGAACGAGTGTCACAAAGCAGCTCAGTTTACTGTAGAACAAGGCACCAGGGAATGTGCAGGGAAAATCCACGATGGCACGTTGGGAAAGGACATCCTCAGGAAGGGTATGTTGTTGCTGCCTGAACAAACCAGGTGCATTGGTTTTGTGGTCTGAACTGCAGAAGCAGATAAAGCACTGAGGCCTGAGTAAAAAAAAAATAAGTCTTTTTTGCTAAAAAAAATTATTGAATACTGGGATTCCTGCAAAATCTGAGCTTTGGCAGGGCACATAGTCTTGTTCTCTGGAGAACATATCATGAGCTGGCAGTGCTGGACAGTGGAAGGCTCATAAGGATAAAATAAGTGAATGCTGTGTATTTTCAGGTGCTGCATGTCAAGAGGGAGGTACATTATTCAAATATAACTTGCTTGGGGGTCATCTGAGCCTGTGGACTTGTTTCAGCTTGTTACTCACTGCTGTGTCTTGCTTCTGCCATTTGCTTCCAAATAAGCAGCTAAGAAGGCAGTTTAATTTAGTCATGCAGCTACCCTGCACCCAGGTTTGGGCTGGGTTGTGCACAGAGAGGAAAATGTTGCTCTTGCCCCATTATCATGCAGGCAGTAAGATGCACGGGCAGAGCTCAGTTGGCTGCTTTTTGGAAGGTGCAGGTGTTAGGTTCAAGTTATATTTCTCTGGGCAGGAAGGCTGATATGTGTTCTGCCTAGCTGAGAGTGGTGTGTCTCCAGGGCCTGTTAAGTCTGACACCAGATTTTATTGCCTGTGGAGAGAACAACCAAGGCCTGTTGTGTCTGTTAGCTGAGGTGGGTGCTAATGCCCCAGATCTTTGGGTGTAGGGCTGGCTGGAGAAATAAAACACTGGGGTGCTTCCTTCTGTAAATCCCGAGTATGAACTTGGGGGATGTTGTGGGAGGGGATGTCTGAATTGGCAGACACTGAGACAAATGTGATTGTACATAGCTCATAGCCCAGGTGAGAGAGGAACACCATCACTCCATCCTCCATCAGTAGAAATGGGTCAATCACCTCTGCTAGGAACACTGCCAGGCAAAGATTTCCCTTCCATTATGGGGACTTTGACTTTTGGCCTAAAGTTCAGGGAGGTGGTTTTGGCCAGTTTCTGAGGGTAAGAAAAACGCTGTATCTGAATCCTGCTCTCTCTTTCCAGGCACGTCCCAGATGCAAGCAAGCCAAAGTTCTTTATTTGACCTCAATTTACACCTTCTTAGAGGGAAATAAGGAGGCTCTTCCTGACTGTAAGAAAGCAAAGTTGCCACAAGCATTTCTCTACCTGTCTTAGTAGCAGGGGAGAAGGGAAAGTTTCTGCTTAGTGGAAGAAAGTGAGCACAGCTAAAGCCTTGACAGACATAGAGAGACACTTGCTACCCTTCAGCTCCTGCTTTCTCCCTGTGATTTGGCACAAATTCGTTCTGCCACACAATTTCTTCAGTGTGACTTGGCTTTGCAAAAATCTCCTTAATCCACCACAGAAAGGTTTTAATGCAATTGCATCCAGCACAGTCCTATTTCACTTGATTTAAATGAGAAAGCTAAATCTCAGTCTAGACAGAGTGCTCTCAGCTCCTGTGGATCTTGTACCCAGCAAGCTATATCATCTATGAGTATGTTTCTTATTTTCCAGACAAGCCCAGGGGATCTGCACACCCCCTCCATAAAATTCCTGTCTGTGCTAAATTGCCTCGTAGTCCTGATTTATACCTCAATAAAACATATAATGAGAGGAGAAAATGTTTAATTGTACAACTGACATACTTATGCAGGACACATTTTTAGTGGTTATTTATGCGCTTATCTTCTTTAAAAGGGATATAAAGAGCCATGACTTTCATTTACAGTGGGAGCAGCAAAAGGTGAGGAGAATAAGTGTAAGGGGCAAGGACTAAATCCTAAAATAGTATGGCTTCTGGAAAAGGACCTATATTAAAAGATTGAATAAAAAATTGGTATATTATGGGATTTCACAAAAAACTTTGAGATTCTTTCTGTCCTCAAACCAAATCATTTGGGCTATTTGATGTTGAAAGCTGGAAAGTATTTCATTTTCTAAACAGTAACAAATGGAAAAAATCTTTCATGTTGCTTATGAAATCATCAATTCCACATTCTTATTTGATTTCTTTCACCCAGACCCCTTTCAAAATTGCACAGTGGTTTTCTTTTAAAATAGTTTACTCAAGATTGAATACTGTGCTAGAGACTGATACAGGTATGCAAGCCTGGCTTCAGATTTGTGCTGTGAAGTTTTTCTTGGCAACCATGTCCTACTGACAAGGCACTCTGGCAGGACCTTAAATGAGTGTTCAAGCAGCACATGCAAGATAAGATGACTCCAGGTTAATTAGAAATGGGTTCATTGCTGGGAGACCAGCATGATTTACTTAACTACATCATAAATGTGCTTCCTTATCTTTTCTATCGCCCCTGTAAGGATGTAGCTTCTATGACTGTTTCTTGGGTGTGAAAGCTAAGGAGCAAAGTTAAGATTGTAGTTCAGCTCCAATTTGGTCTCATAGCTGATAAAATGTTTATTATGGCATGGAGTTTGGTCTTTGTTCTGCATGACATAATTCTTGCCTCAAGGGTCATCTAGACTTCAAATGCTGAAGAGTAGGTGTGTAGTAGGTAATGCATAGACATGCCAATATGTTTGTGTGTTAGGCTGACAGAAGGAAAAAATACTTCATTAAATGTATAGGTTAACAGCATTCTTAATCTCCTTTTCTTTCACTATGCCCTGAGCCTATTTGCCTTCTGCAGGCTGCTGTGGACCAGCAAATGGGGAGCATGAATTTGGGAACTTGTGAAGGTTTTGGAGTGATGGGGAACAAGGCCTCCTAAAATGTCTTAGATTGTCTATAGGAGATGCTGAATTTTTCCTCTTGACATCTAAAAATTTCCTTGAAATATGAGAACTGACCAGTGTGATCTTCTGCTCATGCCTTTGTGCTTATGCGCTGTGCCCCAATAGGCTGTAACAATCCCCTGAGACATCATTTACTAGAGATAAGCTTTCCCCTCCTTTGCCAGAGAAAATCTTGGCAATATGTTCAGTGAAAAAGCATTTACTACCAAGAGTTGCAGCTCCATCCCTACCCAGGATACCAGCTCTCACTAGCTTTGACTCCACAACTAATTGCAGGCAAGCTTAACAAGGAGCGCTCTGCCTGGCTTCTGAACAACGTGGGTGTTCAGTCAGCCTCTGAGAAAATACTCCCTTTCTTGTTGAACTGAAAAGAAAGGCACTTAACGCTTCTATTAAAACAGCTTTTGACTTTGTAGAAAGTGAAACTCACCATTATCCAGTGTTTTTGGCTTCCACCTACAGTATGTTAATTGAAGGAACACAGGAGCTTTGTGCATTGATGATGGTTATCTCCATAGGAAATCCAGCGTTGTGGTTACACTGGCTGGTTTCTTGCCTTTCCCAATTGTAGGACTCCTTTTCACTTGCAGGATTTCCTGGTTCCAAATATTTCTCCACAGACCCAAGTGTGTTTTTTCCACCCTCTGAAAGAAAAGGTCAATGAAACAGAGATGAGCAAAGAAGGAAAATGTCTTTCCATTTACTTACAGTCCTGCCAATTCAAACACTTCTGTTCCACACAGGTTTCCCTGCATACCTCTCCTGATGCTGCACAAGACTTTCCTCAGGAAAAAGCTCTGATTCTCTCCAAAATATCATTAAATAACTTTGCCACTGTCAGCAATATATGTTTCTAATCAGCGGCATGGCTTTTTTTTTTATCCCTGTTAAGGTGTAAGGAATTTTGGCAGGTGTTATGCTGCATGGCCTTACTTTACTGCTCCCTATACATTTATGGGGGAGGCTGATACCCAGAGATGTTCAATAGCTCTGGGATGCTTTTTTCAGCAGTTCCTTCACCTGTATATCTGCAGCCTATGTTGTTGTTTTGTGTTGGGGAACCAAAAGGACAAACAGACCTCGTCCAGGGTAAAATCAGATACTTTATGGGCTTCACTAATAAGCTTTAAGAAAAAAAATGCAGCTGGTCAACCAAAGCAGAACCAAATCACATTTTTGGTTTGAAATTATAATGCTTTATGAGTTTGAATAACTCAGCCTTTTAAAAATATATTTTTCTTGCTCTTCTTGTTGGGACAGTGTCTAGGGCTAGACCCACCATATAGATTATGCAAACATAAAATAAAGGGTCAATCTCTATACTGAAGATCATTAATCTAGCTTTAAAATGACCAGTTGTGCTGTCACAACTTTCAAAGGTCATTTTGGCTTGTTGTCTTGGGTAACATAAACATAACAGTGCTGAGGCCCCGCCCTTATTCCGATAAGGGACACTGAAACTATGATCCTGCATGGAATTTGACTCCTGTGCATTAAGTGGTGACTGTCCGCTGATGACAAATTACTCAGTGTGAATTTTCTGAGACACCTCAGGATTCAAAGACGGGCCTGACTTACGTGGGAAAAAACCACCAAATGACCCGTGGAAGGTGACAGGAAATAGCTGAGCAAGCTTGTGAGAAAACTGTGAGTTAGAGGAATATGAAAAAGTTTCTGCTGCCCATGAAGGGTGTGAAGTTTTAGGCAAGCTCTGTGTACGGTGCAGTAAACCATAACTTAATCCTTTGAGCATACAGTGCACAGGATGAGGCTGAGTAGAGTTACTTGGCTTGGGAATCTTTTCTGTTTGCCAGGAGATTCAGTCTGGAGGAAACCTTGGAAACAGAGCACACACTTTTTTTTTTTTTTTTACAACTTGGTAACTTTCTCTATTTGTACTTTCAAATTCAGGAAAGTGGTTGTAACAAATGCTTCAGTTTCTTCTGGCTTGCTTGGGCTGGGAGGGTCTCTGAGGTATGACAGTGGCTCTTGCACTTCAGATGCTTTCACTGTCCTCTTGGTAGCATGTGGAGAACTCAGGAGGCATGACTTCCTTCCTGCCCCAAGGTTTTCTAGACAACATTCATGCTTTGTCCAAAGTTACAGAAGACATGACTGCACAAAATCACTGCTGCCCTAAAGTATGCTCCCATCAAGGCATTAAAAGCTGCCATCACTCCCAACCAAAACAAATTTATAACAAAGGCCCTGAGTAAGCTGCAGGGTCCTTCAGCTGACATCAAGACTGCAGGTAAAGGTTGCACAGCAGTCTCCTTTCTCTGTTCCCACAAATGAGGAAAACTGATGTCCTGGCAAGGGCTTTTCCTGTCTGTCTGGATCTTAAGCACAGAAGCAGAACTTCCCA
The DNA here is from genome assembly GCA_025920805.1 of Petroica traversi. Taxonomy (NCBI): domain Eukaryota; kingdom Metazoa; phylum Chordata; class Aves; order Passeriformes; family Petroicidae; genus Petroica; species Petroica traversi. Next base: position 7,440,902 of record JAHLSL010000006.1, on the reverse strand, counting down.
GGAAAGAAATTACATTTTTGTGTGCAAGTAGCTGCTGGCTGCTGGTTGTATTTTTTCTTGTTTACTCCCTCTGTCCTCCCAACTTCTAAAATGTTTTCAACATGTTGGACCCAATTGCTTACCCCTCATCCAGCCTGCAGAGGATTTGAAGAACAGGATCAAAGACTTGCCTGTACATCAAATACATCAAGTTCTGAGAGGAATGAAGGGTCCAGAGGTAATTTGTTGCATCAAAACCAGTGTATTTAGTCCAATATACATTCCCAATTGAGATCAGACATTGGCCAAAGTGTTTGGCCAGGTGGGACACAACTTTGAGGGGATTCTTCATGAAAGCGCTATGTTCTGCCTTGCTGTAGAACTGCTGCTTTTGGCATTACTTAGTTCATCTCTCTCTGGACTCTGTTTTGAAGAAGCTTTAGTGATCACTTTTGCTCTCCTTTTCCTCCTCTCCAGCCTCTGCAGTGTGTGACCCATACACAGCTTTTGCCCCCTCCTCCTGAGGCAGAGGGCAGGAGCCTTTTTCCCTTGTATTCCCACCAGGCTGCCTTTTCTTCTGGAAGGTGTGACCTTGAGGAAGGTCTGTCTGTGCCTGCCTTGTGTCCCTTCAGGGAGTGCTGGCCAAACAGCTTGTGCAGGTTTTATTGCTCCTGCTGAATATCCATCTCTCCTGGGACCTGGGAAGTGTGCTGGCACTGCTGGAGTTTGTCTAGGTGTGGGAATCCTGCAGGCATAGCTACAGGGTGAGATTATGCCATGGCAGTAATGCCAGTGTCAGTTCCTTTGCTTGCGGATCAAGATTGTGGCTCAGTCTCCTCGAGATATTTATGAAGTGATAACTCTCAACTATGGCAGGACAGGAAATATGTTTGATCCCTTGCTTTCCTGAGATGTGATGCTGACCTGCTGATGCATGCTCAGCCTGGGAAGGAACACAGGACTGGAGGGAGTCATTGACTGAGGGATCCATACAACAGAGCAAAGCAGAATGGTCTTTTGTTTAGGGCATCAAATCTGAAGTCTGCTGACATGCTATTTCATCTCTTGGTGCGGGATTTTTGCCACTGCCCATGAGTAAAGCACAAAACCAGTTTATGAGGTGCCTAGAGCATTCATTTCTCTTGTTTACTTCAGAAACTCTTGGATGGAATTACATTACTTGCCACCATGTCAGACAGCAGTGACCTTATCCTAAATCCCATGAACCAAAAGCTGCAGGATACTTGAGCTTGTCTTTATAGCTTAGGTGACCAAATAGCACTCCAGAGGCAAAAGAGGTTTCTCAAATGAGTGCTTTGAGATCATTACCCTTACATTTCAATTAATGCTTTCAGTTCTGCAGTTCAGTCTGAGGCACACAAAAAAACATTTCTTTTGCCCAAATGGTACCAAGAGCAAAATTACCCTTCTATGATCCATGTGGTTTATGGGGGTGAACCATAGTACTAAAAATGATGGAAAGACAAATCAATTAAAATCTTTTTTAAAACAGAAGCACTAAAGAAATCCTTGTCAAATGCAAACCCTTTTCTAAAGAAGGACAGCATTGTACTGAGAGGGCTGACTGCTGCTCTGTGTACTTCAGGATTTTACTTTGTACCTTTTCATAGCAGTGAGAAAAGAAAATAAGGCACAACCCACATGCCTTCCAGATCTGCCATTAGGCATTTGCCCCCCCTCTTCTTGCTCCGTAATGAATAAATGCTCTTTGCCTTTGCTTCACAAACATGTTATTTATTTCTTGACACTGAATTCACCTTTTATTTGGTATATATTATTTTCACCAGTGTATTTCAAATTGTTGCTCTTTCAGGTACGAATGCAGTGCTACAGGAAGTGACTGGATTCTAGTTAGTTGAGGAGCAGGCTGCAGAGACAGTCCCTGTGAGCTGAGCAGGTAACAGTGAGAGAGGGAGCACTGCTTGAGGACTTGAAGTGACTTGTAATGGTGGCTTTGGCAACAGAGTCCACATTTTGTGCAACACAGGAGGGTCTCATCTTTGACAACTCTCTATGGCAGGATTCCAGCTATAGTCACTTGCAACTGGAAATAGCTATCTAACACTCTTTTAAAGGGGAACTAGTCAGAAAAATTCATCTGGCTAGGTGCAAAAATGCAGAGGAAAATGTTAGTAGGTAGGAGTGAAGAGAACTGGAAGAGGCTGGCTAAATAAAAGGATAGATCAAAGAATCAAAAGATGGTTTGGATTTGAAGTGACCTTAAAGATCATCTAGTTCCAGCCCCTTGCCAAGGGCAGGGAGACCTTCCACTAGATGGTTGAGGCATAAGCTTTAACTAATGTGTGTTTAGTTTTTCTGTTCAGAACGTGCATGGGAACTGAGAACATACCCTACATACCCTGGAGAACATGCCTTAATTCCCAAGTAACCTGCAGTGAGAATTGTCAGATGCTTCTGGCTTGGAGGATCCTGCCTGGAGGTGTGTACAGGTCTGCCAGGCTTAGACCAGGTGTGCTGATGGCCTTTGGGTCACACCACAGGCACAGGTCCCGTAACCAGTCGCAGTTCCTGAAATGAGCCAGTCCTGCTGTGGCTGCATGGGGCAGGTCTGATGGCTGCTACTGAACTGCAACTTTAACTTCCATACTTAGAGCATAAATACCTCTCAGCCTGTTAAGCAATCTGGAGAGTAACTGGTTGAAGAGCATTAGCCCAGATGTCACTCTCCTTCAGGGCTGCATTTCCTTTTTCAGCACCAGGCTGCCGATCTGCTGGAAGCTGTCTCACCTTTTGGGAGGAGGACGATAAAGAGAGTAGTGATGGGCTGTTGCACTGGCTGTTTCAGAGAGGTGCAAATGTTGCTGAAAGAGCCCTTTTTATAGGTGAAAATCTGTTGTGTCAGTATGTTTATTGTAAAACATTAAGAAAGCAATACTACAAGCATCTTATTAAAGTGGATTTGGCACTCTCAGGAGTGGATACATACCAAAGCCAAGGCCTTCTATATGACCTTTAGTTTAAGTTCACAGAATCATAAAACTTTCTCCTTGTCACCCAGCATAGACAGACTCTCTTCTCTTTTCACAGTGCATGGCTCCATGCATGATCCGGTATATATTGTGTGTCCCCTTCAGCCCTGAACAAATGTAGCTGTTTTTGTGTTTGGCTCTCAGGTAGTGCTGCCGTTTTAGATGCCCATACACTGCTTATCTGCCTAGTGATGAGAGGGGATGTTTTGGGAGGAGCAGAGCAGCACAGAAAGTTAATTCATTTTCATCCAGGGCAGACTGTGCTGCACCTGCCATCAGGTATCTCATCTGAGCCACTTCTCAATGGGTGAGGAAAGGCATGTCTAAAACCTCTCTTTAACTGAAGCCTGTTACTTCGATTTTTTTGGGGGAGGGAGTGGTGTAAAAATATGCAGTCTAAAATATTATTTTTAATTTCCACTTAAAACATGCTTTTTATATCAAAATTTATATACTTGTGTTCTTAAACTGTTTTGTTTGGGGAGAGAGTAAACCCAAATGTTTGAATCTTTTATAATACTTGCTGACAACTATTTTCTGATTTTGACCCAGCTTTGCTCACAGGCTTGCTTAAATGAAAACCAGATTTGTTTAAGGTCAAAATGAACTGTGAGATTAAGAGGAAAAAATCCCAAACCCTTCTTACTTGTACATAACATTTTTCTTATGCTACTTAATTAGTTTAAGTATAACCCTCTGCTTTTAGTTGTTGTTGCATGTACCTACTGTTCTAGTACAGCAGGCCAAAAATGTTTCAGTGTAATTAATTGGTAGTAGATGAATATGAATTAATTATTTTTAAAGCCTGGGGTTATATAAGGTAGTAGGCATATTACAGGAACCGTGCGAATGTCATGGATGCAATCTGAAACTATGGAAACTTTTTTGGTATAAGAGACCATGATTTTTCTTTCAATACATTGTTCACTACTTCAGCAGCATATTATGACTTTTTACAAAAAATGAAGCAGGTTTCTTCTGGACAGGATACTAGGGCACAGCCCCTGACTAACACTTGAAGTGCTGGCACTGGAGGAGGTAGGGTATTTATGGGCAAATAGTTCGTGATAAAAGGCATATGCATGAGGACTAAAGCTAAGAAATGCAGATACAAAGGTTGTTTGTACAGTCTGAGTTCAGAGTACCAGACTTTGCAGTTATAATATTCTTCTAATTTGTAAACATTTTTGATGCCAATAGTGCTGGACTGAGATGTGGCAGGGAGCATTGATGTGTGTGTGCATATCAAATATACATATTTAAAGCACATATGCTGATGTGAAGCCCATGATTGTTTTTTATTCATCCAACCTTTATTCTGTCAGTGAGAGAACAATTGAGAGAGTGGGGACATAAAGCTTCCCAGCCTTTCTGAGAGGTACAAGCAAGCAGGGTGATGTAGGACCCTGCAGTACCAGCTAAATGTGGCATGCAGGATGCTGCTTGGGTCAGTAGGGAAGCTTCACTTGGAACAAAGGAGAAGAGTGGTTTTGGTGGCTGCCTCTGTTATTTAGCCAGATTAATTCACAAAAAAACCCAGTGGGCCACAGCACATACCCTGCTGACGCAAGGTGTTGGTGTTGGCATGACAAGTAGCAGCAGGATGGTAACTGCCTTGCCTGAGGTTAGCAAGAGGAAGAAAACAAAACCAAAGATTATTTTTCCCAGCCTTTTGCTCCCGGAGGTGGATGAAATCTGTTTGTGTTTCCATGTCAGATGAGCATGGTTGTTGCAGCTTTTCTCCGTGGGGCACAGCAAACGCTGCTGACACTCTGTTGACAGCGTGCTCTGTGTAGCTGCTGGGTTGAGCTCTGTCAGCTCCCTGAGCAAATTGTGCCAGGCCTGTTTTTCAGTAGTGCTAATACAATGCTCAGGAAAAAAACAAGCTGGGCTAAGTCTTGGAAGTGTTTGGCAGCTTTTGTCCCATCTGTTGCAGAGTAGTAGGAAAACACTGGGAAATTCCGCATGGGCAGTTACAACAGATGGATGCAAGATCTGTAATACACTTCTGTACTTTCCAGTTCTGAGACCTTTTAGGTATAAGCTGTTGCTTTGGGCCTCACTCAACATTTTTGCAAGTAGGGAACAATGATAAAGGGATTGATAGCTGTCCTAGTTTTGGCTGGGATAAAGTTAATTTTCTTCCTCGTAGCTGGTATAGTGCTGTATTTTTGGATTTAGTATGAGAATAATGTTGATAACGCAACATTGTCACTCTGTAGTGCTTATCCTAAGCCAAGAATTTTCTATTTTCCCATGTTCTACAAGAAGGCAGAAAGGAGCATGACCAGGACAGCTGGCCCAAACTGGCCAAAGGGATATTCCATACATCCTGCTCAATCTATCAGCTGGAAGGGCTGTCCAGGAGGGGCTGATGGCTGCTCGGGGACGAGCTGGGTATTGGTCAGAGGGTGGTGAGCAACAGTGCTGTGCATCACTTGTCCTCCTTGGGTTTTATTTCTCTTTCTCTTCTGGTTTCCTCCCTTTCCATTACAATTATTATTTTATAATTATCATCTTATTTCAATCACTAAACTGTCCTTATCTCAACCGCATGTGCATTACATTTTTTCCCATTCTCCTCCCCATCATACAGGGGGTGGCAGGGGTGGCAGGGTGTGTGAGTGGGTAGTTAACCGCTGGTTGGGATTAAACCTCCAAACAACAGGGATCAACTCCTGCAGCAGTGAGCACTCAGTGTGCACCAGGCCCTGCCACTTTCCCATCACATTTTGAGAGGTACAACCTGGTAGTGGAGAAGTCAGAGACCTGCCTCACTGCTAGGGTTCAAACCCATAGCCTTGCTGGATGAGTTGCCTGGGGAAGATGATTAGACCTATACATGTTCTAGCTCCTGGGCAAATCCACAGACTTGCCTTATCCCATCCACAGCACTGTGAGGATGGTGGTTGCCACCCACCAAGCCCTGGGGTGTGCATGGGGGTAGGAGGAGGTAAGTCTCATGAAACAGGGGCTACTGAAGAGCCTAATGAATAGCACGCAGAGCAGACACGAGTTAATGTAAAAGTAAAGTACTGTAGTTGAAAGCTAAGAAAAAAATGAAGCTTGGCTGTCTGTTGCAAGTGCATGTATCAGCAGGAGTCCTTGTGTTCTAGTTTAGGTGAAGAATTAGTCACAGGCAGCAGAGCAGAGCCTTGCGGGGTGCAAAAAATCTGCCTCCTGGAGTCCCAGTCTTCCCATCAGCATGCCAGGATCCCCCCTGGTGCCTGATGGGATGCAGATAGTCATCAGCCCGTAGCCTTCCACAGTCTCTGGCTCACAAGCTCAATTTATCAGGGACCAGTGTAGTCCCAGGCAATAAACAAGCAACAAAGGTTGATGTGCCAGTGGAGATGAGCTGCAGGCACTTGTCAGGCAGCTGCCTTGGCAGCTGTCGGGAGGGTGGTGTTCCACCCTGTTCAAGCCCATGCATTTGGAAGGGGGATGGGACCACTATGAGAGATACCCGTGGCATGCAGCCAGAGTCCTTGAGGAAGTCATTGTCACCGAGTGCTCTGCCCAGAGCAGCAGCTGTGACTGTACATGAGCTTACACTTGCTGTGTGCTGTGCCAGAGGCAGGAGAAAAGGTTACAGGTCAGTAGCTCAGTTTGGCTTCAAAGCTGCTGCTATAAAGAAGTGCCTTTCCCACCCACTCACTCCTTCACTTAACAATTATGAATAAGCCATTCTGCAAGACAAACATCAAACACTGAAATTTACACACACACCCCTCCCATGAGACACGGCTCACAGTTCCTCTCGGGTCTGGTTGCAGCAGCAGATTATGATGTTGCCACACTGGTGTGCCCAGCCCCTCTGCCAGAAGCTACTGCCATGCTGGCAGAGACAGCAGGAGAAGCAGAATCCTTCCCTCTCTCCAAGTCTGCAGCCTGGCACGTTAACGCCAGCTGAGGTCAAAGCTGGTGTGAGAGGGATGCTGCAGTGTGTGCGCCTCAGACATGCCACAAATATTTGTTGTAGCAGTAGAAACTGAGGTTTATCCAGCCCTTGGCAGGTCGAGAAGCAGCTTTCAGTCCACAGGGATTGCAAATTGCTTCTCACCTTTCCTGGTCTACTTCAGCAGCTTTGTGTTGTGGGAGGTAAAGTAATTGCTACACAGACCTCTTCCCCAGTTCTGAGGCACGCACTTTGTCACCCCTGCCCAGAAGTCATGCACTAAGGGATACTGCTGAGATCCAGCCACTCACCCAGCCTTAAAAACTTTATCTTCTTAAACTGCTGTGGTTCTTCTGGTCCATTTGCTTCCCATATTACAGCTTCACCCCTTCCCAGTTTCTGTTTTTGTCTTCTCACACTTTTTTGGGATTTCTTGGCTCCCTGACTTCATACTCTAAACAAAACCTATAAGAAAGGTGAGCAACACTGCAGCAGAACTTCCAAGTTTAAAATTTAGCATGGCTTTCCATGAATAATTAGCAATAGCATTGTTTCAATAATTACCTTTACAATTGACACTGAAAGCTTATGCCAGCTTGCATTTCTTCTTTGGTGATGATGCAACACTGAATTAGTAGTTATAAAATGTCACTTAATAAGGGGAGGAAAAATAGTCCAGTAACGTAGTTTGATTCTAAGATGCTGGGGTGTTAAGTGGTCTGCTCTATTATGAATTTTCTATGGGAAAGAGCATGACCTTAGAACTATAAAGAAATATAGAAACTACCGTAGTTGACAGGATAACAATTAATCTCCTTCATTGGCTAATTGACTGTTTTAAATTTGGTGCCTCTATTCCTCCCCCTACATGAGGGAACCTCAGCACAGCTCTCCTGGTTTTACACTGTGCCACTGATGACTTGCTCTATGGCTCTGGCCTGAGTGCTCTGGCACTGGTAGATCGAGAGGCTTGCAGCCAGTTAACACAAAAAGTTGAAAGCAAAACCAGATGAGTTGTCCTTCCTCCTCTTCCTTTCCCTGCAAGACTTTACAGCTAGGTGGTTTAAGTGTGTTCTCAGGAGTTGAGGCATGGCTGATCAAGTGAGACAGAGGAACAGAATTAAACACTCATTTCCTTGCACCACAGCTGAGGTGTAGGAAATTAAAAGAAACACAACCCCCTCCAGTTTTGTTATATGCAAACCTGTGAGTAATTGTTCCAGTTCTCTACTAAGCCAGGCCTCTTGGACAAACTAGGCAAATGAAGTCTAGGTCTGTGGATCCCTTCTAAATCTGCACTTGAGCAAGACAGCAGGTCCTTCAGCTGTGGTTTTGTTGGCCGAGGTGTTTGCCACCCCTCCTTGGAACAGAAATGCCTGCCATGGTGACAGGATATGTTATATAAAGTATGCAAGGGGCTTGGCCAGCAAAGCCAAACTCACTCTGTTGCAGTGGAGTATGTGTCTTTGACCAAATCTCCTGTACCTTCAGGTTAGCAGAAGTATTCTTGTTCCCTCCACGGCTTTCCATGTGAGGCTGAGACTTGCTGAACTATCCAAAAAGCTGTAACAGTAATGGAAGGGACTTCCATCCAAGAAGACAGAAGTTCATTAATGAACAATGATGTGTCTCATGAGATGAGTGATTGCCAATGAAGTCCATTACAGTTTGAGCTGTCGTACAGTAATTGCAGACAAAAGGACTAGTTTGGGCTGTTACATGTTAAAAAAAAAAGTAAATAAATCCCCAAGCGTACCTTTTTATTGAAACCAAATGTGTTTATGTGAAAGGCAGGAGTTACCTAGGAAAGATATGTATTTAAATGTGCGTAGTTAAATATCAGTTGTCAGCTACTCATTTGAAGCCCTATAAATAGTACCTCAATCATTTTTATGTTATGACGTGCTTATGACATTTGGAGGTTAAGTTGGGTATGCTTTCCTTTAAGTGCCAATCTAGTTCTGCATCAGGAATATCAGTTTCACCCTTTCATGCTTATTTTCCCCTGGCTTACGTGCAGCAATGTCAAATAAACAGAATTTGAAAATTTGCCAAAGGGTAATTGTTTTCAGCGCTGGAATAAATACAAAAACACCACTGGTGACATTTTTGTAATTCATTTTCACTCTGTGTTTTTGTGGGCTTTTTTCTCTTCCTCCATTTGTAGCTAGTTACATCCCTAGATAAACATCTCCTTAGCATCCCAGTTAGGCAATCATCCAAGCCCAAATGTATATGTTGGTTTTGCTGACAAAAAAAAAGGGCATGCCACTTGGCAGCAAATGCTTCTCCAAGTTCAGTAATCCTCTGGCATAAATGTATATATATATACAAGGGGGTTTTGGTTGTTTGTTTTGTTTTGTTTTGTTCTGTTTTCCCAATGTTCTGTAAGCTATTTTCCTTAAACTCCAACAATAATGGAAAACACTTGTTTGTACCAAGGTCAGCATTGTTACATGGGATGCTTGCCTGAAATTCACTGCCTTGGGGGTCAGATGAGCTCAGGGCACAGATGGGGAGGCGGGTGCAGGGTTGGCAGCAGGGTGGACACCCACTGGCAGGCAAACAGGGACATAATGAAACGTGCTGTGTGAGTGAGGTGGCTCAGCAGCCCATGCAAATAACCCCAGTATTCAGTTTTCTCATGTACTAAAGCAACCCTTGAGACTTTCATGCGCCAGTAGCTCTGCCACAGGGGGTACCACCTCTAGGAGATGGTATGAGGAACTAATGCCTGACCTTGACTTGGGTCTGCTCCGGGGGAATTCAGCTCGTGAGAGCCCAGGTCATTGTGTGGCATGGGGCTGGGACTGTTCTTGCCCACAGTGTCATCATTCAGAGAGTCTGATGATCAAACCAGAGGGTTTCCCTTGCCAGGACAATAACTCTGGAATGTAGTCTTAATGGCTCAGTCCAGTGGTGTGTGGGGAGCTGTGACCAGGAGTTGGATGTCCTGCTCCCCTTGTGGAAAGACCATTGCTTTTCCCTGGGATGCTCAGGACCACACACAGCCACATTAATTTGTGTGGGAATAAGAGCTACTGTACCTGTTGCTCTCAACTCTGGGCTGTTTGGATGGCAAGATGCCTGTGGAACAGTCATTCCATGCTTTGTGGCCACAGATAGATCAAATAATTTGATCTCTTTGGTTCACTGCAGTGAAGTTGTGCAGAACTAACCTGGGCAGGACTTCAGATGGTGTCATGTCTTCTCTGCAAATAGCTCAGTGGAGGAAAAAGTCACCTCCTGGAGCATTAGGGAGAGTTGTAGTTTCCCAAGGCATGTCTCTGGAGGGAAACCACTGAACTATTTGCAGTGAAGACCTGGGTTCTGCCCAGGTTAGTTCTGTACAACAGCAATGAACCAATGTTCAGTAGCAGCTGAGACTGATTTCAAAGAGAAAAAGTCAGTGGCAAATGGAAAGGAAACGAGTCACTCTGTTTGCTTAGCTTAGCACACCTGGCTCTGTCCATAAAAATATGGGGCTGCCCTTACATGTAACAAATGAGAAGCAGGTCTAAAATACCACTCCTCAATTTTTTATGACCTGATCCTTTGGTTCTGTGGGAGCCATCTGCCTTGAGAGGAGTGAATACCACTGCTTGTGGCAGCTCTGTCAAATCTGGAATTCAAACACTGGGAGAGAGGACATGGGTTTGCCCTTCAACAGGTGACACATTTTTCAAATGTGCTAAGTGATTAACACTGGACAGGAGGGGGATTTGTAACTTTCTGATGGCCCAAATAGTGCTCAGGTGCACACAGGGGCAATCAGAAAGCAGTTTCAATCTATTTTCTTCAGTAAGCTGTCACAAACTTACAGCTGCATATAAACTTTTTTTTTTTCTCTATTGGACAGATGTCAGAGGAATTGTGCATTCAGAGGAGTATTACGATAGGTCAGTTTTTTATAGTGGCACTGGAACGTGCTTTTCTAAGCGTGGAAGCTGTGGAGGTCAGAGGAGTCTCTTCCTGCTTTTGCAATAGCAGTTAAGTTTCAGTTTACAAAACAGTTTCCCTGGGACAAGAACACAAGGCATTTGACAGCCTGGTTAGAGATAAGCTGTTTGGGAATGGTTTTTTCCAGATCATTTTTGTATCAAAACAAAATCCCACTTCGTCTAAAACTAACCTTTTCTGTGAGAATTAATAGTTCTGAGAGCCTCAGCTGTAAAAATTTCAGATTTGTTTTTTAAATTCAAATGGCCTGTTTTGATATTTTTGCATAATCAGCCCTAGTTCAAAACCAACGCTCTACCTCAAAATTACGTTAATTTTAACACTTAGTCATAAGAACCCTGAACAAGAAAAAATAATTATATTTTGAAGTGCTCAAAGGTGTAAAACCCTCCAAAAAATCAGTGAGAGAAAGAAGGGCTAGATGTATTTTAGTTTTTTTGGGTTTTATACATTTATGTTTTTCTGCAGAATAATTCTATCAAAGTCTCAAATGTTTTCTCCCACATAGGAGATTTATTTGTAGTCCAGTTTATTATGTAGTAATAATAATTAATTATTATATAATTATATATCTATAATTATAATTATATAAATATAGTATTAATAATAAATAATTAATGTAGTGATAATAAATAATCCAGTAGTAAAACAGTGTCCTCCACGATGGACAGTTTTGCAAATGCAGTTTGAGAAGGGAGGGAAATCTGTCCCAGTCAGTCTCTTTGTGGAATTACTCACACCGGAGGCCTTTCCCACACGATGTTAGGGGTACTTACTTTCTCTCTGATGCTTTCCAGACAGCACTCATAAGGTGAAAGGGGTGGTGTCTCTGAAAAGAGGGGTGTGGGGAAGTTTGGGCTGTGCAGTGCAGAGCCACTGAATGTGTGATCATGTACCCAGAAGCTGGACAACACGAAATCTGAGTTTTGTTGAGCTACATCCTAACCCCACCTCCACTGCACTCCTCTAGTGACTCCAGATTTTTCTGGTGTCCTCACCCTACAGGAAGGGAAGAGAGACCTCTGTGAAGGAGATGGGGGCACAGCCATGACAGCTGTGCCCAGACCCTCTTTTGCCACACTGAGAAACTGGAGATGTTTCCCTCACACATCACTAAAGATGTGTATCAGCAAGGTGGAACATTTTTGACATTTCTTGTGAAGGACATAAGGCTTTTCAAGTAGGCTGCAGTGCCCACAGGGTTTTCCAACAACCCAGGGTCACCAAGCAGGACTGAAATAATTCACCTTCCTTACCCACTGCTTGTCCCGCAGCCACTAATAATGCTCTGTGGTGTGTAGGGCTGTTGGCACTGCCAGTAAATGGGCTTGTAAATTATTTCTACAAACAAAATCCTGGGAGTGATAACTTGTTTTCTGATGGGGCAGGAACTGTTAGAGGTTGACCTACTCTTCTGTTCTCCCATCTCCTATAGAACTTAGTTTCAAGAACTCTACTCTCTGTCTCTTTGGTTTGGTGCTTTATTCCACTGGGTTTTCCTCCTTCAGGGTTTTATTGTTAACATTTTTATCTCCCCTGCTCTCTGCTGCTTTTTAGAGCCAATGAGGAGAACAGTCACAGCCTAGGACTTGCCATGAGCAGAGTCTGAGCAAATCCATCCATTGCTGCCATCAAGGGCAGCCTTAATACTCATCTGTTCCATACTAAAATTTTAAAATTTCCAGCCTATAGTTGTAGAGAATTATCTCAAAGCCACAAGCATGACACTAGAGCTACTGGGGAAGTCCCAGAGGACTTGCCCTGAGAAAACAGCATGGACTGGGTTGAAAGAGGCTTTATGTAATAATTCTTGCTCCACCTTCCACTGACACCTCAGATGAATGGTCCTCGCCCTTCCCTGAATTAAAAAAGACTGACCAAAGAGGTCCCTTCCAGCAGGTCAGCTGCCTGCTGCTTCTTGATAAACATGCTTTATGTCAAACAACCTAGGTCAGTGCCAGCTCTCTCTGCTCTTGAGCCACTCTGCTGTTGTGATAGCTGCTGCTGCTGCTGCCCTTCCTGCTGGGAGTCAGTGTGCTTGGCAAAGGGAGAACACCATGGCAGACTGTGGGAGAGGAAGTGTGCTGCTGATGAAAAGGGAGAAAAAGGTGGAGTCGAAGACTTGTGCAGGGGCCCCTCCAGAAATCCTCTTAATCATCTTCTGTCACGCCCCTCTTTAATTCCAGGAAGTCCTTAACTCTTAGAAGCTTTCCAAGTATTGCCATCAGCAAGAACATGGTGCTTAAATGAAGTGCTGATGAGGCCTCTGGAAGCCTCGAGTGATCTTTGGTGGCCTGACTCTGGAGCCAGCCAAGGCACAGAAGATCACCTCTTGAAGGTGGGCCATCCCCAGAGCCATATAAACCAAACCCAGTGAGCAAATCCGTGTGGAATGGCTCCATGCTGCAAAGGCTGTTTCATGTTGTTTTAAACACGAAAGCTGGAAAATTCAGAGCCAGCACTAAATATTTGTTCCACTGAGCTGAGCATCAGGGAGCCGTTCCTTAAATAGTGGATGCCTGTTCTCTGAGTCCAGATGTGCTTATAGCATGGGTCTTGCCAGTGTTTTCCTTTCCTTCTGCTTCCCACATGAATGTGTGTGCAGATTTCTAGCCATCCATCTTTGCCCTTTAAAGGTGGTGTGAGGGGTAGCAGCTGTTCCTTCTCCAACAGAGGTGGCAATAATATTGGACAAATTGTTTTCAACCTTAATCAGGAAAGCTTGCCACACAAGTGATCCTATTTCTTGCCAGAAGTGATAAATAGGACTCAATTTTGGAGCACATGAAATGTTAGACAAAATACATTAGTCAAAGACACTTCAGAGTATCAATTACTTTCCTATGGTATGTAAGTAATAATTCAGTTCTTAAAACCTTCCACCTGGATTTGGAAGGTCACCTGAGCTCCTGTTAGAGGCATTTAGCAGCAAGTTAGAGTGTGAGGTAGCAGTGAATTGATAGATTGCCCTGTGTTTCCATTTATGTAACTAGAAACAGCAGTAGACTCCAGCGTGAAATTTGAGTAACTGGTCTTTACTAATCCATTTTACCGGATACAGGCTGGGATGTTTCTGTCACTCACTATCATTTTACACAGGCAGCTAATCTCAAATTATCACTGCTTTATGCCTTCTTTAAATAGCATGAGTTGTGCAGACCTGTGGTAATGACAACACAGGGAGATGCACCAAGCACAAATGGTCATCTCCTGAAGGTCAGTTGTCCCTTCCTTCCTTCCTTCCTCCTCTGGTGTCTGCCTTTGCCTTTTGTGTGTGCAATGGAAAGAGGTTATCCTGAATGAATCAGGGGAATCAAGAGCTAATATGCTTAGAGAGCGGAGCTTTTCCTTTCCATATTGTATCTACACTATTTCCTTGTCCTGAGTCAAACCTGTTGGCCCTTTCAGGGAAAGAAGGTGCTGGAGGAAGGCAGGAGGGTTGTCCACTCACTACTGGTCATGTGCACTGCAGTGCTGGTGAAGGGATCTGTCAGATTTGGCTGTGTTTGACTTAGGTGCTGCACAAAGCTTAGCAAATGATGTGGCTTGGAGTGCAGATTTGCACGGAGTTGCATCACTTCAGAAAGAGGTTGGTGCGAGAAGGGATAGATTCCACCTGCAACTCTTCCAACAGGTTCCTTCTCCTGACCAAAAGATGAGCAAAGGTGAAAGTTTTGAGAGTTTTAACAAGGTTTTCTACTTTCCACCCCCCTCCATCAATCATGTTTGTGCTCATATGCAGAATTTTTCTTCCTAATCCAGCAGAAGAAGTCAGAATGATCAAGAAAAATCACAGTTTTCTCTGTTGCAGACTGAGGAAAAATATGCTGTCTGTTTGATTGGAAGAGGTAATGTTTTTGGTATGAACTTAAACATACACTTATTGAAATTTCTATAAAACATGGTTTTGTTCCACATGATGCTCTGAGTAAAAAAAAAACAAAACAAAACAACAACCCAAGCTCTATCAATTAAACTAAATAAAGGCATCAAATTAATTGCAGTCTGGCTAATAGCCGTGCTTTCTAAAGTAATTGCAAATGAGGAGGCATTCAGAATTGATGTTCTTGGGGGATATACCAGACAGCTCACTTTTTGAGGCTCAGAGTACTCAGTTGCTTGGGTTTTGATCTAAGAACACATGACTTTTTTCATTAGACAAAGACAATGATGATGGTGATGCAACCAGTGATGAAGTAATAAATGACAGTGTCAAGAACAGGCCTAATCTTTGGCATCTTCTGCATTGTCTGGTAAAGTGATCTCATTCCCAAAAATGCGTATTTGAATCTCCAGCCAAATTCAAGGTGCTAACAAGACCAGAAATGTGCTTTTATAGCTGTGCTATTTCACTGGGAGATTGTGTTTTGGAAACCAGTGACTCAGGCTTGTTTATAATGGATCCTCAGCTAAACACGCACTCCCTGTGTGATACAGTGTACCTGAAAGCAAATGTTACTGTCTTTAAACAGAGCAGATTGCTGAGTAAAGGTCAAGGAGGTGATATTTCCATGTGTGCAGCATTAATGAGACCATTTCTGAAATGTTTACGGTTTTAAAAGGATTTTGACAGATGGGCAGAGAACAGAGACTGAGTGAGCTGCATGAGCATAGGCTGAACTGTGCTATCTAAGAAGAGGCAAGAGAATGTAAATCAGTTTTTTTGTCAAAGATGACGTTTTATATTCATCCACTAACAACTGAAAGCAGGGAGAGAATTAATAATGGCAGATTATCTCTGGACATAGCAAAGTGGCTAGGTGCTGGAGGTGGACAAATACAGGTTAGAAAATGGGCAGCTAAAAATGCCTTTTTCTTTCACTGTCAGCCACTGACCACTTAACTCAGGATGCAGGTTTTGCCTGTTACACAAAGTAAGCACTGAATCGTTTTCAAAAAAATACAATTCCGGTAAACAAGAGCTTGTGGTAAAGGCAATGTGTTGTGGTAAAAATACTGTGGGCATGATAGTTCAAGTAGGCCAGGCTAAGTGAATTCATGAGTTTCAGAGGCCCTAGACAGAACTGATTTGCCCCCTATCCAGTACTCTATGTCTAGCTCAGTTTGCCAGCTCATTCAGTGCCATTCCTGCTGTGTGTTAAAGCAGGCAGGATACCCCCCTGTCTCCTTACTTACAAAAACTCTATTTCAAATTTGTTACATCACCAGCATGTAAATAATGTAGAGCAGAGTATTAGGCAAACTGTACATAAAGACATTAAAGGCTGAGCAGTCTCGAATGTACAGCACACTTATATGTAGGAAAGTCTGTATCAGGATGGGTTTCTCGGTCAGCTGTGGGATCTGAATCCTAGTTTTGGGACAGCAGGAACCTGTCAGTGACTGAAAGGACTGGCTTGCATACATGTGAATCAAGATTGACCATTGCCAGCTTTCCTTCACAGGTGCAACAGGGATGAAAAAGTTAGACATTTGGATGTAAGAGGAGGCATTTTATGTTAGGTAGCAGGCACACTGCAAAGCCATTTCTTGCTAACTCAGGAGACTGAAAGGAACTGGGCAGCAGGCACACCCGTCTTCACAGTTGGGTTTGTATGAAGTGACTGCACTCTGGGGAGGGTGATGTGTGCTGGGAGTTAAGTAGGAGTGAGAGGCAGGGGTTCACTAACCTCTCTAAGAGGGAGACAGGAGCTGAAAGAGAGACACAGAGAGTCATTACTCAGTGTAGAGATAACAGACTCACTCTTGAATGATCTGCCTCCACCACCTCAGAGGTCAGCAGGGGCAATCTTGTCTGGCATGTGTGAGCTGCAATGATGGGGTAAAATGTATGTCTATGAGTATCCATCCTCTGTGTGAGTGTTTGATACCTGACCAATCCTGCTTAACATGCCATGGGCCAGGAATATCTGTCTGCAGAAAAAATACACTGAAAAGGTCTCTTGATTCTGTCTGTAAGGTTTCCTCTTCCTTCCAGCACAAACACTGCAGAGCAAAGCTTTATACACAGGCAGGTTAAACTTCTCATGTTTTTTGATGCACTTTGACTACTTGGAAGGCTGAAACAACCTTGACTTTACACCCATTTGTAGCCCAGATTAATTTCCCAACTGGAGTAAATGTTACCATCAGAAGAAAGACTTGTGATATTTATATGTTTGTGTCTATACTGGGGCTTTCTCTTTGACCAGGTGGGGTGATTTTTAACACTTTTTTTTTTCACAGCTATGTTAAAGCCAAAGTATAGAGTAGACTTAAGGACTGGGGTCCTACATGTCTTCCTTGCACAGCAATAGAGTTGCTCGTGTGCTTGTTCTGCTTCATGGGACAGATTTAGAAAAGCTTGTTTTGATGAACTGTTTGCTTGCTTAGCTTGGCATTCCCAAGCTCTGTGTCAGCTTTCCACAGAGCTGTCTCGGTGAGGTCGGTTGGGGAATTCAGCTTGGCATGACTCAAGGACAAGATAATTGGCTTCATTACTTTTTTTTTTTCTCTTCTGAGTAATTATACAAGAACTGCAAAGCTACTTTCCAAAAGTGGGAAGAGAGGGTCTGAATGGGATCTGAATTTTCTGTTAGGTGTTTGGGAGTTGAGATGAGACGTTAATTGTGATAACTGTGATAGTGATGATAATTGCAATACTTTCCTTTGGGTGGGAGCTGTTTCTAGATGTGCAGCTCATTCAGTGTGGGTTTTTCTGTGGCAGTTCATGCAGCAGAAGCCACAGTTTCTTGTGTGCCTGCTGCCAGCTACTTAGAGAGGAAGTGTCAGGGAGTCTGCTTGCATGCCAGAAGGAGATGAGGGGTAAAACATGCAAAGAGAAAGCTAGAGGTGATATTTGAATACTCAGGGACTGATCTGTATCAAAGAGTTCCAGAGTACATAGACAGCTGTCTTGGCTGACTGGAAGACCTTCATGGCTCATGCTGTCCCTTGTGATCATCTCTCTCCCATTTTAACTCTTTGTGTCCTGAGCTCTCACAGGTGATGAGTACCTCGAGGTGTCTTAGTAAATATAGGACAAATACAAAATAAATTGGAAGCATGGACAACACAGATAAATGTGGGGAAGGCTGATGGAGGAAGTTCACACTTTCTTGTAGGCTGGCATATTTGCTAAGAGGGAACCAATAAGGTTTGGGCACGTGATGTTTCTTCAGACCTCTATACTTGGAAGCCTTTCTGTTGTTTTCTTAATTTCATTTTGCCTAATGCAAGCTATTGCTTCTTTGAGACCTGTTTGTCATTTATATCCTTATAGTACTGTAGCTCTGCCTGTCATCAGGGTGCTGACAGAGAAGTCATTTTGCAGGCATTTATTAATGGAGGGTGGGTGCCAGAGGGATTCTGGTTTGGACATTGTTTTATTTGTGGAGGCAAAAATGCTGAAGACTGAAGAAAATAAGTGAAATGAAGAGGAAATGAAACGTTATTCCAATTTCCAACCTAAACATATTACTGACCAGGATAAACATATTTACAATGTGTGGGAATGACACTGTCTTTCAGCTGTTGTCACTCACTCTTTTCTGCTCTGTTTCCCCACTGGGAGTGTTTTGGGGCAGCAGTCAGACCCTTCTTCACCTTCCCTCACCCAGGCTCAGCTCCTCAGCTGGCTTGGCTTCCACTTCTGGAAGTCCCAGCCAGCATGGGCTGGTGGTTTCCAGGAGCAGTAGTCCCACCCTTCATCCTGTGCCACCTCCCAGGCACTTGCCTGACTGGAAGCAGAGCTGGCCACTGCCCTTCTCTCCTCAGCCTCCAAGAGCCCTCTCCTCCCACGCTGTTATTTTTAACCCAGACTGGAGTCTTGATTTGCTTCACCCCGTGGCCTCCTGCTTCTGCCAACAGAAACAGACTGTGAAACTACAGAGTTAACCCCAGCTTTTGCAGGCTTCCCAAAGCCCTTCTCAGCCTGGGCAGCTCAACTCCATCTGCTGGAAATGTTCCCCCTGATATCATAGGAAGGTGGCACCAGCCTTTTAGTCTGCTAGGAATATGAGAACAGGCTCGTATTGCCTCTGTCGTGGACTTGGGAAGCAGCTTGGCACAAGATGTCCAGCCTTCAGGGAAAAGTTATCAGACCCCACAGCTCATTCATAACTTGTAAGATATGCTAGTAGTCAGGTATTTTTCTCCTCATCTTTCCTCATGATTTCCACTATAAAATTTCACCCAGTCTCTCATTATCAATCTCGAGACTGTTCCACCCATGATAGTCAAGAAGGAAAATATGTTCTCCGTAAATAACTGTTACAGTCATAAAGTTGTGGATTTTTCTGCATGAACTTTCTACATTTTATTTCAGAGTCTGACTGTGCTGAAGTCGATGGCCTTCAAGCATCACCCATCACCTTACCCCCCTGCTGAAGTCAATAGGGGTAGGAACGCTCTCATGTAACTGCACAGGTGGGCACTATGCACAGCCATAGCTGGAGTACTCAGACTCCCTTTGTAGTCAGGGGAGAGTAAATGTGTTTTGGCATTAATCAGCCTGACCTATTTTAGCTTTCTGCCTAAGTACGCCTTTTCACGGGGTGTAATTGAGTTGCCAATAATGAGTTCAAATTTGGATATCTAAATCAGCTGATGTGTACCCTCAAACTTTCCAGTTACTTCACCTGGCTCCAGACCAGGTTTTGGCAGAGCAGCATTTAATCATGACCACTCACGTAGTTATAACAAAAATAATTTGGAGTTCTTGCCTCAGAAGATCCTTAACTAAGTGGATACAGTGCCCTTGGAGAAAAGGCCCGCAGGTCATTATAGCTTAGTTTCCCTAAGTGTCAAGAGCTATTCAGTGATGACTGATACTTTTTCTATACCTTTAATGACAAATTACAATTTACAGTACAAGAATGTCAGAACAGCTCAGGTAGGAAGAAGATCTTTTGAGCTCACCTAGCTCAACCTGCTGCTCAAAGTAGGGCCCAGATCACTCAGGGCTTTGTCCATCTGATCTTGAAAACCTCCAAGGATGGAGATGTTGTGGTGTCTCTTGGCAACCTGCTGATGCTTTGGCTGTCCTTAGGGAAGATTACTTTCCTCACATCAAGTCAGAAATTCCGCTGTTTTGATGTACAGCTTTTGTATCTCACTCTCCCACCACACACCTCTGAAGAGCCTGTCTTGGTCTTCATGGTAATCTTCTCGTGGGTACTTTGGTGCCACTGATAGATCACCCCCAAAGCCATTGCATCTTCAAGAAGAATGGTTCCTGGTCCTTCAGCTTCTCTTCAAGGCTGGTGCTCCATCCATGGCCACTGTAGTGTCCCCACACTAAACTCACCCAAGGCTTTTGGAGCATTTCCTGTATTGGTGCAGGGGGATGGGCTGGGTGAAACTGGACACGGTGTCTGGATATGCTCCAGTGAGCACAGAGCAAAGGGGAAAAACCACTTCACCACATCTGCTGGCCGTGCTCCTGCTGGTGCAGCCCAGGGCTCTGCCAGCTGTCCCTGCTGCCAGTGTGTGCTGCTAGCACACACATAACCTGTTCCCTGCCAGCACTCCTGCATCCCTTCCAGCAGCCCCTTGCTCTCCAGTCTGTGCTATTCAATTAGAAGGGTTTTGGCAAAGGCTTTCAATGACTGGAGCTGCGATAAGAAGCAGCAGTCACTCATTCATTATCATTGAGCTATGCATTTATTAGTGCTTCTAAAAAATCAAGAGTCTATTGGTATTTATTCGGAATACTTTTCTAAAGCAAGATGCTCATTGGGATTATTTAGCTGAATCCTGACATGAAATGGAAGTATGAATCTGATGTGTGAACTTTCAACAGCTCACATAAAAAGAACACTTAATTCTGTTTCTAGGAAATGCTAGTGCTGTTTGGAATGAAAGCCATGGAGTGCTGAGGTGCTTGGGCTGGTGCTCAGCAAAACGTTGGTGCACACAATGTTGAATTCACCCTTGTGACTCCCTTGTGAAGCAGGAATGAGTTTCACTCTCTGTTTAAAAGGGAGAAGCCATGGTGCAGAAACCCAGACACCTCTGACCTAATTTTAATTGCCAGAAAGTTAGACATGCAGTCCCAGCCTAGGAATCCATAGTCCTTCTAGAAAGGGAGGAATGGGTCCCTCCAGGGTTTCCTGGATTTCGCCTCTTCCCTGCTTGTTTTCAGGGTGAGAAATAGCCTGTCTGTTTTCACTGGCGCTGGCAAAACCTGAACAGTCCATCTAAATTATTAATCTTTGAGTAAGGCTTGGGGCTAAAATCCTAGTTAAAGCTAAGCCTTGGCATTATAATTTAAGTGGTTCTTCCCCAGACAAGTCACTGAGAACTGAGAGTACTTCTAAGTTTTCCTCCAAATTAAACAAAACCTTCAGACCATCCCTTATGTTGCCTGAGGGGTGCCATGGAGATTGGTCGGGGGGTGGAGAGGAAACTTTGGGACATGGCAAACACATCATTCCCTTCCTCCTCTCTCACTCTCACCTTTGGCAGGACTCTTCCCCTGCATTGGTGTCAGTGTGGATTTGTTGCTGCTGGGGAGGTGAATAGTGGGTTGTACTTGGTGTTTCCATTCCTGTCTCCTTTCATCTGTGGATGATCCTGGCCAAGGGGACAGAAACTGCCCTCTGCTCCTGATGAAAAGGGATCTAACTTACTTTGTGGAAAAATGTTGCCTTTTGGTTGCCAGAGTGCTTGGAGGTATTCCAAGTTATTGCAGTAGAAATGGCACTGAGATATCTCCAACTCTCCCCTCTGTGTCAGGACCTTGTTTACTAATTTCAATGTCACAGCTGAACCACTTATTTTTTTCAACACCTCTGAAGAGGCCTAGATAGAACCCTACTGCTAGTGACTTGTTGGTGGATGGAAGGTTTTGGTTTTGTAGAGTTCAAGAGATAAGCTGAACTCTCGTGCTGGAGAAAAAAAAATCACTCGTGTGTGCAGCATGAAGTAAAATGGCATTCCCCCGGACACAAACCACCAGCTTTATTTCCAGTCTGTGGGAATTCTGGCTGGCTTGCACTGCTCACAGGTTTTAGTAGGAGAACACTTCAAATGAAGGAACTTTATTGTTGACAAGAAAGTTTGATTGCTGATCCTTTAAGTATTAGAGAGCTCTCTTGCACAACCAGCTCACACTAATGAGAGGTGCTGAGGGTCCCCATCCCAGGGACTTTCCCAGTCTTTCTTCAAGTGTACCCCGGTGCTTTTGTTGTAAGAGTCATGCAGGTACCTAAATGACAGCTAGTCTCAATTAAGATTTAGTTTGGAGGCTGAAAGCTATCCAATGATTTAGTCTCAGGGATTAAGGAAAACAAAACCTTACCGACAGCTGGATAAAATTCACATTCCTTTCAATTGTGATCATCCTACATCAAGGAAATGTTTGAAATGTTGGCAGTCTCCTACGATATGCCTGTGAAAGTTATTATATTGCTTTAAGTAATTTAAGAAAAAAAAAAGAATCAAGAGCTATAGCACAAATGTGTTATATAAATCTTCATTTTCACAAAAATAGTTTGATTGATGTCAAGTCCCAGTGGGTGACCTTTAAAAGAGACCACATCAAATGGAGGGGCAGAGCTGCAGCTCCCCACCCCCACACTGGCTCTTCTCCTCCTTGCTGCTCCTCACCAGAATGCCTCTAGACAGCTATGTCATCTGTAGCCATAAAATAAATTGAAGAATGTCTGTCTCACGAAAGGCAAAAGCGGAGCTCTTTTCTCATCTCTGTTGAAGTGGGCCATGTCCCTAACTGGGCTGAAAAGTGAGCTGTGTACCTGCATGGGGGCTTAAATTGTAAAAATCTCCTTCTTCTCCTTCACCTCAGATCAAGACATTCTGTGTTAAGAGGGGTGGTTTTTTGTGGGGCCTGGGCAGGGCATGACAGGAGTTCCAGCTCTGTCAAGCTCAAGCACTTTAAATTTGCTGTTTAATTAGTGCAGAAACAGCATAATTTGCTACTTCTGTGTAGCAGCGTTCAACTGTTAATCCAAAAGGAAAGAAAAAACCCCTTAAAAATCAAAATTTCTGCAGCTGTTTGGTTACATCTTAGGAAAAAAATATTTTCTGTACTGCTTTGAATCAGAAAGCAGAGTAGAAGCAATCAGTGCTATCGACACACAAGGGTGTCTTATTTTTAGAAAGCCATACAAGAATAATGTAAGGTGAAATAAAGTCCTGCTGAGGGGTTGTGCCTGAGATATTTAGAGGTGTTGTATTGGCAGACCAGAGTTCATCCATTCAGAGAGAAACAAGCTATTATTTGGAGAGAGATGAGGTTTAATTAAAGCAGATTTGTTTCCTCGTGGCCTGAGGCAGGGAGGGAGGATAGAGTTGTGGGTGATTCAGAGTCATCTACCCCCCTGTAGCCCAGTCCCTGCAGCAGGCCATCACATGAATGCCTGCCTCAGAACCTCATGTGAAGCTTGTGAAGGAGAGATGTGACCCAAGGCAGCATCCCTCAGCCTTTGAACCTCAGTGACAAGAGGTCATTTCTTGCACTTCAGATGATGTGTGAAGTAAGATTCATTTTTCCTTCTCTAATTCTTTCCATGAACACATGAACAAAGAACCTCAGGTATTTCAGTCCCTGATGTTCCTCTAGCAGAGACTTTGGGCCCCTCTCTTGGGTCAGACAACCAGTGGGAGGAAACCAACTGATTGACAAGCTACCTTAGAAAAAAATGTCACAGAACTTAGACCAGCTCTGGTTTAAGCATCCCTAAAGGCCACAGAGTCCTTTTGAGCATTCCTTATTAGTGCTGAAAGCGTGAATATTGCAGTCATTTCCACAATAACAAGTAAGGTCCAGAAACAAAGATTACACCTTCTCTGAAAGATAAGTAGAAGATCTCAGAATCACAGAATGGTTTGGGTTGGAAGGGACCTTAAACACCTAGTTCCAGCTCCTTCAGCTGGACAGGGAACCCATGGTGCAGCAACAGGCTCTGGTTTGAATACCCTTTTTTGGGCAGGGAGCCCAGTGCTGCTCATGCTCAGGACAGGGGGACCTTGCTCAGTAATTAGGCAGAGGGAAGAGCACAAATACATATCTGGGTTTGATCCCTGTTCATTCCTTACCTAAGGGAAGATGTCTAGGCAATGTACTGAGAATCTTTCAAAAAACAATACAGGGTGCATCTATTATGGGGCATATTGCCCTTCCAGCTTTTTTTTGTCATGCCATGTAAACACAACCACCGAGTTTTAAATCAGATGGATTGCAAAGATTAATTGAGGCCCATTAATTGTTGCTCTGTAATATGCTGATCTGCCTAAAACTTCAGTGAATCTGTTTAGATCCCTTTTGTACAGCTGACTGAGGAGAACTGTTGATGTGATCTTGGAGGCAATGTCTGAGGGTCTCAGCACAGCCCACCACATGCTCCAAACCAAGTAATGGCATATATTTCACTATTTTTTGTATCATTCACAGGCAGAGATGAGTGTCTGCTTTTCAGGCTGCTCCCCAGACTCTGTTAAGAGTGTTTGAAGTGTTTGATATTCATGACATACTCTTTGGTTAGTATATGATTAATTAAAAATGTTTGCCCACTGAATGTCAAGAGCAATAGCTTCCAGATTTGATTCTTAAAAGTACAACTTTAAGATTTCTTTAAAATGCCAATATTTCCTTAAAATATACCATTTCTGATAACATGCCTGCCACCAAGCTTGTATGGTCAAGCCCTTGGAGAATGCTTTGCTTTGAAAGGGCAAATTTAGGTGAGAGCAAGCTAATGAAAATTATTTTGTCTGTAAAAAAACATGCCATAACCTACAATTGAAGTTATTCAGAGTAGCTATAAAATCATCTTAACTGTCATTATCAATTAGCCCACTTTGATTACTGAGGGCAAACTCCAGGAGCAGAGAACAGTCCGAAGTTTGGGTGCAGGAGGACAGGCTAGATACTAGTAGAGGACTCCTAACAGGAATCTACATTTTTGTGTAACACCTCCATCGAGTTTGTGCCCTCTGTGGCAAACCATGCAGATTAAAATTCATGGTGTAGGGGTAAGGAGAAAAATTCACATTTGGGAAAAGGGTAGGTGGGATGACTGGCAGAAGGAATTCATGCGTACTGTTCAGAGGATGACGGAGAATGCTGTACCTTCCCTGAACCATTTCTCCCTTCCTCATCCTCCTTCCCACTTGAAAAACCAGATTCCTCTTTCCCTGTTTCCCCTCCTCTCACATCCTCTGTCACAGACCTGACTTATGAATGCTCCTGCTCTGAGGTGATGTGACTCACCCACCTTCAAAGCTTGGTCCCCACATGGTCATTTATCTCTGCTATCCAGTTGCAGGTTGTGTCTCTCAGCCACAGTGGGTCCCCTGGCTCTTCCCAGTGGGAGAGTCAAAGCTCATCCCAAGAAGCAGTGTGGCTTGTCTGATGAAACAGAAGTTGCTATTATCAGCTCTCTTTTGTTTTGCTGAGAAGCAGGCAAAAAAAGTCATGTTCCGTGCACTTGACCTCAGCACAACGCTCCAATGCCCATCCTTGGTTAAGCTTTGCCTATTTATACCACGCTTTTACCATCAAAGATTAACCTTTTTTAGCTGTGAAGCAGCATTGCTTCAGAGGAAGGCTCAGCACTGAGCTGGATTTCTCTCTGTTATGTCCTGGCTTAGGGAGGTCGATCCATCAGATGTGCAGATGGTGGGCACTGACTTCAGTGACTTACAAGGAGGTTGATGAGGGTTGCTTTTAGTGAGGTTAGGCTGCTACACAGCTGTCTCCAGCCTTGCCTTGACTGTTTGGCAGAGTTGTTCAGTTCAGGACAAATTCCCCAGTGCTGCAAACTTCTTAGAAAAATTTACTCTACAAGCATTTTTTCCAAGTGTATTTTTTAGCCCAGGAAATGATTCCTTTGAATAGTCTGAAAGAGGGCAAAACAATCCGTTTGCTGTTTCCAATACAAGATATGGCTCAAGTGATATCCTCATTAACCTTTTGTCATATCCTGTCGTGCCCTGAGTGGTGTTACAGAAAGAGGCTGGGCTGCCTGTGGCAGGACATTGTGTGATAGTTCCTGAGTACTCCTGCTCATTATCTGCACAATCACAGATCAGTTGTGAACAGCTGCAGAAAGTGAAAGAGGGGCAGGTACTGCTGACACAGCTTTATAGTTGTTATTCAAATAAAGTGCACAGATCCTTTCTTTATCTTACCAGAAGATATTTAACTTCAGCAATCAAATGCCACAAGCATTAGAAAACAGCTCACCCACCACAACCAACTAAAAAGTACAGCAATTATTTATGTTCCTCCATCCCTATGAATTGCCTAAATAAAGAAAAGTTGTAATGGGAATTCAGCTGCATGGAAAATCTGTCAGCTAGAAGGCCTTGGAATGAACAGGACTGAGCCAGACCTATGCAATCTATGCACTTGCAAAGAGTGGTATCTTTTGTCTTTACAACTCTAATTTAATTATATTTTTACTTTATCACATATTAAACCTCTCTTTAGAGAGCTATCAGTATATCCTTCCAGGACTGACTGAAACATACCTTACTGTAATGCTGAAAAGAAAATCGCAAACTTCCTATCTGATAAATATAAGTAGTTTTATAATTAAGAGATAATGATCTATTGGGTAACATGTAGCTTGGAATAAGAATGGACTTTGTCCAGAAGAGTTTACACTGTATATCCTCTTTGTAAAGAGCAGGTACATGGCTTTTGACCCCTTTTCAAACAGGAGTGACAAATAAATCCACTGCTGCAAGCCAACTTCCTGATTTGCCTTTGGAAATGAGGCAGGACTTCTCTGGTTACTCACAAAACACATCTTCATTAAACAGTTTACCAGGATCCAGTAGTCAGAGGAGTTAAATTGTGATGGTCAGTTGTCATGCAGAAAATATTATTTCAACAAAAAAAGCCATGAGGATAAAACAACAAATAATCTAGCTTTTAACAAGCACAGACTTCAAATCAATTGCTAGTGTCATTAAAAAAATCAAGCAGGTCACTGCACATCTAAAAGGAGAGGGCCCAGGTTGTTTATAGGCTTGGAGGCTCAGGCTCAGCCACAGGACAGCAGCTCCTCTCCAGAGCACCAGCAATCACAAGGGAGAGGTTTTGCTGGGCAGCCCTTACCTTGCCAGGGCCTGAGTTCCTGGTTCCCTCCTCTGACCCTTCTCATCAGGTTTCCTGTGTCCTTGGGGAGGTCAGTGTAGTCCAAGGAAGCCACAGCTGCCCTTTGGCTCGGTACGGAAGGGTTGGTTGTAGGAGTACATTTTTACTCTGTCTCCCCTCTTTTTTTTTCTCTTTTTTTAAAAGAAAAACCACAATGTTTTTCTTCCTGTTTTTCATATTTCCTCTCTGCTTGGCAAGCCTTGTTTTTGTTAGGGTCTGACAGATGTTCTGGCTGAGGGCTCCTCAAATCAGAGAGCCCAAGGGGGGTCCTGTGGTCATCTATGACTGTCCTGTAGTCATCAAATTTGTTGGATCTATGATGGGTAATAATTTCATTTTATCATCATGAATTACTTGTCAGTCCCAATTCCTGAGGATTTTTCTAACCTTGCTACAGTGCTAAAAAAGAACCTTGCAGCTCTGAAAAGTCAGATCAAGGCAGGGGAAAATCTAATTAACTCTGGAGAAAGGCACTAATGTCCAGCAGATGGTCATGCTGGTCTCCTTCCTAAGACTATATTTCCCTTCTGCTTCATGATCCAAGCTGGCTGCAATTCCTAACTCCATGGCTGCTAATTCATTTTGAGGTGACAGTATCAAGGCTTCAGGTTCAGGTCCACAAAAACATGTTTCCTGCCTTGCCCTGGCCCAGAGGTTATCACATCTGCAGCAGCCTGGCTGAGGCACCAGTTCCTACTTGGGACCACTTGTCCCAAAATGACTTGTACCAACTACAGCCTGGCCACAGGACCTGTTTGCTGGGCTCTCTGGCTTGTGATCCAAGCTGCACTGGGCTGCTGCAGCTGAAGCAGGGGCAGACACCAAGCTCTAGCAGCAAGGACTCCTCGCTCTTCTGCACCTTTTCCTTCTTAGACGTGACCCAGAGCCTGCAGACACCTCAGTGCCACTGTGGGCTGTGTTTGCAAAGTCTGCTTCCTGCAGAAATTCACCTTCCTTAGCACAGGCAGGAGTTGCAGCCATGTATTTGGGCTGCGAGTGTGCGTTACATCCAAATTAACAGGGCAGGTAGAAGGCAGAAAAGGTCCTCAGGCATTTGGAAATCTTAGAAAATCCAACTACATCAGGCCTGAACAGGCTGGATTTGCTATTCTGATGAAGTAGAAGTATTATTTTCTTAACCTGCACAGTCCTCAAGGCAAACTGTGACATATTGACAAAAGATGCCTCTTACTGGTGAAAATAATTTATGTTTTTGTGTTTATAACCCTTTTCATATTAAATTCTACTACACTGAGAGGATTGCTATTTTCTTTGTCAGTGGAGAGGTGAAGCATTTGCCTAATCCTCAGAAGTCTCATCACAGATTTCTAAACTCTGAGCTGTAATTTCAAATAGGAAATTCCAGCTGGGAAATGGATAGATGCTCCTGGAAAAGTCAAATAATAGAAATTTTACAGGAAACATGTCTGAGGACCCTCCTTCCTCCAGAAATAGAAGGTTAACTTTAGATGAAGAGAAAGAACCAGATGCTTTTGCTGCAGTTTGTTGAGCACAAAAAAATAATGACTTAAGTTTTCCCATCTCTTTCAAGTCAAAGTCTTCACTCCCAGCTTCTCATTTTCCCAAGCTGGACAAACTGATGCTGTGTGTCCAGATTGCTGCCAGCTGCATGTCTTGTTATTTTAAATGGACATGGAAGTCAGCTTGTTCTTCCGTGCATGAAACCCATTATTCTCTAAAATTTTTCGTTGCATAATAATTTCCGAGCTTACTTGACCTAAAAATGAAATTTAGCAATCCTTCCTGATGGCCACAGAGTTGATGAAAAACACCAGCAAGGTGTTACTCAAACACCAAGAGAAAACAGACTCTTCCTTTCAGGCAGCTTCAGCTTGTTTCAGACTGCATCCACAATACAAACATCAGCTACTGCTGTGTTTTTGGCTCGCAGAACCTTTTCCTCACAGAAGGACTCCTGGTATAAACAGCAGTGGCTTTACTACTGAATGATTTGCTGTCTGCTAATTCTTTTATTCTCTTACTGCCTACAGTGCTGCTTGGCCAAAATTTCCGGAGGTATTCCTCATTTAAAAGAAATCTTTTCCTATTCAACACTGGTCAAACAGATCCATTTCTTTTACCTAACAGTATCTGTAATAATTTCCCCCAAAGTCCAGTGGCAAACTTTTCCCTTTTTTTTCTGGATATGTCTGTGGCCAAATCATCTTTCCACAGCCCCATGAATCTGTATGTTTATAGCCCCCTTTGAGGTAATGAGTGTCTTGTAATGTTTAGACTCATCAAGTTCTGTCTGAGCTTCAGCCCCCAGAGCTGACTCTGTATCTGCACCCCGGTTCCTCAGGAAAAGGCAATTTTACACAAATGGCTTTTACATAGTGTAGTTGTTGCACGAGACATGACATGAAACAGACACTGCACAGAGGGCTCAGGGACTTCTGTAATTGCTCCTTTCCAATTTTCACTGCCTCTGGAACGTGACTGTCATGGCAGACAGTCCTGTTTAGCCCTGTGTCCCTCTGAGACAGGGTCTGCAGTCCCTCAGCTGCTCCTGGAGCACTGCTTAGCTAATTAAGCTTAATAAACCAAGCTTCTAGTTGTGGCTCATTAGCATTTTTTTCCCCCAATTTTCCTATGTCTTGATGTAAATTGACCTGTGATGAAGCTTACAAGCAGAATAAATACTCAGGGAGAGAAGGATGTGCCACCACCAAGGATTCACAAAAATTGTATAGAAGGTTAAGGCAGTGGACTGAAAGCCAGAAGGCATGAGGCTCTTTTCCCAGCTCTGCCATGGAGTGTGGTCTCTGATAAGAAATTCTAGCACATTTTAAATACCTTCTTTCTCTTCTTCTCCTTGACAGTATCAACTGCAGAGTCTCTTTGTGTCAGGGTTGAGTTTTGTCTTGTATTTTTTTCCACATCATTAAAAACTGCTTCCTCTCCTGCTGGCCACGACATTAGACGGATACTTTTGAAATGATCCTCAGTACAAAATAACAGCAATAAAGAACAAGAAACTAGTGAGACTTGGTCCTAAGAGCAGGAATTATACTTTGTGGGTGTCTGCATCAGTGTGTATCCGTGAGGTCCTGGGAACAGCTTCTTTTGGTTTTCCTGAAAAACTTGTATTTCAGATAGATCTGTGTTTAGGGAATTTGGTTCTGACTCTGCTAAACACTCAAAAAAACCTTTTCTTATGTCATTGGAACCACAATCTATGCTAAAATATCCCAAGTATAAAGATATTGAAACCAGGTACAAACTGCCTCCCTCTCATTTGACACGCTGAGTTAATGACTTTGCTGAGGGAATGAAGCTGTCTTGAAGCATTGGCAGATATCAAAAAGTAAAACAATCCACTGAGTTTCAACTGGGCTTGTGTCAAAATTATGTGAAATGATAAATCTCATTGGGTTTACAAGTGAGGCTATAATTGCTCCAAATTGTGTTCAGGGCATTAGAGATTTTTCTGGATGATTCATGGGTTAGAAGAAGCCTTTTACAGTAAATCTGGTCCCCCATCTTGTTTGACATTACAGTCTGAAAACGGGTACAACTTAGAGAGAGCTTTGTGTCTTGCCAGGAAGGCTGTAGCACAAAGCACTTGAGATGTTTTTCATGCAGTAGAAACAGGATATTCCTGACTTCTGTTGGTTTGGATGCTGACTAAAGTTGTAGCTCTGAGGAGGAAAGACAACAGAGGCTTCTGGCTGTGTTTTACAAAACTGAAAATCCATGTCCAAGAGGTGGCTTCTTGACACACAGCTCGGTTAGAAATGGGTGAGCTGAGCCCTTTCTGATGCACCTCAGTGCCAGGGTGCAGCAGAAATTTGCAGGAAGCAGTGCCAACAGGACTCAACGACTGGACTAGGCAGCTGCTGTGCCTCTCAAATGAGACAGGTCTGGGCTCAATGGGAAGGAAAAGTGTAGCACAAACTGAGGCATTGCAATGGGCCTGATGGATCCAATTCAGTTATCCTCGGGGTCCTGGTGCACCTCCCACCTTTTGGATGCTTGTAGTCAAAAGAAATAATAGAAATAAATACTGTTAAATTGTCAGCTTAAAAATTTATGGTTGGCTGCACTTCAAATTCCTTTGTCTTACTGCGTTCTAACTGAGAGCTTCTGAGGCATGACTTGCTTTCAGGACACCTAGATTGTTGTGCTAAAATTTCTCTGGGATACTTTGTTTATCTGTGCTGAGGTTAGACTGCTCAACACACACTTAAGTAAATAACAAAAAACCCAAGGATTATCTTTAGCTACTGCAAAATGTTCTCCCTAAAATAATGAAATGCGTAACTGGCATTGCTTGAGCAGGAGTTTGTTGTATTGTTTCAGTATTTTTTAGTGTAGTAGGAGGAGGACAGAGCAATAGAGACTATCTGGGAGTAAAGCACTTGTCCTTCTTCTGGATGCTAGGAAAAACAGCTGAGGCTGGCCCTGAGGCACTATGAAACATGACTGCATGGATGACTGAGCAGTACAGAGGCTGATATGGTGTTTTGACAAGACAGGGGTGAGCAGGGTGGTTGGGAGGCCTTTTTGGGGAGAAGTGTCAGACAGTAGTGTACAGGGAAGGGAAAATTAGGAAGGTGTAGATGTGGCACCCATTAAGGTTTGTGGGTTGTTGACAGGCGGGAGACGTTCAGAGGTAAAGCTTTGTTTTGGGTGAAATACCTTTCATCCATCCAAAGCTGCATTTCTGGCCAAGGCTGGTGAAGGGGCAAGAGGAGCTTTAGAGGAAGGAATTTCTGGGTCAGCCTGAATGTGACTGGTGCAGTCACCGTGCTTGGTTTGTGTACACAGGGAAAGGAAAGATGTGAGGGTGCCAGTTCTGCACTAATTGATCACAAGACCACCCGGGGTCACTGACATGACCTGCCCTTAAGGAAAGAGAGTTAAATTGCCAGGCAGGGCATAGAAATATCGATGCTATTTTGTAAAGTACTAGCAAGATGTTATCTAGAAATTTAGTCACTTACTTCCAGGCAAAATCTATTCATACTGGGACAGATGCCACGAGAGGTCATTAGGTTCATTAAGCCAATGATTGGGGGTTGTTTTTTGTTAGGAAAAGGTATTAAAATGCCTATTGGTTTGTTTAGCTTTGCAAAACAAAAGCTTCAAGGGGATACAATTGCTGTTTATAGATACTTCAGCAAATACACCCCGGAAAAAGAAGAAAGCTGTTCAGGCTGGAGAGGAACTCTGACACAAGAATAAATTAACCTCAAATGCTCATGTCAGCGCTGAAAGGAGACTTCTACCCATGGGAGCAGGGAGTATTTGTGGGATAAAAAACAAACCCCCTTTGAAGGTGTAGATGGAAAGGAATTATATGATGTGGGGCTGGAAAATCCTTTCCAATCTCTTGTCCTCATTTGCAGCAAGGTTTTCAATATCTGGTGGTAAGAGCAAAAGCTTTTTAGTCAGTGGGCAGTTTTACACAGGAATTATTTAAGATCTTCCCTCATGTTTCTAGTGCCTTGTGCTTGCACAGGCTTGTGCTTCCATGCCGACCTTCAGTGCCATTGCTCTGACTTACCTTTGCTTTGGGTTTATTTGGACAAGAGTAGAAGTCTTCATTGGGACTGGGCTGTTGGTTCATATGGAGACCAGCTGTGAAGAAATTGAGAACTTGTGTGAAGAGCTGAACTATGAGCAGGGCACTAGCAGCAGATTTTGGGTTGCGTGTCTTGTTAGCTTTTGCTGTTTATTGCCCCGTTGTTTAAAATTAATGGGAATGGTATGTGTCTTGTAAATGAACATACAGGATAGCTTCCAAGGTCTCTGTCCATTTATTTCTCTACTAAGTGGAAACTAATGAGATCTGCAGAAACTTTTCATTGTAAATAAACTCCTTGTCAAATATTTGAATGTTTTTATTTTATAAGTCCGTTGTAAATATTTTTGTCATCCTTCAATTGTTACCAGAAATAACTCAGTCTTGGAATTCACTCCTTGGTAATATGTTACATCTTCCTGGAATAACTACATTCCAGAGGTCACATTCTGCAAATAGCTTTCCTAACTTAAATTACTAGCCAAATAGTCTGAAGGATCCTATATGATTGCTATTGCGAAACCCAGCTTTCCTGGTAGCCATCTGCATTTAATCACTCTCAGGGATAAAAGTTATGTGCAGTGCTTTTGGACCCATGCTTTTCTTCTGAGTGCATATACCTGCAAGTATCTTTATTGTTCACATCTTATGTTCCTGTGAGGGTTGTTCATACCTTCCATTCCCAAAAAACACAGTGGGGTACTGCACATAATGGCTATTCATTGTAAAGTTATACTTTGGCAAAGCTTCAATATTATCACTGTGGTGTTGTAAAGAAATGATGAAAATGCATCTGGGCTTTGCTTAGAACAGAGCTCTGCAGTTTTTTCAAACATGTTTTTTTTTCTGTAATTTAAGAACTTCCAGGCTTGATAAAAGTTAGAAATCATCTGAGATTCTGGAAACGGCACAGATAACAAAAGGAACAGTTATTCCTCAACTCATAGTAAAGTTATTGCTATCCTGGTGGGACCCAGTTGGCAGAAACGAGGGTGGGGGCTAAAAAGCGATGCATGGGGAGCACAGAGGGAGTGATGCTCTTCAGGGGCATCCTCTGAATATAAGAGAACCACTTCACATTATCTCTTTAGGATATTCAGCTTGCTAAAAGAAAACTTTACAGGACTAAGGCCTATCACCTTCCTTCTCAACTATGCCACTGAATTCCTACTGTGAAGTTAGTGAGGAAACTGGAATGCAGAGGGCAGGGCCTTGGCATGTGGGCAAATGTGGCCCCTGAGAATGGAGCACCACAGAAAAGCATCAAGCAGAGCAGGGCATTGCTAATGAGAAAATAAAGGAAATTCTTCCTGAAGTCTCCAGGGAAAAAGACTTATGTCAAGATCAATAGAAATGCAATTATATGTATTTTCTTTCAGTTAAAAAAAAATCCACAATCACATATCTTCCTATTTCTTCAAAATGTAATTTCTCACGAATGTACAAGCAGGGAAAAAGTTGTTTCTGAACTGCCTATATAACTTTTTGATTTTACTGTTAATAGCAACAGTGGTATTATCCTGATTGTTTAGTGAGAAATTAGGAAGGTGGAGGGACCCTCTAAATAAGACATGAATTTTCAAAACATTTTGTATGAAAAGCACTGAGTTGGGCTGCATATTGGAATCTACAGTGTTTTGATTAAGTTTTTTTGAGTTTGGGAGAATAGAAGGTATTTTTTTACCTAGTGGTAACATTTTACTCCCTGTCAGGTGTGAATAATGGATAATTTCATTTAACTAGCACCTTGATTTTTCCACAGGAAAGCATTTGCAGTGGGAAAAGGCTTTGTTTCAGCTGAAAGAGTAGGTGATGGGACCAGCTACCTAACACAACCTCAGCCCCGGCAACGGGGCTTATGGGGGAACACGTTTTCCTTGCAAGCTTTTATAACCTAGGGAGTGTTTCTAACAGCAAGCACAGTAACTACCTGGACTCAACAGCTCTCTGCTGACTATCATTTTCCTGAGAGTCTACTTGACTGAAGAATGGCTTTCTGTAGCAACTTATTCTTTTATGGCTACAGGGATCAACCACATTGAACAGCATCCCCAGAGCCAGCACTGTGCTGCTCTGCACCTGTAAGGTCCCGTAATTTCTCCTGCTCTATTCTGAAGTGGCTCTTTTTGGAAAGAGCCTGTCCCACCAAGTCTGGTGGGATCAGTTACAGGGCAGCTGCTGCCAAACAGCTTCGTGGGGCTGCTCAAGAAACAGTCCATGAACCAGCTGGGTTGGCTTGGCTTGGATTTTCTAGCAGAGGAGGGTGAGGGTCCAGTGCTGGACCTGTGTTCCTCAGGGAAAGCAAGATGGACTAAGACATAAAGAGAGGTTTCTGGATTGTAAACTGAGATTTGTGTTGAAGACTGGTATTGCAGGAACACATCAGACTCGAAGAACACCCTGAGAGACAGCCAGGAGTTAAAATGCACTAATGTCCTCAGGATCCCGTTTAAAAGAGGCTTGGGCATCTGTCTCTGCCTGATGGAGCACAGTTGGCTGAAATACCATGCCAGCTTGGTGCGAAGAAGGGTTTTCTGCCTGGCAGGCTAGCAATCATCTGGCAAGCTGGAATCATGTCTTCTCCTCTTGTAGTCCCAGTGCAGATGTCCAGTGGTGGATGGCACTGCCAAGCCTGCTGGGACTCTGGAGCACCCAGCATCGTGTTTGTTGTTGCAAGACTCTGTAGAGCAGCCACCCATCAGCATGTACTTGATCCTCCCCAGGGAGTGACATTTGGATGCTATGAGTGGCTCAGCCAGCCAAAACCTGCTTTTTTTTGTGCATAAATCAGCGCAGGGTTTGTGCTGATTCCACTCTCTTACACGGGCTTTGTGCTGATAGCAAGGTCTGCTCTGGTATTAATCCTGCCAATGCAAGGGTAACCATCAACAATTTTTAACCAACTTGAGCCAGCAGAATTAATTTTTAGAGGATTAACTTTTGCACGACATGGCCAGGCAGTTTCCCATATGGAACTAGCAGTATCTAGAGAATGTACTGTTCCTCTTAAATTATGCCCTGCCTGAGAAAAGGAAGCAGTTATATGGGTCATCTGCCCTTGTGGAAAGGATGGGGAGAAGTAGAAACAGAAAGAGAAGAAAGTTTGCCTGCTATGAAATGAGGACAAAGTTTGACATACACACAGCAGTCCTAGGTGAGAATTAACCCTGGAACTCAGCCCTGGCTGTTCCTTTGCTTGCAGAGGAGCTGGTAAACTCTGGATGGAACTGCATCTACAAAGGATAGGGGAGGACAGAGAGTGCTTTTATTTAAGGAACCTTTCCAGAAAAACCTGCCCATGTGGTTATACTTTTGCTGTTCAATAGCAGGCATTGCAAGAGGAAGAGTACAATGTTCTGCAGATTGGGAAGGAGGACTTTATGTTTTGGACTGATTCAGAGAGGCCCCTCACAAAGACTTCAGAACAAAACTAAAAATAGCTTACTCCACTAATAACAAGGAAACACTTTTTTTTTTTTCCCCCAAAAAATTGCAATCCTATTTTCTATGCCCACTGGTTTTAGAGGGCAGAGTTATATGTTCCTTTGTGTTGAGTCTCTTTCTGATTAAAGCCCATTAGGAAGGTCAAGGTTGCTTTGTACTTTGTTTGAAGAGCTATCAAATAGCAGCAGTATCAGATAATGTGGATTATCATCTTATAGCTCCATTCAATTTTATGTGTTTTAATTACTGGTACAGAAAGAGTTCAGTGGGACAGCTGTGGCTTAGGAACAGACACTAATTAAATAAGCAAAGTGTGCTGAGACCTGTTTTCCTCAACTGTATCAATAACAAGATTCTTTTACAGGTCAGCACAAACTTCCTCCTCCCCCTCTCATCTGAGCTGTGGGTATTAAACAGTGTAGTGTTTTCATAATCATCAGATTTATGTAACAGCAGATATACTCAAAACACAGAAAGAAATTGGGCCAGGAAATCCACAGTGGCCGTTCTAGTAGCTTTCCAGAATCCTTGACAAGCCTCACGTCAAATCCCCAGCTGCAGCTTCACACAAAGAAAGCCTCTTTCTTCCTGTGAATCAATGCTGTTACGAAAAAACCCAACAAAACAACATTATTAAATCATAGGTAAAAAAGGTGATCTGTTCAGGGCAGCGTAGAAACATAGCCAAGTTCAGCCTGGTCCCACTTCATCTCCCCTCCAGTAGGTAGGGACTAGAAAGGGCATTGCTGCAAGCTGAACGTACCTCAGAGACTTAAAGACCATTGACTACTTGCCTAAAATAATCTGGAAGCCTAACGTTGACCCTAGAAGCATGGAAAAAGGGCCCTAAACCATTATCAAGAATATACTCAGGTTATAAAATACGTCCACATATAGAATGCACGTGAAGGGTTGGCAGTTTCTTTCAAAAACATTGCTCTTTTGCAAAATGATGACATTTTAGCTCCTGGGCTGGTGTTTTTAGTGGCCATTTTCAGTTGACTTATAAGCTGCACACTGATTATAGAAACCCAAGAGCTCAATACAGATCCTGATCCTTTGTCATCCTGCGCTCTGTTCATTCCCTTCCTTAACAGAGCCAAGTCCCTGGGGTCTGTAATGGGTATTAAAAATACTTGACTTGACACAGAATACTGCAATATTCCCAGGAAAAGAGCTCTCTGAGGCATGCAGTTTCCAGTGTGCATGTATGTGTCTGTGTTTCTGTCCATGCTTGCTGTACTGTTCCCCAAAGCAGGGAGATAAGAATGGAATTATCCCATATCTGCCCAGCTGCAGGCTTCTCAGAGCTTTCTCTCAAGCATCTGGTGCTGGCTAGCATCAGGGACAGGATATTGACCCTTGTTTCTAAGCAAGTCTGGCAATTCCCATATTTCCAGGCACTGGACACAAACAGACTGTTTCCTAGTAGAGGATGGCTCATATTTCTTGGTAATGCTGACAGTCAAATGCCACTTTTGCATTCTCTCTTACTCCTAATACACAACCTCAGGCTGAAGGTCAAAGGGTAGATCCTGGATGTTCCCATGCAAGGAAAATCAATTTAGAGTCACAAAAGACAGAACAGTCAGTGCAGGAGGTCACCGGATGGTCTCAGTTGCTCTTCAGGTTTAGAAATTTGAACGGGGAGGAAGGAGGGGGATGAATAAGGGTGAATTGATGGAGCAGGATTGCTAGAGGACTGGCAGAACCACAGCTTGAGAAGACACACAAGCAGATTTGAGAAGAGACTGACTCATGCCACTGTGCCAGGACTTGATCTCTTCCAAAATTTCATAAACATTTATAATTTGACCTCAGTTCATCTCACTGTGAAGCAAGATGTCCACCAAGTTTTATGAACATTTCAGATCTAATCTGAGACCTTGAACTTTAAAGGAGAGAAATTTGATACCAGATGGGTCACTTTGACTAAAAGAAGGGATTTGGACAAACCAATTCCTTGCAAAAGGCTGAAAGGAGATGATTTTGAGCTTAAAGCACTGAACCTAGAATTGTGCTCTCCTGCTGTAGAAGGAAAATCTGCTTGGCTTGTAACAGACAATTTGACTGCAATTAGAGCTGAGAAACACTTTGAGGATTTCTAGAGTGATTTTTTGCCTTATAAAGATGTTCAAAGCAAGAGTCAAATAGGTTTTGGAGGCACTGGGGCAAAAGACTTTAAATGAGAGGCAATAGGAAAGGCAATTCTGTGTGACTCTCCTGTCCCACAGTTTGTGGAGGAAGTCTTGGTCCTCTCCAACTTTGCTCTCCTCTTGCCTATGCATTCAGGCTGCTGAGTGCATTGGACAGAGTTTCCCCAGGACGAGCTTATGACTTGCTTTAGGGGTTTTGGCAACTCATTGTTGCCCTGTGTTCCAGTAAAGTGTCACAAGGGGAGAGAGTCGGTTGCTTCTCTGATGTCATCATTCAGTAAAAAGCATTACCAAAAAGCATTATCAAAAAAAAATCATTCACCAAATGAGTGAATTCCCCCTCCCAACCTCATTACATTTTTGAGCTGTGCTCAGTAATAACACCATGCACAGCTTCAAATTTAAGCAGAAAGATCCCTGCAGGTATAGACAGTTCTGCAGTTTTTGTGTACACAGCAGAGCGTGACAGCTCCCCAAGGGCCATATTCTTCCTCTGGAGTCTAATGCCCCATCAAATCAAGTAGGGTTACATCAGAAGTAGAATATGAATCAGGATCTTAATTTGTCATTTAGCTCATATTTGGTGTGACTATTTATAGGTCATTTGGCTGCAATTCTTACTGCTAGATTTTATTTTTGTTTTTTTAACCTCAACTTTGCGTTTTTAGACCACGAGCGTGCGACGAGTCTAAAAATGTGAGACTTGGAATTGGAAAGAGCAGATAACTGAGGTATGGCTCACTCCTGTCCCAGGCTGCTCGCTGCCTGCCCATTGTGGGCAGAAAAGGGCCAAATGATCAGTCTTGGCACAGTCACCAAGGGTTGTTTTGAATTCCTAGGAATTTAACCCCATGACTTTGACCTTTGACAAGAACACTTAATTATTTCCAGCTCTCCAACCAAGTCATAAACTAGCCCTTTACAAAAGTTTCCTGCTCTCCATAAAAAAAAGAGCTCTCAGCTCCTGTCATAGCAGAGTTTACATTCTTTGAATGGAGGGGCTTCTTGAATCAGCGGGATACTGTGGTTGGGTTAAAGAGTTCAGCATTTGGTTTTGTTTTTAACAGAGGATGAATCCATGCTCCAAAATGCTGTCCTGTGTCCTGAGCTTTTCCTTTTGCTTATTGTTTCCCCAGGTATTGGAATTTGACATTGTTCCATTATAAAACCAGAATTTGTCTACAAAATTGGAATTAAAACTATTCCACCCTTTTGTTATTTTCAGGACATACATACATATATATATGTGTGTGTGTATACATATATATATATATGCATACACACACACATATACATATGTACATATATATATAATGTAGATAATAATAAAATGTTTTTTCATCCAAATACCCAGCAGTGACTGCCTTGTGGTCCTGTGAGCCATTAAGTTCCAGCAACAGCTTTTGATTTCTCTCAGCTGACAGACTGAGCTGCATGTGGCACTCTTTCTGTACAAGGTAAGAGAAACTTTTCACCTTTTTCCATAATGCTCTTTGTGTCAGGGGGACATTACTCCTCAGTCCAAAAATAATAAGTGCACAGTGTTAGTTATTCTGGGCTTTTCAATAAGTTGGAAGGCACAACCCCAGCTGCAGCCTTAATGAAGAAGTATTTAATCCCCCACTCTCTCTGATTTAGGTAAACATACTGACCTGCACAACCTGGATGCAGCAGGGAGCAGAGGTTCTGCCTGGCAGCCTGGCGAGGCTCCTGCCCTCAGCTGAGCCAGAGGTTTTGTGCTGAGCTCGGTGCTCACGTCATTCCCGGTAAGGAGCTGCCGAAACCATCGGAGCCTCACTGAAATGACAGAAAGGTTTAGCAGAGAATGTAATCCTGCCTTCCCACTTAACAGCTTTACCAGTAAGTTGCTGCTTTTTCCTTACATGGGGATGTGGTTGGTGGGGACATTCTTTTCTAATGAAAAGGCAGCTCTTGGTACCAAAAACCACTTGCCCAACATTTCTAGCGTGTAAGGCAGAAAAACAGAGCTGAAAAACAAACTTTTACTGAAATACATATTTTTAGACTGATTTCCCAGCTTTTGCAGCCCAAGTTTCCGCCTGCCAGATCTGAGGCAGAGCCCAGTGCAGTGGAGCTATCCCAAAACATGCAACTCTGGTCCAAATCTGTGTTTGTATCAGCCCAGGTGTGGAGCCTGGGGTCAGACCAGGGTAAGGGATCACTTAGAATGTCTGCATCCCAGGAAGATCTGGCCAAGCCTGAGTTGCAACCTGGAACCCTCATGCCCCCATGCCTTCACCTCTGGATTTGGGATCATTGAAGTGCCACAATCAGCTGCAGGACCATCATGCTGGCAAAGCCTGGGAGATGTTGGTGAGGAGAGAAATGAACAACAACCTTTCCTTGAGTCACTGCAAGGAAGGGAAAATGGAATTGCAGGCATTGAAGATTGCCTGTGGTAGCGGTGATTGTATTTCTTGCTCTGAAGTGAATGAATTAATTTAGACAGTGAGGTTATTAAACTTGTCTTGGAGAACAGAAAGCAGCTGTGAGAACCTTTCTGGCTCCAGAGGTTGTGCCCCATGCCTAGGAGAAGGCTGGAGTCTTGCATGTGGCCTGGGAAATGCCAGCCCTTCCCCTGCCCCTTGGGGGCTGCCAGCTTCCACCTTACTCTAATGTGGGAACAAAGGCATAGCTGGGCAAAGGGAGGAAAATAAAGGTGGAAAGAAAACTGTACAGACCACAAGCCC
Source organism: Petroica traversi (assembly GCA_025920805.1). Taxonomy (NCBI): domain Eukaryota; kingdom Metazoa; phylum Chordata; class Aves; order Passeriformes; family Petroicidae; genus Petroica; species Petroica traversi. Next base: position 7,400,129 of record JAHLSL010000006.1, on the reverse strand, counting down.
TCAGGAAAAGGGCTGCATTTCAAGATAAACCCATTTAGCTCTTAACACAAACGTGGTGTTTGTAAAATGGCACAGAATCTCAGTTGCTGGAAATGAAAGAGTGATAAGTGGCAATGCTGAAGTCTGTCTTGAAGGGCTCGTCTTTTTTTTTTTTTTAATACACTTTTATCCCTTCACAGTCTCCTGCCTGTTCACAATGTCTGAAAATATCTTCTGCTGCTATACCCTCACCAACAGCATTTTGCCACAGATGAATTGCATATTCTTTTCTATAAGTCTTTTCTTCAGTTCCAGCCTGAAAATGATTGACTTGTTAAATTGCAATTTCTCACTGCCTGAACTGGATTCTCACCCAGAGGCTGCTTTATTCTGCTCCAGCAATGCCAAACTGCTGAACTGCCAGTGTGGTATAAAAGAGACCTGGACATTGAAAGGAACATTCTCTCATGTCTCTAGAATATTTTCTATATTCTATAGAAGTACCAAATGTTTTTGTAAAATAATAATAATAATTTAAAAAGAAAATTCACCCATTTAATGTTCCTATTCCCCAAATATATCATATGGTATTTTAAATGCCGTCTTTCAAATCTCTTCTCTTTGAAAAGCTGAAAAGTTTTATGGCATAAATATTTTCCCTGTGAGGTTTGGAAACCAATGTGTTGGACACAATATTTTTTTAGCAGTTATGGTATATTAGATCATGGCCTTTTCTGGTTAGGTATGACATCAGGTCACCACAAAGCCATACCAGGAGAATCACATGGAGGGAAACATGTCAACTTAATAGTTTTCAATCTTCAAGGGAATTTAGAAAAGCCAAACCTGTGTATGTGGAATGGTCTGTTGTTATTCTGACAGAGCTAAGCTGAGGTGACTTGCAAGCCTACATACTTACAAGAAGTTTTGAGGAATAGATAAGGAAAAAAGAATTGCTATGTGCATATTTCAACTTCAGAAAAACATCAGCAAGGCTGCCAGGCCAGCCACTGCCCCCCTCACTCTCCAGTAAATACCTGATGATTCACCTTTGATCTGCAGCTCTTGGTACCCGCTTTCCTAAATGAGAAATGCATTCCAGATTACTAAGAGACCCACCTTGGAATCTTGGTGTATCTGTCCTACTGCTTTCGTAATGTTCCCATTTATCCCTTCCACTTATCTGTTGTTTTTTTCCATAACACAGTGCCCACAATCCTTAGACTTTTCAGCCAACATCATGAGGAAGCATACAAGAAAAATAACTTTTCTTGGAGGACAGATCTGCAAGGGCAAGGGCCAGAACACTGATGGGCAGCTGGAGCACAGTGATACCTCAAGCTGGCTGTGGGTGATTTAGGTGGGGAGGAGAGACCCAGACCTGGGTGAATATAATCTGCCTTGTGGGGTTTCCTGTTTTGGGACTGGGTGGTGGAGCTGCCCTGACCTGTCATGGGTGTAGATGGATTAACTCCTGCCCTGTGCTGCCCCCATCCTCCTGTGACTTGTGTCATAATTGTTCTCCCACCCAGAGCAGCTGGGGAGCCTGGTTTTGCTCTCCCTCTGCAGCCAGTCAGTGATTGCCAGGGAGGAAGGGCTCCTCTGGGATATGGAGCACAGCTTGGGGAAAAGCAGGTCTCAACCCTTGTGACAGGCAAGCACCATCTACAGGGATTTGCATTATCTGCTGAAGAGGCCATTGCCTCCATGGAGCTCAGATTCTGGGGTTGGAGAGGGGTTTTTTTGGTTGTTGTTGTTTTGTTAGTTTGGTTTTTTTCCACAGCAAAACCCTACAGCTTTATTGGGAATTTGCTGATTCTGTTTCTGACCTGTAAAAGCACTTGTCTGTCTAGAAGCTTTTTTCCTTTTCCTAAATATCCTAATTGGGCTAATGAAAAATACTGCTTCTACCCATAATCTTTATCTTGGCTAGGGTGCTCTCCATCCTGTCCCTGGGAGACAGCAAAGTGTGGTTCCTACTGCTGGATTCTGCATCCCTGATAGGCCCTGGAGAGCTATAGCTACAAGTAGTCTCTTACTGAGGCGTGTGCATGACTGTAGATGTGAGAGGAGATATCTCAGATTGCAAAGGCAATCCTCCTATTGCCATTTCTTAAGCCCTCAGCTTTGTAAGCCAAATGTTGTCCTATTAGCATAAACTTGCATTTAGGTGTGCAGTAAAATGCCTCCAAATCTACAGATTTATTGACACAATGAGAGCATTTTTCCCTCCGTGAAATGGAAAGGGTGAGAGGAACTGCAGATTCAAATGCATTTCATAGACCTGTGTTACTCTGTTCTCTGACTATTTTGTTCTTTTTCAACCTTGTAATTTTTATATAGCTGTAATGATCTTTCCTTTGGAACATGGGGCTGAGATGTATAAATATTTGGGTTTGTTTTTTTTTTCAGAAACTATTCCATGTGATCCATCAGGCCATTCAGACTTAACCAGTCTGCTTTGTACTTTGAATACCAACTATTCACATCAACGTGATAATAAGGATATGCAGCTTGAGGATTCCTGTTAGAATTTTTAGGCAAATCATTGTGAATAAGGAACACACTCAGATTCATTGTTCTTTGCAGCCATTTACAGACAATCTACACTCAGTGAGACAATGAGTTTGTGGAGTTCATTACATGGAACTGCAGCAACTATTAAATTGAATCTAAACAAAATAGGAGGAGGAAGTCAAAACAGAGTTTGTCATTGTCCTTGCTAAAAGATATGTACAAAAGCAGTGACAGCAAATGTCACCACAGTGTTTCTTATCAGCCCTTGCACAGGGAGATGAAGAAAAATGGTTCTGATAACATTTAAAGTTATTCTTTTTTTAGATCCAACATGTTCCTAACATCATAGAATAGGATATCAGTTCTGACTGCATATGGGACAAACCCCTAAGAGACAATCCACTTGCTTTGCTCACAGGGAAATGCTGCTCTCCACTTTGGATTTCATAGCAGCTGGACACTAACTTAGATATTATCCTTTTAAATTTGCTTTAGTGTGCTTAGGGGTTATTTTGTTGTTGTTTCTGCTAGCTGGTTATCCTTTGGTTGGGGATTTGGAAGACTTCTGTTATCAAAAGCTCTGACTCAGGTCTAAATAACTGCATTGCTCCCCATCCCCACAGCCTGGGGAGGAGCAGGTGAACTTGCCCTGCCCTGCTGCTCTCCTGGATGAGTAGTCATGGAGGGCAGCAGAGGCTCTAGGAGGAGTAAGGCTTGGAAAAACAGAGGGATCCCATTTTCTTTGCAGTATGACAGAAACACAGCAGGCCAAGCTCCTGGGTACGTCCTGTGTGCTGCACTAAACACTGACCTCCTGTAGCTGGACTCTGGATTTTCAAAGCACTTTTCTGAGTGACTCAGGGTAGGGGGTGGATTTCAGAAACACCTCGAAGATGTACTGTGTCTTCATCTCCTCCAAAACAGCCCCCAGCTTGTGCAGAGGGGAGGGGAGCCCTGTGAGAAATATGTGTATGTTTAAACCCTTCAGCGAGGGCCAGATATTCCACGTTTGCTTAGTGTGTCACTGAGCTGGGCCCTGGAAGAGAGGGAAATGCTACTTCCCTGCCTGGGGTGTTGCAGAACACGGTTTTTAATGGCTGTCAGATATTCATCAGAGAGCAATAAGGAACTTCATGACTTTCCAGAGAAACACTGAGTGCACCTTTTCTTAAACCGCCAGATAATGATGATGACCATAATTTTCAAAGGAAACCCTTTGCTAGGCACTGAAAAAGCAGGTGGTTTCCAGAGGCTGGCAGCACTGCATAGCAGCCCACGAAGTTGCAGGGAACTAGTGCAGGGGGCAGCAATGCCAAGCAGCCCAGCAGGGAGGGAGCTTTGTGTCCTGTCTGCAGGGGGTTTTGAGAATCCTATTGCCCTGGGATACCCTAAAGGAAGAATCACAGCAGAACCTTTGGAAATTGGTGGAGTGGTAAGCTTCCTTGTCAGTCTAGCAGCAAGATCCTCTCCTTCCTGTGTTCTGTGTCAAAGACAGAGGATAAACACTCTGGGCTAAGAATGATACAAAAGAAGCCCTTAAAAATGGCCCTTAAAAGTTCTGCAGCTCCTCGTTTCAGGCCCTTAGCAAGGGCTTGCTTCAAGCTGTAAAAAAGGAGTCTGAACATTCCCTAGTTGACCTTTTTTCTTTGTCCAGAGCCTTCTCATGTCTCCAGCTGCTGTATTCATGTGATTCCCCAGCTGGAAGGGAGCCAGGCACAGGGCAAGGGAGTCTGTAAGCTTAGAGATTCTTTCTTACAACAGAGTGAAAGTGTTTGACAAAAGCAGCAGTGGCCCTTTCCTGGACTGTTTTGCCCTCTTTTTGTATGGTCTTACCCCAAAAACTGATGACTACTAGCCTGTGGATTGCCATGCTGGTGCTTTTCCATTCCTGACTGATCTAGTTCATCACTCCTATCAATAAAAGCAACGGATGAATGTGAAGTCCTTGAACTCTGCATTGTTTAAGGTGTGACTCCTACATCTAGTTTTATTGGTGTGCTACAATACTTGTTATGTATCTCTGATCATAAACAGAGTTTAGAAAAATACAGCTGAGACAACTGATAAATGGGCAGGTGCATAAAAAACCGACAGTTGTTCATTGTAATTTAAAAGAGGAAATGTTGTCTTTTTTCTAATGCTAACAACTTTCTCTGGCAGAACAGCCAGCTTTTCTAAGAGCATAAATGTGATTTTCACTGTGTAAAACCTGTGTCTCTCCTACTTTATGTATTAAACTGTGTGAAAAGGACCACTCATTTCTACACTGCACAAATATGATTAACCTCTTTGAAGCTGATTGAAGGAAGGACTTCACTCATTATTTTTCAGGCAGTTCTTGTCTAGTGAGTACACAAGACCCTTCCTCCTCTCCCTTGATTGTGAGCAGAATGGCCGTGGTGTTGTAGAAAAACATGTTTTCACCCTGTAAGCAAGCTGTGGTGCTGTTCACATGAGCATGGTTTAGAGAAGCAAGTATCTTTCAGATGGCTTTTTATCAGAGACTCCCTCTAAATGGACTTCCATTTTCAATTAAAAAGAAATATTTCTCCTAGTCTGTGTAATGGAAGGAATCACATAATGTAGCTAATGCTGGACTAGATGTAGTTGATCCTGCTTCCCAGGAAACTCATAGTAAAACTCTTCATAAGGCTGATGGCAGGTCAGAAGCTCCCCTGGAGGCAGCACAGTGAGATTTATCCATTGCCTTATCAGTGCTTGATGGGAAATTTGTCTAATGTAGTAAGAATCTGGACTGGAAGAGGTGGAAACAGTAAACTAAATTAGAAAACTTTGGGTACAAGGTAAAACCTGTTGGAGCAGCAGTGAAGCTCTGGGAAAGACTTATTTCAAAGGAACGTGGAGAAATGGAGCACCTTGCTTGTGCATGGCAATCTCCCACCATCACCACCAATAAGGACTCAGTGAAACCAAGCAGCCACACATTAACATTTTGCTGGCAGATCACATGAGTTTAACTATCCTGTGTTCCTGCCTTCACCAGCTGAGAAGGACAAATAGAGTAGACCCATCCTTCACCTTTCAGGCATTTTGCTCAATAGCATTTTTCTCGGTTTCCTCCGTGACAGTGGTCTTGGAGGAGTCTGCCCCAGAGAAGAAGCCTGGATGGGAGAAGAGGGTTTAAATGTGAGGCAGGGTATCAGATGTTCTCTGAAGCCAAGGTTGTGATCATTTGCCCCATCACAGCTCCTGCCTTCTCCCTCACAGCTCTGCTGTATGTTGTGGTGCTTCCCATGCCCTGTAAGCTCTCAAACCAGCCTTTCACTAGGGAATGTGAGCAGATGGACTCTTCCAGTGTCTCCTCTGGCCTCTTCTGCAAAGCCCGTCTGTTCAATGCTGTAGTGTCTGCACTAGGATCATATGAATTTTATTCTGAATTCTGGTGACAGGGAGGATGGCGCCATGTAAATACCAAGTGTTGGCTCTCTGCCTCATGGATGTAAGGACTAATTACAGTGGGACTGGTTTTGGTTTGAACAGATTCTCTTACAAAGTTGTTGGGTTTTCTGTTATATATTTGATAAGGGGAAAAAGTAAAATTTGAGTAATTAGTTTAAATAAATTCAAAGCGTAATTAATTCAAAGCACAAATTTGCAGTTAAAACAACCTCCTTCCCTCCGTACCCCAGCAAAAGAGTATATCTGGATTTTTACACTGGAAGGTCACTGATGAATGACAAAGGAGACTTTTGTTCTCCCTGTGGCCACACTTTTTGCTTGCAGGCTGCCCCTCCTCAGGCCAGCCTCTGTCACCCTGCTTTAAAAGGGAGTGTAATGATATCGACCTACTTGGCAAAGTGCTTTGGGATCTCTCTACAAGCTGCTTTTGCAAACTTGGAGTGTTTCACATTGGTACACTCCTTCAGCACGGAAAACACTACGTGCTCAATATGGGAGGTTCTAGCATTTGTGATTCATTCCCAGGGAACTCCAGACTTCTTCAAGCTCTTCCCTTATTTGTAGGTATTTGCTGACTGGTTTACTAATCGAGCTGCACTTGACACCACTTATCCATCCATGGACTGAGTCAGGCACCACGGAGCCTTACCCAATTCAGCCCTGAGCACAACCACAGCTTGGAGTGCTGGGGAGGCAGCTCCAGCTTCCCACGCCTGGGCTCTGTGGGTGTGTGAGTCAGGGCTGGCTGGGCAGGCAGCCGTGTGGGACTTGATAAGAGAGCAGGACAAAGAGGAGCTGTTATCTCCTGTGCACAAGGGCTCTCAGTGCAGACAGGGGATCTGGCACGTCAGCTCCTGGGCTAAGCACTACATGCAGAAGGTAGCTGCAATAAAATACTGAGAGCATTTGGTTTATGGTTTGTCCCTTGATGAAATAATCTGCAAACTTGTGGCAGCTCTTTCCCTTAGTAACTTTCCTTTCTCCTATAGCTCCTATTTTGATAATATTTCTAATCCATAATCTGAAAAAAAACTGTGGAATTTTTAGAATCGCCTCATTATTTTGAAGCCTCCTGCTAGGAACAAAAATGCAGTTGCAACCTGCTCATGCTTTCTCATAAACTGATTTCAAACCCTGCACGTGAACACACTGTGATTTCTACTGGTACTCAGAGTGACATCTTCCAGTGAACAGCACAGCTGTCCCTTAATGGGAGATTAGTGCTTTAACAAGATGTCTTTTTATTACTGTTGTTGTTTGCTCACTAATGAAACAGGCTTGTGCTTTGTGCTATCAATTACACCACAAATCATGTAATGAAATGATTCAGTACCTTCTTTTTTTTTTAAAAGAAAATGTAACTGCGCGTTTTATTCAGTCTGGTTATTTCATGGCTTCAGAATTTGTTGTCCAATTTCCTCATTACCACAGCTGTAGATAAAAACTTGAAAATCTGAACCTCTCAAGGCTCAGGAATGCGACAGAAAATAGCCCCCACAAGCTCACAGGCAGTTTGGTTCTGAGGGAGAGGAGAAGATGAGGAGGAGGAGGAGATACAAATGCTGGCAAAGAATATTTGCAGCTAACACTGCTGTCTCAGTGGGGCTGCTGGCAACTTGTGACTCTTGGGGCTCTTTGGGAAGTTTTTGCTGTTTAGCCTCAGAATCTGCATTCTTCCAGCCTTGTTTAGTCTTTCTGGGCTCTTTTAAAGGTCAGCTGAGAGAAAACATGAATTAACTCTTCCAGAGGGAGCTCCACTCTCCCTGTTTGGCAATGCAGGAGAAGTGCCTAAAGCATAGTGTTGGGAGAGAAATTAGCTGCTTCTTTCTCCCCTTTCCCTGTAGTGAATTTTATTCCCTGAATGAGTGAGACAGATTTAGTACCGATTTTATTCCCAACAGTCCCCAACAGGCAATGTAAAAATACCTCCAACCCCACACATATCCCTTATAGTCCACATCTTTTTCTGGAGCTGAGGCAAAACAGTGCTGATGTCATGGGCTATTTTTATACAGCGACATCTAAAATACTTTATTTTTGTAATAGTGAAAGAGTGCAGTCTACTTTTCGGTAAACAATTTCCATTATTGTTTCCACTTTTGTAAATTGACAAATAGCTGACCTTAGTTGAAGCGAGGGTTCTTTTGTTGTTTTTTGGGGGGGTTTATTTCAAAGTATTTTCAACTTCTTAAGCACCAGTTCCACCCCTGTCTTATTCCCCTGAGTCTCCTCCAACAGCAAACACCAAGGTAACACCTGCCAGGGGTGGATCAAGCTCTCAAGGCAGTGGCCTTTGGTCTCCAAATAAGAGCAGGTGAGTAACTGCACTCTTACTGTCCCAGACATGAGCAGGGAGTGCTGCAGCAGAGCTGGTACAGTCATTCACAGTTTCTGGAGAAAGATACTGTGCTCCTGCCAGCCTCACATCCTCATGCTGCCCTGGCAGCTGAGATAAGCCACCACAGCTTCACAGAAGGAGTTCCTGAGATGGTGGCAAAGAGTGAGAGCCCAGATATCCAACTTTGAGACACGATGAATAGTTGTCATTAGCTGTGTCAGATACAGGCTGGGTGCTTTTCCAGCTTCTGGTTTTCTTCTCCTTCAATGCTGCTGAAGTGCTTGGGCAGAGAGTCTGTTCCCTGTCAGCTGCCACTGTCACTTTTTTCCTTAAGCGTAATATCAAAAGCGCTTGTATTTTTTATTTTTTTTTAGCCCAGTCTCTCCTGCTGTGTTTACACTTCTGCCAGCAAATCCCTGCTTCTGTCATGTACCTGGCACCCACTTGCTGCTCACTAGCAACCCAGGTGGGCACAGCACAGTCTCTATCTCAGAGTCATCCACTGGAGTAAAAAGCTTTTTTTGGCAATTCAAGTGATTGCAAGTCTGCAAAATTGGAAAACAGAAGTTTGCTAAATGGAGCACAGAATGCTGCTGAATGCAGAGCTGTTTCAAAAAAAGAAATGAAAGCAGCGCACGTTCTCTTTATTTTTTTTTCTAGAAGTCAAATCAAGGAATTGAACATGTTTTGGTTTTTGTTCAGGCCCTGCTTTAGCAACATGTGTCTCACCTGGGGGAAACACATGTGACTGAAGTGGTAGGTAAAGGGCTTTTTTCCAAAAGAATTCAGGTACCTAATGTCAGTTTGAGATGCTTCTGTTTAAAAACAGATCCCCAAAACCTCTGTGCTGCCCTAGAGGACCTGAAAGTCTGACTCCAGGCCTCTAGCAATTATCACAGAGCTCTGCATGAAGTGGTGGTGACAGCTTTATAGCCACACATTTCTGAAAGGGGAGATTAAAACATTTGTATTTCTTTACTGCTCAAGGACATTTGAACTTGTGTCTTTTACTTCCTTGGAAACCATCCTAAGCTAACAGCTAACTAGAGCGTATCCTGAAGTGGTGCTCTCTTTGTTGCAGCTCTTCCTGGCTCAGAGTAATTACATGTGTAATTATGAGGGTAGAGGCAACCATGGGAGGCTGATTCTGCCTGGGTGGTGGTTAAATACTCATTGCAGGCCACAGCTCTTGCTACAAGGATCATGAGGTTTATCTCTCTTACTCTGGTATTCAGTGAATTGTTCCGTTTAGAAAGGAAAAAAGCTAACTGGGTCTTCATAACAGCTTGAATTAATTCAGATGCAACGTCTGGGTTCTTTCTGCATACAGAACTCTAAAGGCCAGGGCCCTTGAGATTTAGCTGAGCAAAACCTTTTGAGGCAGTCGAGTTCTGCTGCAAACCAGCACTGGCAGTAAGCACCAGCCTCATAAGAGAAAGGAAATACCCTTGTTGCCTGCCCATACTCAGGTGTGGGGACAGACTGGGGTGTTTTCATAAACACAGTGTCATACTTCATTACATCTGCGTCATTTAAAGGAAAATAAAAGGCTGACTTCTCATTGCCATCTTCTCTGCTTCCAGCTTTCTGAATTATTTTCACTGATTTCAGGGCAGGAAATGCTGATCCTGTGTTGCAAGATGTAGCCCAGCCTGGAATAGTCATTTAATTTTAAATCCTCAAGGTAGAAAACATATTCCATTCAAGACCCATCTTGCCACCAAATGGGTCATGCTAATCAACTTCTAGCAGTTTCTTCTTCAAGTCTCACTCAAGTAGTTATTAAATAATATATGCTTTTACACTGGGTTTTTTTTGTAATATAATTTTTTCTGACCACTACTATTAAACCATCT
>JAHLSL010000006.1:7371528-7390009 GCA_025920805.1 Petroica traversi | reverse complement strand
GCTTTAGTATTTTTAGTTCAACCTGCAAAGAAAATGCAATCCCTCAAGCAGAACCCTGAAACTAACCTGCAGACCCAGGGCAAGCATGGGGCAAACTGTGCAATTTCACTTGGATTTACTAAGACAGTTACTTCCCTCTCATGAGTTTGTCCTTTTGACTGCCCAAGTGCAGCCTCAAAACCTCCATCCTTCATGGCTTCTTGCACCTGTGACCTGCCTCCTCTGTATCTGCTCTTTTGATGGAAATGAGCATAAAGCTGTATGGTGTGGCTGTCCTTATTTCTCTCTCCCTTTGAGATTCAGCAGCAGTTTTTATAAAGAACCAACCTTCTCTTTTCCAAGCCTAAAAATGCCCTCTTCTCAGAGCCATGCCACCTTCCTCAGTGTTTATGTCCTCTCCCCAGGAAAGGATTACAAATTATGTTGGGAATGCATTTTTAAAATGCACAAGCTCTTTTTACCCAATGTTTTAAAGTAAAATTGCAGGTGAGCTTGTTAACTCCATCTGCCAGTCTTCTCATGGAGGACATGTTTTTTAAACAAGTTTTAATATCCTCTACTAAATAAAAGTTGTTTTCAACAGGAACACTCTGAGCATAATCATTATATATATATATATATTTATATATATATATATACACATATGTACCCTTTTTTAAAAAAAAATTTTAAAAAAAGAAAGAAAAAAACCTTATAATTTCCATCTGCCACCTTCTTAGTAAACATTGTGATATGTCATGAACTCAATTACACAGATCACTGGGGTGTGGACAACTGGTTGCTGCTTTTAAAAGGCAAGTGTTGAAATAAAACTTTGCTTTAGGTGCAGCAAATCCATTACTGCATGTCCGTCAGAGAGAACAGGGTCCTTTCAGCCAGCTGTGTGTGTTCCCTTACGTCAGTGGAAAACTGCCTGGGCCAACCAGCTCCTTCTCATTGACTCGTGTAATCACAGGCAGGGTTAATAAATGGCACCAGTCTCTGCAAAGGCTGCCCCAAATTCTGCATTCTGTCTTTGGTCGAGTTGAGAAACAATGATAAATTTCACCAGATCTGCTTTTTTGGCCAAGTGTTCTCTGTGGCAGGGGATGCAACATTCCCTGCTGAGGAGATGCCTTGGGCTCAGTTTCAGAAATAGGTTCAGTTATTTAGAAAAAGTCCAGGCAGGCAGGCACTGCAAGTACAGGGGAGAAAGAGGAGTGAAAAGAGAATATCAGGAAAAAATTCTGTGATCCCCTTAAAATCTGAATTTGGAAGCTACTGGGAAAGATGAGAAGCGGGAACTCAGAATTGGTGGAAAGGTGTTTAAATTAACTGAGCAAAGGCACTGGACCGAGGTAGAGCACATAAAAAAAAAAAAAGGCGGAAAAGTGATAAAAATATTCAACAGTCATTTAATGAATGGGGTGGTAGGGGTCCCTCCTTCTTTTTTCCCAGCTCCTAAGAAATCATCATTCATTTGTTAAAGAAATAGTGGAAGTTTGAAAGCTAAGAACTCCAAGGTTAAGATTTGCTTGTTTTAATTTGAGTCTTTTTAGGTATAATTTGAGACTTTTTAGACAGTTAGAAATAGTTCTTAATTTCACAGTAGATGTGACCATGCAGTGACCAACATCTGCAAATTGAACAAGGAGAACATTTTTAGGAAGGCAAAGAATTACAAGTCCAGAGGCAATCTATATTGCAAATCTAAGAGATCAGTCATGGTTACGATTCCTAATTTATTGTTCACAGGGCATTGAATCATCTTCTTTGGAAAACCTACAGAAATCTGTTGTCTTACACCAGATTCTGAAAAGAAATGTATCCTTTATTCAAATTACTACTGGCATAAGTTTCAGATGACACTTCAGGTGTCTTTAAATATCTATGTAATTAGCTTATTTTGTAGAACATAGAACATATGGGTCAGATCCTGCCATTCTGCTTCAGTATTCATTGTAAATTGATATTAGGTTGGTGAAACAACTTCTGGGATGATTTAACACCTTCTTTCTCTCTTTCTATTTTGGCATGTCTTCTTTCACCTTCCTACGCAAACCAACCTGCTCTCTTCTAATGATATTTTGATCAACTGATGTTGGGGGAAGGAAGCCTGTCTGTGAGAGCTTTGATACACACAACAAAACTCCTACTGACTTTATTGGAAGAAGGAACAGTCTAGAACCTGTCTCTTCTTTTTGTGTTTGTTGTTGTTTTATTGCGGGGTTTTGCGTGTGTGCATTTTGTGTTGAGTTTCGTTATTTTATTTCGTTTTGTGTTTCTTTTTTGCCAAAACACACCAATACATTCTGAATATGTGTCTCTTGCATTCAGTAAGGCACAAAAAGAGAGCTTATTAGGTTCCCATGAACTGTTTATAATTCAGGAGCTGTCTGTGTTTGATGTGGTGGGCACATTGTGCCTGGGTTGTTACACCTGTTTGCTTCTCAGCTGAAACCCAGTGGTGCAAAGCTGCAGCCCATTGTGCTGAGCAGACTGGCTTCTTGTGAGAAAATGATATGTGGTCCCCTGCCTGGGTGGGACCTCGATGAAATTGTATCAAAGAGTTTTTCTGAACTCGTTTTTAGGAGCATGATGTGAATTATATGGAGCAGGTGTGAGTGCCAGGGAAAGGTGGAGGTCGGTGTCACACTTCACAGCAGAAAGCCACCCACCATCAAGGCTGCTTTTCATGTGCTCAGCCAATGTGAACCCTACTGGAAACAGAAGGCCCTCTGAGGCTACGTGCAAGCCTGAAGGAACAGAGCAGCCTTTTGAGGGAGGAAATCAAAGACATTGGAAAAATTCCTGCTTCAAATCAAGGTAATTTTTAACGACTCGTAAGTCAAGACTGGACTGAAGAAAGAAAAACATAATGATTTAGAAAAATCCTCTCCCTTGACTTCAAAGTAAGTGGGACGCTTTCCAGACCAGATCACTTTCATCAGTCGCCTCAGCAAACAGAAGATGACTCTGCAAAGGGAGCTGGTTACGATTCCTGCATCGTGGTGCTGCCTTCTGTGAGGAGGGCTGTGTGTTGTCCTGTCAGACTGTGCCATGTTCCAGGCAGTGAGCACCTCCCTCAAGGGAGGGTGTCAAACAATTGCCTTGACTGGGAAACAGGACCATGCTGTGTGCTTTCCCCCCAAAGGGAACAGTAATGCTTGTATTTGACCCTTTTTGTGCTGTTGGGTTAGAGCTACCCAAGCCCTGGAGCCTTTCCTCCTGTCCTGGAGACAGAATGTGCCCTAAAGCCACTGGTAAAGTGCCTTAAAAGGGACAGCCTCTGGCTTTACTGCCTACAAAATTCATGAGCTACTAAAACTGACATGGCATTTTTAAATATGGGGGAAAAGTGTGTAAGGGTTGATGAAACTTTCTTTTAGCAAAGCAATTTTGGATGGCTCCCAGCGGTTTGAGAATGCTTATATTGTACACATTCAATAATGTCAGCTGGCTCATTTTTGTCACTGTGCTTCCCAAGACACTGATTTCTTAAATGTTGTTCTGATAATGTTCCTGTGTATTCAGCGTTTGATGCTGCAGAAGACACCTCAGCTTACAGGAGAAATTTCTGTGCATTTCATGGAGACTTCATCTCTAGTCCCCTGTGGGATAAACCTGAATCATGAAGTAACAGAGCTTTGGGTATCCATGCTCTGTGAGCTCCTCTGGGAAAGTATTTGGATTTTGTTTGTTTGTTTGTTTGTTTTGGGACGTTTTTGTTTGGTTTTGTTTTTTTGGTTTTGTTTTTTTTTACCTGAATTGGCTCTTTCCTCCCTTGAGGAAAGGAAGCTGCAGGAAAATCCTGCCATAAAAGGTTTTTTTTGCAGCAGTCCCACTAGGTTAAAACGGAGACCCTTCATCATGAAAATTTTGTGCCTCTGGGAGGAGTTTCACGTGTTAAATCTGAGGGTGCAAAAGGTCTTTACATTCTGTCGTGAAAGGAGTTAGGAAAGGGGGATGCCTACAGTGGTTATGACATATTTTTTTTTATTTCAGCAACTGGAATTGGGGGTGGAGGAAACAGACAGAAAAGTAGAAGTGTTGGCAAAAGAGTATGTTACTAAGAGTGGCAAAAGGAGTCTGAAAGACTGCCATACAAAGCAAACTTCCTAAAATGCTAGATAATTTCTTCACTGTGTTGGCATATATCTGAAAAGTTTCATAAGCTTTCTTATATATTTCTGATTACTGAAAAAAATTGGGAGAGCTGGATTAAAGTGTTACCCAGTATCAGCATGCATTATGTAATTCTAAGGCAGTAGAGTTACAAAATTCCAAGACAGTTTGATCGAGGTTTTTTTTAGAAGATGTTAAATGGTACAGTGTGTAATAAGAGTTGCTGCTATAAAGGGGGAAGAACATTTTCTGCCAGTTCTGAAATCAAGGATTACAGAATTTGCAGAAGTGGCCTTGGTTGAGGCTTTGCACTTCAGAGCTGTAATCTCTGAAGTCACTCCTAGCAGAGCTGGGTTCTCTTGGTGCATGTAGGTGCCACGTCTACACCCACAGCCTCACATGCAACAGGTAATGTTTGAGCAAAGCCTTCTGGCAGGATTGAAACCTCTCACGATTAGCAGATAATTAAAAAAAAAAAAAAGGAATGCAGTTTCTCAAAGCCAGCACAAACCCCCACCAACCTTGTTGCTTAAATAATGCAAGAGAAGATCTCAGGTAATGCACTGATATCAGCAAATTGGGATTAATTAATCTTTGCAATAAACTTTTCCGAAATAAACTCCTTTATCACTTCTTGGTGAGAGGCATCAGCTCCCATTAGAAAGAGCAGGGACAGACCACCATAAGTATGACACACACTGCAGCAGAATGGGGCAAGAAGTAGAGTTGGTTTAGGCAAAACTAAGTCTTTCACTTCTCTGTAGCCTTCATTGGGCTGCTTGCTTTAACCTCCAACAAAAGTCAGTTGCGCTGTGCATCATCCTCTTGCTTTCTCTTTGCAGTCTGGAAATGAGTGATATGCTTACTGGGAATGATGAATATGCTTACTTGTCTGATTAAAATCCTTCTAGCAGGGCTCATTGGAAAGAACAAAATGTCACAATGGAGTCCGGACAACAAACTAACAACAACAACAACAAAAAGGTAATTGAATGGTGAATTTATAACCATGAAGTAGGGGGTATTTGACATCAGTAACAGCCTCAGGATGCTAAGAAGGATGACTCTAATTCTCCTGGTGTTTTACTAAGGCTATGGCAGCAGAAAGGACTTCAGGCTGCTATAAGAAAGGTGAAAGCTAATGCTTTTCCAGGCTAGTGTTTGCCAGCCAAACAACCTGCACAGGACTTTTAAGAACATAGGTTAGTGCAAAGGACGCTGAAAGTAAATGCCTGGTGGAGAGTTAGGCTCTTCATTTTTCCCTCTTCTGGGAAGAAGATGTGTGCAAAAAAATGTATTTGCTTTGTTTTCTATTAGCCCCATCTCTTTCATCAATCTCTTCTACATGAACACTTTTGGACGCACATTTGTACCTTGATGGCAAGAGTAAGAACAGAGTGCAAGGACAGAGAAGCCTTTTCTTGGCCAGCCTGCTGCATTCTGGAGTTCTTCAAACTTCATGGTGGCCTGGTTACATCCCTGGTTTCTTTTCCCTGTAAGTGTTGAGTGACACAGTCCACGATGGAAATCACAGATGTAGACTGATTTAACACCCCCTCCCTTTCAGCTCCGTTTAACAGTCCCTCCCTGTCACCTCTACCTGAGGTTTATGGTCAGCTTAGTCAGGTTCTTTTGCCTCTTTTAATATAAAAAGTGGCAGGTGTTGGTGGCCTAGGCTAAGGAAGTGTGATGTAGATTTGAATATGATTTATGTCTTCTAGCTATTTCTTAGGCTAGCAAAGGGTATTCCTTTTTTGCATCAGCCTAAAACATAGTTGAAAACCACAGCTATCCATCAGAAGCAAAGACTAGGAAAACTGAAAACAGTCATTTGGTGCTCTTTTGCTTTATCCTACACACAGCTTATTTTTTTGGCTAGATACTTTAGAAGCACTTCCTTAGATTTCTCCTGGGGATGAGATACCATGAGCTGCACAAAGGTTAAATCCTGTTTCCAAAGTAGCTCCAGTGCAGTTCAGGAACTGAAAAGAGGGACAGAGGATGACAGTTCTTGGAACAAACATATATGTGACAGAAGCAAGACCTTCTGTATCTGGTGTAAATGTGCCAACATGCACCTTGTTCATATTTTTCCAGTGACTTAGTCAAAAGCAGGGAGTGGCGGTGGTGGTGAATACAAGCCAGTAAAGAACCTTCTTCTCATGAACATGTAATGGAGCCCTCTTTACTCCAACCTTCTTTGAATTCAGCTGGATTAAAGCAGTGAACAAACAATTCATAATTTTTTGCCAGTAGTATGATGATCCACAACAACGACAGTGTAAAAGAAACTGAAGTTGTAATGCAAAAGAAAAAGAAGCTGAAATGCCCAACAACTTCCTCAGCATCCAGCAATTATGCTGGTACAGCCTAGAGAGTAACTGAAGTGCTGGTTAATAAACAGTTAATGAAGTAATTCTAAAACATTTTTTCTACTTTTCTGCTGAACACTGATGGTTAGGAAGGTTCCTAATCATCAGTGTCATGCAGAAGGCTTTACAGGAGCAGGGATGGAGGAAGTGGAAATCTAGAGAAAAGAGTCTAGACACCTGAACACAGAGTTTCTCCTTGAACTTAAACACTTTAATTTTTTTCCATTTTCATTCCTAGAAATGTGAAAGTTTTAGGATGCAGTTACCTGAAGCATTTTTTGTATCAGCAAGTCTCATTTAAGGAGACTGCTGATCCCTTGCTCCTGTGTCTGTGCTGACATGCCAGCCTATTGCTCCATCAGTGGTGCTGCTTGCTGGATAATTTCCCCTGCCAGAGCACAAGGAAGGTTACTGACCACCCCAGCTCTTGACTGGTTTTCTTTGGATACAGACACAAAACCAGTAGCTGATTGTGCAGTATTAGGCCATTCAAAAAACAGAAAGTAGCTCTAGGAACTTAGAGTAGAAGCCCTTAGGAAAGCATGGACCTTTGATTTCTGCTTACAAATGGGTTATTAATTTTTGAAAGATCACTTTACTTTCCAGAACACTATTCTGATCCCTTTTGCCCCATTTTCAGAAGTGAAAAAGAACACATTGGGATCTCTAAAACCTCTGCTTCCTGCCTTCCTGATAAGATCTCTGTGAACCATGTTTGTCCCTTCTCTTTTCTTTTTTTTCAGGAAGCAGAAGCTGCAGATGTGAATGAAAGCTTAGACATGTAAATGTTCAGCAAAATTTCATTGCCCTGCAGGAAGAAAACCTGCCTGCCTGTCCTCAGTTCCTAGCTCTGTGCACAGACTAGTCTTTTACAACTTCAATGCCTTGTCACAGATACTGAGAGGATGAACCAACACCTGTTTGCTAATAAATATTCTAATTGTTCTGAGGTATAAATTGTGATTGGGGGAGGACTGCAGATCATATCTTACATAACTGCCATAGGATATGCAAAGCCTTTGATGGCCTCCCGAATAAAGTGAGGTGTACTTGCATTTTCATTAGAGTAACCTCCTCCCCCTGAGCGAGGCAGAAAGAGATTTGTGCCCTAAGGAGAGGTACGTGACAGAGGTCTGTGTTCTTAGAAGGCAGCAGTGAGCAGTGCCAGCAATATCCGGTAGATCAAATGTTTCTAGGCTCTCGTGTTTCTTGTCTGTGAAATCAGATTCAACTGCTGCTCCCAGGGAACTTACAACGTAGCATTCCCAGCTAAAATTGTGCTTTGAAAACCAAACAGCAACTAAATGTGTGTTACATCTCCTTCATCACCACTGCTGGGCATCACAGCAGGCAGCTGTTAATTCCAGCTGCATTTATAAGTGGGCTCTTGGGCAATGAAACATTAATTCTCCAATGTCATTTGCTATGCTGGCCACAAAGTCAATGCTGAATTCCTCACATGAATGTCAATGTTTGGTTACTCTACCCAAAGAGATTCTCATGAGCTCAATCCCCTTGTTTTCTTCACTAACAAAATCAAAAAGCAAAATAAAATTGTCTTTCTGCCAAAGCCTACAGTGGCATATGGAGGATGTCTTCCTTACGACAAATAACAAAGGATGCACAAAGACAAGCATGTGTGTTTCCAAACTTCCAGCTAAAAAAGAAAAAATGTATATATATATACACATATATGTGAGATATATATATATATCATGCCTTGAAATTTGAACTTTGCTTCCAGTTCAGTCTATGGCTGAGTCAGCAGAGGAATCAAAATGAATTGCAGCTGAACGTTACGGAGGTGAGAAGGAAAAGGAACAAATGGCTGTGCCCAGTGATATCACAAAAGAACCAGAAAAGAAATTAGAGTAATTTCAGGGGATTGGCATTAAAACACTGAAAGCAGCAGGTTGTGGTCACTAAGAGTCTTTTGCTGAGCTTCTGGTATTATTTTTTTAGTCGCATGAAGACACGTTTTGGACTATGGTCAATGTATTGATGATAATAATTGTGATGTTAATTATGCAAAGAGCTCACCCTTCACACTTGATGCACATCTTGTGTTATGTCACAGGCAACTTTGTAATTTACCACTGAGACCTCCATGCTCCTGAGCATATTGAAAAAAGACTGATTGATTGTGAAACCCAGCAGGTGCTGCAATAGAAAGCAGTTTGATAAATGGAGTGATTTGAGAAATGTGTTTTTTTGGTTTCTGTTTCTGTTTTCATCAATGGTGACATTTCAGTCTTATGTGGCTAGCCTGACTAAAGCCTAGGCAATACTTATGGACCATCCAAGCTTTGACTTACTTGGAACACTGTCAGAGCAGTGTGTTTTTGGACTACTCACTCCAGTGTGGAATTTCACTTTTTAGGTTTATATTATCGTGCCTCATTGCAAAAACCTGGTAAAAACAGAGTCTGAATATGACTACACTCTCCAAATATGCCCCCCGAAGCTGATCTCTTTGCATTCCTTACCTGGCTACATTTAAAGCTGCTTACACTTTTATGTAAAATTTAGTATCACCGACCTGAAATAGAAGACCAAATCCAGCCTTCTGCAGTAAATAAGAACAGCTACTGTAACTTTTTTGTCCAGGTGGTCTTACAACAACCCTTGGCATAATGTTAGGTTTTCTTGTTGTTGGGCTTTTCCAATTAGCATCTTAGAATGGAAAATTTGTATTGAAACAAATGTTTAAGCACTGTGGATCAGTATCTCCTACTTAAGGCCCTGGCAACGGAAGCTCTGTTGGACAATTTTGTTTTTTACAAATGGCATCACTGTCAACACTGAAGCCTATAACAGAGTAAAGTAACTGGGATGTCATAACCTAGCATTCCACCACATATTCTTTTGGAATCTTTTGTAATCTTATTGTATTTATGGTTCACCCCATGAAGATCAGAGTGAACAGAGATAATGCTGTCATTGCAAACCACTGGATCCAACACCAGTATAAGTTCCTGCTTAACATAAAGGCTCCCATGGAGGGTAGAATCAAAAGGATTATCTGCCTGCTAAATCCCATCCCTGCAATCATCTGCCCAAACCAAGTTCATCTCATGCACCAGAGGTTACAAAATTTTTCCCAGCATCTTGTAGCATCCATAAGGTCTGTGTTGAAAGTAAAAGCATGGCATACACCTGCCTGATCACCTTTGCCTGCCTCTGTTTTCTGGGTCTTTTAAGGACTAACATTTTGTTCTTACAAAATGAGTATGAATGTGATTAGCTTTTGCCATATTGTAGCACTTTACAAAAGGGCATTAGGTGCAAGTCACCACTGTGAGGCATCTGGTCATGCCTGTTCATCATTCACCAATGAGATCTGAGTCTGGGAATGAGTGTTGCTCTAATTTTGCAGTGAAGATTTCCTTTAGCAGTGATTTTTTCTTAGAAATCCTTTCCAAACTGCACCATCAAAATTTAATATAATCAACAAGCCTCTGGCGTAAAAACAAGATTGCATTTGCATTGGTCAAAATAAGAGTAATTAAGCCGAAAAGAGTCAATGATCAAAGCACCAGGAGTAGGCTAGGAATTTTTCAACTGAAAAAATGCTTTAACCTTGCTTTAAAGCAAGCATTGTTACTCCAGGCTCCAAGATCCTCTGCATACTTATAGATGCTGCTGGACAGAGGGGGGTGGCACAAGCAGAAGAGCTGAAGGTGAGAGAGGAGTTGCAGCGAGGGTTCCATCCAAAAGGAAGGCAAGCAGCAACCTTAAGGTGCACCTTCAGTGAGCACCTTTCCCTGAGCAAGCCAAGTTTCCAGTCCAGTGCCCTGCAGGCTGGAAAGGAGGGTGGGTGAAGGGAGGACAGCTGTGGGACTTGGGCAGCCCTCCAGGCTCTTGGGCTTCAGCAGTGCTGAACCATTGCGATCTGGGGGCACAGCTCTCCTCAGCCAGAACCACCCAGATCCTGAGCAGCCCTGGTCAAGATCCTGGTGCAGCCACTCTCTCCAGCTTCCTCCCGAGACAGACAGTCTGTCTGGGATGCTCCGTGCCAGGGTTCATGCTGTCCCAGGGGCTCAGCCCCTAGTAACTAAATCCTCCCTAGTTAGGAGGATTTAGTTACTAACACATTTGTAATTCTGGTGCTGTTAGTACTTACAGTAGTGGTGGGTTTTACAGAGGCTGAATTTGTTTGCTTCTACATGAATGAGTAGAAGCAGAAAGGCTAAAGTTTCTCTTTGTAGTGAGAAGTGGAAACCAACGCTTAAAACCCTTTCCCTGATGTCCTCACCCACAGTGCTACTTCACCATAGAGGCTGACAGAAACAGAGAACTTGGGCCAACATACATTTCTCCTCATTTTGCAAACTGACCAAGTTCCTCTTTCAGATGTGAGGTAGTACGTGTGTGTACACACTGTGAGACCAAACTGTTAGCTAATCCTCTGTTCTGGAATCCGTCTGACAAAGGGGTAGACCACTGGGACATTTTTCTTTTCTAAGTTGTTTAAGCAAACAAAATTAAATCTCTTCTTGGCCAGTTTTAAAAATCAAGTCATAAAAGCCTGGAATAGTTCTGTTGTATACATTTCCCTTGGAAACTATCTGCTTCAGTTTTTCTCTTTGTTAATCAGGTCTGAGACATCCATTAGAGAATAGTTTATTCCCAGCTTTAGTTAATATTTTTCAAGTGTGCTGTGTTTGTATGCATTAATTCCTGCCCTCTCAGCTCTCAAAGATTATCTAAGGACAGGACAGATAATGGCTATCTGAAACTAGTCAACTTTTTTTTCCTGATGTCAGAGTAAGAACAGGTAAAATAGCTGTAGAAAACACCTTCTTAAATTAGCTGTGGTCTTTTTCCCTTTTGTAAGGCTCTTTCTGATTTTTTGTGTTGTTTTCCTTGAGTTGTACATTGTTGAAAAGTGGGGTCATTATTCAGTGTGTATGATAAGAAAACCTATTTAAATTCTGATGCCTTTTGGAAGTTTGTTCACATTAGACATTTATCTTGTGCTATCATTTCTGAGGTAACTGCTACCTGAATGCACTAATTCTTCTGTACTGATTCTGATACTTACCAAGCAAGCATAAGGTGAGGAAAATGTTTGTGAGATGATCTTTATCATCTTACCAGGACTTGAATTACTTTTAGAGCAGGGTCATAGCAGCTGGTGCAGTCAAAAGCTAACTTTGTGTAAGCTGGGAGCATTACCATTGCATTCATTGCCACTTTGGGTCAGATCCCACCTTTCCTAGCAGCAATAAGTTTGTTTTACTTCATTCTCTTCCACTATTGCCACAGGAAGCAAGGAGTTAGGACATACTCATGTACAATTCCATCTATAAACATTTTCAGAGTGCTGCCACTTTAACTGCTCATTTGTTTCCTTTCCTACAGGTGTATTTGTTTTCAAACCACTCCATTTATTATTCCAGTCTCAGAATAATCCCGGCACAGCTCTGTCAGCGCTGTTTTGGGGGAGGACCTTAGGGAAGAGTGGGAGGATGGTCATTTTCAGGGTCAGTGCAGCCTTGGGCATCCTCACACCGATTGTGATCTACACCTCTAATTAGGGCTTGGACAGGCAGCCTGGCCTGCATTGAGTACATTTGTTTGCAAAACCCCCTGACCTAAGGCACTTCCAAGCAGGCAGGTGCATATTGCTTTCATGTGGTTCAGCCTGAATTAATCCTTGAGCTGTCAGGGCAGGAGAATGAAATGCAGAAGGGAGAGCTCCTCCTGTTGGGCACGGCCCCGTGCAAACGTGGCCAGGCTGCTTCCAGACCCAGGGTGGCAAGAGGATGATGCACTGTGTGGCCCTCTCAATTCACGTCTCTATCAGATCTCTGTGCTCTGCACAAGTAAAATGGCAAAATTTTCCCATCCTGGAAGAAGGAGATTTCTCAGAATAGATCAAAGAGGGCATTGTAGCCCAGACTACAGTGACTAAGCTCATCCTTTGAGTGAGAGAGCACATTTTCTGCCCTCACCTGACTCTTTTACTCTGTTCTTAAGACTACTGGGTATCATGTCAGCCCAGTTTAGAGGGGACTGGAAGACTGCATCTGGACAGAGTGTTAAATATTGGCTCATCCAGTACTTCACCTTTTTTTTTCCCCCTCCCCACTTAAGTATTTTAATCAACTAGAGCTTACAATTCTATAAAATCAAATATTTCTCCTCCTGGTGGTATTAAATTGCATGCAAAGCTCTGTGGGCAGGTAGCCAGAAAAATAACAAAGCCACCTTGAAAGTATTTATCTCTGGCAATACTTTATACATCTGATTTCTGCCTGCCTGAATTTTTCAGTGCGTTTTAAACTGTCCATGAACTAAACCTCACAAGTAAGGTTATCTCATTTTTTCCAATTCTAGAAACCAAAAACCAAAGGGGTTACAAATAGAATTAGGAGACTTCTTTGTGTTTTGAGCACTACCCAAGGCCACTGGCGACAAGAGGGCTGTTCACAGAGTGTGATGCTGCCTGAAATGGATCTAGCTGTGTGACTTGCCTGTCAGCATGAGGCTGGGCTAGAAAGAGACTGTGTTTCCTGATTCTTGGTTCTGCACCTCAGTGATGCTGCTGGCTCTTTCCTTTCTTTAGAAACAGTGTCACTGAAGAGTCAGGCAGTATTCAAGGCAGTACAAACAAGAAGAAAAACTTTGGTGTCGTGTTGGATCATACATGCAGAATTTTATCAAAGTCTGATCCAAAACTGTTACAATTACCTGTAGTTCCATATGATTTTGGTTTTCTTTTCCAACAGTGGGATTCCCTTGCTGAAGGATTGAGCTGATTTTTTTTTCACTTCATGTTTACCTTGAGTTTTGCTCAGCACTGCAGAGGGAGGTATTTTGGAAAGCATAGTTCTGTGACATATTTATATGATCAGCTTGAACTATGAACTAGGAGAGGGAAATCTAAAGGGGATGACAGTAATTCAAAGACTTGCTAAAATAGTTTGAAAATTCCAGGAATTCAGATGGGAATCTCACAATGGTAGGAACTCGTGTACACTTGTGGTGGTGCCAAAAATTTCAAATTAACCCATAAATTAAAACCAAGAGTCAGCTTTTGAATTTGATGGGATTATGGTAGGGCTGAAGGAACCAGCAGACAGAAAAAAAATGTTGACAACACAGGTGTTTTTTAAAAAATGGAAGGAGATGCCTTCAAAGACATTATCTGAAGTAGACTGTATTGATAAAATGGGTGGTTAGAGCATGTAAATCAGTGCTGCAAGCATACTGGGATAATCAAATAAGTGGGTAAGACTAGTTAGAACTGGCCTTTACTAAAGAGGAACAAAAGTACGTTGCCCTTACTGGCAGAATAGAATTGTTCCTGCCCTAAGGCAGCTGAATCTCTAGAAACACCTGTAACAGTTCTGCCAAACATAATTAGAGTTGTCAGATGAAAAGAAAACACGATAAGATCAGATAATTCCACCATTCAGAACTGGAGTCCACTGAAATCAATTAGGTATTTCCTTATTTTAAAGGATTCTGTGTCAGCGGGAGAGGGACCTACTTATATTTGTGGTTTTGCAGGTTTGTGGTATTGAAAAGCACTGCTACAGAGGGGGAAAATGAGAAGTTTTGAGGAAATGTCCTGCTGTGTGATGCTGATGTGTCACCTCCTGCCTGAATACAAGAGAACACATCGATTGGGAGGCCAGCAAGGGGAGAGGGGGAGCTCAGTGTGAAGGTGCAACAGGTCATAGATAAACACAAGCAGATATGGCTTCAACTGTGAAGCTTGAAGTTACAGGTGTTTTGACAAAACTCAGGTATTTTGTAGCGTTTTCTTCACTTCCAAATCAGAGAAAAAATGCAAACATATTGCAAATCAGGTAAGCCAGCATTAGGGCTGTGTGTAGAAGCTAAACTCAAATGCCTATGTGCTGTCTGGACTGCGGCAAGCATATGTGAGGGTTAAACAAAAATTAGTTTAATGAAGGAACAGATTTCTCTGTCAAACTTCCAGCAATTCCAAAACAACCTAAGAATAGAATATTTCAAAATTAATAGCTTGACAATGTTCTTGCTAGGTAATGACCTAAGCATATGAGAAACCTGATGTGGCTACCATGCATAAAGTTGTTGACATGGACAGTGAGAGTCTGGTATGTTGTTTAAAAAATAATTGGGGGAGGGAGGGCTGTTCTGAAAGAAATAAGTCTCACTGGAAGCAAGATTTTTGCATTTTAGCCAAACAACCTTTTTGAACATGACACTGAAGAGAACAAGGAGCAAAAGTTGTTCCTCACTTTAACTTTGGAAGGAGCAGTGAAAATAATTTTATCCTTGTCTTGAAAGATGGTTGTCCCTGCTAGACTGTTCCAAATGTCTCCTAGTGACAGTTTTAACAGTTTTGCCTGTTTTATAAGAGTCAACTTATAAAAGGAAACAGAAATGATAATTTAGATTTCACAAGAACCCAGATAACATTCTTAGTCATGAGAAAGGATTCCTGTAAAGGCAGTCACAAAGAGTAATACAATTCTTTTATAGGTAACAGCATAGTTGATATTAACAGAAGTCCCTGCTTTAAACTGCTGCATGTGAGTGAATGCACTCATGTGTGTGTGCACGTGTCTGTGAGTATGTGCAGAGAGAGTAGGAGAAAGCTTTATTTTTCTGAATGATGGTACTGTTGAAAAAAAAGTGAGTTATTTTTTAAGCAGTGCAGACATAAATGTTAAAAAAATATAATTAGACCCAAGTTTAAGTAAGAGTATATTTTCGACAGTACTTGGCAGATATTTTTAGAGTAGTCAGTGGGACTTTTTTATTTCATGGTGGGTTCGGTCCTTCAGGTATTTTAATACACACAAACCATTGGCTGAAAAAATCAATGTATTTTACAGCAGGATACTCTCTAAACGGACTAAGCAAACACTTATTTTTTTTTTTAATTCCCCAAAGCTTTAATTAAAAAAAAAAATTCTATCGGCAGTTTCTAAGTATCCAGAGGTATTTTCTTGCACCAGCGCTGCCCACAAAGCCCTGGAGCGGTCCGGTGGCAGTGCCGGGGCTGGCAGGATGCTGCCGGCTGTGCGGAGCAGTCCTGGTACCGCCGCGCTCCATCTGCAGATGCATGGGGAAGCTCTCCCGCGCACCTCTGCCTCCCTCTGCCGCCCTGGAAGCGGCTCCCAGTGATTTTCTGATGGCTTAGGTCAACCCGTGGGGCTGCATTCCTGCTGGGGAGGGCTGCGATATTTAGCCCCCGGTATCACCTTACTTCCTTCCCCTCCTACATCGCTGTCCAGGCGTCTTCATCCGTCATCGAAGCTAGCGGCTGAGATCGCCTTTCAGCCTTTTAAGAGCTGAGATTAGGGAGCCGAGGATTCTGAAAGACTCGCTTCTCATGCCTCAACTAGATGTGACTGCAAATTCTTCTGACTGAGTGGTAAATGCTGTGCATGAATTGTGGTCTAGAAAAGGGGCTAGTATGAAGAAATCTGTTGCTAACGTCAGAGGTATTAATTTATTACCTGTCTTGTCAGTGACTTGGGTTAAAGGCCAAAAACTCCCTTTGAAAAAGGGAGAAAAATGTCTGCATTGATGTGCAGTGCTGGGGTTATCCATTCAGTTAAAACAGATCTTTAACTGTAGTGCCAGTCAACCTGCATGGCCAGTGCTGGCTAGAAAATCTCGAGTGAGAATTCTGTTCTTCAAAGGGACCAAAAGTAGTTGCAGTTTGGATTTTGACATTTCACTATGACGAAAAGCTGTATTCACTATGAAAAATTAAATAATTTGTTTCAGAACATAGCAATAGAAAAAATTCAGTCTTGTCTGTTTCTCTAAAAAGATGTGACTTAAGAAATCAGTTCATTTTGAACAGCATTACCTGTCCAAGTGGAAAATTATTCAGCCCAGGGCTCTCCAATGACATTTATCATTATTTCTTCAGCTTCTGAAAACAATACCAGAAGTTAATAGCAGCCTATGCAGATGTACTCTGATCTCTTGCAGGGCAGAGAAACTAAGCTGACCCTACTTTTCCACCTGTAAAACTAATTTCCTTTGGCTGAAGTCGGGGTTTACAGCTGGCTCCTTGCAGAGCTTCGCACGCACACAGCATGGGGAAGCTCCCAAACCTCCCAGCTGCTGTGAGGGAACAGGGGAATGGGGGAAGGAAAATGAGCTCATCTGGGATGGAGATCAGTCCGTGTATAAATTTTCAGGTGTTCCCTATGGACCTTTCTAGCAGTGGCTTTGGATGTGTAAAGGAGGCCTGGAGTGTCTCAGGCTTTTTGTTTGTGGCGGCTCAGGGCTGGCAGCCAGGCAGACCATGTGAGCTGTGTCCCAGCCTCTGAAATACCACACAGGAGGGGAAACCTGGGGTCTGTACAAAAACCGTGAAAGTTTCTTTTTCAGGCTGCTGTCTTTTTTTAACCATGACTAATTTAAGGAACTACCTTATCTGATGAAATTCTGAGGTTATGTTCTTGAGGTTTTTCTTCCCTTCTTTCTTTCCTGTTTTAATTATCAGGAGAGTGTTGCCCATTGTGATTTCTCCTCCTTGAGATCTTTTCAGCCATTGCCACCTTTGCTTGCCTTGCTCAAGCACTTGTGGTTTATTCTTCCCCTGAGTCACAAATTTCAGCAACAACCCAGCCCTGCTGGGAAGCCCTTGCCATCACTGCTGTTGCTCTGTACATTCTGCAGAGCTCATAATAATCCCTGCAGGGAGCTGATACACTCAGGACTTCTGTGGCAACACTTCCCAGGTGAGAGGTCTTGCTGAGGACAGAGTTGGCTGCTATTCCCTGCTCCTATGAAGCTACAGTTTGGAAGAGTGAATTTTGGCTGTTTCTGCATCCTCATTCAAGGCACTCCATTCCTCAAAAATGCCCTGCCCCCAGTGTTGTGCTACTGGGAAATGTCACTGCCATGTACCATCCTTTTTTCTTTTTTTTTTCTTTTTACTTTATTTTCCAGAATGATCCAGTTAGCCTTGTTGTCACATGATTAATTTGTATTCAAATTTGTATCCAGCTCACCTGCTGGATGATGGACTGAGGATTAAATAGAATAAATTATGTGAATTATGGCCCCTTTTAAGATGAGTCTCTGTCCCTCTATCACTTGTACACTGTCCAAGGGTGTTGGAGGTGTTTGATAGAAAATGTTCAGTTAATTTAGATGTTGCATGCCTGAGGTTTGCCAACCATTTTTAGCCTCTGTGATGTAATTTCAGTGGAAGCTGGACAATGGTTTTGGTGGATGTCTCTTGGGAATCCTAGGATTTGTTCTCCTAGGATATAGAGGAGCAGCTCTGTGTTCCTGCTGTCCCTGCCCTGCTGCAGAATGATCAGCCCTCCCTGGGGGAGGCCAGACAGGTTTCCAAATCTCTGTCTCTAAGGAGAGAGAATCTGCAAAACTTTGAAGGATGGTCCTGAGCAAATATTGCAAGAGTCTGCGGACTACAGGGATACTCGCTCGATCTCTACATGGATATGTTCCCCGTACTTCTACTGTAAAACCTTGAGGAAGCTGTTCTAGCAAGTTCTGGACACAAGGGATTCAAGGCCAGTGTTCCCCCATGCATCCTTCCTTGCATGGAACACAAAAAATCAACATGCAGGTTGAAAGCATTTTTTACACACCGATGCAGCATTTTTTACACACACGTGCATGTTTCCATGCATGCCTCGGGCCTGCCAGATGGTCTTGCTGACCTCTGTCAGTAGGTTATCATAGGAGATTTATGAGATTAAATGGTCACCAAAAGAAGCATTCCTTTTTACTGTAAGATTACACCACATTGTGATATTTGCAGAGTGGACCTTGTTCTTGGGACATCAGTCTACAATAAAACCAAATTTAGGGGTGGGGATTTTTTTAAGAGCATTTAAAAATGTTTGTTTTCTCAAAGTTTGGCATGCAGAAGCTTAAAAAGAATAAACCAAAAAAACCTGTTCCTAAACAATTCACTGTAGCTTTTACATTCAAACTTCAATTACATGCTATTTTCTCATTGAGCCCTACTCCAAGTATGGAATAATTCTTCCCTAAAAATGAATCAC
>JAHLSL010000006.1:7324161-7371128 GCA_025920805.1 Petroica traversi | reverse complement strand
TGAAGGTGGAAGCGGGGGACAACTCCATGATCAACCTGTCGGTGCAGCAAGTGCTGAGCCTGTGGGCTCACGGCACCGTCCTCCGCAGCCTCACGGGTAACGGGGCCGTGCGGGGCCGAGGGTGCGGGCGGGCGCTCCGGGGCTGGAGCACAATGGAGGGGTGGGGGTGGCGGTGGTCTCCCTGTGTGCTGCGCCTAGGGAGGGCTGGTGATCGTGTTCCCGAGTCTCTCCGGGTGCCTGCATGCGTGTTCTGCGAGCAGGGATATCGTGTGTGTCCGTGTGTGTGTATCCGTGTCCGTGTGTCCGTGTGTGTGTGTGCGCGCCTGCTGCGGGGTCCAAGGAATCGGGAGGGGTCTGTGCGAGGTGTTGGTCGGACTGCGGTGTGTGCCCGGTGCCTGGGATGCCTGCCCGTGCAAAAGACGTGAGCGTGAGAGATGTGTTCGCTCACTTTGCTATTGCTCCTATTCAATAAAAGAAGGCTATTGGTATAGGGTGTGTGAATGCGAGTGAAGTGATGGGTACCTGTGCATGAGTAAAGGATTGTAGAAAGTGTGTGTGAGTGTATAAATATGTATGGCAGGCTGGAGTGTGTTTGTGGAGGTGGTTGGTTTTGTGTTGTATTTATCCCCTTGTGGATATATGCTCACTGGCATTTGACGGAGAGCTATAAAAAACCAACTAGAAAACCATAAAATTGGATGTGGAGAATCAGATACTTCCCCTCTACCCCTGACTGTACCTGTGGACAGTGGACCTGTGGGAGGGAATGAGGTGACATATGTTTTCTCACAAGCAAGCATCTGGGATTCTTAAAGACTGAACTGTTGTGAAAAGATTCTGTGAACCAAAGTTGAGTCAGGTCCTTCCCCTCTGTTAGGGGATTTTTGGCTGGCTTTTGGCAAGAACTGGCTTCTGTCTGCCCAGTCTTAGGCTGAAAAATGGGTGTGGGCAACTGTGAGACCCAATATACAGAGAGGTATCTTCTCTTATTCCTTCTTGTAAAGGAAAGCATTAGCTTCCAGCTCTGAATAAGCAGGGCTTGGCTGTAAGTAGCAGAGATGTAACTAAGTAAATTCTTTCTGCTCAGTTGTAGGGGTCTGTTAGGTGGTGAAAGTTTAGTGGAAAATGTTGAGTAAAGTGGTAGGTTTGAAACAATTATGAAAACATTCTGATATTTACAGAAGAGTATTATGCCATCTTTTTACACTCTATAGTAATGATTAATCAATCTATTTTTTTTTCTTTTTTAATCTCTTAAAGGTGGAAGAAGTGTAATGAAAATAGAAGTGTAGCTGAAGTTGGAGCTGTAGCAAAAATAATCATCTTAGGGTTTACTATCTTTCTCATTCTCTTAACTTTAAGGATGCATCTTAATAAAAAAGATTAACCTTTTCATATTTATCTGTGAACTTTGTAGTGCGTGCCTGATAATTAAAGTTTCCATGTGTTAGTGTGGTGACACACTAAATACAGCTCACTTCCTTAGTACTTACTTTTACATACCTGCTTTAAAAACTTGTACTCTTAAAGGAAGAAGTTCACAATGGGCTTAACTTTTCTTTGTGCCAGACATCCTCTATAAAGTTTTTCTTGTTAGACCATTGTGCAACATAGGCGTTTCTGTGAAATTCAGTGCCGAGAGTTAAAAACAGCTCATTTCTTGGTGCTTTTGCAATGAGGGGTTGCATAAGGTGTTTTTAATGTGAAATGTTTTTTTTCTTTTTAACCTAAAAAAATATGAAAAATAGTTCTTTATCCATCACAGTGTTGTTGGAGAATGTGTCCCTGTCAGTTGAAGTTTCTAAATTGGTGCTTAAATGCAGGCTGTCCTTATTGCCACAGCCTGTTGAGCTGAATGTTCTCATGGACTGTCAACAGTCCAAAACTTACACTGGACTTAAAAATCTTTTCCATAGGGTAGAATATATATTGATCTAATCATTGATATTCAACCAGATCAACAAAAAGCTGAACTAGTTACATAAACCCTTCCTTACTACTTATTGAAGGAAACTTTGTTCAAAAGGAGAAAATCTGTTGTTTTCCATGCCAAGAAAATAGGTCTGTGAATAGGTTTGTCTTCTGTGACTACTTAATCCATTCCATTTTGCACCTCTGTTAGGCATGAGGAGAAGCTTCTCCAGAATACTGGGAAAAGAATATCATTAATACACCATGTGCCACGAATATTCAAGACTACCTTGTGCTTACTTTTGGGCTTAAAGTTGTGGTCTGGACTGGACTTTTAAGTTACACAAGTAAAAATGCATCTCCTTTAGATAAACCATTTTATTATATTTGTGCAAGCAAGTTGAAAAATTTTACCAGCATCCTTCTTAACAATATATTAATTTTCTGAAAGTTTCAGCAGGGTCCTAATAGGAACTCCAGCCTAAGGCAGGAGTGCTTCATACCCCAGTTTTGGTGGGTTGTTTTTCCTGTCAATGAGAAACTGAAAGATTATTTTTGTACCATATATGTGAACCAGGTTCAACATAAAAAAAGGAAATCCTGTCTTCCATATGTGGCCACAAATACCTAGGAGACCACAGACAAGATCACAGCTGAGGCTGCAAGTGTTGTTCCTTTAGCTGAACATCACCATGGTGTACTTTTTTCCTATCTTTCTCACCTCTATTGGGAGATGGAAGTAAGGCTTTAATAACCATGGGAGAGGTGGGATGGCTTTTACCTCACCCACCCTTTGCCATCCTCCAGTAAATCCCAGAAACACCTCCTTTAAATGAAGTGGTTGTGTTTTGGAGTTAGTGCTAGATCAGGGTTTTCTAGAATGAATCAGATGGCCGCTGAATTTGAACTGGAAAAGGAGAAAAAAAATCCCACTGTCAGTATCCAGTAAAATAAAAGTTGTTTAAAGGCTTCTTCCACAATAAAGGACTTGGCAATATTTCTACTAATAGAAGCTCCTAAGCTCCAGCCTGTGCTCATTTGTCCCTGATTGTCTGGATTGTCTTTGGCCGCTATCCTGTTACTTGAGGGGACTAGTCTGTAATTTAAGATTTAAATGCTCCTCAGCAAAGTGCTTTTTTCCCCCCACTTAATGCAGCAAAAATGTTAGCATCTCCAAACAACCATTTGATGTAACTTTGAAAGTTAAAAATTTGTTAACTTTGAAAGTACCAGTTAATACAGTAATTAAGGACAGGGCCTGGTGCTGAAGTAAAAAATGCAGCATGTAAAGAGCTGAGTTACATTTATAGGTATCATATGCTGTTACTTCATCTGATTGCTTTGAGCTTATAAACTGCAGGAATTACACTAACATTACTGTTTTTTCAAATTCAAAATTTGACACATGCTACATTTTGGACTTAAATTTGTATTTTTGTATTCTTAGACAGGTGCTTATTGCTTTGTTTACCTCTGAAGCTAATAGTAGTAGACTGGGTATTGGGCTTAGAATGGAGACAGAGAGATAGACTTTTTTTGGAGTAATCACTTTTGATTTATGGCATGTTGTAGGCAATCATTACTCATCTGGCAAAATGAGCTAAGAACTAGAGGAAAAGTGCTGAAGATGAAGGACTAAGGAGATACTCCATGTTTACTGAAGCTGAATGGCAGTAGGATAGCATATTTATATATAGATAGATAATATTTGAAAATGTTATCGTTTATCTACTTTCTTTGTGTAAGATGAAGTGGTTGATGGAGTGCAACTTCAAGTGTTGATAAGATGGCAGTGATACGAGTGTTATTCTAAACAGTAATATGCTTTAAAGACTTTTTCTAATCTTTAATGTTTTGTATGCCTACACTAATATATGTATAATGTGTGTCTGTAGTACATATGCATAATGCATGTATGATAGCTATCTGATACGTATAAATATCAAAATTAACGAAGAAGTACTCTAAAATGGGTGTGATTGGGCATTAATTGCAAGGTATTTTAGCCTTGCAGCTTTTCTGGTAGGAAAAAAATCCCCACATACGGCAAACCAGTGGAAAGGAAAATAAATCTTCAGTTTAAGTGCTAAGAATTTTAAACATGAAAAGTATATCTCTTCTTAATAGAAAAGCTATGAGAGCTTTGCAATATACTGAATGTCACTGTGCTTGTAAAGTACTGGGAATTCCCTAGTTCCTGTATTTCTGTAGGAACTGGGGAGTTTTGGTACACTTATACTGTGTTTTGGTGACTAAGTAATTTGGAGTACTGAAAGTAAGCTCTGAAATTTTCTTAGGTTCAAGCAAAGGAAGCAGCAAGCATTTAATTGGTTTTTAAAAATTTTATACTATTCTTGTCTCTTTAGGGATGCTCTTTGAGGACATGACTAAATAAACTAGGCTAGGTGAGTATTTGGAGCTCTCTGACAGATAGAGGTAAATCATTACCTCTGTAGCAGCAAAGTACTCTGTCTGTGCAGCTCATGTTGTCAAAAGAGCCAGCTAATTAGACTAGCTACACAAAGACTGAAATTGGACTGTGTTTTTTTTTCAGTGTAGCAAAGATGATTATATACATAAGTTTATGCTGCTTGAAGTATCTGTCAGCATATAGGACATAAATAGCTGAGACACTTCAGTCTCACTTCCTCTTCCTTAGACACATTGCAAGTCAATTCAGCAATTAAACTACTCAGTTATTTTTGAACAAGTGAAGTCTTGTCCATTTGTGTTCAGAGGTCCACATTCTCTTTCTCTGTTTTTTAGTGGCATCTCTTAATGTTATTCCCAACCCATTCTTTGTGTCTTTCAGTGTTACTCTAACACACAGTTTTTGAGAGTCATCTATCTTCGTGATTCAGGGGTTAGATGATACTGAATTTTACAGAACATGAATAAACCTCTGCCCTCATTAAATCAGGATAAGAATTGGCCTCTAGGTGAATGGAGCTTAAGGTCTCCTCTCATTTCCTTGAAAGGTTGTCTCTCTCTCCTTACCTTGTTCATCCCTGTTAAACAACTTCCTTGGCTGGCTCCTCCGCTCACCCTACGAGCAGGAGTCAATAAATGAGTGAGTTGAACTAGCAGCCATAAAAAAAAAAAATAAAGGAGGATAAGAAAGGATAACTTCCAGCCTTTCCTAGGGAAGGTGCTTGGAAGTGATTAGTCCTGTTTCAGCTCCTAGGACCTAGGTGATGTTTTAATTAAGGAAGGTCATAGTTTAACAAAGCTTCAGCTGCTTTTGTGTCAAACCAGGACTATTTCTGGATGTTCTCTAATTTCCTTTTCGATATGCCTGGTGCTTTTAAGGAGTAGGAGGAGAAAGTGTGTAGCAAAGAACTGAAGTTTATATTTCTTTAGCCAACAGGACATTTTGGTGCTGGTTCTATTCCTAAGTCTCCTGCCCTAAATATAAAGTGAGGGGTGATGCTAATTTTCCTTGAGCCTTATTTGGAATGTAAATAAGGCCGAAGATAGTTGCTCACTGTGGAGCTATTTTGTTGTGTAAGGGTTTGTAAATATTTTTGGTTTCTTGGTTACAGTGGAGTAGTTAGCCTTCCCACAAGCTTTCATTTTCTTCTAAAAATACAGTCATCCTAGTGAGTTTCCTAAGACTGGAAGTAATTTGTCTTTTCTACCTGATAATGGCTGGCAATGCCTACACCAGTAATTTCCTAAAAGGTGATGCTGTGCCTAACAAATCCTGTAGAAATTACAGGGTATGTCAGTGTCAGATTCCCACAGACTCTTTTGGTCCAGATTGATTGGGTCCTCGGGTTTATTTCCCTGTTGTCAAAGTGTAGGTCTGGCAGGGCTGTTGGGTTCTGTATTGGTTTAATCCTTGTTTATGTGCTTCCACTTGAATAAAACAATGGAAGCACCCAAGATGTGCTAGTAATGGACAAGGCCTGTTAGGACTGCAGGAGAGGTTCCCCTCCCACACTGTCCATGAGCAGAGCAGATTAGATCACCAGTCAGTCAGTCTTTCTTAATTTTAGTGAGGGGGTTTGTGGAGTGGCTACTTGCCACTCCTGCCAGTCACAGTGTCTTCTGAGAATGAGGAGACATTAATTTCGTGGAACAGTCTCATGGTCATTATCCTTTTGCCAAGACTTTTGAGATCCATCCTGGGGCCAGGGGTGAAGGGATGGAGGATCTGAGGAGATTCACTCCGAGCCACCCTCAGGATGTGTGCCTGTGTTTCCAGGCACTCAGAAGGAAAAGTTACACCCTGATCTACAGCTCAAGTATTGATCGGATGTAGATTTGCCACCCACTTTCCTTGCTGCTCTCTTTAAAGAGCCTCTTGGCTACCATGATTTAGAGGAGTTGTATGTCCTTCGGCAGGCATTGTGTTGTCATTTATCCCTGTGTGAAATGAGAAGAGTGGAGCTACTCCCAAAGTACTGCTAAATAAAAGAGCTTAAACTCTGTATCTGTGCTATCTATATACGTATCCTACTGACAATGGACTCCCAGGGCTGTGGTTATTGTGTAGCAACATTTTGTTCTCAGCATCTTTTCACAGCATGTTTTGTGTTGCTCAGAATTTTTTAAGTTAGCTAATTGGGTTGCAATTTTTTCTCAAATAGTTGATGTGAGTCAAGCTGCATTAATGCAGGCTCGCCTCAGAAGCAATAAATATCTTGCTTTTGTAAAGAAGCTGGGGTTTTTTTGTTTTGTTCTATTTTTGAGGGGGAACTGCAGTAAAAACTGAATTAATGACAATGTCATGGGATTATGGAATATGTACCCTAATTTGCTAAATTATGTAATGATACATACCTATTGTAGTTGACTTTAAAAGGATTTTTTTCTTTTATTTACTCATCCTTTTGATTTATAGAATGTTTTTAGAAAGTTGACACCAAGTGAGAAAGGTTCCTGAGTTACTGTGTAGCTGTATTGATGGTTCCAGCTCTTTTCTTTTAAGGTGCTCATCATGTCTGCCCTTCTTCAAAGAAATGTTTGTGCTCCGCACATTCTCATGATCTTACACCCTTTTTAGTAATTTAAATAATAGTCACAACCTCTCTCTGAAGTTCTGTACTGAGCAATTATAATCAGGGAGTTAGATGTGTTAAAGTTCCTCATTAAAATTATAGTTTTTTATTTGTGCCTTTGAAGCTAATTTGATGGAACACTATATTTATTACAGCTCCTGTGCGTAGATAAGCTAAAGTCTTTAATCTCAGTGTTGCCATCTGATTTTACCTGGTGCTGTCTGTTATTGGCAGGGCTGGGGTGGGGGGCTGGGACACAACAAAAAATCACACCCACCCCAAAACAAAATCTCATGACCCAAACAAACCCTAGAGCAGTTCTTGACTTTTTCCTCCTTCGGTCTTTGTGTCAGAGAATATTTCATTCTACAGAAGCAGTTACAATGCCTACTAAGGAATTGCAGTCAACAATATTTAAAGAAACCATTAAAAGAATTATGGCTACTTGTAAAATACATCTGAATTAAGATTTTTGCCAGAATCCTTTTTATAGTATTAGCATAATGCAGCTAATCCTTTGTGACAGACTGCTGAAGTGAGGAAAGAGTCTTGAGCATGGGCTGATGGTGTCACATGTTTCACTTTTAAGATGGAAATCAGTATTGCTTTTCTCTTACTGTTGATTGTTTGCAATGTTTTAAAGTTTCTTACTTATAAAATTCTTATCTAAAATATATTAACCCTTTATTTTACTGCTTTCTTTCAGAGATGTGGTACTGGGTTTTCCTCTGGGCTCTCTTCTCCTCTCTCTTTGTCCATGGTGCTGTGGGAGTATTAATGTTTGTGATGCTGCAGAGGCATAGGCAGGGGAGGCTGATCTCTGTCATTGTGGTCAGCATTGGATTTCTGGGTTCTGTAACTGGAGCAATGATAACCAGTAAGTCTGCCTTTTGCCTTTTGTTATTGTTTGGGGTTTTTTGTTGTTTTGGGGTTTTTTTCCTTTTTTATTTTACATCTAACTTCTTAAAAAAAACCCAACCAAA
This sequence comes from Petroica traversi, assembly GCA_025920805.1. Taxonomy (NCBI): domain Eukaryota; kingdom Metazoa; phylum Chordata; class Aves; order Passeriformes; family Petroicidae; genus Petroica; species Petroica traversi. The sequence continues at coordinate 7,363,231 of JAHLSL010000006.1, read as the reverse complement.
CTAAACTGCTTTTCTTAGTTAATTGCTTATTAAGGATTTTGCAATAGTTACAGAGTTACTTTCCCCCCTCCCCCCCCCCCAAAAAAAAATTAAGCTTTGCTGATGTTCTAGGTAAAATGCTGTATGGCAAGGATATCTGTTACAGAGTTTCTTATGGTACTAGATGAAGGGCTACCACTCAAGATATTTCTTGACACTGTATCCTCAGATAGCTGCAACCATTTTTTCTGTTAAAGCAGAAAGGCTCACAGAGCTGTAGTTAAAAATCCCACTCATGTTTAAAACATTGCAGAAAGTAGGGGTGTTTCATGTAGCAAAGTGCAGAAGGGCTACACCTGACCAAATATGACATGAATGGTGTTGCCAAGAATGTTTTGATGAAATGCTGCTCATCTGTCTTCATCTGGAGTTATTGGTATCAGATGCTGCTTTTCCACCTTTCCCAAGAAATTCCATTATCTGTGTCAGCATTGAAATATTGGCCGTAAAACCTGTAGGACACTTCATTCATTCTTCGGTTTTATCACATCCATCTCTTTTTATCAAACTTATAAATAGACTACAGTAGCTTTCTCAAGCAAGTAGGAGCATCCTGAATTTTCTGTTGTGGGGGGGAATAATAGTGAATGTTATTTTGTCAGGAAAGAAGTGTATGCTTCACCGTCTGAAGCAGTGCTGGTAAGGAGTTCTCAGCATTAAAATCTGTATGTTGAATCATACCTATGTTAACTGAGCAATAGTTTCTGCCCCAAAATCTTCAGTGTTGCAGAAAAAATGGCCTAACTTCAAAGGTCTCTGAGGATAAGGAACCATAATCTAGCAACTACCATGTAGTTTGAAGGCAAAACTACCCACCCTTCATTCTGGTTCTCCTGTGTTCAGCCCAGATTATCAGAATAGTGGTATCACTATCAGCTTTGGACACATTCATAAAGGATTTGTTACAGATTATTTCTTATTGCTGCTGAAAGTCCTTCCTGCCTATTTTTTTTCAAGGTTAAATAAAAATGCAAATGTCATGATAAGTTTCACTAAGACTTCCCTCAAAAGATTGTTTTAATTGCTATGGATTTCTCAGCTTAGAATTTCCACCTTTTAACACAGTATAGTTCAGCGGTTGTACATATAAAAGTAAGTACATACAAAAAAGAGTATGACTACTTTTTGTTGGGTTTTGGTGTTTTTTTGCTAAGATAAGTTGGAACTAGTTGGGTGCTTTACGTTATATGTTACACTGGTTTTTGTCTTAGGAATAAAATGGCAGTGGCCACGCATGAGCATTTCTGAGGAACTGAAGTTAGGAAATGTGGTGTTGAAAGATCCAAGCAGAGACTTTCACAGCTTTCTGTGGTGGGGAGGTTTCAGGATCAGTGCCTCTCAAATGAAAGTACTTTGTGTCTTTTATCTTTGCATGGAAAGAGGAGCAACACAGTTGTATTTTTGGCATCCAGTTTTGCAGGTCAAAACATTTAACACATAAGCAGTCCTGCTTGTGTGCATATTCATATGAGAATTTCTCTCAGCTCAGGCTGCAGCCTTGTTATGCTGTTCCCAAAGGTTTTGCACAGAGCATTGCAATTTGCCTAGCCAAGTACTTTTATACTTGAAGTATTTTTTGGTTTTGGCCAGAGCTCAGTTGTTTCATACTGAAAGAAATTCTGTAGGGAGCTTCTGAAGGCAAATTATGGTGATCAAATATTAGAGAGGATTTTTAATAGCTATTGTGTTGCAAACTGGGAGATATGAGTTGAAATATCAGCTGTTTGGATGTGCCTGGTCCAGTGCTTAAAAAATTGAAATAGCAAACTGAGTTCAGTTTCCACTTTGTGTTTCCAGTCTTCTGCATTGTTTGTGTAGGAGAATGAAGGCAGTATAGACTTCATTCATACATTGCACAATGTAAGTTTAATTTTGCTCGGGGAGATCTTTCAGACTTTCTGGTGTTCTGGGACTTTTTTACCAGCATATAGAAAAGCAGGAGACTCCTCCACTGCTTAGCTTTGAAAACTCATGGAAATTAATGGTTATTAAAAAAGGTATTGAAAAATTTCTAATTAGCAGAGGATACAGTCAAAAAGAAAACCAACAACCAAAAAACTTACACCAAAACCCAACAAAACCATAACAAAAACAAACAAACAAACCCACTAAACAGCAACCAAAAAAACCCCACCAAGCCAAACAAGAATACATAAATACCAGGCAGCTTAAGGCAAGGATTTTACCTGTATTTCATCCAGAAGGGTCTGTCCTTCTTCCTCTTCCCTAGTACACTCCTTTTTGGCGACATATTCCCATTTCCCTCGTTGGCAGCCTATTGTACATACTTTTGGCTCTATACCAGCTGTGCTGGGTTATGCATTACAGGTTGTACTGCACACTGCTATTTGTGTAATAATACATAATTAGCAAATTACCAAATTTTTATTGTTTTATTCTGGATACTTCCCAGAGTTTCTCAGTGTTTTGTCAAGAAGCCAAACATTTCTGTTATTCATCTAGTAGTGACAATTCTGGTATACATTTTTGGCCAATTTGAATTTGCTTTGAGACTTCAATCTGAAAAATAATTTTAATGTCAGTTTAAAGGGTTCAGTCTAAAGGATTTCTTTCAGTTTTTGACAGCAGCTAGCCAAGGAACAAATGGAAAAGCTTATGCAAGGTACTTGAGTGAAATACCATAAGGCTAGCCTTCTGGTGAGATATTTCAGGCAAAACATACTTTACAGAATATTATTTATTCTTTAAACAATAAAAATTAATTAACCCAAAAAATACCTAACAGTATGATTGATAGTGTTTGTAAGTACTCTTATGCCCACAATCATTAGTGAATTCTACTCTTCCTAAAGCTATTGTAAAAATGAGGTGTTATTTTTTGAAGATGTCAGAGGATTCAGATGCTGATTGTACTTTCAGAAAAATCTGTTGGGACTCAATGTATTTCTGTGTCACTAATGGATTTTGGATCATTCCAGCAGACTACTCCTGTTAGTGACTGTGCAAAATAATAAAAAATATCCCATTTTTTTTAAACTCTTGCCTATTATTTTTTTAAAAAGTGTGATGAATTTTTAGTTCTCTTTGAGCCTGAAAAAACCTCTGTGATCTCTGAAGATATTTAATTATGACTAGATAGCATCTGAGATGATACATACTGAAGGTCTGCAATTAAGTTGGGTTTTGATTTTTCAGGAAGAAGTTACTCATTCTGAAATAAAGAACAGTAATGTTAGTTTTGGAGAGAAAGAAAACAAACACAGTATAGACAATACCAGTTCAGAAAGTACTAAATGAAAGCTTAATTCTACGTGAGCTTCTGCGGTTTGGATGAAGTACATTTTTTACCTAGGGACACAGCTGTGTACAAGCCAGTATTTTTTTTTTTCTAATAATTGTTTAACCATCCTTAAAAGACTCAGAAATTTGAGCAGAAAATATTATTCACACATATTAATGTGTTTTGGTGGGGGTTTTTTGATTGATACAAGGACTGATCTTTCCCAGGCATTTGCTCCATGACATCCCAGCTGTACGTTTGCTCTGTGACTTCTGCTCCTCAAACACATGCAATGAATTCAGTATGCAAAAGACAGAAGACGAGAGTTAGTAGCCCCTGGCTTTGTTTCCAGTGCAATATTTTGGTTTCAGTTGATCCTGGCCAAATGTGAATTTGCAGTCAGCTATACAAGAAAAATGGTCTGTTGATGATTTTTATTTTTTAATGTGCTATTGCTCAAATTCTAATTGTATTGGTTAGAAATTTCCTCTCATTCACATTCATGGATAACGCTGCAATACTATGACCTTTTTCATGTTTTGCTGGATTTGCTAAACAGTTGTAAACAATTAGTAGTTTAGTCAAAATAAACTCATATAGTATGACAAGTTTATTCAGCTGAAATATTAAATGAAGCTGGTAAATATGTGTTTACAATTGTTTTGTTGACATTTGTCTTCTCCCTGCCTCTACAAACAGTATTAAACCACACTTCAGACTTGGTCAATTTTTAGAGGATTGTCTTGCTGCCTTTTCAAACTGGCACAAGGCAAAAAATACTTAAAAAATACTTGAAGATGTGTACAGGGAAACAACAAGATTTGGGTTTTTTTTAATCAAACTGATGATGGAAATGTTGATCTGGTTCAATTGGGAAAAGCATTACTAAAGGTTATATGTAACTATAAAAATAAATCAAGACTGTTAATTGTGTAATGCCATGAAGTAATAGAGTGTTTGGTAATGTTTTATAAATAGCTGATGCATAGACAGAGTAAATAATTCGTCGCATATTTCAGCCTTGGCTTTTTCTGCAATTTGATCATTGTTTTCCTTGTGATTCTTAGGTGCTGCAGTAGCTGGAATTTACAGAGTAGCAGGAAAGAATATGGCTCCCCTGGAAGCTCTTGTCTTTGGCGTTGGACAGACGGTACTGACATTAATTATCTCATTTTCAAGAATTCTTGCAACGCTTTGAGACTTGTGTAGAAAGGGGGGAGAAAAAAAAAGCCTTTAACCTGAAGAGAAGCTTCCTGCAAGTGGATTCCTCAGCTTGTGAACTCGAATTCTGGTGCAAGAGGAAGGAAGCTATGTGGAAAGTGCGCTACAAATCTCGAGGCTCAATCAAATGAGCAGGCTGTCCTCTAGTGTTGGAACTGCTGCACTCCTGCTCTGCGCCTTCCGTGCCTCTGTCAGAGGCGAGGGGGATCCCTGAGGGCCAAGTGGAGATGGAGCCACCTGGAGCAGCTGCCGGGCAGGTCCGTGCTTGGAGATGGGATCAGTGTCCTTAACACGTCGGGATGAAACAGAGGGGCCGTCCTGAAAGGTGCTCTGTGTGCCAAACTTGGGGTGTAGTTCTGAGCGGGTGGCTGGGCAAGCTCTGGAATGTAGAAGAATTCTGTGAATGTGCACAATTCTCCTTGAATTCAGGTGAAATAGCAAGATAAGTGACTTTTGTGTATTAGGAAGAATCTCTCTGAATGCTGAATGTTCTTGTTCAGCATTCAAAACAACTGTTAGATCCGTTTCAAAATGTAGATTAATTTTGATGGGATTTAAGAACCACAGCTTTAACAACCCTGATATAATTAGCACTATGTGAGGAATGGCTCATGGCAGTTTTCTTCTTTGGCACATTTTTTCATGATTTTAGCCCGTCAGAAATCAGGAGTTTAAGGAGACTGTATGAAGGTTACTAAGTACAATCTGTTGTGTATTCGCAAACAAATCTTGAATTGATGTTTTCGTTGATATTAGTTTGTCTTAAACATACAGATGGTTACCAGCCCTTCTGCAAACCTCAGAAAAAGGGTACTCATTGCAAATAAACTCCCTATATTTAATTAAGCACTGGTAGCACCCTTACCCCTACATGTATTATGTAAGGAACACACAAACGTAACAGACTCTCAGAGAATGCACCGATGAGGAAAATGGAGAGGGGTAACAATATATGTTGGTTTTCTACTGAACAAAAATATTAAGTGTGATAAAATAGTTATCATACTCCAAACATTTGTAAGTGGGGCAGCACTAATGTATTTACTACCTTGTTTCTGAACACTTTGTATCTTTGGAAAGATTAAGATACCTGGAACTTTCAAATAGTTAGCTTTCAGTAGTTTGTGCTTTTCTAGTTTAAAAGGGACAGAGTGGTGTCGTGCACGTGAAATGTCATAAATGTGAGTGTTTGGAGTAAAGAGAAATTTTAAGTCTAATGACTAATTATTTATGAAACACAAAATTTAAAGGGTATAAAATTCTGTGAAGAATGAGGAACCTTTTACATCTTTTCTCAACTAAATGCTTTTCAGCAGTTGTCTCTTAATGCTGGCAGGGGGAGTAAATCGCTCAAAGGTTTTGCTGTTACAATGTCAAAAAGACTTTCAGGATTGTCACAAACACTGGCACCTACTGCACACCTAAAAGAACACGTTTAAAATATAACTTGCAATCCAGTCATTGCTTAGTACTTCAAACCATAATGAATTAACCTGTCTGCCTTTATCTTATTCCACATACATTTCTTTAAAGTACTAAGAATGATAGTATTATTTGTTTTCTTTAAAAGCATTTAAGTCTTGTTTGGAAAACATAGAGAGTTATGGGCTTTGCAGGGAACAAGTTAAAATATAGGTTTATAAACATAATCAGTGTTATTTTTACTTTTAATTGCTTTTAAAATGTGGCTGAATACATATGCTCTCACTGTTTTTGAATGTCTTCAGAAACTTATTTTTTGGTTTGTGTCTTGTGTCTTTTACTTTCTGCTTATACTTTTTGGCACACAACCATTGCACTTTAGTAGACAATGAAATTATGACATCTGTAAAAAGCAATTGAAACTTCTTCCCATTGTCTTAAATTGTGAGAAAACTGATTTCAGGTATTTAAGTCAAATTGAATAATAAAATAATTGAAGATATTTCTCCTAATGTGCCTTGTTACGTATATGTTATGGGGAGAGGGTTTAAAAAATTTTCACATCTTCATTCTTGTTCTGTTTCGATTATTTCAAATTATTTTGGCTATTTGATACAGTGTCTTGTTCAAAAGACTTTAAAACATTTTATTTGGCAACCAGGAAATGCTTGTCTGAATCAAAACCAACCATATCATGAAGCATTGTATTCAGTAATTTAGATTGTCTCATGCCTTTATCTCACACAGAAACTTATTCACAGGTTCCAAATTTCCTTGAACATCTCAATTCTTATTTTTTATGGGAGGCTATTATGCTGCCTCTGGTCAATGGCATGATATCTTTCACTAAGTAAAACTACAACAGGCTACTACTAACTGATGAGATACATATCCTTGTATTGATGAACTTCGTTTTAAATATTGTGCCAATGAAATTGTCGGCATTGTAACTTTCCCCTTGGACAAGGAGGCATCTTTGCAGTCTTAAACTGCCTTTCTCCAAATAATTTTTGTTGCATAGGTCACTGTATTCACTTTTAAAACGTGGTGTGCTTGGTTGTCTCTCCATCATATGTCAATCTCTCCAACCTGTCAATAAGGGACAGGCAGATAATATAATGCTTAAGTGGCTTAACCAGGACAGGGCTTTATTTGACATTTTACTGTTTTCAGCTGTTTCTTGCGGGGAGTTTATAATGATAAAAAGTTTGTCTGTGAAGTATTCTTTGATCACAGCGTGAACGTACTGCCTAATGACTCCAGCAGTGACAGAAAGTCCAAGTGGCCTTATGTCTGCAAAGCTTGGAACTTTCATTCCACATTCCTAGAAACAGCATTGTTAAGCAAAAGGTGCTTTAGTCAGTGTGCACGTATATATATGTGTGTCTATATATATATATATTTATATATATATATGTATGTATGTATATATATGAATGAAAAGTGGTATTGTGGAGTGTTTTATATCTGACACATGCTAACAACTGAAATAGCTTTTCCAATAAAAAATGAAGTTACTTTAGCTAGCATTCCCTCCCCCTGCTCCTCTTAATGAAGCTACAAAGATCTCTTGTGTGTGAATGGCGCTGATGGTACCCTGGTTCCCCTGGGACAATACAATGTTGTCCACACAGGATGTTTTAGCACCATCTTCAATCAGCTCTGCCTGTCTCTGCATTTATCACTGGGCTCATTCTGCATTGTGCAGAACAAATAAAGCATCGACACAGTTTAATATTTAGAAGAAGGGGGAGTGCTGAATATAATATTTAATGTGGAAAAGCTACTGCTTTTTTAGCATCTGCTACTATCAAAGGTTTCAACATCACACACACTTTCAGTTTGTCAGTGTGATCATAGAATCAGAGAATACCAGGTTGGAGGGGACCTCAAGGATGACCGGTCCAACGTTTCTTGTCAACAAAGTCTAGACAAGGTAACCCAGCATCCTGACCAGCCAAGTTTTTTTAAGTGGCCAATGTTGGGGAATCCAACACTTCCCTGGGGAAATTATTCCAGTGCCCAAATGGAATATCACAAAGTAATTTGAATGCATGACCCCTCATCTTTTCCATGTGACTTGTTTTATAAAGGGAGTCTCTTCTTTGTAGCCACCCTTTAAAAACTAAAATATTGTGATAAAGTTTCTCTTACACATTATTTTCTCAAGGCTCAACCAACCTAGTTCTCTGCCTTTCCTCAAATGTCAAGCTTCCCAGACCTTTGATTATCCCTGTGGCCCTTCTCTGAGCCCTCTCCAGCCTGTCTGTGGTTTTGTGGGGTTTTTTTGCATGGCAGGGACCGAAGCTGAGCACAGAGAACCCAGAACTGCAGGTGTGGCCTGACGAGTGCTGGGTGACATAATGAAGATTTTATATCTGCTGGTGATGCCCTTGTTGATGCAGCCCATCATGTCAATGCTCTTATTGGCTTTCTTTGCCACAGCTCACTGCTCATTCACATGGAGCTACTTGTTCAGCAGAACCTCCAGATCCCTTTCCACAGAGCTGCTCTTCAGCCAGGTCAATCCCAGCCTGTGCTTCGCTCCTGGATTATGTTTTGCCAAGTGCAAGGTCTTACCTTTGTCCTTGCTGAACTTCTTAAGGTTCTCTGTACATCCTGTCAATGTTCTTTTAGTTCTCAATGTGTATTTTTCTGTTTTTCCATCTCTGGTACCCTGGCTTTGAGCAGATTCAGAGGTTTGCATTAAAGACAAGGAGGTCTCTTGCTCTGCCTCTTTCCTGACCTTAAGGGTGATGAAGTGGTTTAATGTTTCCAGGAGACTGTTGGTGAAAAACTCCCAGCACTCACTAGCTTCTTTGTCCTCCATGCCATCCCTTCCCAAGGGCTCTGAGCATAGTGAAGCTTGCTGTTCTAAACCTAAAACGTTTGTTTTAACACTGACCTTCAGCATGTACAGCAGAATCCCACTATGATCATGGCAGCCAAGGCCATCACTGATTGGGATTTTACAGAGCAGATTTCCTTGCTTTGAGAGTAGCAAGTCTAGCAGTGCCTCACCCTTGAGTGGCACATCCAACATCTGTGTTCCAAATACGTCCTCTGCATATTCCAGGAACTTCATGGATAACATGGGCTGCTGTATTGTTCTTCCAACAAGTGTCCAGTTAGCCTAAATCACCCATAGAACCCTGCTGACCCAAAGCTTTCTTAAGTGACCCAAATGTTGCTTAATTGATGTTATTTCCTTGGTTTGGAGGTCAGTAGCAGATGCCTGCTTGGAGATTCCCCTCGAGATGACCCCTCTGACCTCGACTCAGGCATTCAGTAGAGCTTCCACAATCTCTGTACATTGGTGCACATGCACTGGAGGTGGTTGCTCTTCTGGTTCTCATCTTGGGAAGCAGCTAAGGAACATCTGTCACTGCTCTGGTTGGCCTGACTGATTTCCCCAGATTAAAAAAAAAAAAAGCTTTAATTCAAAACCTCAGCTGTATTTCTGGGAAAAAAAAGTCCAAATAATTAATGTCTTTAATTTTCTGTGTAATTTTGAGTTTATGAAACTAAACTGTGTGTAGTGGCTAGCCATGATTTGCTGTTGACCAATAATTTAACCGGTTTTGAACATTCAACATAGATTTGATTTTTGTCTAAAGTAGCTTTCTATTTTTGACTTACTGTTTTCATTTTGATAATAGTGTTTCCCTCTCAACATGTTGTACCTTAATATTTATTTTGCTTATAGTTTGTATTTGAGGCCTATCATGGGGACACAGACACACATATATGTATATATATTTATTTATAAAATAACATTGGAGCAGAAACTGTTATGGGGTCTAAGCTCTAAAAACCATAAGAACTGATGTAATTGTTCTTTTTTGTTCTAATTTATGAATTTCGTGCACTAGGCATATTCTAATAATGTCTTGCCTGCATTAAATCTAAATATTTATCTCATGAGCATAAATACACAGCCATCCAATATCACATCTATATAATTCCAGATAAATAGACACAATAGTATTGCTTGGTGTAACGAATTGTGGATTAATCAGTTAGCACTCCCCCCCCACCCTACCCCAAAAGTAGGTGACTCTAATCAGGCCTAGAAATGCAATTGTGAACATGAGAATTTTTTTCAGTTGCTCTCTGTTTCTACAAATAGGTTTTTTCATCGCGTGAATTTCAGTTTAGGGGGAAAAAGTGGAGATAGGTCACAGTTGTCATCCTAACAACCAATCTAATTCCTAGCAATTTCAGATAAAATGAAATTCTGAATGTTGTTCATAAATAATGGTGGAGTATTACATACATAAAAACACTAAAGCATAGCTTTTTTCAGGGTTACCAAAATTTAACATACAATTGTGTTAGCATATTGATGGGATACTTTTTGAATTATTACATTTTTTTTTAGTCTTTAGACTGGGAGCAGCCCAAGGTGGAAAAACTTTAAATCCTCAGCTGTTGCTTCAGGAAGAAGAAATGTTTTTTGAGTACAGATGAATTTAACAGGGCAGAACATTTTTACTGGGCTAAAGGTCAAATATGTTGGTCACCACCATCACAACCTTCAAGGTCAGTGAGAAAAGTATTCTGTACTCTGTTACAGCAGTGAAATCTTCATCTGGAGATTAATTTATGTAACTGCACATAATTCTGGAAAAATGAAGTTATCATAGAATGTAGAATTCAACCTGTGTACATATATTTGATATCCTGAAGTTGTGACAGATTATGTCCTGACAGCATGCTGTTTCTGCTGTTTCCTACAATTGTACCTGAAGTTTCACATGCAATTCAGTTTGTGTTGGTTCTAAATGTAATCACAAGGACATTTCAAAGCCTGCAAAGATGTGTTACTGCTTGGGGTGTTCTCCCAGTTTAGAAGGTATAAAAACAGTGATCTAAAGAAGTATTTTCTTTCAGTAACATACATTTTCTCACTCCTACTTGTTCATCTTGTAGTTACTGAAGACTTTAGGAAGCTACTGCATGAATCCTAGCAGGATTTGGCAGTTGTTGAAGGGAATGGATAGTATGTCCTTTTGTGCTTCTTCTGTGGACTGGAAAACACCACCTATAAGTCAAAGTAAAAACTGAAGAGACATTTTCAATAAAACAAACAATACTTGATTGATACAAATGGCATTCCTTTTGAATTGAGACCTAACTTTCTAGGTTTACTTGAGATATTTAGTATCAACATTGTAAAATCTATTCTGGATTATCCACCAATATAAGGTACATGGGAGTTAAAATCTAAAACCTTTTCTAATTACTTGGCTAGAGGTTTTACTTGTTTGAAATGTGCCTAAATTTTATACAGATAATGAATTTCTGAAGGTCCTTAATGTTTTCTGTGTTTTAGAGGATAATCTGGTATCTATAGGACTGTGACAATATATAGAATAGCACACAATTCTTCAGAAGTGCTTACAGAAACTACTAAGAATAAATACCAATTTTACAGTTACAAAAAGTATTTAGCATCTGTACTGATAACTTTAACAAATGCAAGTGTTATAAATATCTGGATTTGGCTGAACAAATAGGAGGAGAGGAAAAACAGGAATTTGAAAATTGCTAAAACTGGCAAAGGTAAAAAATATCCATTGGTCCACTGACAAACTTGTGCTCCTTCAGTACAGCTTTTCATCAAGCATGACTTTATGGTGAGACACCTACAATGTTCTATTGTTAAACTGTCTTGTTGATAGAATGCATTCTTCAAACTTGTATTAGAAATAGATGTTCATGTCTTCACTTTATGAAGTTGCCTAAGCTAAATTGTGACCTAGGCATTGTTATGAACCTTGAAGATTGCAACAAAAGTGTTGGAGAAGAGTGATTTAATGTTTAGTTGATTTATGCTTTGTACAGGACTCTATTAGAGTGTGTAAAAGGTACTTGTTTTGAGTTGTGAATGTATTGCATGCTCATATAATAGTTTAGCTCCAGTTAAAAAAAGGGTGGTATTTAACCTGTAAATACTGTATACTACTATATTTCATTTTTAAGCAACTTTTTTATTTCCCTGTTTGTGTACAGTTCTCTATGTACATATTAAAAAACCCCAAAACAAACAAATCATGACATTTTGAGAAACTTTTGTAGTTATTGTTTGCATTTTGTGTTAACAATCTAAATATGTCCATCCAGCTGTCTGTTTAGTTTGAAGTTTTCATTGCATGCTTTCAGATTCTTTGAAAAACAGCGACAACAGTTGGACAAATATTTAAAGTAAAACATTCTTCTGCACAATTTCCACTTCCATTCTTTGGAATGCAGTCACAGTGGAACAATTGTCCAATTGTAAGATTTTAAGAATCCTTCTTAAGTTATTTATCTTTCTTTTTTTTCTCTTTTTCATGGTAGAAAATGTCTCATAGTAGTTTATATACAGAATTTGCAAGTTAAACATGGTTTATCATGCTCATTTATTTGACTCAAATTCTCTATTAAAATATTTTCCTAAACTTTCTGTAGCTTATTGCATGTTCTTCTAAGCAGTCACGAAGCTATGTGTCAACCTCTGTATGAAATGCTCTGATAACACAAGTTTTACATTTTGTGAATCTGGTTGAAATGTACAGATGTACACATAAAATAAAGCTAAAATTAGTAATTAAATTATGTACTTTCTTGTACACTATAGTGGTGTGTTCCTGCAATTGTCTTAATTCTGATTTATAGCTAGAAAAAAAGCCCTCAGTGGGACCTGTGTTAGCACAAGACTGAAGTGTGTTGTGGGCAATACTCTCATTTCTCCATTTTCCACACACTGCTTTATAACCTATGGCCTCTGTTTCTTATAGTTAAACTTTAGCATGTGGGGGAAAAAAATGCCTGAGCAAATGAAGCATCTGTAAATGACTAGTTACAGCAGAAACTGAGGCAGCTGCTTCTGTGGTTATAATAAGAATTTGTTTATGCAACTGGGTGTATTTAGTTTAGAAAACAAATTGGTTGCAGAAATGAGAACCAGATTGATATAGTTCCTCAGGTTAAGCCAGGTCACAGGGAAAGCTGTTTGGGGAAAATATGCTTAGTCAACATTATGTAATTTTTTTTTATTTTTTTTTTGGTGGTCATTGACCTGCTGAGGTATATAGCTGCTATATTCCTGTTTTTGTCACATGTACTTGATTTTTAAGGAAGTCTAATTCACCATGAGTGTATTGATCATTATATCTTTGAGATGCCATTTTGATAGACTGTAGTGTAAGCTTTGTAATGCTTATTTTAAAGAAAATAAAAGTTTTATTTGCTTTATATTTTCTTAAATAACCTGAGAACGTTCACTAGTAAATCTGTGTGTCTTCCATGCAGACTGAAAATACTGCCTTTAGAGATAGCATCGCAGGAGGTGACTTGTGAAGTGCTTAAGGGAGTATAAAACTAGATTGCTATGTCTCAAAGTAGTGGTGGGTTGTGGGGTTTTTGTTTGTTTGTTTTTTGTTTCATTTGAAGTTTTGTTTTTAATTTGTAAGTTAAAAGTTGCTTTCAAGATGAGCTTTTACTGTGAGTGATGAAGGCACAAAACGGGAAATCAATCTGGAAGAAAGGGTTCAAAAAACCTGAAACTTTTGATTATAAACTCTGGAGAAACTTGTGTAAGGGCACAATGCAGTGCTGTGCAAAAGTATGAGCTTTCAGAGTAACTGCCAGAAGCAAGCAGGTACTTTAATTTTGCACCCTGTGTGGGGTACCTGCCTCTGCAGAACAGCTGGGTTCCCTCTGCCTCTGAATACTGCAGGGATGTTCCACTGCCACCCTGCTCCCTGGCTGCCTGCCCTGGACCTCTGCAGGAGCATCTGTGATATCTGAGCTGTATCCCCAGCAGGAGCCAGGGGACAGCAGGAGCTGAGAGCACAAGAGCTGCTCCAAGGTAAGTCATCTCTGTGCCCAAACTGTGCCCTCACTCTAAGAAGAGCAATGACCAAATGCTATTTCCAGTATGCCACAATGGCCCATTCACAATTGATTCTTTTTTCCTTCTTAGAAAGTAAGATGGGCTTATTTTAAGACACATATTCTCCTGAAGAATAGATTTTCCTTTTTTCTGAGAAGCTTAGTTTCAGGGAATGGTGTTAAGCGTTGCATCTTACATTGCTTCACAGGAAGGTTTTAAAATCAGTTTCACTCCTCCTGACACACAAGAGAAATAGTATGTCAGCTTTATAATACCAAAAGTAATTAGCCTGATGGGTTGTGTGTAACCAGAATAAAACTGTATTAAAGTGTTCTACAAATTATAACATATTAGTATGTCTACAAACATATATGTAAATATAGACGCATAATTATATATACCTATATTTACTTGACCTCCTCATTCTCGCTATACTTTGTAAATGATGGTAGGATCTACCTTTTCTTTTAGAAGTATTTGTTATTTTTCAAGTATTCCTAGTAAGCTTTGGCACAGAACTACAGTATAGGGGAAGTTTGTTCAACTGTAAAATAGGATGCAAGTTAAAATTATTCAGAGAGCATGAAGACATGATTTTTATTTCAAGTATGTTCTTTTTGTCCAAATAAATTTTGGCATGTGTCAGCCCAACTCTGTGGATGGATAATAGAACAAGACTGATTACTGACATTCCAGGCATGATAGATATTGGCACTATCAAGGGGCTTTAAAATTGCTAAAAGCTGACTGAAAATATTATTGTAGAATAGCAGCTTGAAATGTTATCAGTGGAAGGGGAGCCAGAGTAATCAGTAGTCTGAGCATATAGCTTCCTATTTAACATGGAGTTTATTCCAACACAACTGTTTCAGTACAGATTAAGCTGTCCCTTTGCTCAGTGCCTGACTGTCAGCCGAGCAGCAACTTTGTACTGTGGCTGCATTTTACTTCAGAACTGCCTTAACTGACCCTGGTGCTATCAAAAATAATATAATTAAACAACGGTGCCTTAAAAAAGAATGTTTCTAATGCCTGCACTGTTTGTTCTCTCTTCAGTGTTGGGGCAGTTACAGCTGATGGATGCCTTTCCATTTCCAAACCTTGCCGGGGACAGCTTCTGCTTTTAGTCCAATTCCAGGCACCCTCCCTCATTAGAGGTTATTTGTTGTGCACAAATACCCTGGGAGATGTGTGCAGCCCTGCTCCAAGCATTGGGGCAGCCTAGAGCCTGTGTCCCTGGCTGCTCCCCTCTTGTGCTGGCATGCATGTACAGGACTACCCTAAAGAAGCTGTAACTAAGTGTAAAATTTGAAAACAGTCACCCAAAGGCAGGATGGGAAGTACAAGGCAATAGCATTGCCCAGCGTGCTAAAATGATAGGGTTTAGAAAAATATTTTTTAAAAAGTCAAAATTAAGCCTGTTATCACACGGCTAAATAACTTGAATGATTAGGGACAAAGCATAGCAGTGCTTGAGAAGTCAATCACTGCCAGATATCCCATGACAGGCTCACTGGATGGGGGTGAAAATACCCTGGTAGCGCATTAGATGGCACATACTATGGAATACCTTGAAATAAAAACATGGGACTTAGTTAGGATGGGGAAGCAAAGCAAGAGATGGGGTAGCCAAGAATGACTAGGATGCACTGGATTATGATGAGGATCTTTGTAGTGTGTGAAAGGAAGCAAGGAAAGGTGTATTTCTCAGAATGTGGGAAAAGCATGCTGCAAAAACAAGAAGGGGAGCTTCATCTGGAAGTCTAGGGGAGTTTTATTATTCTGAATATAAAAAAGGTAGACATCCACATGAAAGATCATGCCTCAAGTTTAGCATTATATATTATGGCAGTGCTTTACAAGAAGTGAAAGAGAACAGTGTAATTTGAAATAAAAGAATGAAGTATTGTGCTGGAAGAATTAAAGACAGATTCCAGACAATTTTCATATTTCACCCAGCTTTCCTTCGGAGTCAGGTGCTACACAAAATTACACATCCAGGACTGTTTCCCTTACACAGAAGATACACTTCCTCTTTCATGTCTTTCTTATTCTGTGTTTTTTGAGGTCCCACCAGTTTAGAAAACTTTGCTCCTCAACTGACTAGTGCCAAAATAATTAATTTAAATCCTGTTCAGGCTCAAATAATATTTAAGTTGTTTTTGTCTAAATTGTTACTTTGTGGAATATTAGGACAAGTGCTTTGCCACATTGGCTTTCCACAAATATAAGAAAGTATTTTTCTTGATAGTTTTTAAAACAAGCAAACAAGCAGAACCAGTGAAGTACTATGTACTTAACTGTACCAGATCGTATGGTCTAAATTTTTTCATAATCCTGAAGCAATATATAATCCTTCCTTTAGAGGTTTGTTGTTGTAAAAGGGTTGGATGGTTTGTTTCTCTGGCGCAAGAATTTATCTGATATTTAAGCAAAGCCCATGCACAGCAGAACTTCTATCACTAGGTGGTGATCTCGGCCTGTCCTTGATTTGTCTTCCTCCTCTGTCCCTTTTCCTTCCACGCTGCACTTCTAGATAATGGCCCAAGCAACAATCTTATTTTAATGCTGCTTCTGAATATTATGTCTACAAAGGCAAAGAGTCTTAGCATGTAAAGGCTTGGGACAGAGTGAAACTATTTGTTCTCACATTTTCTCTCTTGACTTCATCTTTGTTTATGATGTCCAATACTCAAGCTACTAATATTATTATTTATTCCTGGTAGCATGCTAAACCATATTAACCATATTAAGCTATATGACACGAATATGTCTAAAATTCAAAGTTAAAACTACAGGAGCAGATGAGAAAATCCAGATGTGGCACATTTGAATTACTCTTTACCTGACTCAAAAAAAAAGTAGTTTTGGTGGGGGTGGTGGGTGTTTTTCCAAATAAAGCAACAGAGAAGTAGTGTGTTGGCTTGGGAATTTAGGGCACAAGGCTTTGCTTGGGGAAAGAAAAGTAGAAAAGAAACATTAAAAGTGGGAGAGGGCAACACTCTGGGACAGAAGGGAGTTTCTTCTTGAGACTCTGCTTCTATTTGACTTGCCACAGCAGGTGCTTTCTTTGGTGCCCCTCCTTTCTTTCCATGTAGTGCAGCTCTAACTCTGCACCTTTTGCAGGCTGACAAAGAGGGCCTATAAAACTGGAAGTTTTTCAGGAATTGAGGGTGACAGTTTTGCCATCTGTGCTGGCTCATGCAAGCTGGGACTCAGAATCCCACAGGCCAACTTCAGGCTGGCCTCTCTCAGAGCACAGCCATTGCATTAAGTGCTTTCATTCCACAGTGTGTTTTGGAAAGTGAAGTCCTCCTTGCCTTTCTAATTGGTCAGATTGAGGTATGAGATATTTCAGGAAGAAGCACTTCACTGCCAAGACAGGGTCTTGCATTTAAATCTTTGCAAAGCATTACCCAAGTGTTTGGCAGTCAGAGTAATTACTTTGCAGATAGAGAGGATCTTGGTCAATTAATGCCTTGACTGGCATATCTGAGGAAGATCAGCCTGAAAACAGCCAGATTGTCAAAGGCACATTAAAATCTCAGTCAACTGCAAGAGAAACTTACCAGTTCCCACTGGAAGGAGAGCTATTTCACAGGACTTCATGTCCCGTGGGAAAGATTCCAAAGAGTTTTGTAGTGAACTTCAACTCCAATAGCTGTTACAGTAGAGAGGGAAAGTGCCTGAAATTCCTCAAATAAGCATTAAACCCCCCATACTTCCACTTATCTGCCAAAATAGTCCCATAATCACAGTGATTGCATGTGCCCAGAGCTGAGCCACTCATTTTCATATTGAAGATTTATGACTGTTTGTATTTATTTTATAATTGTGTATTATCCTGGAACCAATCAGTGGGAAAATAAGGACTTCAGCCTATGACAATCCTTTTAATTTAAAATTAACTCCCCTTTGGATCAGTAAGATAGTCAACTCTTCATATTTAACTTTGTCATGTTCTGAGTTCAGATTTCAAGTAGGTTAATAAGATAAAGAAGACTTAAAATCTCAAAATTTAAAAGCTGTAAGGGGTTGTTTGTAGAGTGTCCCCCCCCCTTTTTTTTTCTTTTTCAACTAGGTTAAACAGTCTTTGGAGTGCTTCTTCTAACTGAAGTCATCCAACTAATTCTTTCAACATGGTGAAATCTGTTAAATCTAAGCTATAAACATCTTTGAGATATCCCGTAGAAACATCCAGTTGAAAAAATAAATGGTGAGTCCCTGTTGTAAACTTTCAACAATGCCAACAACAGCAATATTCTGCCTTTTACCATAAGCCTAAAGAGTGAGTTTTCTAGTAAGTTTACACTTCAATAGTTGCCTTTGCTGAGGGGCCTCTAAGAACAAACAATGTAGTGTGTGGATCATGTGCTTGGAAAGTACTTTAAATAAACTGTAAAGGAGAGATTTATTACTCCAGTAATTAAACAGAAAGAGAAAAGCAAGCAGGTATTTAATGCCAGAGATTGCAAGAGGGACCATTGTTCCATGTCAAAACGCTAACAAGTGGCAGAAGAGTCATTAAGTTCAAACAGTTCTAGCTTAGAACCTGAAACTTGTAGAGCTAAGAGTTTTGAAGACATCATGCCTTAATTTAGAAACAGAACAAACAAACAAAAGGCTAAATAGTCTGGCCTGTTGCAAAACAAGTCCATACTCAAAGGTCATACTGAGTTCTGGAAGTGCAAGAGGAACGAGCATGGATATTCATCTTCTGAGAGCAAACAGTCCAGCCTAACCCTTTGAGTACCCAGTGCCCTCAGCAGGGCAGTCAGGGTGAACCTGAGCAGCTATGGCTGATCAAGGGCTTGTTTTCCTGACTTTGGCTGTCCACATGAGAGAAGGGGTTAATCTCCTTTAGTGAAGTCTCCATGTTAGCTAATGAACCCTATCCACCTGTAAAAATGTGCATTTGAGGTTTTCAAAAGTGTATCTGCTCTTTGATAAAATGGCTATTACAAACCTTATACCACAAGTCTACAAGGTACAGCCTAATCTCAGGCTTCTTCAGTCTCCTCTGCTCTGATCTTCCTTCAAGTGTTTGACACTTGGTTTGTAAAAGTCCAATTTACTAATTTCATCCTATACCTAAATCAGGGAGTTAGGACTGAACATCTAATGCCAAAAACCATGCCAAAAAGAGCAGAAGCAGATGTAGATGCACCTGTGTGAGAGTATTATTGATTGTAACACTGTCTGCACAATTGCTTCCTCTCAATAACAGATGGGTCACAAACAGGTTATACCAACTGATCTTTCCAGCTTCTCTCCTGTATTTGCCAGGAAATTTCCCTTTCCAGGCTCAGTTTCACAAATACATAATTTAATGGGGGCATGGTTGAATTGCTTGGCTCCTATGGTTATATAAAAATAAAGAGCATGCACAGTTTGGGGGGATGGGGTGTTGCAACATTTATTATTAGTCCGTAGTGAAACTGAACCGTACAAAACCAAACCTGGTGTAAACTTTTGGGTGCTCCTTTCTGTGGCAGTGAATATCCTGTGAAATCTCCCCACTGCCTGCAGAGTCTCTGCTTTTGTGTAAACAGCTCAGGGAGTGGTGTGGAGGTCAGTGACAGATTGGCCTATGTTTCAGGTGTGAATATCTTCAAGGCTGGATTCTTTCTCAATAGTTCCAGCTCACTAACAGATGTTATTCTGTTGCCTTCTCATTCCCAGGTTCTTGATGAGGTTTTCACAGCAGGACTCTTCTAAAATGCTGCTACCTACCTGCACTTGTTCCTGCTCCCTACTGCTTCCCTTGGCTTTTGGTTACTCACTCCTTACAGTGAGCATGAGATTAAGTAAAAATACAGGATCAATTTTTTGCATTGCTGTAGTCAGCTGAGATATTTTGATACAAAGCAAAAATACTCTAGATATGCCCTGTCTCATACGTACATATTATTTTATTTATTCTATTTATTAGAATATTCTACTGGTTTTATTTATTCAAATAACACAAGCAGGGGTAAAGGAGTAATTCCCAGTGTAAATCAGTCCTGAAACACACACAAAGATATTCAATTTCTCTTAAAAGAGCACTTAAGAGGTTTCTAAGTTTCAGTAATCTGCCAGGTCTTATTCATGCTGTGGTTTGCTGACACCTATGCTGACTATATGCCTCTTTTTCAGAGAGGATAATTTTCTTTCAAATAGCTGTTTATTTCTTTCTGGAGGTTTCTCTCTGACTTCCTGTTTTTTATTTAAGATGACACATTTTTTTTATGTTTTCATTTGTGTTCTGCTATGAAATTACATGGCACTGCATTATTCTCCCCTCCATCTCCAGTTCCAATAAAGATTGCTGTAAGACATCCAAAATTAGTTGTCTTGAGTTGCCTGGGATAGTTGATATTACAAACATGATGCTATGCATAAGTATTGTCATATATTCATTTTCTCCTGGGCTTACTTTTGGCTGGATTCCTTAAATGAGTTATGGAAAAGAGAACTTTTCTTCCATGCACATTGAGAGAGAAGTTATGCAGCCTATAAATACCTTTCTAAAATCTATGAAAAAAAAATTAAAATAAAAAAAACCCCACCATTATATTATGGGTAAGCAAAATTACTGTTTTCTTCCTACCCTTGGGTATCTTTTTCCAGGTGCTTTAAGGACATGCAGTACCAGTCTGACTCTATGCATTTATGACTCAGTTTTATAAGAGAAAAAAATAACTAATTTACACCTGACAAAAGGACATCAGAACAGAGAATGTGCCTCTTGGATTTTAAGAGTGAGGGGAAACATATGGGTATACAGCAGTAAAATCTCCTCTCCTCCTTGTTCCATGGTACTCCAGGAAAGGCAATCTGTCAATTTCAAGCTGAAGATGGGCAATATTCTTGCAAATGTGTCTATTTTACAGGATATTGCTGTTCATTTGCTGTTCTGCCATGAGGAATTTGTGTTGCAGCAAGAGTGGAAAAGTATATTAGTGTAGTCTCATCTTTTATTTTGAGACCTGGGATTATTTTAGAAAAGAGAAATTTTAGGATAATCGCTTACGTTAACAATATTCCTTAGCCAGATGAGCACTACCACAGCTTTAGTTAGCACATCTACAGGGTTTTAAATTTACTTTTGCTGATATGCATATCATAACATCTCTGGTGGATTTTTCCTAAGCCAAAAGACACTTAGAATAAAAAGAAACCAAACAAAAGAAAGAAACAAATCCCCAATCCCAGATATGGCCATTTCAAATCTTTTCAGTTATGCAGGATATATTTAGAAGTATATTGATGATGTCAGGCTTTGCAGATGGCTGATCATATTGCAAATGCCACCAGAGCAAGCTATTAGTACAATCTGAAGGATGATGTGTATTGAAAAGGCTTGGCAGTAGAACGATTTTCTTCCTGTAAGTGTTCATCATTTTCCTGGGGCAATGATATCACAGGAGAAGGGCTGAAGGTGTAGGAAAGGAGAATGTGAAGAAGCCCTATTGCTTTTTTCTGCAGCGTCTTGATTTATGGGTAGAGAGTGTGTTCCCTGTCTCAGTACCAAATAGTATTTGTCAGCCCTTCAAGAGAATTACTGTTATTTTAAGCATGCTGTGATTTATTCTCATAGAAAAACTTTTGATAGATGTTTCATGCCACTGACCTTTGCAAGTAAGCACTCCGTGTTTCACTGAAGCAGCAGTAAAAGCAAACCATGCATTAGGAAATGCATTTCACTCATGATTCTTCATTGCAGCACACTTCACAGGGGCATCGACCCAATGTCAAAAGAAGGGGTCAATTTAGTTTTAAATCCTTAGCCTTGTGACAGCAGTTCAGGAGCTGAAGAATAAGGTGTACCAGGTGCAATGGCTACAGAAATGAATTGCCTGTGGATAAGCACAATCTCAAACACTTCAAAAACCACAGAGGCTTGCAAGGCAAGATGTGTAGGGCCTGGCTTCCTATGGATTACTTCCGTAATATGAAGTTAAGGTGGAAGAGTAATTAATTCTGATGTAAGAGGGTCTACAGAAAGTTACATGGGAATGGTTAGCCTAGACCAAGTGTAGACAAGTGATGTTAAAACAGGCCTCTTAAATTGATATGTCATGTGAAAGACTTAATTGATGGGTCCTATACAGTGCTGACACAGATATCTAAAGACCCTTTTGACTTACAAGAAGTGATTGCACTAATTACTGGCTAAAGCACCAAAGACAATGTCCTAAAACTTCTCACTTTTTTCTTTGCTCCCCTACAGTCCTAATATTGAAAGAATACAGTGAAAATGAAGCAGTAGCTGTTCAGCATCCTCCCGAACCCATGCCTGCAGTGCAGTAGCCTGTTGCACACCCCTAGTCCTCTTCTCCTACATGAAGAGACAGCCTCTATTCCTGCAGAAGTGACTTCTGCTGTCAACTGCAGTATGCTGTGTTATACCTGGAGAGAAGAAAGCTCAGTGTGTCCATTAGGATATGTTTTTTTATGGGCAAATGAACAACTTGTAAGAGAAAATGTCCTGTGGAAAAAGTTGCTGAGAGATGTAGGAAGGCAAAAGGAAGCAAATGAGTAGTTGATGGTTTAGAGAGAGACCAACAAAGATATTACAGGTCGGTTCTGGGAGTAGCAAACAAAGTAGTTCAAGCTAATTAGCTGAAAAAATATTGGCAGTTTTAATTTCCTGAACAATTAGGACAAATAGAGATGTCTTCTGCTTGCTCTGAAAAACATCTTTTAAAGAACATCATGTTACAAAAAGAATTAAGGATCTACAATAACAGAAATGGGAAGTGTAGTAATCAGCTAATTACACCTGGACAATAGATCCAGACCTCATAAATAAGATCACTGTCTGTCTTCAGGTTGGCACTGAATGAAACCTTTTGCAAAACATGTTTTGAATGAAGGCTAATCCACTTCCACATAGTGTCTGCTTATTTTCTTGGGGAAAAAAAGAATACAATAAAACAAAGTACCAAGGAGTTGATCTCATAAACTGGAAAGAGAAGTGTGAAATTTCAACAGTAAAATTTTTACAGAATGCTGCTAATCCTTGGGGGAGCAGGTCTCCAGTTGGTACAAGTACTCAAAACTTCATTATTCAGTTTCATTTTGTGGGTGGCTTTGCAGAAGCTGTAGGTTGCCCCTGGGCAGCCAAGATACCAAGTCAAATTGTTCCACAAAAGGTATAAATGGATAAAATTGTTAGCTGTGTGTTGAGGCTACGTGGGAGGGAAGCTCTGCTTCTCTTCACAATTTAATGGCTCACCCCCCATTTCATTCTCAAATCCTGGAGCATCCTCATGGCAACCTCATTACTGCTTTTCTGGGAAGTTAATCCTAAATGTAATTTCTGGCCTCCTTGAGCATGATCAGCTTTCTGTCCTTGCAGGACTGTCCCTTTTGTTACTGTGAAGCAAGAGGAAAGCAGAGCCATGCACATGGCTCTCTGTGCTCTATCAGCACCACCAGCCCTGCTCAGAGGCCCCTGGACTGGGCTGTTTCCCTCTTCTTAAATTAATCATTTTAGGTTAAGCTTTGCCAGAGTGAGTTCCTGGGATAGGTCTTGTTTTTCACCTTTGAACAATAACAGAACTGGCGCACCACCAGGAAGGGCAGTGGCTGGGGTGGGTAGGAAGGAAAGAATCATATAGGAAATAATTGTGTAGGAGGTTTTTAAGTATGAGGAAGCAGAAAATAAGAACTAGGACTTATATAGATTTGTAATGAATACATATGTTCAGCCATAAGTGGTATCTGCATAGAAAATTGATCTATTTTTAGTTGGCAGGCTTTGAATCACTGATCTAATTTGCTATTCTTGTTTTCCCAAATGTATTAATCCATGCAGGTGAGTCTAAACTGGAAGATTAAATGTGAGCAATTTAGAGTGATTGGGAAAATTCATGTTGCAAATCCCAACCCAAGATTCATACTCATCTCTGGTATGCATGAGACTCTGAGAGATAAAATCACCTGGAGATTTGAACTTTGTTGGAAAACTGGATGACTGCCCAGGAGTAGGGATGGGATGGAGGAAAGGAAACCTGTGATTCCTGCACAATTGAGGTATTTATAAGGACTGCATTTTCTCTAGCTGTTGAAACAACAAAACGTCCTGGCTTCCCAAACCCCTGTAATGCTCTGGCCAGTTGTTGGATAACTTTCTCTGTCAATCCAGAGTGGGCAGACTACTGTCAGCAGACATTATTGATGGGGAAGGGAAGGTCTATGCAAGTATGACTGGCAATTGCAACTTTTCTTTGTTTCTAAGGCTCTGTGTTTCCTCAGAAGTACAGATGGGGGAAGAGGAGAAAGGGAAAGCTTTTTCACCCTGTGGATTACCCATGAAGCAAAGGGCTGATTGTCTTAAATGCACTTCTGAGAAGAGAAAGTAAAATTAATGGCAACCTTTCGGTTTTTCTTCAGGAGACAGTTATGAAGGCAAATTGCACTTGTTAAAGAGCTTATTAGCACTTTCTGTGATTGGATTGACTCTTTCTCTATTCTTAGTTAAAAGCTGCTGGAGTGCTTGAGGATAATTTTCAGTCCTTGCAAGATGAGAATGACTGGTAACTTGCTAACCTTTATTTAATTTTGTAAAATATGGTGGTCCAAACAGTTCCTTCTGAGGGCTGTGAGAGGTTGTCATGTAGTTGTAGTTAGAAATAGAGCACTACATAAATGGAAAGACAGGCAAAAAGATTCCTTAAGAAACACTGCCAGAAATTGAAGTTTTTATACAGGACAACTACCCGGTTTTGAATACTGCTGGTTTTCTGGCTGCATGGTGTTACACTCTTGCACAGCAGATCCTGTTCTAGAGTCTCTCTTTGTAGCTGTTTTCTGATGTGGACTATCAGCTATGCATAAATTCTGGGTGCCTTTGAGAATGAGTCAGTGCCTATCTCAGCCTGACTTATCAGCTCTTAGGGGTCTGTGTCAAAGACATGGCCTTGCTACAGACATCTCAGCTGTGATCTTGGCAGTCTTTCCAGCCTTTGCTTTTGCTATTTTTTTCTTTTTTTTTTCTTCCAGCTTTTCTAGCTGATTTTTTTTTTCCTTTGCAATTCAGCTAATCATCTCTGGCTCTAGAGCTTGGCACGAAGGCCTTTCTCCCACTGCTGAAGTGGTGTGTTGTGAGGTGCACTGTGATACTCTGCTAGCGAGAAGGGATCTTTGATGATATCAAAGAATTTTCACGAAGCAACACCACAAAGATCTGTGTTGTTTGTACTGCTATTGGCAGGGATATCTGGAACAAAGGAGCATATGAGCTCAGATATCCTTCAGATCTGAGTGAGGAGCAGCAAACCTCAAAGCTGAAAGCAGGGTGAGGCAGTAAGCTTGATCTGATTCACAAAAGAACAGTGGAGTTACTTTCTGAATTCTTGGGCACACTTGATCTTTCCTTTCTTGATTCTCAGGACACCGTAAGTTGTGCTCTACCTGTGGAATCTTGTGCTTCATACCGACATCAGGATTTTGTCTGTCACCTCTCTCATTTCCTGTCACCCTCTCCTGCAGACCATGGGACTTGGCCAGTCAGCCAACACCAGTAATTAATAGTAAACAACAGATCCTCAGTGCAGTTATTTAATGATCTGTTTGCACAGACTGGTCCCTGAACAACAGCAAATAGAAGGAGTACATATCTTGAACTGTTTATTCTCGATTTATGAGCAGCAATGAAGTGACTACTTATTTATGAAAGTAGTGCAATATGCAAATGAAAAATGCAAGAAAGCAATTAAAGTGACAGCTTAGTCTAGCTGCTTGCTAAAACTACGTAAAAAACGGGTAATTATTTGTAATGTACAGTGGAAACATCTGTTTACCATCTCCTTATTGTGGCATTTACTTTATTTTCAGTATGTGGTTGCATATGCATATTAATTTTTTAGCCTCTTAAGGGTTAGAGATTCTTACAGTTCTTTTCTGCTGTCACTTACATAGAGGCTTCAAGACAGACTGACCCCAAACCCTTCGGTGTTGTTTTCAGAAAACAGCCAGGAGTGACAGAACTTGCCAAATCTTTCCTTTTCCTTGAAAGCACAGTTGTCTTGAGGGAGTGCTGCTTTGCAAGGACTTTTGCAACCTTTGTTTTTGACTCCTCTGGAATGTGACACATTGTTATCGCACTTGCCTAAGAAGGCTTTGGTTGCAGGTTTATCATACACTCCAGGCTCATGAACTATTTCCCTGGGGACCACGCTGCATTCTTGATTTGCATGGCGTCTAGTGGCCAGCCAGCACCATTCAATTCCTGTCCTCTTGGCATCCTGTCTTAGAAAATGACCTTCTATTCTCCCTCAGTATCTCCAAGTTGCTATTGAAAAAGTGCCTGCTGTTCAGGAAGACCCACAGGCGAGTCTGGCAGGAGAAAACAGCATTCGAGTCTAGGAAGTTCCAGTGATGCATATACACACACACACACAGACACAGTCATCTCAGGAAAAGCTGGGCTGTTTATGTTCCTGTCTTTGAAATGATGAAGAATACAGAAAAATTCCAAATATGTACAGTATGAAACAGGTGCAGAGCAGCCTGGCGACAAACAAAGGGCAACGCAGAAAACCCCAACTTCCAAAACACGGGCTGAGTCTGTGCTTTGCAAAGTGCTAATTCATAAGTTATTTCCAACATACAGCTGGTCAGATGCCAGGTTTTCTTTGATTCTGACTTTTAATTATTTTTTTTAAGAACTCAGTTTTGAGAGGAAAAAATAAATAATCCCTTTTTAGGAATTCATTGCCAAAACATCTTACAGCTCTCATATGGTAATACTGTGGACATTAAGGCATTTTTACACTTGGCAGGATCCCCCTAGAACACAATTTTTAATCCAATATGCATTTAATAATCATCTTAGTTTAGGACACATGAAGCTGTTACATTTTTGGAATCAGGTGCCCACTATCTCCTCTCCACTGAAGAATGACATTCTAAAAATCATATTTTGCTGAAGGAAAAGTTCTTCTTTCCTTAACTACCTCAGAAGAAAACGTCAGTTGTAATATCTTTATTTTTAATCAATGAAAATTTTTGTAAGAACATGGAAAAACATTTCTTTCATCTTACATTCATTAAACTGTCACTCTAAATTTTAACAATGCATTCCTAATTGAGAAAATGGAGCAATATATGCCTGATTTATATTGTAGCAATCCTTGTAGATCTTACCATTTCCAATTCAGCAAGAGGGGTAAATGCATATTCAGCTGCACACAGGTTGTTTTCATGGAGTTAAAGGTGGGGCACACACTTCAGTTCCTTGCTGATATGCATCTCTAGTGTGCAGTCCATGCAGTTTGATATTTTTAACAAACTCAGCCAAGCTACATTTTAGAAGAGCATTGCTCATATGGAAAGCCAGTCTGCAGGGAGGAAAGGAGCAATTTATTCCACCTATTGCAGCCCTAGCTGGGCTCCACATGAGGGGTTAGAGGCCCTGCTTAAGTAGTGACCCTAAAAGAACGTGGTTGGGGGGGTTTCTGACTGCAGCCCTTTCATCCACCTGGAGGACAAAGGGATTTCTGAGGCATAGAAATGGTGCCTCTGGCATGGCTGTGTCTCCTCTGAGTGTGCCAAAAGTGAGCAGCTCCTGATGTTGGAGCAGGGGGTGCCCTGCCTGCCTTCAGCTGCTATCGAGCATCTCCTTCCAGGTCTGGTTTAGCCTTATCAAGGAGCACTGTACTGTATATATCACTTAAAAAAAAAAAAAAGTTAAAACAATAAACTTTTTGAAGTGTTTTCTACAATGTTTAAAGACCCAGCTAAGGAACACTGCCCTAGGAAACTTTGGGTCAGTACCCAAGCATTTTTCATCCATGTTTTGGCTTCAAAAATAGCTCTTGTTGTTAAGGTTAATCTCAAGACAATAACAAAGTGATGATGATGATGATGATGATGATAAAAAGATCTCCACTTCCCTCAGAGATTGGGTAGGAGTTCATGCCTCTTTCAAACCTTTTTTTTAAATGTACCTTTTTCCCATGGTAGCCCTTAAGGCAATTTGGATGCTATTAGTGACCAAAGAAAATCAAACAACCATGGAGCAAGAAGAAGGAGGTTTTTCCCTTATTGTTTCAATAAAGAAAAATTTTAAAATGTAAATTTTTCACTTCAAATATTTATCTTCAGCACTGACAAAGCTGATATCAAGAGCCAGAGACATATGTCCACAGGTATGTGTTATTCCAATCCTCTCAGTCTCAGCAACTTTTAAGCTAGTGCTACATTGGTTGTGGTGGGTAGGTTTTGGGGTGGGAAAGACCTTAAAACTACAACATCCTTCCCTAATTTCAGACTTAGAGGGCACCCTGTTGCTGCTCTATGCCAAGCTGAGGCCAGGAAGGCCTCCTCAACTTTCCCAGTAGTTCTGCTCTCAATGTTAGTCCCAGGTCTTTGACTCAGACACTGAAAGCCAGGGATGAAGTGTGCCTGGGTCTGACATGGTTAAAGGCTCCTGTGCTGGTTTTTGTGTTAATCCTCTGATTTGGTGTAACCACGAAGGTTCACACTGGTTATGCAATAAGCTCTTCTGGGAATGCTGAATCTAATTGCAGTCAACTATCACCACTTTAGTCATTAGTAATATTTGTTCTGACAAGTTCTCAGGACTTGCTATCAAAACAGACCTGTTTTGCTTTCTTCTTATTAAAATAAAGCAATAATAAAATGTCAGCAATTCCTTTTCCTTCTCAGGAAATAGATGGATATGATTGAAGTTTATTGTTTTTTAAAAATCTCTTATCGTAATTTAATGTACCTGTTGAATAGAAAGCAGTAAAAAACTTGTATATAATGATGCTGAAAACAACAATTTACATTTAAAAGAAAATCTTTGTTATTTGAAAACCTAAAAAAAACCCCCAGAGATATTCTTTCTAAAAACTGGGGGGGGGGGGGGGGTTAGCTAAGAATTTTCCAGCAGACAGCACGGAAATATTTATAAAGCTTCTTGAAATTTCCCTTTTCAATCAAGTAGTGTTAACAACAGCAGAGCAATCATCTCTAGTTATTAGTACAGTCACTGATTTTTAGAGGGCAGGCAAACTCAGCAAAGACAATATCTGAACCATGCTGCAATTTATTCCCAGAACAAAATTTTGCTTATCTGATAATGATAAATTTTTTTTTAAAAATTCTGATAAATTATCACTGAATTAAACTGTTCACCTGAAGTTTAAAAAATTTTGCAATCTGAGAGATTCTTTGCCAAGTGGGATAGAAAGCCTAGTTGAAATGGATCTTATTGGGAGACTGCTGATGATAGATTAAAAAAAAAAAAAAAAAGACAAGAAATTGCTCAACTGGACTAATACTGGCTCAGTCTATAATAACTTTTCATTCCTGACTAGTTAGATGATGCTTCTTTGCTGGAGCAATTACACATTCATCTCCCCAGGGGCCCATGTCCTCATGGAAGTGTTAACTCACATTCCTCTCTAAAAGTTTTTGGGCATGTCCAGCTGAGGTCATGGTTATTAGAGATAGGAAAGACCCTTTGGATCACCACATCTTTCTCCCTGCCAAAGCAATTCTGTTTCTTTAGGAGGTGTATTTACAATTGATTTGACAAAGCTTTGGAAAAGCGACTTGAGATGAGGCTATGGAGACTGTTACACAACCAAGAAATCATGAGAATACTCTCTTTTTTTTATTTATGTTTTCTTGTATTTTCCTTGCTGCAATTATTTTTTCATCTGATAGGCACCTGGGAATCCCCAGGAACAATCCAGTTTGGAGCTTGTCTGTCATTAGCAGCTTCCTACTTCGTCATGTTGCGCATTAGCTCACTCCTTGAGCACACATTCAGAAATCACCACATGATATGGACTTCCTTACCTTTTTATTACTCTGTTGTTGAGCCACTTTCTTTCCTGGAAACTCTGAAACTGTCCTGGGCTTAAACTCAAGTTTGCTACATGTGAACAACAGCATCAAAGTGAGACCTGAAAATTTTGTTTTGAGGGAGGTTTGGGTGGGGGGAGCAATATATTTTATTACTTTTTCTGCTGCTTCTTGCTCTTGATACTGCCTCAGTTGTACTTTAGTTACTTGTCAACACTACCTCTCCCCAACACCACTTTTGACTAGATTGAAGAGCCTGATTATGAGCTCACTTAGTCTGGGCTTACATCACTGTAATTCCATATCACAAAGTCATAATTATGATGAGGGCAATCATGTTTTTTACCTGTTTTCCCTGGAGTTAACTGGTACAAGTCAGATGTCCACATTTCCATTGTCTCCATGTATCCTTGCTTGTATATGCTGATGTATTTTTTTACCAAGAGAGGTTTTTCTTTGCCTGTCTTTTTCACTACACAATGGAAAACACTTCATGTTCTGTCAAATTAAAATAAATGCCTTTGCACTTAAAGAAGGAAAAGAAATTCATCTGTGAAGGAGGCTGCCTTCTAGCCCTAAGTGGTGGTTAAGATATAAACAAAAATATTTGGGAAATTTGTTATTTTAAACCCCCATGTTCACAGCTGCCTCTGCTTTGTCAGGAGGCTGGACTGGATGATCTCCTTAAAATCTTCCAAACCTGGCTTAGTCCATGATCCTATGAACCTGTTTGAGGTGACTGTGGGCAATGTAGATGCATCTCTTGAGGAAATTTCAGTAAGAAATTATTTGGTAGAAGTTCATTTTATGTTTCTATCCTGCACTGCTGTTTTTCCACAAAGAACCACAGTATTTCAGAAGTAGACCTTTAAAAATAATTTTCAGAATTTGTGTCCATGTTTCATTTGTTCTATTCTGATATCAGACACTGTATGAGACCACAGTTCTGTTAACTGAGAGCTAAATTGCCTGCCAAACTCTGCTTTAATGTCAAACAGTTGCTTTTATAGAGAAGATAAAAGCTCAAACCAAACAAAAAATTTTAAAAAATCACACAAATCCACAGCAACTTTCAAACAGCACGCAGACAGCAGGGTGCCTTATAAACATCCCTGCTTACAAAGTCACCTTTTGAAATACCAGCAATTATTCTGCACGAGGCACACTTGCTACTCATGTGACAGTTGTCACTTTTTAAAAGATGACTACTAGTTATATTTCCTCTCTATGAGACATTGTGAAGCTGATTAGAGTTTTGAGGCAGCAAGTATGTTATCCAAAATGCATATCTCTTAAAAAAAGCCCCAAAAACCAAACCCACAACCAAACAATTTGACATTTGTAAATGGCACAGGATATTCATGGCATTAATAGAAGCTCATTTTCTGTTGCAGGTTGCTGTTCTGCGCCCTCACTGCAGCCTCACCACTGGAAAGCTACCATGAATATATACAACACAGGAGACAAAAAAGGAAGAAAGCAGGAGCAAGTTGTGGAATAGAAAGTAAGTCTGAATCACCAGCTCCATAAATATTTCTGTATTCATTGCACAAGGTTCTGACTCCTGTCCTTGCACCACTGTGGTTTTTTAAACACTTTAAAAAATTCTAATAGAAATGCTCTTTTAGGTTCACTGAACACTTTCACACAGAATGAAAGAAAATAATTGAAAACCTCGCTCAAAGGCTGTGGAGTAACATGGGGCTTTTAGATGCCTCTTCAACCTCCTGTTGATCTCAACCTGTACTCATAGAAATTGGGAATGCAGAGACAGATTTAGCAAAAGGGTTTGGTTTGTAGTAACTTCCAAATGTCTCTGCATTATAATTTTCTTACTCTGTGTCTGACATTAAAGATGCCATTAGAGATGGAGAAATGGCAGAGACAGAAATAGAGATACTATTCTTGGGGCAAGGGAGGGGGACAAACCCAATAAAGGACTTCTTCAAAATGCCAACCAAGGCTTTACATTGCTGCTCCTTTCCTCTGCTCTCTCTGTACATAACAGTAAGTCAGCTAAACAGGCATGGAACAGGATTCAGGATCATTTTCAGAAGGGGCAGAAGGGGGGCATGATCTTTCCTCACCTTTATTTCAGTGGTGGGGTGCACAAACTGTCTGGCACAGTGATGGCACCCAACCTCCCATGTCACCTGTTGTGTCCTGCACAACCTTCCACAGCCTTGACAAGAGGACAGCCTGAACTAAATTAATTAAACAATGGTACTTATGCAATAACATGTTCTTGCTACTGTTCCTTGGGCTGGGATGTCTGGATGGGATGGGAGTGTCTGCTGTTCTGGCCTTTCTCAGGAGCTCTGTGTTGTGTGAGCCCAATGTTATGTAATTTCTTGTGTCTGCCAGATTTAATTGCAAGTCTTTTAGAGCCTGGGAATGAAATGGCTAGCAAAAAGTCTGCAGTGCGAAACTAATCTATGCCACTCATTTTTCATTGCAATATGAATGTAATACAGGGACAGATGAATTGTATTAGAAATAGCTGTATTAGAAAGCTCCCGTTTATTTCCATTAGTGGTACCATTTTTAACAAAACACAAACTGTTCTGTGTTCCTAAAGAACCACAAGAGGTTGCTTGGGGAAGGCAAACTAGGTGTTTCTCTTACATGGAGTCAAATAAAATATGGTTGATATTTACCACTCTAACTTGGTCCTGAAGATACTTTATGTTTCCATTAGCTATCCAGACTTTATTATAACTACAGCCTTTATTAATGTGGAAGATAGGAAGGGAAAAAAAAGAGTATGTATAATAAAGGGAGTATTTAAATTTTGTTTTATTAAGAATGAGCAGTATTTTTTATTTTAATTTCTGAACTGTTATATTCCATGTATGAGCCACCATGTGGTTTGATACCTACTGCTCTAAAATGTTATTGCTTCATATTTGCATTTAGGGAGGAAAAAATCTTCATTGTTATGGCCAAGTAGTCACAGGAGAATGTGCATTAAATCAAATCTAATCAATACTGTGCTTAACAATGCATTACCTGGGAAAGCAAAACAGATGCTTGAGAAGAACAGAATTACCATGTTTTGTGTAAGTTAGTTCTTGCACAAATTTTTTGAGGAATCTTGACCAGATTGTCCCCCTTACTTTTTGAGAAAGAACAAAAATTTCTGCTTGCTTTATCAGATCTGACCTCTAGCCTCTTATCAAAGAATTGCCTGCAACTTTTTCCTTAATGTTCATTTGGGGAAGTCCTTGAAGACAACAAGAATAGTTGTCTTCAAGGACTTGTGTTCATTTGCTCTGAGATCTAGAAAAGTTTGTTTCCACCACAATATTTGAAACACCTTCAGTTCTTGAAAAAGGGATAAACCTTCCAATTTAATTTAACTGAATGTGATTTTTCTGTGGTTGTATTTATGAAAAAGGTGATAACCACTCCATGACAGGCACAAAGTATTTGGCTAACCACAGACCTGTGTGGCCTGCAAATAACCCTTGTTTTGAACAAACTTTGGTGAGGGATCACTGCTAGATTTGAGGATAGCTGGACACCTTTTCTCTCAAGTTAGGGAGCTCCAGAAGAGCTATTTAAGGCCCCTCTATATGGAGAAGCTGTTGAGGAATAAACTAGTGGGGGAAGTTAAAGAACAAAAGGTGGTCTCTGGGAAGAGGCTGCAGTACCAGAAACTCCAGTTTCTGTGGAGTGCAATAGCCATGTTGCAAGCCCCTAATTCTCCTTACATGAATAGGGGTGGCATCTTGGTTTAGACTCCACTGTTCTAGTGTCACTTAATTATGAGAAAATTTGATTTTTTTGTAAATAGAGCACAGAACAGCATAGGGCTTAAGGGATCTCTGGGCAAATACAAAAAAAAGAAAAAAGAACCACAGCTGAAGTACTGTTAATATCACAGTTTTGCAGCATGGCATTTAAAGTCAGTAAAAGCAGAGTGTGGTGGCAGACCACAGTTATCAGCAACCTGAATCTCTAAGAGGCATAATTAAACTGAATCAAGCAGGATTTAAACAGGTAACACTATTAATATATTAGTTTCCAGGTATTGAACTAATTAGATTAATAAACTATTTTAAGCTAACCTTTTGCAAATTTTGAATATCAGCGTTCATTGCTGTAATCCAAGCATAACTACCTCATGCTAGCTCCTTAGAACAAAAACATGACAGGCTGTATATATAAGTAAAATGGTCTCATTCGACAACTCAGTCCAAGATGGGTGAAATGTAAATAAGAAAACAGCAGTATAGAGAGATATACCAAATAATAATCACTTTATGTAACTTATCAGGTATAAACCTTTTGATGAGAAGAAGTTGAAAGGTCTGATAATTGCAGGGGCCAAAGTTTTGATGTAGTTTACACAACTACTGACAGTGATGTTCAGAACAGACTTTGTTCCATAATTTCAATCTTCTGTGCGTGCTTTTGTTTCAAAATACCTGATTGTGTGCATGAGTGATGTTTGTTTCTTTGGATTCTGGCTGAGAGTGAAAGGGGAGCAATGTCCAAATCCCTTTTTATCTCTCATTATTGTTTTGGCACACGGAGAACTCTCAGTCAATCATTTGGATCCGCTGGCTACGAGCCAGGGGCTTGAAATTTAACTCAATGTGCTTTGTCCTTTCCAGTGATGTGTCTTTGCTGTAACATCATTTACTGCCATGTGGCTGCCAAGGCACACCCATGTCACCTCTGCCACAATGTCACTTTAGATGAGTACAGTAATAGGCTTTAATTCAGCTGACTACATGATGAAGGGTCACTGCTCACAGCAAAGCTGCAGCACTGCTCCACTCTGATATTCTGGCAGAATGGCAGGAGAGAAGCGAAGGCAGGAGAAGCAGGTGAGTGTGTGGGAGTAAAACAAATAAGGAGCTGTAATTACAAGAAATGTGCTCAGCCTGATTGCTTGATAACCTCTATTTTCAGCTCAGTATGATCATGTGAACTTCATGGCCAAAACTTTGCTGAAACAATAGATATAGCTGCGTAACCTTTGCTAATTAGAACCATAATAAACAGCACATGTCTGTACAGGAGTGCACAGCTGAGTGAATGGCCAAAGTTAAAGCCCAGTGGAAACATTTTTTGCATGCATTGATCTAAAGCCCAGTGAAGACAAAGGGAATGAAGTCTTGTGCCAGAAGCGAGAGGACCCAGGTCCTCTTCTGATTAAGTCTGGAATGTTCTATCCAGACCTTTTAGTTTCAGGTGTTTTGGAGGCAGTTTTTGCTGTAAGTGTTCTTCTGTTTCCAGGAAAACCAGTTTGATTATGATAACACCTTCATTTATGGGCAGAGGGATATGCTGAGTGATGGAGTTGAAATGGTAGCAGTGGCCTGTCCTTGGACATCAGCAGCCTCGCCGTGGAAGAAATTGTGAGATTGTTTTGTAGGAAGGCTGGGGAAATAACACGTAGAAGAACAAAGTGGGAGAGCTGGAAGCAGATGGTATAGGCAATTATTCTGAAGTATATGAAATTTTGAGATCATCTAGTAAGTTAAAGGGAATTTAGCAGGGCATAGTCTGGTACAAAAATGAGGGGGAAAACAGATGGAGAGTCTGAGAACTGACTGCAAGCATGGCAAAGCATTAGGGCAGACTGAGAGCTGCACTGTAGGAAAGGACAAGGCATTTCAGACTTGAATTGGCCATAATAAAAGACTTTTCCTAAAGCTTGGGGCATAAAGGGCACCAACAAATTTCTTCCACAAGCAAATGGGTGAAGAGCTGTATCCTTTGAGTTATTTTCTCTCCCCTTCAGCAGTCGCTGCCTGTGGGGTGCACCCGAGGTGCAGAGACCTGCTCCCCCACTGGACAATGGACAAGCAGTTTTCCCTCAAAGCCATGTGCCCATCCAGGACTCCAGTGTACAGGAGGATACTCATGTTGCTTGGGCAGGGACAGAGAAAGCCACTCTTCTTCCACTTCCACCACCTCCTTCTTTTCATCTAACAGGAATACCCTAATCAGGGAAGTATGCACAGGCTGTTTAGCAAGGGGTCAAATCCATTTGGATGAAATTCCAGGGCTTCAAGGATAACAATGGCAGGAAGAGAGGTTTTTAAGCTGGCTTACACAGCTCCTTGTTGACAGATATGGCCTGCTGCCTCATGCTGCCCACCCTTGGAAAGCCCTGGCTGCTCCCAACACCAAGGAGAACTGAAAGCTCACTGCAACTGAATTTAAATGAAGAAACCACTCTATTAATTATGAAATTACTCTGTGACCATACTTCTTGCCCAAACCTAAATATCCTCTTAAATTCTTTGGACATTTTAGGTGTTTTATGGCATGGTATGTTAGCAAAAAGGGAATTCTCCTTTGCCCCTTGCCTCATTCCAATAGGAAAACCCTCCTATACAGACCCCAGTGTAAGCATAGTTTCCTTTACAAGCACAGGTCTGAGATATTTTCAGTCTGTGTTAGGGAAATTAGGCTTTACTGACTGCTCATCAAAACTTATGGGGAAACACACAAGTAAGATACAGCACACAGATTTTGTGTGGTTGCTGCTGATGTTGG
This sequence comes from Petroica traversi, assembly GCA_025920805.1. NCBI lineage: Eukaryota > Metazoa > Chordata > Aves > Passeriformes > Petroicidae > Petroica > Petroica traversi. The sequence continues at coordinate 7,327,103 of JAHLSL010000006.1, read as the reverse complement.
ATACAGTGGCTGGTTTTTCATTCCTCCAGCTACTGTTTTTCCTGCTTCACTGAAATTCTCCAACAGTTAAGGTAGGTGGGCAAATGGACCAAACCCAGGGCACAGGACTGCATCTGGCATTTGCTTCAGGAATGTTGAGTGCTGTAGACTGGGAGATGTTTCTCTATCTGGCTCTGACCCTGGGATGAGGTAGAGGGAGGAACTGGAGAGCTAGTCCAAGTTAAAGCACATTTCTTCATTTCTGAGATGCCATGCAGTATTCTGATTGCCTGATAGCAACTGTATGGGAAAATTCTGTCTTATCAATTTGTTAAAAATGCCTTTCTCATTGGGGAATAGGAGACGGCACTCACATGCACAGACAGAGAGCGTAGGAGTGCTTTGGGAGTGCTCTGATAATCGGGAAACTCCAAACTCCAGCAATTCAGCAAAACAAAACAAAACTCCTAAAAGGCACCACCACCACTAAAAGAAAAAGTTTTTCTGTCAGTATAACAACCAGATCAACCTAATTTCTGTCATGACTGTTTTGTTTGTTGGTTTGTGGGGTTTTTTTTTACAACTGACCACAAGAGAGCACTCATGGAATGATGTCCTGCATTGTTTCCTCCGGGTTATTTCCTTTCCCTCAGCTCTGGAAGCAGCTTGCAGCATGTGGAGGTCGGGAGGTCAGACCTGGGCCCACGTTTTGTTTCCCTGGACATATAGATGCCGTGTGCCCCGGGGAGGAAGCTGCTGCAGCTGTTCATTGAGCAGAACATACTTCCATGATGAGCACACGGACACGTCACCAGAGACACACATCTGAGTGGCACAGGCTTTGCCCACAGGCTATGCTTCACGTTGCTAATGATTTTTTTCCTTAAAAGGGATGGCTGTACTTAAAGAAAGCCTGTCTGAGATTCTCCCACAGTCTGGTCTTGCTGTATAGTTGGGGTTTGGGGTTTTTTTCTTCCCTTTTTCCCCCCGCAGTGTTTCTCTGACCTTCTCTCTTCTGTGACCTCCTAACACTGCAGATAATTTGTCAAAATGCCAGTCATGGCTAAACAGAGGCCCATTGTAGCAGGCACTTGCAACAATTTGTTAACAATAAATATGTGTTTAGTAAATACCTCATAATTTAGTTACATTATGTAGAAATATCAGCTTCAGTATTTTCCAGAATGTTGGGGGATTTTTTTAATTAGCTTTCATCTGAAACAGTTCCGGTGACTTTTTTCACTTGCTCAGTATTTTCTACACCTCTGCTTCAGGACTGCAGTCAAAGTTTAGCTCTGAATTTGTATCAGAGCCTAGGACTGAGACTTAGGATGACTAAGTAGATCAATGCTTAGAAGTAGAAACACAAAGGAAAACTTGAAGATCAATTTTCACACCACACACAATGTGCATGTGGATTTGACCTTTCAGGGCTTTCTTTTTCGATAAATGTATTGCTGATGGAAGATGAATGATCTTTATATCCGGAGATGTCCAACACAGAGTACGGCAGTGTGAAGTCCCACTGGTTTATGAAGGAGCCTCTTTTGTGGCCTGGACTACTAGAAGCAGAAAAGATCCTTCACTGGTATTTAATGAACTATGCTTAAGAAATAAATTCAATTTTTAGGGTGGCAGTTCAACATAACTCGTTTTTTTTTTTCTTTCTTTCCCCTCCTCTGTGTTAAGTTTTGAATTCAATACTGACTACACTGCCCATTAGCTATAGGCTATATTTATACCTAGCTGTGGTTCTGTGACCCTGTGATTTCCAGATACTTCTTCTTCCAATAATGAATTTCTCCAACTGGGAAAGGTAGCCATTTTTTATTTCCTCCCAAATCCTCATTCGAAGTGCTTCCTTCTAAAATCAGAGCTGTATAAAAGCATCATTTAAGGTGCAATTGCATAACCACCAAGCTCACGAATTACATGCAAGTTGTGGTGATATGAGTACTCAAATATTTGTGGTTTCACTTCTGCAACAACATGAAAATAGCTGCATAACTAAACATTTAGCGATCATTTAATATAAACCCGTTCTCATAGTGCTTTTCTCTATTCCATCCCCTACAACATTCTTATTTCTACTCCACCCACTTCCAATGTTCCTACAAGCTTTTCAGATTGTTCTGCTCCTTTCGGCTTTATTTGTGCAGTACACCACCCGTAAAGGCATCTCTGGAACTTTTAAGTTCTTTTGCGAAGACAACAGTGGGAAGGCAGTTGCACATCATATTATTTTTGGCCAGACCCTACAGGAACAATGGCTATTGTTTGGCAAGCTAGCAGCAAGGAGGCTGCATTAGTGATATAAGTGTTTAGAGCCTGGGGGTTGTTCCACAAATGATTGTGAAGCATTTTGGAGTATGTGTGATTCAACGGCATTTGGCAACATCTGTTTCTGAAAAAAAAAAAAAAAAAAAGGGAAAAAGGAGCAAAAAGAGGGGGAGGAAAAAAAAAATAAAGAAAAAGTGCAGAACACCCAGAAACCTGAACCTACGGATAAAAATAATGTGCTCTATTAACTTTTTTGGGTTTTTTTCCTCTTGCAAATAATTGTTATATGTGTTGATCAAAAATTACTTGCTTCTCCCTCTTCCCGTGATTTTGACTCAGTAAGGTGGTGTTGTCTGGCTATGAGGGTGGGACACCCGGGGATTTGCTTTGGGCTGGGGCTGCTTTGGGCTAAGAAGAGAGCTCTGTGCCAAAGAACTGCCCCCGTGCTTGAGAGGGAAACGCTGGTGCATCTTTGAGGACGCACCAGGAGAGTCTGCTAACGAAATATTAATTAACGCGGTTTAGAATATTGAGGTTGCTGCCTCCCGGAACGCCACCGGGAGCGCAGAAATCGCGCACCCGCGCCCAGGACGGAGCGAGCGCTGCTGTGGGGAGGACGTGGCAGCTCTCCGCGGCGGGGAAGGGCCCTTCCTGGCGCTGAGGGCCGGCAGAGCGGGGCCGGC
>JAHLSL010000006.1:7221448-7323761 GCA_025920805.1 Petroica traversi | reverse complement strand
GGTGCGGCCGCACCAGCACCCAGCTCGAAGTCCTGCGGCCAAAAACCTCACGGAGCCGCCGCCTTCCCCGGGGCGGGACGGGAGCTGCCGGCTGCTGCCGCGGGGTTTTTGGCCGCAGGACTTCGAGCTGGGTGCTGGTGCGGCCGCACCTCCGGTGCTGTGTCCGTTTCTGAGCCCCGCAGCGCCACAAGGACATTGCGGTGTGCGGGGTTGTCAGGCCCCTGGAGCAGGCTCCCCATGGAAGTGTTGAAAAGACGCGTGGATGTGGCATTTTGGGACATGGCTTAGTGGTGGACTTGGCAGTGCTGGGTTAATGTTTGAATTCAATGGTCCTAGAGGTCTTTTCCAACATTAATGACTCTATGATTCAAAGTGTGGTTCTTCCCTGTTTGAGGCACACTTCCACAATTGTGCTGCTCTCTGTCCACATCTAGAAAAGCCTGATGGAAATAAATGCTTAACCATGGTGCTCCTCTTATACACGTGTCCTCATTTCCCACTTGGGCACTGATGCTTGGGCACACTCACTTGGACGTTCCACATCAAAAACTTGAATTAACATCTCAAAAAGCAGTTTTGTGTTGGTATATATTGATTGCCCTCTCCTGTCCCTAAGGAATGTAATCCATACCAACAGTGAAACCATAGTGTTCTGCATACTTGGAAGGGGTAGTTCTGCTTGTCTTGGGTGTAAAATAAAGCATTATTCTCTTATAAATGTGCTGTTCGCCAAGTAGGGAGGGAAATTACCCTCTCAAGGTGAAAGGAACTTGAAGGTTTGTTTAAATGTTTTGAGAGCATTTGATAGAAAGTGACATTTGAAACACCAAGTATTACTATTAAATTTTATAGCTTAGAACTTCTATTGGGCCATATCCTAGAGGTTTAACTCAAACCCTTGTTTTTAGACACATCAATGACTGGAATCTAAATCGAAGTGTGCTGACATCAAACACATTAGGTATTTGGTTTGCTTTTCAGGAACATTGAACTCCTTGCAGGGTAGGGACTCTGGTGACCTTAAAGGGCAAGAATTCTGCTTTGGGGCTTTTGACCACTTGTTATGAGGTCTGGCCTATTGTAATTGTTTTTTGTTTTTACCTGATGCTTCTTTCCAAATGGTTAATTCAAACAGTTCTTAGCTGTAAGCAGAGTTTTATTTCAAAAGTAGTTCTTGATATTTGGGTTATTTATAGGAATCCACAGCCAATAACCTCTTCCTCTGAGGTAAGAGTTTACTACAGATAATCAGCAAGATTAAATACTAACAAAAAAATATTATGAACTCGTATATGACTGTAATGATTTTTTTTCCCAATATATTACTGAATAATGTGCCTGGGAAGTTGGTCTTAGTTTGGCTCTCATGGTTGATTCTAAGCCTTCTCTTACCCATACCCCTGAGACTCTGGTTAATTTTGTGGCACAAAATATTTAATTATGTGCTCTGCCAAGTGAATACAAGGTCTCAAATTGAATTTCAGTGTCCCTGGGCAACTATTTTAGACACTTTGGTAGAATGTAAATGCATATTTTCTGCATGCCAGATCCTGGCTCCATATCCATCAAAGTAAATCCTCAGTAGTTCCACTGAAGGCTTGGAACAATCTTAAATTATGTTGTTGAGGTCACATTGTGACCCTGAAGCTCTGGCAGAGACCCAAACCAAGAAATTTGTGTGGGAAACTGGGGTGGGAATAAATTAGCACTTGCCTATGCTTTTTGTGGGAGTAAACTATTACAAAGGTGTGAGTCAAGATGAAAGCTCCTCGTGGTGGTGGATATTGCTTTCCAGCTGTTTCTGCTGGAAACAGCTCAGTGTGTGTGTATGGGATGAGTCCCTATTTTCTGTCTCGAATAACAACCAGTTTTGCATTTCCATCCCCTGACTGTCCCTGTCCCCCTCACCCCTTCCAAACAAATATCACTTAATCTTATAAAATGAAAGTCCAGGGGTAGGTTCTAGTCTAGGTGGGGCTTTTTTTCCCCTCTGGTGAATTTAATCCTTCATTTTCTCTTTCTGCCAAACGCAAGTGGCAGGTCTAAGCAGTATTAGGTAATTGTGGTTGTCGTGCTGCAGATTGCACTGTGGAAAAAAATTAATTGGTGTTTTTTTGCCCAGGGGGTTGAGCCGCAGTCCCTTGGCCTGCCTGGGACGGTGTCGTTTCCCTCCCCATTGGGGCTGCGTTCCGAGGAGCAGCATGAAAGGGCTCCTGTGCAGCTGCTCCGGGCGAGTGGGCGGGCACCTCATTCAGTAATAACAGCTAATTTATACAGCCGTGAACATCGCGGCTATAAATAAACACCTCTGACTGACTGTGCATACTTAAAATGAAACCAGAGGGACTGATGGACTGGAAAGAGAAATCTGGTGTAAAACGTCCTCAAGGCCTGATCCTTTCACAGGGTGCCTCGGTAAAGCCTTTTCAGAAATCACAGGGAAAATTTTGCTTTGTGAGCAGTGACACGTTTTCCTCCTTTCAGGGCTCTGTGGGCATCAGAGAAAGGAGTAAAGCAAATCCAAGACCCCCACAGTTGTGTTTTGTGGAAAAACATTCCTCATTGTTTTTCCAAAGTGCATGACTGGAATCCAGCTTCTTCCCCTACAGGATGTAGCAGAGAGAAGTGCCTCTTCTGAGCCCTTTTCAAAGAAATAAACAGCCTCCCCCATGATTCTCCTCAAAGCCCTGTAGTCCAGCAGCTCAGTCACCACATCAGATCCCAAAGGTACCCCTGGTGTGAGCAGGAGCTGAGGGTGATATCTGCCATCTGACTCCTCTAGTTGGAAGTGCAAAGACCTATCCCTGTGCTGAGGCCCAGGCTTCATTTTGAGTTTCTGGAGTATCAGTACAAAATAAAATAACTAAAAAAGGAAAAGAGTTAGAGACAAAAATGCCCAACAAACCTGTATGGGGAGTTTGCATAACTTTCTCTTATTCCCTAATTCCCTTCATGGTTTTTCTTCTGTCTCTCCAATATCTTTCCTTTGACCGGCATCTTTCAACTTCATCAGAAAAGGAGGGAGGAGTGTGGAGGGAGTTTGTGTGTGGGCATGAGTAATTGCTTACATTCCCCTCACAAAGTTAGCTGGAGTGAGTTATCTAGATAAGCTGGGAATTACTGAATGCATGCACGTCTCTCATTGCATTCACTTAGTTTACAGTCTAGGCCTAGCATGTTAACTTCCCAGATTAGAATTTTTATCAGGTGCTTAACACACGAGAAGAACGATCTTATGTATACACATTATCTTTTTATTGCTCGCAGGCAGCTTACAATGTGTTTCGTTTTTACTAGGCACCAGCAGCATTTGGAAGGTGAAAATAACACCCCCGTGAACTGCGTGCACAGTAGCTCCAAGCGAGGGGTTTTGGCAATGAGGCTGGAGTTAGACATTTAAGTACTGCAACTAGTTTCAAATCGTCTTTGAATGCAGGAATAATAACAGAGATTTTTCTTTTTCACATTGACCATTAAGGAACACTTATGCTGCTCTCGTTTTTGCATGTTTATTGGAGTTTGCAAAGCAGATCTCCAGTGTTTTGGATGTTAACAAAATGTTGAGGCTAATAACAGAAATCAACTATATTGAGGAAAATTAGTAAACATGTGAATGGAGTGTAATTATATGGCAGGCAGCTTTATGTTAAACAGTGCTTTAAATTAACATGCTTTCTGTCAAAGCAATCATACAGTCAGTATAATTAGGTTACTTTTGCTGCGAGAGTAACTGAAACCAAGAAAAAGGAAGAGACTGTTGCCTTCAGATTTCCTGTTAAAATGGAGGGGAGATATCAAGCATATTAATATTACAGAAAGTTTCTCGTTGGAAGAACTCGGCTTCATGGTGAACTTTCTGAGCAGGCATTTCTAATTACAGTGCTTGTTAGCCCAATTTGTTATCTAGCTAGCTTGGAAGTCACAGCACTGTTAAAATTATCTTTCCTCTTAATTTTTTCCAGACTTGATGGAGGGCAATCCAAACAAGAGCTGGCTTGCATTCACAGGTCTTTTACAGAGTGGTGCCAAGCTCATGAGGGAGTGCATTTACCAGTGACAACTTTTAACCATGGGCACATCCTCACGTACGTTGTGCAAGAAATGAGAAATCTGTGTAAACAGATGAACACAATTTTCTTATTCATAGCAGTTGCAGAGTTATCATGGAAGAGGCAAACATTTCATATTTTCCACCAGTTTTCCATATGTCTGATGTCATAATGGCTTCACCAGAAGCTGCAATGCATTGGAGAAAGGATTTATCACAGCTGCATTTATTTTCCTCTACTTCATGGCTTCAGCATTCATGGAGAGAGTGTTTGGCTTCAAGAGGAGGATTCACTTGCCTTTCCACTTGTGGTCCAGTATTACTATTGAATCTCCTGTTTGGAGACAGAGAAGATATTATTGGGGTGTGGAGGGGAAAGCACAACAGAGAAGTCCTTTCACACATCAAGCATGAGGAGGATATGAAACTGCCTCCCAACATCCCTGGGGAACTCTACCCATCTGGGAGTGGGAGTTGGAGGAAACTGCGAGTGCATATCTTGGACCAGCTGCTAATGCTAAAGTGCTGCAGAAGTCAAATGAGCCTGGGATGTCCCCAGCAAGTAATGGATTACTCAATGACTGAGGAATGGTTTGAAATCTGACATGGGCCACACCCATTGAGAATAATTGTTCTTTGCCAGTGGGAGAAAGTATCTGCCACCAAACAAACTAGGTTTGTTGTAAGAGTATGTGAAAAGCTTTAAAAACAAAGCTTGTCTGGAAGGGCAGCAGATGAATAATCCCTGCACCTGGGATATCTGGAGGATCCTCATATGGCCGTTCAGGACAGCACAGGACCTTCTGAAATCCCACAGCTTTCTGAAGCACTAGTTAGAGACCAGTTATGCTACTGTGGGGCACCCAGTGTGGCAATAATCAACTATTTATGGATTCTTCTTCTAACATACAGTCTCAGCCTCTCCTCTTCCCCACTGAGGATCATTCACTCACAGGAAACTCTCCTTTAAATGATCTTTCCTTCTCCATAGACCTCAGAGGCTCTGAAACACTAATTGCTGTATTGTATTGGTATGTACTGACCAAGTAGGTTTTTATGGGTGAGGAAAAAAAAAAACAACCAAACCACAAAGAAAAAAAAACATGTTAACCAGCCCTTGTTAATGTGTGGCCTCCACTGATGAATTTCTAAGCCCTGGTTTTCAAGAGGTTCTGACCCAGTCTGCCTCCAGTGGATCACCATATAAACTTATCGTCAAGAATAGGACCTGTGACAAATAGTGCAGGTTTCAGTCGTCTCTGCCTGAGGCGTAAACAGCAGCTTTGGGGAGTGACAAATATGAAGGACATAAATGTGCCATCACAGGTTTGTGGTACAACTAGGATGAATGGATGAGTCAAAATTAAATATTCATCTTTAGTTTGCAAACTCTGGGATTTAAATCCTCTGAAATCTGAGTTCCATTCATCATCGGCAATATAGTGAAATTATGGATATAAACATTATTTGGTCATTGAAAGGAATAGATAGACTCTGGACTCTTATTCTTTGTTTTTAATGGCATGGTACAACAAATCCTCTGGAAAGGTATCTCAGTTCAAAAATCCCTCCTGGATACTGTAATAACAAAGGGTGGGACCTGTGTCTGGAGCAACAGCTACGTGCAGAACATCAGCATTTACACATTCATACAAAAACTGCTGTTGATAAGCCTGTACCAGTACAATGGCAGCACGGCCTCATACCCCACACAGTTGCCCTTCACATCCCGTTATTTGCCATTTGGGTTTCTTCAGTCTCAACAGCTGCTCGGAATAATGACGGCATCAAGAATTCAATCTTATTATAGTATTGCTTTGTATTGCACAGATTTGTGAGCTGCCACATAGGCTGGATTTCCCAAGGCTACAGGGTATTAAGGGAGCTTGGTTTCAAAAGCCCATAAATACAAAAATAAAACTCAGGGAAAATAATCAGTTGCAAAAACATGTTATATGATTCTGGAAAATGCATTGAATGCAAAAGTACTCCAAGAAAAAGAGGAAAAAGAGGCTAAAGAGAAGATTTTTGTTTAACTTTATTTCAGCCTTAGGTAAATAGGTTTCAGCAATGTCTTCCCAAGATATTTAAGAGCTCATAGAAGATCTGGAAGAGTGCATCCATCTCTGCACTGAGCATGAGAAAGTTATTCCACCCTAAGTTTTCTCTTTTCCCTGAGAGAAAGGGCTCTTATTCTTGTGGTGCTGCCTTATCTCCTGCATTATAATATCTTTAATTTTTGTTTTGCCCAGACAGTGTTCCTCAGCCAGCTGCTGGCCAAAACTTTCCTTTCTGGAGGACAGCAAGTGTCCAGGTGGGTCTGTTGGAGCTGCTGCCCATTCTGACAGTTAGGTTCCCTTTCTCCCCTGTTTCTCTCCCAAAGGAGAATTCCACCACCTGGGGATAAGCATTTCTCTGGGAGAGGCTTTGGAGCTATAAAATCTTTAAGGGTTTTGCCAGGTGTCCTTCAGGAAGCTTTTTGACCACTGGTGGAGCAAGTAGCTGTTGCTAGTTATAGCTCCTCTCCAACTGCATTTCAGAAAATAAGGCAGCTGATGAATGTTATTTTGGGTTTTTTTCAGATGTGTTAGATGGAAGACAAATGAATGTGCTCCATCTTCAAATGCTAGTTCTAGATAAGAGACCTCACTTCAAAGGTTCCTCTGTGTGATATGGGGAACTTTGATCCAAATTTCTCCCAAGGATCTGGTCCCAACAAGAGCAAACACCAAGTGAACACTACTTTGCCTTATTTTTGAGGATTCTAGTTTGACTGGTCAAAGAAACATGAGATCAGTTGCCTGTGTGATGTTTTCCACCCATCGGGAACGGGAGAAACTATCACACGGTTCATCTTTGGTACTCAGACCCTGCAGCCAAGTTCTTGGCTGAGGTAAATTTATGGCAGTGAAAGAATCAGCTCATTGTTTCAAATTATCCTCTTTGGAGTTTCTCTATTGCTCAACATTGTCTTGTACTCTAGAAACTCTGGGATTTAAAACAAAAAGAAGTCATTACTGGTACTATTTTCTGTGCCTCTCAGGCTGTGCAGCTGGGTTGCCTTAGTTACCACCAATCCAACTGTGCAAGGGGAGGGAGAGGAGAGTCACATGAGAGATAATACATTTTTAAAACCTCCAATACTGTATGAAACAGTTTGTCTATAAATAATAAAATGAATTTAGAGTCTGGCATCCTGAAAAGGAAAAAAAAAGGTTATATTATTCTACAGCCTAGATTTTCCAGCCCTTAGAAATGATACTGCATCTTTTTGATCAAGCACAGGATATAGATTTAACACTTACTTGCTTGAAGCTGAAAGCTGCCATCTATAGACTTTGGAATAAGTTGGAACTAAATATGCCTTTAAGTGTGAAAAAGAGTAAATATTTATGTAGCTGGTTTTAGGAAAAATAATTATGGCCTGGAGTTATAAGGAAGTGTGGAAGAGCTGATGTGAAGCATGGCATGCTGTGGAACAAACTTCATTAGCAGCCTACAGTCTGCCACAGGATGTAAGTCCAGAAGGGAGCCAGGTTTGCAACTCTAGTGGAACTGTTTTATAATCACTTCTTGCACCTCTGAATAAACACATCTGGGCAATCATCCTTCATTCAAGTGGGAAAGAAATAAAAAGACAGCCATGGATTTTTTTTTCCTTTGGGGAGAATCCTGGTGCCAGCAACCCAGTCAGAGACCTCAGCCTTGTCAGATCCCACCAGCATCAAGTCTAATTGTTAGGTGGCTTCAGGTGTTAGTAGACAAGGTGTTTGCAGATGTGCCTGTAGGAACCTAGTAGATAACTGCATTACTCTGGAACCCAAACTGCATTTGGGGAATGAGGAGGAAGCAAAAGAGAGATCAAAAGTGCCCTCCTTGTACTTTTTTTGGGAGGGAAGGGAGGAGGTGGGCAGGGTGGAGAGTATGGAAGGATGAAGAGGTCTATCCTCATTCACTGCTGACAATTTTGCCTTGTGTGGAGGAATTGGTTTTTGTTTTGTTTTGTTTTCTGCAGGATCATTTTAACTGCATCCTCTGCCTTATTGTGATGGGAAGGAGAGACGGGAAATGGTAGGATGGAAAAAAGTACATGGAGCCATTTTTGCTGTGGGAACAAAGGTATGTTGGAATCGCATCTTCATTCAGTTTGCAGCTCTTTTTTCTCTGGCAATACTGAACCAAAGATTTGTCTCAGTCAGGAATATATTAAGACTCTGGCACACTGTAATTTGGAATAGCTTCCCTGTGGCTGTGTTTCAAGGCTTATTGGGAGTTCATTATTGATACCAGCTTAAGAAAGTCCTGCTCTTCTCTTGGGCAGACAAAGCTGAGAAGTGGATCTGGAAAAACACTTGGCACCAACATGGGGAACTGTAACTCAAGGGGAGTGTCTTGCACGTGGATGAAAACACCATGTAATTGCTAGGGCCAGGATTTTGTGGCTCCTTTGAAAAAAACCAAGTATGCATGGAGAGGCAGACCCACCACACAGATGAGGCCTCCAGGGATCACAAGAGCACACCAGATATCAATGGAGAATATTGTGTATTGTTTATATACATACTCTGAGGTTACATTCATGCTACCACAACTGGGGTGCTTTTCAGCCTCTCTGTGTGCACAGAAAATTTTAGTGCTTATCCCAGTTTCTTTAGTCAGTTGTTGAATATGCATCTAATTTTTGCAGTTAATTTGATCTCTGCTTGGCACAACACTTTGTCCAATCAGTTAATACTTCGGAAATCAAATTATTTTAACTCTGATTATCTCCAGTTTATGTAGCAGGCATACTCTAGGCTGAAAGTTACTATTATGTACTCAGTGATGAAAAAATCTGATGCCTAAATGTATCAGATATCTCATATAAAGACTTATGCCATCATATAGTCATGATGTGGTCTTTGATTAGTAATATTTATGTGATGCTTCTTAAACCAGAGCTAGTGCAGAAAGGCTGCAGATCTGTTTTCATTTACCAGCAATCCTCATCTCTTATTATGTTTATGCAGAATAGAATGTGGCCAAAATCTCCAAACATGGACATGTAGAGAAAGCATCTTGTTTGCAAAGGTAGGAAGCAGTGGAGTTGGTTATTCAGCACATTTGAAAGCCAATCTGCTGCTTTTAGGTAGCTGAGTACGGGTGGTGAGAGACTAACTACAGACACTCTGCTTTGGCTTGACAGGCATGTGAGACTTTGCAAAATGGATCAGGCATCAAATGTTCCCTGAGAACAGAGGGAGGTTGTCTTATTTATTTTCAGAGGTGTTTTTGCAGTGTTTTTTCTTTCATCAGAAAGCTAGTTTAAGAAATTGCACATGTTCACACATTTGTCCTAAATAAGATACGCACATTTTCCTGACAGAAACACTTTCATCCTCAAAAACTCAATCTTGAATGAAAAAGGAGAGAGGAAGCCAGAAGGAATAATAATGACAATAACAATAATAATAAAAATAGTATCCCATGCCAAGCCCCAAATGTGCTTCCTCAGGTTCTCCCTTTCTTCCACTTGTTAAAAATGCTCTCCTAACCTACTTTTCTTTTCCCCCTCCAATGCCCATTTGTCCAAGGAAGCTGTCTTTAATTTTTTTTTTTAGGTCACTACTGGTTATATCACTACCAAAGCAGAAGGGAGAAATTCGCAACTGTTTGTAAAACTTTCCAAAGTGCTGTTTTAGTCATGGAGCTGCTGCCACAGTGCTTTTTCTTGGATACACTGATGCATTCCCGTAAATTTTCAGTAAATACTGCTATTCCCTAATCTGACAAACAACATGTGATGCAGGTGTAGGGGTTTTAGCCTGAGATCTGTGGCTTCTCTGGAACCTTCTTTGAGCAGGAATTTGAAATACAGTGTTTATGCTGGTAAGAGGTGCTTGTTCACCCAAATTAAAGGAAGCTGGTCCAACCTTTGTCTGGTAGGATGGGGATCCATACTCCAATTTGTTCTCTATTTGTTAGCACAAATAGTTGTCGGGTCGGACACCCAAATGCCACCACCCCAATACCTTCCCCAGTGTTCTCGTGTCCTTTTCCTCTCCCTGCTTGCCTGGGTAATCACAGCAATTCATTTTAGGGATATTTTTTCATATGCACACAAGTAATGAAGAAAACTTGGACTGACCCCATATCATACGGTTGAGGAACTCTCCGAAGTTGTAGAAGGAGACGATGACAGCAAGGCTACCGGCAAAAAAGGCTGCTAGCCCAGAGGGGCTGAACAAAGCAAAGAGAGGATATACCCACTCTCCTGTTACAGAATAAATCCACAGGACCCTAGACAAGGAAGGAAAGAAATTACCTTTGGTTAGGACCATTCAGTTAGAAGAACCACTTCAAAATTTCCAACTCATGAAGGGCAGAGTTATCAAAACAGACTTGATACAGAGAAAATTAGCTTGCCTATCAGTACATCTCCTCAGCACTTGGATTATTTGCTGTGAAGCACACTTGAGCCACTGCTAAATTAGATGGGTTTCAGTGCAGGTTGAAATGCACACAATATTCTGCCATCACCCTGGTGGCATTGGCTATTAACAACAGTAAAAGCACAGTAAAATAGCAAAATGTTCAGAAGCAGGGATGTGCACTTGGCTATGCCAAGTGAAGCTTATTCAAATAAACTCTCACATATGTTTGCTCTTTAGTTACAACAGCTTTTCAGCCCCTGTCCAGATCCCTAGAGTCTGGAGACACAGAGCTATTCCTCCCTGTCTCAATCCTTCTGCTGTTGACCACTGTTTTGAAGAGTGGAAAGGAGTTTTCAGGAGGTGAGAGGGCAAGGGGAGTTCTTCAGCATTTTTGCTTTTATAAGAGGAGGAAAAGAAGAGGAATGGCTAGGTGGGAAACAAATGTGTCTCCTTCACCCTTTTTTGTCAGAACTGTTTGCAAAGCATGGTTTGGAAAAGAAGGAAAAGGAAGAGGATTAATATGCCTGCTTTATAGGGTTTCTTTTCTTCTAATTGTGCCCTCTCTTTCTGCCTATTTTATTCTCTCAGAAAATACCTTGTAGTACCTGTCAGTTCACCGGTAATATATACATTGTTTATGGCTTGTAAGAGTGGTTGGTAGAAAATACCTGAACTTAAGAATAAAAAAGTGATCTTTTTATATTAAGTATAGCAAAAAAATAAACTTTTTTGTGAATAAAATTATTTATGTTTGTATTGATTATGTAAAGAATTTATGAAATAGGGTAGGTCTTCATTGATTGTTATCAGGATGTGCCATTTTAAAAAGGGCAGCACTTCCCTAAAAAAAATTTGGATCCAAATGGTCCTAAAAGGTTTAATTTTTTATTTAAAGAAAAAACATAGCTGAAGATTATGCCATACTTTCTACCACCAGTGCTAACATGGGAATACAATCACATTTTTTCTGATGGCACCCAGCCTGCTACCTTGCACTGAGCATCATGCCTCAAAGAGAAGTGACAAATGGAGCGTAGGAGGGTAAATAGGAGTGGAGCGTAAAAAGGTGTTTTTGTCTTACCTGTATATTGAGATTTACTAATCATCACCTAAGGGATAGAGTAGAGAAATGGAGGGGATTGATAGTAGAGTTATCTGGACTGAGCATGGAAATATTTAAATGTAGGGACTCTCTTTCATGATTCATGATTCTTTCATCTAATAGAGCTGTGAAACTCCTAAGTAATTAAAAACAAAAAATAAAAGCCTGCAGGAAATGCCCCTGAGAAGCTGAGCAGAAATACTGAAGTCCAGGTGCTAAGTGGAGTCTGTGCAAATGTCAGCATGTGTTATTCACTGCACAGGACTTCTTTTTTCATATTGTGTCTCCAAGAGTAAAAGAGAGAGTGACAACCACCTTTCTCTTATATAATGTGGAACTAGATTATCTTGATGCAGTTTGGCCAGCTGGTGTGTCATTATGAAGCACTCCGACCTGAATTTTCAAACCCAAGTAAATGACTGTGCAGGATGTTCAAAACCACAATGAAACCCTGCTCAGAGGCAGGTGCAAGGTGTAGCTGGCTGCTCAGTTTCTCTGCTACCTCCCTTGGAGGGACCAGTCACTTCTCAGCCCATTGACACTGCAGGCATGGCAGTGACAGGTTAAGGAGAGGCTTGAAGGAAAGGCTCTGGTGCTTGTGAAACATATTGTGCCCAAATGGGGCTACAAAATCCGCAGTTTGCAGCACCAACAGTAAAATATGTACGTATGTTAAGATTTTGGTGCATAGGCCAGAAAATTTTTCTATTGGTTGAAAGCTGTTGTCTGTGGTTTGCAAGGAACCACAAAGTGGAGGTGAAAAGAAAGCAGGCAGGAGGTGCCTTACTGATTTGAAAACAGTACTGACATCCTAATATCTTTTATCCAGTCATCAGGGCCCTGACACACAGGGGCCAAGTCCTCTAAGGGGTCACCTTCCACTCAGGACCCTGGCAGCACAATGCAGCACCAGCTCACAGAAGATACTGGGAGGGCTCAAATGTGTTGATGCTTGTGTTGATCTTCATCCTTTGGTGTGGATTCAGGTCCTGCTATGAGCCATGTCTCCTTAGAGGTTAAATTGCTCAGGTGATAGGGATTTTAGGGGAAAGCATGGCGCACATGGCTGTAAGAGCAATCTGGTCTCAAAGACAGTAAAACTCAAATGTTGCTGTAAGACAAGCAAAACAAAGCTGGAGTTAAGCAACTGGGGGAATCAGAACATAGAAAAGGAACTTAGGAAGCTGTGGTCGTAATCCTATTAGGCTCTGGACCGGATTAGAATAAATGGCTCCTAATTGGCCTATGTAAGGTAGCAGTGAAGTCCCCTGCTTCCACAGCCACTGTGATGGGTTTCAAGTCCTTCAAGTGTTTCACCTGAACAGTTTCTTTTCTATTTCAGATTTTCACTCACTAGTCTGAAGATGGTCTCTAGCTGAGAGTGAGAACTATTGAGTAGGAATGGGAAGGCTGGGTTTCCTCATAGCTCCAGTGACTCCTCAGAAGCCTTTGTATGAAGACAAGTCACTTCCTTGCTGACCATTGTCCTCTTGTTGCTATACAGGTGTTCTGTATTCTCCACCATAGAGCCTAGATGTTTCCTCAGCTCTGGAAAGTTAAACCACAGCATACTCTGAGATTGGTGGGTCTCAATTTAAGGCATTCTCTGAGAGATTTGAAGTGTTGGCAGCTGTCCATAATTACATGGAGTGGCAGTGCCTCCATATCCCAGCACTGCAGCCGGAATGCAACGAACAAATCCACTCTAGGGGTGCATGGCACACACACACAGCACGTGGAGAGATGGCTATGAGCTGTGGGAGGTGCTGGTTAGATATAGCTTATTTTTCAGGATCATTCTCCAACAGGTTGGGGATCAACTGGAAATGTGGAAATGCTGGAAATGTGGGCAGTGTCCACTGGTGGAGTGAGAGGTGCTGGTGGGGCAGATGCCTCCTTGCTTCCCACCAGTTTGCACTTGGCTCCTACTATTATTTTTTGTCTCAAGTTTCTAAAACCAATTGTGAGTCCCTACCAAACACCAAACTGAGTTGTACTCCTCTCCTGCTCCCGTGACCCCCAGACCTTTTCGGATTTGGTGTTTTTGCACTGAGCAGGGTGGCAGGTAGAGGTAAATTTGATGGTACCAGTGGAAATAAAAATTCCAGTCCAGAAAAAATTGCTCAAATTATCCCTGAGTTTATGGCAATTTAGTTACTTTCCTATAAGAAGCCTTGCAAGAGCAGGAGACACTATGTAAGATCTCAGGACGTGTATTGTGCTTGAAGAAACCTGCCTTGCCTGTGTTTGGAAATACTTTTCATGGGTCTCAGCTGAGGTTTAAATGACCTCTTCACAGAACAGGCTGCTGAATTCCATGTGTCTGGGTGAGAACTTTAGATCTAAAGTACAGCATTTGGCCTTATTTTACAAAGTAGATTACTTCAAGAAAAAATACTTAAATTCTTACCAACTGATATACAGAAAAGCGACAAATCCCAGTAGGATCAACCCCTTCTTCTTTGCTGGGTAACGATGTGGCAAGGCAAAGATTTCCAGGAGAGCAAATGGCAATACAGCTGTGTGCTGAGGAAAAAAGTGATTCTGTCACTGACCGATCACAGTGCCTCACCTTCAGTCATTGCTGATCACAAAGTTCAGGCACCTGCTCAGGAGCAAAGAATTGTTTAACAATACTGACTGTAATTGTATACAAATGTGCATACTTCATTTTTTACAGTGAAGAAGTACCCCCAGAGTAATAAGCACACAAATTTTCTTGTTAAAATGATGTAAAAATGAGGTTTGCATGATCTATGTTTATAATAGGTAAGCACTCCTTTTGCAGTTTGTAATAACAATGTAATAATTTTTTTTTTATATTCCCATTAGAGTACAAAAGATATTGACTCTATCATTAGGTGTGGTTGAGGATGTAAGAAGAGTGCTCCTTGAACTCACTAAGCAATTGCTGAATTGCCTACATGTTCTCTTCTAGTCATTATTGTATTTTATATAGTTTCATTTATTACTTGCTCCAGTGCAATCCCAGTGTGGTGTGCTTCCCTTGGCAAATGGAAAAATGGGGTTGTAAACATACAGGCAACTTCAGTTAGCTGTGATTGAAGGTGACAAAGGAACTTTAAACAAGCTTATCCAAGATTCAGAAAGAAGTTAAATTGGTAGAGAAATGTGTTATCCTTCTCTCTCTCTTTTTTTTTTTTCTCTTTTATTTCCTTGTTGAAGAGTTTGAATTGTAGCTTCAGTTTCAAGAATTTTAAAGGTAACTGTCTGAGCAGGGAGGATTTTCAGCTCTGGGCAGACAGTTTGGTGGGACTGACTGTTTTGTGCTGAGGGGCTGCCTCCAAGAGGGATGCTCCTCACTGTGGGGATGTTGGGAGCACAGCAGAAAGCCTTCTGGCCTCAGATGTTAAATGGCCAGTGCAGGGATTCATGGGATGCTAATGCCTCAAATTGTTGACTGATTTGTACCAATATCAGAAAATAATTTGTCTGGGTGAAATTTCCCCATGGAAGTTTTTTTATTCCCTGTACAGGCAAACAATAACTCTGAATGGCAATACCTAGGACAGATGGCTTAAACAGTGTTGGAGAACAATACAGCAAAACCAGTCAATGAAATGCAGCAGGAGAAAACTATAGCAACTGTAGCTGTTCAGTTGGTTAAATTCCTGTTAATTAAGTAAATATGGGAGGAAGGAAACAGAGAAAGATGATAGATAGATAGATAGATAGATAGATAGATAGATAGATAGATAGATCTTCAAATAGAAAAAAAGTCCAATTAAGGATTTTTTTGTCTTTTTCCCTAAAGGCATAACCTGCGGAGTGTACAGTACAAAGATTCCTCTCATCCCAAGGAAATGGTTCTAACATTTTTAATGTAGGTATTTTTAATAAACTGTGCTCAGTATCTGATATGGTAATATGGTGTAAAAATTTTATTGCTGTATATTTATACTATAGGTTGTGAGAAATACACATTAAATTATTTAAATGCACATTGAGCTATAAACAGCATGCATGAACACAGTGTTTAGCTATTTGTGAAGGAGTCAGACATCTACTTTTGTCTGCTGCTTCCAAGTGAAGCTTTCCTGGAAGCTGAGTGTTCTCCCTCAGCTCTCCTATTACACCCAGGAGATGCTATTCATACCTGGCTATCCTTCTATCAAAATAACCATTCCACCTCAGTTATCCCTTTTCAGAGAAAAGAGATAGCAAAAATCTCTTTGATGTTCCAGTTCCTCTCACTCATTGGCACTGGGATTTTCTTCTGTTCTGTTTCATAAAGATATTCTTCAGCACTACAACCTGTCTGGTTGATTGCAGAGGTGTCATATCAGTACAAGTGATTCCTGGATTCATTTAACCAGAAAAATATCTTCAGTGCACATGGTTTTCAGATATAATCCCTGTAACTGTCTTTTAGTCAGAAATCTATGTGTTAAGCTGCTTTCAAAGAAATTTTAAAAAGAGTTTATTTTCCATAGTTGAACAATAGTTTGTCCTTGAACAAAACCCAAAATGCCCATGGCAAGGCAGCAGTGATGGAAAACCTTGTCCTCATTTTTCGGCTTTAGCCTAAGCCTTTGGCTGGCACACTGATTTAGAGCACCTCATTTTGACAGGTATTTTGGATCGTGCCCAGGAAAGAGCAGCACAAATAGCCAGCACGTATGAACAGTAAAGCAGCTCAAAGACAGGCACAGAAATCATGAATGTGCTGCTGCATCTAGAGAGGAAAGGAAAATGAGAAGTTTCAAAGGCTTAAGAGACTGATGCGGTGATGACTGTGATGGGTGAGTGTTCCATGTCCATGGTATCCATGGGGTGAGTGGCTCCGTGTTCCACAAGGGAGATGTAGCTTCATGCTGGGATCCTCCAGCAGCACACAGACAACGTGTGGACAGCAGGATATGGTCACAGGGAGAGGCCGGGAATGCTGAGGGGCAGCCTGGTGCTCTAACATGCTGTGCGCTTGCACTGCTGTTGAGCAGCACACTGGTAGTGCCCACAAAAGATTGCTGGGAGATCTGCTTTTTAGCCTGTGATGCTTTAGAAAAGCTTGATGTGCTTTGCTACTCGTTTTTGTCAGGCTCCTCCACTTACGTAGGAGTTAGAGAAAACACTCAGGGGCCTATCAATCAATAGAAGCTTGAAAGTCACTGGCAAAACTGGAATTGGGCTGCTTTTGGGAATAGCCAGGAGTTTAGTGGAAGGCGTAGGTTGAAATTTCTGCTCTTCCTGATTCAGTGAGCTTTCCCCTGCTTGTAAGAGTGTTTCCAAATCCAAAGACAGCAAAAGCATTTAGGAGTGGGACTGTCTGCCTCTCATTTTGCAAACAGTTTCTTAAAGGTCTTGGAACTGTCCTGATTTGGAAAAACAAATGCAAAAAAAAAAAAAAAAAAGTGTTGTGGCATAGGAATAGGAAAGCTGCAAGCTGCTCTCTTCCCAAGTCCAGTGATGTCACTGGCCCATGACTGTGAGCTGTGTTTTCCGTTCAAGTAATTGTACCTTTTAAAATATATTTTGCCATGTATATTAACTAGACATGCTTTTTTTGCAGAGCCATTTAAATTTGCTGTGAAAATGCCTTCTTGAGACAGATTTCTACAACAGTTCTCAGCTTCCTCAAGCACCCCCAGGACGATTTTTTTATTTTTCCATTGTGGATATTAAGGGCCTTTTTTTCATTTCCTCTCTCTCCCCACCAATTCCTTCTCATGTACACATATACCTCAGGCTCTTAAACATGTGGGAAAATCTTCCCTTGCACTTCGGCTATCCCAGAGCACATTTCTGCCAAGCCAAATTAGTGCATTAACAGTAAAATCACAGAGGAATTTCTATGGAATACCCGAGCAAGTTTATGACAGCAGATGCATATTTGTAGAGCAGACACCAGGGGAATGTGTGGATGGCTACGGGGCGCAGAGCCTGCCCTTTGCCTACAACACACAGTTGGCTTTCCACATGATTTCCCTCTCACAGCCCAGAGACGTTGACTTTGGCAACATCATTAGTGATAGACAATATATCATGGTTAATCAGATCTGCTGAAAGGCTATAAAGGCTTCTCATATCCTTCTCTAAAAAAAAAAAAAAAAAAGAAAAGATTAAAAAAAGATGTATTTTCTCATCCGCATTATTTTTAACCATAGGTCTCTGGTGCATAGTCATTAAATATATTTTCAACCCTACTTAGCAGCGTTTCATATTCTTAAACTGTATGTCATATGTCTGAGGAGCACAGTATTTGTATGGGGCCAAATTAAAATATACAGTTTTGCCTCTTCCTTTAATGAAAACTTAATAATTAAGTTCAGATTGACACAGATCAAAACACTGGCAAAACTTGTTGGAAACAGTGACTCATTTTTTATTTCCATTAACAGTTTCTCAGTTTCACATATAAACAGTGAAACTGTCAAAAATAATTATTACAGAGGGAGGGAAAAAAAACCCTATTTCACTCCAAGGTAAGGAAAACAGACTAAAACAATAGCTGTGTGTACTGATCAGGCTATCAATTAATCAAACTGAATCAGAGAGCTCTTCCCTACTCTTGGCAAGAATCCTGCCAAGAATACTTATTTTTATGTAGGAACTTATATTTATGTTTGAAATATTAATATATTTATTTGTCTAACAACCTCTGTTTATTTAGGAAAGCTTTCAGCTTACAGATTTTGTTAGAGGAGAATTTTTTTATTTCTTTCTACAGTGAAGAGATAAAAGTGATGGGACTTCCAAAATTATCAGAGACATTTAGTTAACAAATAACACTTTTAGCCTGAATTCTGCTTCCAAATATTCAATTTTAAAATCCTTTGTGTCTCTTTTTGGCAGTCATTATGATTTTCCAGTTAGTTTCAGTTTCTTTGCTTCATTCCTGAAAAACTCAGGTGAATCTGAACTAGTTATAAAATTGCAAATTTCTATTTGTTGCTCATACGAACTCTGGCATATGAATACAGGGGGAATAAAGTTCCTTAAACATATGCTGAGCTTTATCTCAAATATTGGCATGTTCACTTTTCTCCTGCAGACAAGAACATTCCCCTGCCTCTTTCCTTTTTGTTTCCTACCCTGTGTTGTATGTTTCCCAGGATACGTTTCAGGTTCACGAGTTTAAACTGAGATAAATTGTCCTCCCTGAATATCATTTCCAGTGTTTGCTGAGACCATATGGAATTTTCACTTCCCGCATTTTGAGTAATTTGTGTATTTATTTAATGCTATATCCTCGTTTTGCCGTTGAGAATTCGAGTAAGAGTGAGCTTCCTGGGGCTGAGAAGATGGGGCTGGGTAGAGTTAGTGCTCAGCTGCAGGCTCCAGCCTGGGCTGAGCTTTGAGCCCATGAATAATCTCCCCAGAGCTGCTGAGATCACTCGAGCTCCTGATGCGTGTGTCGCAGTTGACTCGGCATGACCTTGTTTGACTCCGCAGCGAAGGAAATGATGCCTCGGTTGACCAGAGCTGTTTGTTTCTAATTCGTCTGCATTTACATACCCTCCATGTCTGCTTTCCATTATCATGTGAGACTTTAGGGAGGGATCTTTTCACAAACAGTTACCACTGGCCAAACTAAACTCCACTGGGCACAGTTGGAGACCTTCAAGTGGTTTTGAAAAACTGCCTGTGTTTCTCCTTTCAGACCAATTCCCCGCAGAGCTTGCGTGCTGACAACCAGTCGTGGCCAATACTCATGCTTCTCTCTTCCCCATCGGTATGTTACTGCAAAGGAAAAGGAAAAACCCACTTTGGTGTTGCCTTAGGAGGCTCATAAGCCAGCGTTCATTGGTTGTCCCTTGAGGTGTTTACTCAGATACTCAGCTCTTTGTTGGGAAACGTCCTCTTGTCTATGGAAATTTCCTTCAGTTGGATGCTTTCATGAACAATTACAGCCTGTGTTATCTGAGTATAATAAAACTAAATGGCTTCCTGTCACCATAACCTCTGTTTAGTTTTATACTCATAATTTTCCGAATCTCTGTATGGTCTCTCCTTTCTTGGCTTAATTTTGGAACTAACTCCCTCATTTGATTTATTTTGCTATTATTTTGCCTGCGTTCAAATGCCTCCTTCAAAATATTCTTTTGCAATCTCTCTCTATACATTTTTCTTCTTCTCTTAACCTCCCTTTATTTTTCAGGGTGGAAAAGGCTTAAGTATTATTGTTCATTTTATTTCATAAACCTTGCCATATTTAATTGAAAAAATAATTCTCTCTTAGGGTTGCTACATGTCTTCGGTGTTTCTAACCATCAATGCATTTTCAGGGAACCACAGATTTATTTTATGGGTAGAGCAGGAGGCACAGGGAGTCCTGTTACTGAGCAGATGTGGTGGCAGATTAGTGACGAAGCTATTGCTCAGTTATATTCCAGCAGCACTCCGCTCTGAACCATCAGCTGCTCTCTGTTTCTGCCCTTTTCTGCTCCATTCATGATCACCTGTAAAGCAACATTAATGTTGTTTTCTTAGTTGTGTAGGTAGTTTGGGAGTGTTATCATAAAAAATGGATGAAACATTAGACCAATTGTATGATCAAAGGTAAAAAAGCTTTAGAGATAAAGTTTCTGGCCTGCACACATGCATTTTTGGGAATAAGGCCCTGGCTGAATATCCTGTTGCTTACTAGCAAATGTTTTGTCTCAATGTCAATGCCAGAATTTTAATTGCCTTCCTCCCTGACATTAGATATGTAGTCTAAGAAACTGATGTTGCACTGCAGCTGGAGGCTGACATGAGACTGAAGTGACACATCCTTTGCCATGGAATATTTGTCTCCAGCTGTTCCTTTGCGGGGTGGGTTACGGAGACCGCACCTGTGCACGCTGGGGTAGCAGCAGCCCGGGAGGATTCCCTGCCATAACATTTGTCTGTGAAACACATACTTTCTCCCTGAGGAAATGGGCTTATGTCAACAAAAACGGAAACTTCAAAAAAAATCTGTGTAGTGCTGGGAAAAGCTAGGCATCTTTGCTCCTAAATGTGTGGGGTGATTAATTTTGTGTGCCATATTCCTCACACACACATTCTTCTTCTTTTGCCAAAAGCTGAATGTAATTGGCAGCCTATGAATGTCCATAGTTGCCAGACAGCTTAAAATTGAGATACTGTGAAATGCAAACAAATGGAAATGTTTCTCCCTTGTGTAAATATGCAAGAATTATTAAGCACTAAGTGCTGCTTGCAAGGAGAATCATTTAGGATGGTCAAAGATGAACCTGAGGTTGTTCTTGTGTACACTCCTGGAGTAGGAGTTCAAGCGGCCTGGACAAGAGGGTTTTGCCCTATAAACTGAATTTACATCCCCTTTTTTGGTTAGTGATGCAGCAGCTTCCTAAAATAGCTGTAGTAAGATGTAGTCCTTCACACTGATACCCTCATATGAGAGCAAGAGTAACTTATATTCACATAACTTACATTTTTTCCAGATGGAAGTAAATCACACTGATCAGAAATAACATTCTGTTGATGTAGATGTGTCCACACTGGTGAAGGTGAGATTTAGCTAGGTAGGCAGAACACAAGTCATTTGTATATACCAAGAAACTCCAAGATGAGAGGGGACATAGTGAGTTCTGCTGGAATTCTTACTGTCATGGCATCAGAGGCCTGCTTCAGTGATGGAAAATTATTTGTATGCACTTTGCTTGTTCTATCACTCCCCTGCATTTTCTTTTTTTTTATTTTCAGATACAGCTTAGCCCCAACAGGGCAAAGTGCAAAGGAGCTTCAGAAGCTCAGGCAATGGGGGATCTGTTGTCATCTTTGCTGAAAGTCTGCTAGGTAAGAGTTGTTTTTTCTGAGCTTCCATTTATGTTCCTTCCTTGTCTATTCTCAGCTTTTTACCTTGCAAAATCTTCTGAACGTGCACAATTCATAACCATGTGTCAGTAGAGTGCCTGGGAAACTAAAATGCCATTTTTTGTAAAGGTGAGAGGGTAACACAGCTACAGGGTAAATTAGAAAAAGAGGTGGCCAAACTCGACTCAGCTGCAGCCTGAAAATGAAGAAAATTGTGCTTTTTAGAAGAACTGTGCTTACAGACTGAAAATATTTATCTTCTTTTACAAAAACACAATTGTACCGTTACCATTTTTTGTGAACACATCTGCTCAACATTTCTATGTGTCTTTTGTTATGGAGCAAAATGTTTTTGAGTTATCTCTTCTGACCCAGCAATGCCCCACTTCACTTGGCATTCAATTCTGTCAGACCTTTCAAAGTGTAGTGTTCCCCAATACTGCCATTAAGTTGAATAATACATGCACATGATTTAGTTCAAGCTGTCTCCAGCAGTTAGTCTCCTTCTGGAGAGTATCCAGATGTTGCTTGAAAAGAGATGACTGGGAAAGAAATAAACAAATTCACTTGACGAATTGGCCAGCGTATCTTTTGTCTCAGCCATCTTCCACTTCAAAAATCTTGTTCAAATAAAATAATTGTGCTTGAGACATAAGTAGAGTCGACTTTTTTCATCCCCAAAGGTCAAGGTTTTGTATAAAGATGGTAAAACATAATTATCCCAGGCAAACAGAAGTGGAAACTGAGGCTCAGCCTTTGGGTTAAACTCAGTAGAAAAGCAAAGACAGAAACCTAGATAGTCTGGAATATTGGTCTCCTTCAAATATGAGCAGAATTCCTTTCCACATTAACCATCCTTTCTGCAAAACAAAATGTTTCTGCTCAGAATGCAAAAACATGGCTAAGCTGTAGTGCTCAGTCTGCAGCTCTGGGCTACCAGAAACAACTCTTTCCCACTGTAAGAGCAGTCCATGTGAGGGAAAAAAAGGGTTATTCATTTCTGCAAGAAAGGTGCTGCAGCATCACCACAAAGCCAAGGATCTCGGTATTCCTGAAGTGGTTTTGCATAATTATTTTTTAGGCTTACTCTCCAGTTACATAACAACATATGCTTTCCCTATCTACAACATTAAAATAGACTGAGATTTTTAAAAAAGTACTCCCTCTGCAAATGATATGGCACTGATCCTTACTACTGATACACCCATGTCTTTCTCCTCCAAAGCCAGTTACATCCTGCCTCAAGCTGCCATGAAGTGCCTGTTATCTCAGAGCCACAATTTAATAGCAATATGCAAAGAAATGAACCCAAAGAAAAAGTGTCTGCTTGGCAATCAGACCTTGGAGACTGTCCCTTGAAGTGTTGGTATGTCCCTGCATCTCCCTAGTGTTTCCAGCAGATATTTTGTGTTGGAAGAAAGAAATGTCTCAGCTAAGCCTGAAGGCACCTGTTGGAAGATGTTCTAAAACACAAGGATTGTCAATAGCAGAAATCAGTCTACTCCGGTGGCAGATGTTTTATGCTTGATAGTGACTGGAAGGAAAATTTCCTACCCAGGAACTGTCAAGCACAAGATGTCTGCAGAGTATTAAGAGCTTTAGAAATAAAATACCAGGTTGTGATAGAGGTTTGCTTTATGTGAAGTTTCTCTCTCATCAAAATAATTTTCAGGAAGAGTTGTTTTTCCTTTTTTAACACCTGTTTTTGACATTTCTGATATAGGAAAGCTTTTTATTGTAGTCAAAATGACTCTGTTATGAAATGTAGATGTACGTAGGGTAAGAAAAAATTATAACTGATATATTTGAGGGGTTCCTGCAAAGAGTTCTTGCACATGAAATAAGAATGTATGCCCTAACACCTCTCAACCTTCCCATGTCATAAACAAATGTGGAAATGGAAAGGGCAAATTCTCAGCTGTGAGCCAGGATTAAAACAAGCAGCAAAGCCTATCTCTCCTCTGAGCTCCACTTTGTGCCCCTCCCCTCTTGCCCAGCACCTCCACCACTGTGAGGATTTTAATCCGTATAGTTGCCCATACTAAATCCTGGATCTGAAACCAGCATGATGCTGAGGACATGAATAATCTTTCATTTTGGTGAATACTGGTTTTCAGAAAGAGCAGCACCCTTTTGCAGCTGTGCAGAGCTTTGGGCAGCCACAGAAAGGTCCTGGTGGAAATGAATTGGTGACCAGAGAGCAGGTGATGAGGTTAAAAGTGCAGGATGGCCGTGGTTCACCTCTCGGGTATCAGCAATGCGGACATGCCTCTGTGTGTTTGGATTCCAGTCACACAGCTCTGAATACCCCTGTCCAAATCAAGGGGCTGCTCAAACCTCAGGCGACTGTCCTCAACCAGACACCCCAAACTCTCCCACATTCACCTTCAACACTCACTGGGGACTGCTGCAGTGGATGGCAAGGCACTGTCCTTAAGAAATGAAGTCTGGAGAGAAATAAGTCTTCTATGTGATTATTTCATACTTTTTGGCTTCTCTGATTCAGCCTAGCGCTGAACCTCTCCCTTCTCTCCCACTTCCCATTCGCCCCACGAGGCCTCCCTGACCTTGCAATCCACCCACAGTTTCCATGTTACTGTCAGCCTCCTTTCACTTGACTGATAAGAAATATGTGATTATTCAACACATCATAAAAACGGCCAAAGCAAATGAAGGAGAAATCTGGAAAGTATTTACAGAAAATCTGTAAACAATCATTGCAATCCAGCTATTCAAAGCTGTGCACACATTAGCTTATTAGCTGTAGAGCTGTCAGATTCTCTTTTGTTATTTCACCTTTTTTAAAAATTAAGGGCTGCTTTGTTACACTCACAGCCATTTTGTATTTCAGAGACTTCTGTTAGCAGACACAATTTCTTTTTTGAGCTACAATAAGTGAGATTATCTTTCCTTATGACTACACATCATTTCATTGACTTCAGAGGTTTGACAAGCACCGATTCACTGACGTTCCTTGTGTGCTAAAAGGCTTCTTGAGGCAGCTTCAAGCACATGCATCTGATTGCTGTGTACAGCTCAGCATCAGACTCAGATAAACAGGAAGGAGGAGGTGAGAAAGGAAAAGCTGTGAAGCACTTCTGGAAAACAGCACAATGCAATGGTGGGGCACACAGTGCAAAGTCTCCCTTTTCTCTGCAAGAGGCTGAGGTGTTTCTTACTCACCATAGCGTGATTTAACCAGAGCGGGATGACTCCATCAAGGCTTTTGGGGTAAACCAGCTCTCGGTTGTAGGTATACAGTGTCCAAAAGGATATACACACAAACTAGAACCAAAATTCAAAAGGAAAGAAATTTAAAAATGGAAGACAAACAACTGATAGGATTTGGTCAGTGCTTTCATTTCTGAAAAGGCAAAACATCTCCATGTTTTTTCACATGAAAAATGATGACATTGCCAGATAAACTCATGCTATCTCACATTTACTCTGAGATGCAGAGTTCTGTGTTGATACTGAGAGAAAAAACCCTGCTTTATAAATTGCCAACACTGACATTTTCTGTGGAATCCAAGATTAGCTGCAGTTTTTTGTTGTTTTTTTTTTCTCTTTCTGCTTTCCTTTGCAGATGGGATCTTTTGATGGTCAAGAAGTTCTCCTCAAGGGACTGTCTGTCAAGCCTTTCTTTTGTTCAGTAACAAAGTAAAAACAGATCTTGATAAGGCAGTTCACGTAAACTTACCCTTTACCTTCACAATTCATAAGCCTAATTCCTAAACTGCAGGTGAAAGTTCACACTGTGGGCACCCATTTTTTTCCCACCAGAGCAGGAATTACAGTGGGACAATTTAACTGGAGGAAATAATCCCTGGTATCAGTTATTGATACCTGGAAGCTGATTTGCAATTTTTGGCCCGGCTTTGTATTTGGGCACACTTTGTGCTTGGGGCTGGAAATCAGGGGTGTGAGATGCTGGAAGACTGAGACTGTACCACAGTCCTGCATGCATGGTGAGGATGCCTGGGGGGATATGAGAGCAGCATGGTGAGCACTGCTGTGTAGCGAAGATAATTAGCCAGTCTCTCTGACTCCATCCCTGGCAGGGCTTTTTTATCGAGCCAGCTAGCTGAGCTGCTTATGGACCATGTTTAAGCAGTGCTTCTCAGCCCTCTGAGATTCAGCAGTGGCTGCAGGCATCACTCTCACAGAGCGTACCTACATGTATAAATAACCCATCAGTTCCTGTCCAACCCATGGCATTTTGATAAACAGCATTGTCTGTGAGAGAGTAGGTGATCCATGATGAATCTGACGTAGGCTGTGACTATAATTATTTTTCCGTGAATCTTTTTCTCTCCAGTGCTTATTTAAAGCTACTCTGTCATCAAAGAAGGAAATGTGAGGATTTTCTGCCTCTTAGGTAGCCTCTCGTGTCCCCCTGACCTGTGCTGCCCTTTAGAGAAAAGCCCTAGGTTGATAAATCCACTGCTATTTGGACTATGAGATTAACAGAGAGGCTGCACCTCATTCACCCTTTGGGGTCAATCTGTGTCCACTTGAGGACAGCAACCCTGTGCAAGAGGCTTTGCTCCCAACCACAACAGACTCAGAACTGTTTCTTCTCCTGAATGGTCCAAAGCCATTTTAAATTCAATGGTAAAAGAAAGTCCTTAGTTCTTATCTGTTTTATACACATACTTTTGGTACTATACACCCCTAATCATTTATGCAAACATTATTTTCACATACAGAGACAAAGGGTACTTACTGTGGACACTGGGAAAGCCAGGACACTGAAAAGAAGGTCTCTGCTGGAAATTACGCACTTTGCACATCGCAGTTTCTTAATTAGTCTCAACACATCAGCCAGAAAGGACACCCCATAGAAGACAGCCTGCAAAATCTAAAGTAATTACACCTAATGAGAGAAACTCATCCAGCTTTCATTAGCATGTTCCTCAATGAAATCTGTTCTTGCTCTTCAGAGAGCTGTTTTGTTCATGAGCTGCAAGCCTGCATGAGGGAAATGGCTCTTGGCTAAATCTCTTTTACTAACCCAAACTGCTTAAATAAAGTTGGTCAGGGGACAACTTTAACAGTATCCCAGTTAATAGACTACACAGAGATGTGTGATGTGATTCAGATGGGTGAAGTGAAGGGTCATGCTGAAAGCCAGCTCTGTCACATTTCCCGCGTTAATGGTTGACCACTGGAGGTATCTGAGCAGAAAAGAACAAATTATGCTAGGACATATTTCCTGTAAAGCAATTGCTAGATAGCTTTTCCCACTATTTAGCCAAAACAGGTTCTTCTTTCTAGGGACTCACAGTGCAGCTTATCTCAATGTCAAGTAGCTCAAAATAATCAAAGGTGAGAATTAGGTGCAGAAGATACAAAAAACAGAACCACTTTTGCTGAACTCCAGGGGATTCAAGGAAGGATTTCAAGTGCTTAGATGCAAAGATCCAGACTTCAGCAACTGAAACAGAAATTTTATTTAAGTTTAAATGAAACTATTTATAACTAATGAATTTTAGTGTTGGGAGGTTGTGTTTTGCTTTGAGGTTTTTTTTCTTTCTTTCTTTAAATTATTTATAGGTAGTGAGGATGGGATTTTTTGGGGAGGATTTTGTAAAGAATTAGGTAAGTGGACACTGACAAAACAGAGCTCTCCAGATTATGTTGTCATAATATTGTCATTTTATTGTGGTTTAAATCAATATTGCTTTTCTAATTGCTTCATTTTTTCTCCTAACTCTACACAGCAGTTCAAGATGAACCAGATTTGTCAGACACACAAAGGCAGAATAGAACCTTGCAGGAAAATACTTCTCCCACTGTCTTGCATTTAGCACTGAGTGAGTTCAGTTCACTAAACTCATGCGGTGACCTCTTCTTTTTAAAGCTAGGTTGTCCCAGAGTGATATAATATGGGAAATGCAGCCTACTGCAAACACTGGATCAGCTAGGGATGCTTAAATGGAAAGAGGGCCACAGCTTTCAGGATGAGATCTCTTTTGCCATGATCTTACTCTGAATCAGATATTTATTTAGAGCAAAATCTCTGAAGTTGTGACTGGTTACTTCATCAGTTTCTGAAGAAGCTGAAAAGGGTGGTGCTTGGGAGGGACAGGATTAGTGCAATGTTTTTCCATCAGAAATTCCTTTATTATCAAAACATATGGAGGACGGGACTATGATTTCACCATGCCTGTTGTCAAACAAGGGCCTCTTCAAGCTTTAGTTTCCAAAGACTGAGTCTTTCTGGGCAACAAAATGACCATAGTTTCCAGTTATCTGCAACCTTCCTCAAACATTTTGTTGCTTCCCAGCAGGGGCAAAAGATACACTCTTCCTTCCCTGTCCTTTCCACTGTCCAGAAAGTCATGACAGTAGGAACCAGTGTTGGATTGTCCCACTCCCTGTGCAGACCCACAGCAGTGGAGGTAGGGAGGTGCTGACACAGGCTGGGTAACTGGCCCAGGATCACTCAGGATGGGGTATCAGAGGTTGTGCATCACCCAGTTCAGCTGTAAAGCCCCATGTTTCCTGTCAAGGCTTAGGGTGAACAGATATATTTTTACATAATAAAAAAAACTCAAATGCCCTTCCCCCGC
The DNA here is from genome assembly GCA_025920805.1 of Petroica traversi. Taxonomy (NCBI): domain Eukaryota; kingdom Metazoa; phylum Chordata; class Aves; order Passeriformes; family Petroicidae; genus Petroica; species Petroica traversi. Next base: position 7,295,843 of record JAHLSL010000006.1, on the reverse strand, counting down.
CCCCAACAAAAACCCAAAAAAACAACCCAAGCAGCTTCACCAGAATCCACATAGGCTTTTTGTTAATTTCTGAGGCCACCCAAAGCAGCTCTTTTAAATGTGATTTTTGTCTCCCGTTATCACAATTAGCAGGCACTATTTCAGTCAGTAGGGATTCAGTCCTCCAAGCCATGGGTCTAGTTCAGTAAAATCCATGCTAGGGTGCATTGTACTTAGACACAAACACATGTTCAACACAAATGTCTGTCTCAGTCCTTGGCCTCACGAGGACACCAATGCAGAGTCCTTGAAGAGCTAAGAAAAGCCTGGTAATAAACAGAAGCTCTTGTTACACCCTGTAGAGTCAGCAGTAACTTTCTGTAAAAGGCATGAAAAATTATCATGATGGTGGTGACAGTCCAGTGACACATTGTGACTAATTGCCAATAAAGCAATTAGGGAGAGGCCTGGTTCCCAGAGGATGGGGCTATTATTATCTTGCTCATGGTCAGCCTTACATTAATCATGGGACAGGGATCGGCTGCTTCTTTCCCCGCTTCAAAATTAACTAAAACAAACATTACTGAAAAGAAACAGTCCCAAAACAGCCACATTCTCAGCCTGGTAAATATTCTGTTATACACAGGGGAGGACAATGTTATCTTCTGTATGGAAAATGCTTATCTGAAAGCGTAACCTGACCCATTTCTCTGGCTAAAGATGGAGAAGAACAACTCCTGAAGAAGTTTGAACTCAGCCTCAGGAGCTTGGATTTGTGCTGCTGTAGCTCTTCCCTTGTCCTTCACCATAGTTTCAAAGGTGTTTCAGACACTTTAGTGATCACCCGGTATTTTCAAGAGCAATGGAAAGTTATACAAGTAATTTCCAAAGTAGAAAACTGAACTTATCGAGGATCATACCTAGTACAGCTCAGTCTAGCATTGTGTACCCCCAATAGATTAAAATCCGAGCTCCAAATCCACTGGCTTATTGCTGTAAGAAAGGTGCATCCAAATCTTGCAGCCCTCCACTAAAGGAAAAATGTTGACATTAAAAAAAAACAAAAAACAAAACCAACCAACAAAAAACAACTTGAAAACATCAAATTATTCCAGATGTCCTGTGAATTTCCCAAGCAGCAGTGCTGGCGCTCACAAATTCATTGCAGGCACTCATGGAATATAAATCCACTGGCTGTAAATAGAAAGGATTCCCTAAAGTGTTCCCACACGAACAGAAGGAAGACTGGAAGCATTCAGAAAGCTAATGATTAACCCAAAGAGGAGAATATGGATATGATTATCCCTGCTGGAGAGAGGCTGCTTTCCCCTCTAGACCCTGCAGAGTTCCATGATGCTGGGTGCTGTAGAAACATTTAATTTGGCCAGATCAATTTTCCAAACTGAGACTCTCGGTGACAAAGACAAAGCTCAATTTTTATCTGGTGCAGTGATCAAAAGGGTGTTTCTGTTTAACTAACCTGACATGATTTACTTTTGTGTACAAGATCTTGCCATATGTGTATATTGAAATCTCCAACTAGTACAAATAAATTGGGCTCCAAGCTCTGCTCTTAAGGGAGAGATAAATCCAATATTCTGAGCAAGTTATTAGACATAAAAAATCAACATTCAGTGTAGACACACATCCATTCACTTGATAGTGTCCTGGAAAATATCTTTGCTAAATACTGGGCCTATTCTGAAATAAATACAAAGCAGCTTTCAGGACAACTGAAAAGTATTTCCATTGTGAAAGACAAAAACGTAGGGAATAAATTGGGGCAGGAATGCAATTAATAGTTTTTAAAAGTGCAGTGTGCTTATTATGCAGTGATTTACTAATGGATTTACAGCAGTGAGCAGATTTTTATGAGCTCGGATATTTCAGGCAATGAATGATTCCGCTTGCCCTGTTTTGTGTCACAGATGAATGAAATGAATACAAAATTGTTTTTATCTGTCATTTCTGCTTCTTCAATAATCGGTCAATGAACCCCTTTGATACAAAGCCCACTTATCCATTTTTTCCCCCTACAAAAATATTTCCCTTCTCAATCATGATTGCTATAATCATTAAGAAGATGAATCTGAAGCAATGTCAGAGCTGTAGCTCTCTTGGGAGAGCCACATGACTAGCAAGGAATTGAATGAGGTGCTAAAAGAGGGTCATATCTAGAAGGAATTCTTTCAGCATCTCTCCAGCAAAACTAGGAGACAAGCAGCGTTTCCATCCCCAGAAAATGTCACTTTTCCCAGTATTTCCATTCCAAATCACAGTGAGGCAGCCAGAGCAGCTTTCCATGGAAAGAAATTTTAAAATGCTATTCCAAAGAGATAAGAGAAATTTTGGGGGGAATATTTCCAAGTAATTCAGACAGCCAATGCCAGAAGCCAGGCAATCCGAGTCCGGCAGGACACAGGCAGAAGAGCTGGACAAAGGCTGTTCCTGCATCCCTGGCTCTGGAGCAGCCTCGAAGACACTGCCCAAGCCTGTCCAGGACAGCAGATCCACTGAACCAGAAGAGCCCAGTGTGAAGCTTTTGCCTGCTCTTCTTCCCCATGACCACACCTCCTGACATCCTGAGGTGTTTCCTGGCACTGCATCCAGACTGGCAGAAATTCAATGCATTGGATGTGCACCCAATGGACAACTGTGATTGACAGACACCCCTTATTCCTTGATGTTCCTCAGCAACAACAGGGAGTGGCTTAATGCCAGACCATGGGATGAGTCTTTTAGATCCTGTGGAGCCCCACAGAGAGCACCACAGCATGTGAGACATGTTGTCTTCTCACCTTCTTCCTCTCTTACACAGCAGTTCAAGAACCTTTTGCCACCTTTTTGCCCCTGCTCTACCAAAAATGCTACCCAGTTCAGCATGAGAAGGTGGATGACAGCAATTCTTCCCCTAATCTCCTTTCATTTCTTGACAATTCTTTCTTGAAATAAATAAATCTCTGAAGGAGGAGGACTATCATTCATGAAGGAGCAATTTTGCCCACCTTGTCCCATTGCCACTTTTTCTGCATGAGAGACAATATCTTCAGCCCAAACCATTTCCTTGTATGACTGGCAGCTCCGTTTTAGCACTGTAGTCAAATCAATGAGTGGTTAAAAGTTGGGAGACAAAGGACTGGAGAAGTGGAGCAAGAGCCCTCACTCATGGAGACTTAATAAGACCTGAGCTGTTCAGCAGATCTGTAAATCATCTAGCAAAAGGAGCATATACTGAGGTAGTACACTTTTGTAAATCTGATGGGGTTTTCCTTTTCCTCTGTCAAAGCAAAGCCTAACTGTAAAATTGCCAAAGAATCTCAGGATACTGAATGCCTGAGAGATCAAATAGTAGGCAAAAATCAGTGTTGATAAATGCAATGTAAAGCATTTTAGAAAAAATAAAAAATCAGCACTAATTATGTATTTTTCAAGAGTGGGTTCTATGTTAGCTATCAACATACAGTAAAGAAATGTTGGACTCAGAGTGGATAGCTCTCTCAACTCTCTGTCTCCTTGCCTACCAGTGATCAAAAAAGACAAATAGAAAGTTAAGAGATGTCAAGAAGAATTAAATAATAATCAAGGCAACACCTTTAGGCCTCTATATAAATCCATATATACTCATAACTTGACCACTGCAGCCTGCACCACCTACTCCCTCCTGAAACTTGAAAAACTGTTGCAAAGTGTTAACGCTTTAATGAAAGAAGCAGCCATTTGTGAAGAGAAATTAAAAAGGCTCAGACTTCCAGTTTGCAGGAAAGAGTAACTGAGAAGATAATCTAATGCCACTCTAATGAGTGGCAAAGAAAATGTGAACAGGGATGGATGATTAGATTACAACACAGAAATAATGAAACATCCAGTTCAGTTGTCAAGAAAGCAGGTTTACACCAACTAAATGAACTCCTCTTTCACACAAGGCACACTGGCCTCGTGGCACACAGGATAGAGAAAGTACCAGAAGCATGAACAGGCATGTTTTTCCTTAAGATAGGTGAAAGGAAGGCTTTGGATGGGTATTCACTACGTTAGCCTAGATTTCTTTTTTGGCTGGGTTAGTCAGCATGCTAGTGGGCCAGTAGAGCCCACTAACATACTGAAAGAAACTTCATTTCATATGGGTTCATGTTCTTTTGTTCATGTTCTTGCCTTATGTAGCCTTTCCCTGACCATCCACTGCCGGTCCCTAAGGGAAGCTGGATGATAATTTCAGTGAGTATTCCTTCATCCCAAAATACTGGGAGATTGGTTACTTGCTTCATTATTTTGATCTTGTGCTTTAATGCTGGGTGGTAAATCTCATTAAAATGGTGCCAGGGGATGGGAATGGGGATGCTGTTTTGCCTGAAAGCATGGGTGGTATTTAGTGGGGTCAGCTATCCCCCCAAAATGGCCATAGTGATAAACAAACAACATGGCAATTAGCAGTACAAATGCCACTCTGACTGCAGTGATATATGTGTGTCCTCATCCTTCCACATCTGGTTTGGCCTCTGAGGAGAGAACTGGGGCTGGAATCCCTGGGTTGCTGTGGCCACTTCACTTGCCATTCACTGCCTATTGGTTGCAAAAGTTTCTCAGAGTTTCACAGAATGCTTGAGGATGGTAGAGAATTGAACCCTGGGGGAGCTGGGGAGTCTTTAGGCTTCCACTGAACTCCAGCACAGGGTGTCTCCTTCTGAAGGGTAAAAGTAGAGACAAATATCCCGCAGACCAGACCTCCCAGTGATATTTAACTCTGGCGCTCACACAGAATGGATGAAAGGCTATGTAGGTCCCTGCGGTCATCCTTCAAATTAGCAAGCGTTCCTGAAATTTTTCCCTTGTAGAAAACCTCTCCACAAGCCTAGTCTTTCCACCCCACCACCACTACTTCCATGAGTTGTTGATGAATTCCTTGGACTCTGAACAAGCCTTCTCCCCTGGGTATCTCATGTACTTTCACTTTGATTTCTATCCTGTGAAATGTTAGCACATTAGAAGAACCAGAACACATTACAGTCTCCATTTTTTCTGTGTGCTTTTAGGAAATGTACAACCAGTTGATAGCAACGCTGAAAGTCAAGTAATAATGTCACAAGCACCTCTGTCCACAGGCTGGAATTTCTTTCCCTTGTGTTCTCAACTGATTGTCAAACAAAGCAGGTACTCTGAATGGCTAAATTAGCACAGTGCTCTGCTTTGTTTTACTTTTCTTGTAACTAAGAGGACATAAAAGCCTATTAAAAATGTGAAGTAAAACTCCAAGCAGTGTTGAAATGTATTGAATCAAACGTTAGAAAACAGGCACCAAACTTGTATGTGTCCTGGCTTTTCTGTCCTTCACCTCACTGACAATGTCTCTTTTACAAGGAAGCAGCTAGCTTCAAAGTGCTTTCTGAAAACCAAGCATCTCACCAGTCAATCTGCATGAAACCTGTGAGTACATGTCACAGCACAACCACAGACACCTCCTTAGTTTCCTTTGGGGTACAAACAGCCGAAGGAAGCAGTTTAACAGCAGCAAATACACCAGCTGCATATGTCTTGAGGCGCAGATGGCAGACAAACAAATAGACATATTGGTATCAGTGTACAACACGATTTGCTTACCAGATTGAGGACTGTCAAATATTTCCACTGCCCACCGTAAAGGAACACGTCAGATGGCCGCTCTTCTGTTTTCACGTGTGTGATGGAATAGGCAACGAAGAAATACCAGACAAAAGCAAGGCAGTGGTATGTGGCAAGAGTAGAGATTTCCATGCTTTAGCCAGGAGCAACTGACAACTGGTCAGAAAGCAGCTTTTCTCTTAAGGTGCTCAGTGCATGGGATAAGGCAAGGCAGGAAGGTTTACTTCGGAGCAGTCTCCGGCCACGATGCCACTTTCTCTAATCAAAAGGAAAAATCACAAGGCTGCGAACTTTGCTTCTATTTGTTTCCCTTTTCACTGTACAGATAGGTTGGGGGGAGGTGGGGAGGAGGGTGAGAAGAATAGGCTTATTCCCTGGATTTAAATGCCTTGCTCAAGATTAACAAAGATTAGTTGCAGAGTTACATAAGTTTTGGGTTGGGTTATTTTTTTTTACAAAAGTGGGGGGGAGTTTTGCTGCTGATTTTGTGTAACAGGCTGTCATGTGCCGGTTAGAAAGTGAAAACAAGTGGCATTTTCCTCACTTGCAGCCATGTCTCCAGCTCAGCTTGGGAAGCCTCTGTGACTGTTTTTGCCTTGTGCCAAAGAAAGAAGTGGGAAATGTAATGGTCTGTGAAAGAAAAATCTGGTTGATTTGTTGATAGGCTATGGAGGTGGCAAGGAAGCTGACAGGATTCATAGGTAAAGTCCTTGGGGTTGAAAATCGCTGTGCCTGTTAGCATTTTGTTGGGGCAAAAGGCTCTACCACCTTTATACCGCTCCCTGCAGCTGGGATTCATCACTGCCATGCATGGCAGGTTGGACAAACCAAGTCACTCTGGAGCTCTCTCAGGGATGGAGACACAGGGCAAAGGCCTTGGGTGACAAACAGGAGGTGCTGAGCACCTTGTCTTGCCTCTCTGTTTCTTTATTTGCTGCCATTCACCTTCAGTCAGCCCCTCTTCCCTGGCACAACATCATCACATCACCAGGGCTGAGAAGAATCAATACAAAATGACCCTAAAATGAAGCAAACAAAAAGAATTCTCATGGAAATGGTTGTTTTTCCCTCTCCTCCTGCCTCACCAAACAGCCATAATTAGCACTGGAAAACACACAGCATTTCCTAGAGTCTCCATAATTGCTGCGCTCTCAGCAGTAATTGCCACCTGAGTGTTTCATGGGGGCCTTGATGGGGAGCAAGTAGCACACCCCAAACCACAGCTGGACCTTCCCCATGCAGGATGGGGAGGCAGAATGCTCTTCTGCCCCTACAGAAATTGCCCCATGAGCAGGGCTCAGATTTGGCTGAGCAGGGCTCAGTTTTAGCAAAGCACACTGCTTTAAGGGATCATTTTTTCCCCCTTTTAAACTGGCCTACAGACAGTATTGAGCAATCTGCTGTGTTTTGGTTTGGTTTGTTTCTATCTGGCTTTTTTTCCCCCCTCCTACTAGATGCAAGGCTCCGTGTGGGATAATTTCCTATGAACTCAGAAAGCAATGTGAATGCATGTTGGGAAACAGACCACGGGCTAAGGCACTTCAGTATTCTCCTGTGATTCATTGACTTCTCCCCTAATTCAGATTGCCCGCATCCAGATCCCCCCGGCATTCCAGCCACCACAATCCCAGTAAATTGTTGCTGCCTCACTTATGAAAAATAAAGATGTAGAGCCTTCTCTGGTTGTTTGAGGTTGGAAGAGAAAACTCCCTGCCAGGAAAAAAAAAAAAGAAAAAAAAAGAAAATATGGGATTATGTTTTCTGTTCTCTGACAATGTCACCAGCCTTTTCATAGAATCACAGAATCATAGAATTACTTGGGTAGGAAGGTACCTTAAAGATCATCTAGTTCCAGCTTGCCTGAGATGGGAAACGACATCTTCCCTAGATGCTCAAATCCTTGTCCAACCTGGCCTTGAACGCTTGAAGAAATGGGGCATCTACAGCTTCTCCGGGCAGCCTGTTCAGTGCCTCACCACCAGTGAAGAATTTCTTCCTAATATCTAAGTTACACCCATCCTCTGTCAGTTTAAAGCCATTCCCCCTTGTCCTGTCACTACTGCCATTGTAAGAAGTCCCTCTCCAACTCTCTTGCAGCCCCTCTTTAGGCACTGTAAGGCTGCTCTAAGGTTTCCCTGGAGCCTTCTCTTCTCCAGGCTGAACAACCCCAGCTCTCTCAGCCTGTCAGCATAGGAGAGGTGCTCCAGTCCTCTAAACATCCTTGGGTCTTTGGATTTTCTCCAACAAGCCCAGAAGAGATGGGACCACTACAGGTGGGGTCTCATGAGGGAGGCATAGAGAAGCAGAATTACTTCATGTGACCTGGTGGCCACACTACTTTTTATGTAGCCCAGGATATGTTTGGCTTTCTGGGCTGTAAATTAATACTTCCAAGCCATGTTGAGCTTCTTGTTAACAACCCCAGACCTTCTCCTTAGGGCTGCTCTCAATCCTTTCTTCCCCAGCTCATATTTGTGCTTGGGATTGCCCTGACCCAGGTGTAGGATTTGAACTTGGCCTGGTTGAACTTCATGAAGTTTGCACTGTCCCATCTCTCCAGCCTGTTCAGGTCCCTCTGGATGCCATCCCTTCCCTCCAGCCTATCAACTGCACCACACAGCTCAGTGTCACCAGCAAATTTTCTGAGGGTGCCCTCGATCCCACTCTCTGCGTCATTGACAGAGATGTTAAGTAGCACTGGTCTTGATACCTTTAGGAATGCCATTTTCACTGCTTTCCACTTGAACATTGAACTGTTGACCACAACTCTTTCAGTGCAACCATCCAGTCAATTTCTTATCCACTGAGTGGTGCATCTGTCAAATTTGTGTCTCTCTAGATTAGAGACAAGGATGTCATGTGGGACAGTGACAAATGCTTTGCTCATGTCCTAGAAAATCTATCAGAAAAGGGTTTTCATTTGTCTTTACAGAATTTCTGGGTAGGGCTGTTTATGTGCTGCTCTTCCTTTTCTAGATTCATGCCTGTGACAAAAGGCAGGAAGAGAATAGGACTTTGGCATAGAAGGGTCCTTTTTATTAATAGTTTGCATACTGAAGTCACCAGGCAGTCAGCTCTTTTACCAAGTAATCTTTACACCAGTCTGTCTGAGGTTGAGTGCAACTTAAAAAATGGGAAGGCTGAGCATTCTGCTCAGTAGGTGCCTGAGTACATGCAAATGAATGTAAATGTATGCAAAATGGCAAGGTATGCTTTTTCTTTTCTAGAGGATTTTGGCCAGTATGGCTGGGAAGGTGTCAAGTGCGGTGACAGTTTTCTGATGTGGACATCTGTCCCTCAGACTGAGACCATCTGCTTTGTTTTCCCATATACAAGAAGGAAGATACATTCCCTTCAGCCTAGATAAGGGATGCAGCAACACTGCAAAAAAAGCATGAGCACCAAATAGGATCTGAAATCCAACACTCCACACATCATGGAGTCTTTCTTATTTCACAGCAGTGTGATGTAGCAAGCAAATACCTGGGAAAGGTCACATCTTATGTCATCTCTCCATGGGTATGAACATCAACTGAAGGTTCAGTGGAATAGGAGATTCAGCCCAAATCTTTTTGCAGTGAGTGGAAAAAGGAAGAAGGAGCACACTGGGGTGTAGCAGATGTGCTGCTGCAAATCTAGTGGGACTGTTTAGGGAAACACCATTTTCCATCTGCTTGGTACCACACCCCAGCTCGCATCTGCTTCTCTCCTGGAGCTGAGCCACATTCACACACTCTGACAACGCTTCCAATCCACTGCAGCAATAGCACTTTGTGCTGAAGCAAACTGGGAGCTCCCAGTTAGTCCATTAGCATGGTTCAGCTGAAGAACAAGTAACTGGAGCTGTAAATCACCTTGTGTCCACAAAATGTCCACTGCTCATGCCCAATTCTACAGGCATGACTTAGGCCAGCTTGCTTGGCTGCACCAAAATGAGTTTGACTCACCCATGCTATTAGTATGGTTCAGGTACAGAGGTGACAGCAAACAGTGTGAAGTGGCAACTTCTTAGATGATTGTGTGTCTTTACTGATGGGCATGGTATTTCCAGGCCATCAAGCAGTCCCCAGTGAAGTCCATCATTACCATATAGTGTTTAATTACCACCTCAACCTGTCACTAATTTAGACGCAGCTGATAGAAACAAATATTCTTGTTTCCTCACTCCTGACAATTTGTTTAGAGACCAGGTAGGTGCATTTGAAATATTCTTCAATATTTTTGCACTAGCAAGGCTTCCTCTCTGCTAGGGCAGCATCCAGTGATAGCAAAACAAGTGAGAGCAAGGCAGGAAATTACTGGTGGTTAGGCTCAGGTGGTAGGAACAGATTCAAAGCCAAGCAAAAGCCTACAAAAGATTTGGGGACTTTAAAAAAATCCCAGTTTTTGCGCTTAGCTCACTTTTCTAAGCACCATCTAAGAATAAGAGACTGGTACAGAATGGGGTCTTGCTTCTGCCAGAGTGATTTTATAAGGTGAAAAAACACAACGAGCTGGGCAAGTACATTTTTTTCTAGTTTTTTGATGCACATTTCTGTCCTTGGTGCAGTTCTGCTATTTCACGCGTAGATTTCCCAGTTTGGTTGTTTTTAATTTCCTGCTGTTGTCAGCTGGATTGCATTAGGGGCAGCATCCCTTGAAACAGGGGCCTGGGGCTGTTCTTGTGCAGCATTCTCTGTGCAGAATGTGTGTCCAGAGGCTCTGCCTCCCTCGTTCTGGCTCAGCTGCAGGTAGTGCAGGATCTGTGTGGAAGATGTGTTTTCTGACAAGCCTTCTCTGAGAAAGCTTTTTAGCATGTAGTGTGAGGCTGCCTGAGCTCTATGTCCTCAGGGACATCTACAATAACAACTCATTCTATGACAGCCTCAATGTATGAAATGAAACATAATTGACAAAATTGCAAACTCGGCATAGTCTGCTCCAGGCATCCTCAAATCCTGAGGCAAACTCTGCAAAATCATGCGGTTGGTGTAATTCACAAAACTTAATTCTCTCTGGTTTTATTTGTCTTGGGCTTTGGTAGCTTCTGGGGGTTTAAGTTTTCCAACTTGTCTTCGCAGCTGTGCAACAAGTGTAAAAATATTTTAACTTCTAATAAAACAGAGGGCTTTGCCCAGCAATGCAGCAGTGATAGCAACAAGTAATTTGAAGGTTGATTAAAAATATTCTGAAAGATTTCACTACAAATCTGAGAACAGGCAATGCTCCAACATCTACCTAAGCTGTGTGACAAGCAGGAAAATTACACAGTTCTAAGACAGCTTATGCGTCCTCCTGCATGCGCCTCTCCTCTCTATCTTGTGTAAGATTAATATTTTTTAATATATATTTTTAAGGAGAAGGCAGGAAGTGGCTTACCTCATCTTGATATCTTTGTTCTGAGTTGAATTAAAAGGTTGTTCCAAAATGCCAAAATTCAGAGGGATTTCTCACTCCCAAAGGGATGGCTTGTGTACAAGCAGAAATTGGATTTAGTAGTTGGAAGTATTTCCTTAGATTTCAGAGTTTCTTCTTCTCATTGAGTTTTGTGTTGATTCAGACTGCTAAACGAAATGTCACTTTGATCCAAGCCCAAAACTTCTATGTAACAATGATTTGACATTTCTAACTCCTTTAAATGAATGAAAATTATGACATTAATCAAAACAAAACCTTTTCAGCTAACAACTTGGATTCTAAAAGTAGATATGTTGAAATTAGGAAACATTTGTTCAGAAAAATGCTTGCCTATCTCATTTTCTCCTACTCATAGGGGAAATTAGTAATTGTTTACCTTACCACCAAACCCCAAGAGTGTGTTCTCTCTTGGCAAGGTGAATATTGTTTAGAAATAAAAGGCATGTTTTTCACTTATTTTCAACAGCTTCCAAGAACTTATACACTTCAAAAGATCTATAAGCTGCTTCCTAATTTTACCTTTTCCCTTTTCTGTCAGACAGGCAAAATTAATATTTGACTATTTAGAAATATTGTGCGCAAACAAAGTTCAGAGTGAAAGAAACACACCACAGTGTACTAGGGAAAAAATGCCAGAGTATTTATCCCGCATACACAAAGTATAACTGGTTCTCAGACTCTGTCTGTCTAAACAATTGTGTTGGGCAGGCTAAGATTTGGATTTATGTTAATTTTTTTTTCTTTTCCTTTTCTAGAAGGGGTTAAGAATGTATCAACTGGTCTTGCAAATAGATGTGTGTTTGATAACATACTGAGTATCAAAATATTTCAATTTTACGTGGGGTGTCTTCATCTAACACTGAAACTTGGGGAATTGTATGGTAATACAGTAGAACTCTATGACAGAAGAATTTCATAAAGATTTATGACACAGAGAGCCCCTTGCTGGATTGAAGGGATAAGAATTGCAGGTGGCAAAGTAGAACAACCACAGAAGTGACTTTTTCATGACTAAGGAGACATTACTAACAGCATTTTTCCCACTTCCATTTCAGAAGATAGATCTGTAATATTGGACGTTACTGTTAATGCGGACTATTTATAACTGTAAGTAATTATTCCATATACAAGGCAACAGAGATCCAGCACTGACTCCACTAGTCAGTGCTTGCTGAATGGGTGTCATTTATGTGCAAATCTATCTTGGACAATATTAGATTATGTGTTAGATAACAAGATAAAGTCCTATCTACAGTCTGTATTAGTATACTATCAAATCTGTTGTCACAACCTTTGGTACTTAGATTGCAACAAATGCAGGGCAGAGCGTGGAACTGCTTATCCCTTCCATGGGCATGGAAATGCAACCCAAAGCAGTGAAACAGTGTTTAGGTCACATGGAAAGCTTCTGCTGAAATGTGAAGTAATGATTATTCCCATTAAGTCCTGATAACCTCTGAAGCATGTTGGAGGAAAGGACATAATTCTGCAAGAGATGTTGAAGAGGGATTGGTTTGCTTCCCACCACTGGCATCATCTTGATGGATGACTCAGTGGGGTTATAAAACATGTCTGAATGCCAAGAATTTCATAAACCCCACTAGATGCTGGAGACCTTGCAAGCTGGCCAGATCTCCTCTCCCTGGGGACACTAATATCCTTTGTATACCAAATCCATGACCAGTTCCTGCTCCCTACCAAACACTGAAGAACAAAGCAATTTTTTCAGTCTGTCAAAGACAGGATAAAACAAAGGCTGCAATGTTTTAATGATGCTAACAACCTGATAACAGAATAATGAAGTTTGAACCGTGGGTTGGTCTGACTGCTGTTCTAGTAATGGGTACAGAGAGTGGGTTTCCTACACAAGAGCCACTGCTGTGGTTTTTTGCAAAAAATATCAGCAGTATCTGACACAGCTTGTGGCTCTGAACCCTACTTGTGTATTGAACAGTCAGCTGCTAGAAGGCTCTTGCTGGAGCAGGGGTTACTCAGAGGGTTATTCCAGCTCAGGCACAGCCTAAACCCCCTGCTCAGCTCTCCAGAGAGGCATTGCCAAGGCAATCAGACTCTAGCTGGACACTGTCAGCAGGTGGTTGTTGGATTTACCAAGTCAATACTGCTCTTCATCTCCCCTTCTCAAACAAAAAAGCAAATCCTGCAGCAGAAGCTGTGTGTGATACTAATGGTATCTCAGTGTCTTGGCTGCTATTCTTTACCAGCAATGTAGGAGTAGTCCTGTAAATGTGAAGAGGTGGCAAATTGCCCCCTATTCCTCAGCCCCTTTGCCTGTGGAAATTCCCTCTGAATTTTCTTGCCTCTTTGGTAAAGATGGGATGGGGAAGGGGCAAGCCCTGCCCTGCTTCCCCAGGCTGAAGTGGCCTGCCATCTCCTCTTCATTTCTTCTTATCCTGATCACCAGGACCAGCTGCCACATAAAGATGTTTCCTAACACCAGCACCTTTCTGAGGAGGTCAATACACTACCTCCAGCTTCCTCTCAGTCCTCACACTCACTGCATCCACACTCACTGCAGTTCCTAATTTTCACAGGTGCTCCTCCTATGGTTTTTTCTACCTCCTCAGAGTGTTGTGGTGACGTGTATTGCCCAAAGAGCTGTGCCAGGCATGGCCCACAGCACCTTCCTGCAGTATGGCTGTGCTCTGGCAGTGCTACACGTGAGGGAGGTGGCAGTACAAGCACTTTCTGGCTGCTTCTGAGCCTGTCTCTTGCTTTGCAGGCTGAGCTTGGGGCACAGCTTGAGCTTGCCCTCTGCAGGGGAGGGTGAGGTGATGGGAAGCCCTGTGCTTCCTGTAGCAGCTGTGGCTTACCTTTGTATCTGCAGCCAGGGCCTCTTTACTTGATTTAGTATGTCACAATTTCATGGACTGGGTTGATTTAGTTGTGGCTTCCCACAGAGCATTTTGCCATAGCTGTTCACAAGACTGGCTGTCTCCCATAACAAAATGTTATCCTTCAGAAGTTATCCTGAGTAAAAATGAACTTGAGTGAAGGGAAGAGGGAGAAGAAAAAAATAAAAAGACAAAAAATATTCCCCACAAAATCCACTTTTTCATCCACCTAAAATTTCCTTCTGCCACTGTCAGTTCCATTACATGATGCACATTGGCACATTTCCTTTCCTTACAGCTATTTTCAGTGCTGAGGAGAAGTGCCTCCGGTTTTTGCAACACTTCATTTGGTTACTGGTCAGATAATCAGATGTATTTGTGAAGAATTTGAGGCTGGAATAAGGCCATTTGGTACGAAACTCTTGTGCTGCCTCATTTTCCCTGCCCTCTGAAATCATGCTGTGCTTCATTAACACTAAATGTGTTTACAGGATCTGAACTTTCTCAGTCATGTGCTTTAGCTGCTTAGTGAAAACATAGGTAGTTTATACACCTTTATGTTTCTGGGATCAGCTGGTGAAGGGAGGCAGTGTTTGCTGTTTTCTTCCCATCTCAAAGCCTTGGAGTTTTCATGCATTCTTGCTTCCTAAAAGTGGGGGTGGAAAAAAAAGCAGGCCCTTGCCAAATTCAAGATGCTGGTTATCAGCTAATTCTACTGTTTACTGTTCACACAGTGAGAGAACTGCTTGTGTTTGGCAGTGAGCTTGAGTTCATCTGCAGAGTGCAGGACAGAGCTGCTTGCCTGTTTTCTTCAGGAGCTTTCTGCTGGTGTTTAATTGTAGCACTCAGCAGGGATGTGCTGTACTGCTTTCTCCTTGTGCATTCCCAGACCCTTTATGGAAGGAGGGTGTCACTTCCCTTGCTTTGAAAAAGGAAACCTGAATTTCTAGACAAGTAGTGCAGGTATGCTGGTTCCAATACATTAAGATGAAAGCTGGTAAAAAGACAAAGAACAGTTAGGAGTTCAGAGAGTTCCTGTTTGTTTCCAAATTTTGTCCCATGCTAACATGGACTGATTCTAAGTGGTGCTGCTGCAGGGGTCTGTGAACAAGGGTAGGACTTGTCATGTGTCCTTTCAGTGTTGGTGATCAAGGCAAGAAAATACATGGGGGGAAAAGGATAAGAGTGTAAAAATAATCAAAAGTACCTCAGATCTGGATGCAGCTTTCCCTGAGTATAATCAGCACCGGCCTCATGCAAGCCGAGCTGGCATTCTCCTGGGAGACCATGCCTGAAGCTTTTTCATCAGCCAAATAAATGTATATGGGTCTGAGCAGCGCTGCCTTCCAGTGGTACTACTCTGGCATGGAGGGCAGTGCTGGTGTCACCTAAGGAGGTTCCAGGGCCAGCCCTCTCTGCACTCCAGGCTGCCAAGAGGAAATATTGGCCTCTGCGTCATTAGTGACAACTTCATGTTGATGAACTAGTCTTTGATCCCTTCCTCCTCTGCAAAACTGCACTGTGGGTGGTAAATTAATCCCTGGAGTTTAGCTCAGCACGTATGCAGAAAGCACAGGGGAGAAAGTAGGTGATGCTGTGCTGCTGCTGAGAGCCCAGAGCTTGCCTGGGCCCTTGGTTTTAGCACAGTGTTGTGCCACTGACTTGGGTGTCAGAAGCTTTCACACCCCTGTATGTCAGCACAGTCCAATCTTCTTTCCTCATGCCTGCTGGTGCACTCATACAATTAGAAAGAATCCAGATGCCACTGCTCTTCTCACAAAATGCAGTAGTCGTGGAATAAAGAGAACCTGGTTCAGTCTACTCTGGCTGAAACAAAAGGTGGTGTTGTCAGCTAAGTGGGCTCAGTGCTGGGAAACTGGGCAGTATTGCTTCACAATGAAACAGGAGCAAAACAGAGGAGAATGGCAACTGAGGAATAACAAAATAGCAAATCTATTTGGTTAAAGGAAGTGACTTGCAGTTCACACAACAATGGGAGGAACAGAGGCTGCCACATTAAAAAGATGAGCCTTCCCAGTTTCACATATTTTGCTCTCTTACCCTTTTCTTTGTCTTTCTCTCCTCTCCATTGGGATGTAAATTTCCAAACTCAAAATCTAATGTATTTTAGGGCACTCGAAGGGGAAAGAACTTTTGCTCTGTATGTAACTGGAAAATGGAAAAAATACACTCTTAACATGTAAAAGGTTATAAGCTTTGTAATCTGCTAGCCAGCTTGGTGTGAGAGCTGAAGCAAACTGATGCTCTTCAAGAGGAAAGGCTTTGCTGAGACCCCAGTGACTGGATCAAACTACTGTCTGCTAAAATGTCTAGTTCAATCCCATGAACTGTAGCTTGGATGTAGCACATGACTGCAGCACATGCTGAGGATGCTTTGAAGTGTCTATTTTGCTTTTATTTTTGCTGTTTAAAAAAAAAAATCGAGCTGTAAAGTATGCAGTTCAGGAAGGTCAAGTATCACGTGTGAATATTGCTGACTGCACAGCACAATGAAGGTCTGTGCTGAATGAAGTTGGGCCTCTGGTTCTTTGCAGATATTTAGTAACAACCTTGAGCAAAGCATCTTTACTTTCCACAACTGTTCTTGTAATTCAGCTAATGCATATTCCCCTAAAAGACAAATTTATACATGCTGGCAATTGCTATTTTTTGTGTAAAGCTCTATTTCACTTATTATTGCATAAGAGTTAGGCTGTGTACATTTTCAGGGAGCTTGTCCAAGGCAGAATAGCTAGTTTAAAGACAGCACCATGGGATAATGACTTCCAGCCTATCCAAATCTACATTCCTTTAAGCTTCTCCTTCAGTAATAAAAACTCTGAGCCACCTGGGCTGCATCTGTACTGTGTGGGAGGTAGAAACTGGTGGACTCTGCAGCCCTGCTCCCCTGGCTATCCATAAGACGCCTTCTGTTGAACTTTCCTCCTGCCACATGCCTGAGTGTCCTTCCAGTGGAGCCATGAAATGTTTCCTGATGGGGTGTGTGCACACAGGCACAACAGGGCATCATCCATGGAAGCAGTGAAGGCTGGTTCATACTGGAGATGGTTTCCACGAGCAAAAGTCAATTAGGAGAGGTCCTGCAAAGGCCCAGAAGAGCTCCTTCTCAGGACAGCTTTTGCAGGTTTGGAACCAACAGCTGGCAGAGGGATTTGCTAGTGCTGCTTTGCATTGCTGTGCTGGAACTGGTTCCAGAGGATATCTTGAGCAGAGTGAAATTGAAGCATAAAACATCGAGCAGATCTGGGCCACCCCAAAGATGGCTTGCACCTTCATAAGAGCTTGTTTCTCAACAACACAAAAGTCAGGGCATGTAAGGACTTTGCTATAAATTAGTGAGGATGTCATCCATGGGGAGTAATCAGATAATGAAAAAAAAAAAAAAAAAAAAAAAGAAAGCTAAGCTGCTCCAAAGCTGATTCTTCCACAAAACTAGTTTTTGTGACTTCCAAGTGACTCCACAAAATTCATGGCTATGCAGGATTTGCAGAAGCCACTCCAGTAGTGGCTCCAGATTACAGGAGAGAGAAGATAACAGACTTTGCTAGCAAGCCTCAAACAGTGGGAAGAAGCAAACAAGATCCCTGAACAGAAACACTTTTTTCGGTCTACAAGAGCCTTGCATTTCAATGTTGGGACTTTGAATGCATACAGTCAACAGCAAATGGATATCTCGCTTACCCTTTGGTGGTTTTTCTATATATATAGAAGAAAATATGAAATAGACGTAGATTTAAGTGGGCTCTGAACTGACTCAGTAGTGCAGTGGTCAGGGATGGGAAGAGGAAACAGCAAACCATCTCCAGGAAGCTAGATCATAACTTTTTCCAAAGTATTTTGCATTTCAGATGTAGAATTTCATCTGTGCAAGTAGGTGGTTAGGTCAGGAGCAGCAGTTCAGAATGGCCTTGTTACCTCTGGATATGGTTTCCTTAAAGGAAGATGTACTGCTAAGGCTTGGTGAAGCAGGGAGGGAGATTCTGTCTTCTGGAGTCCCTTTATTTATTTTAATATCTAATGTCCATGTGTGTGATCCATGCTGAATGGCCTTACATGGGCTGCTCCATTTCTTTCAGATACTATGAAGGAAGGAGGAGTCTGTGTATTGGACTTCTGCATGAGACCCTGGTGATTGATAATCACTCTCCAGCCAAAACTCACATTTCTCCTGCAGGTTGCTTATTCTTGGCTAAACCCCTACCCAAAGCAGGGTGAGTTGAAAGCCTAAATCCAGTATATTTCCAGTGTGCTGCTAAGAATCTGGACCTGTAACTGATACCTCTCAGAAATGAATGAAAATGACAAAGCATGCACATATCAGCCTTGTCCCCAAACCCAGGAACTGACCTGTCCCCAAAATTAGGGGATCCTAGCAGCTGCCTGTGTTGATGCTTGCTCTGCACAAAAGTGTTAATTTCTAAAGACTTCAGCAAAAGCTCTCTTGATGCTTCTCCCTGGAACCTGCTGAGGTCTGTGTGTCCCCAGTGGCAAAACTAACTCATTTCCCTTGTTTCTCAACTGTTGAGAAGAAACAGCAGATGGTAATCAGTCTTTTCCTCTCCTCCAATAGCCCCTCCCCTCGTCTCCCAAATGTGGGAGACTCCATGTAATCCTATCTTTCCTCTGTTTCTGGTGGAATCTTCCACTGAAGACAAAATTGTTTTATTTGGGAGGTAGGGATAGAAAAAGGAGGTGTAGTTTTTCACTTTTGTTTCTGTTTTGGTAAACCTTCTTTGAAAGTCACTTGAAGCTCACTGTGTTTATTTTGGAGAGAATACAATTCCTATTAAGCTACAGCGGTAATTGTATGTAATGTGTATTTTTCTAAGTGGAGAAGTTATCCACAAATCCCAGATGATGATATGTCTTGCAAAGAAGATGGTGAAGAGGGCCAAGATTCCAAGAGTACTGTACAAAGGAGACAGTGTCATCAGAGGGTGAACAAAATGGAAATGTTTGCTAGGGGAAAAGAACCAACCATCCATCCTTGCGTTTGCAGGCCTCTTATTACTTTTGTTTTGAGTCCTTGGCCAATACTTGTCACAGACTTTCCCCTGAGACTTGAATGCATTTGTTTTTCTCACTGTTTGTTGCGGGTACAGCGAGGAAATGTGATGTATGGTAGGGCCAGTGCCTCACCTGCAACCTCTGGCCACCCCGTCCTGAGCTTCCCAACACAGGTACCTCTTGGACCCTTCTGGAATGGTTGAATTTGGGGGGCTCGAACGGTGGTGTAAATTGAAATGGATGAGGAGCTGTGCTTGGACATGTTATGGGTGTGGTGTTAAGTGCCTGCTCCACAGGGCTGTGCAGCCAGTGAAGGACACGACTGCTGCTGCCACACTGAGTAAGTGGTCTTTAAAATGGAGAGTATTAAGTGGGACTTCTTCTGTTTTATTTCCTTTTTATTTTTCTTTTTTCTTTCTTTTTTTTTTTAATAAAGATATAGAACTTTTTGAGACCCTTCCTCTGCCTGGAGACTTTCTAAGCCATCTTTTCTCAGGAGTTACCATTTTTATCCTGGAAATGATTGCTGTTGTTTTAATCCTGCTTCTTGTCCCTCACAGCCTCGTTGCTTTTTTGGGCTCTGCTCCAGCCTTCCCCACCGCCTTCTCTTTACCCCTTTTGGACAAACTGCAGCAGCATTTGCCTCGGTTAAGAAAAATGGGGCTAGACAGGGTTGGGCAAGGCTCCTGACTTGTCGCAGAAAGGGCGGTGAGGAGGAAATGTGGCCGCAGCTGGGTTTATTTTGGAGATCGCCCACTGGTGCCCTGCCCTTTGCCCGGAGCCCTGACACGGGCTCCAGCTGTGCCGGGCAGACCAGCAGCGCTCAGGGGCCGCTCCTTGTGGAGGAAGGAAGATCCTGGAAATCCCCAGGGCAAAAGAGCAAACGCTGCATTACTTTATTTCAACCTTGGACGTGGAAGCTTTGTGGTTTTATTTTCTTTTCCTTCCCTATTTTCTTTTTTTTATTTAGGACAGAAGAGAATCTGCAGATCTGAGTTAAAAAAACCTGAACACTTGCATTCCTTTCATTTTCACACATATGTCACGATTTGGATTATCCTGCCACTCCAAAAGAGCAGGTCTGGATGTGCCCAAGCTGAGGAAAACCAGTGACCACTGGGATGGCTCGGCGGGAGGACTGGGTTTCCCAGAGCTGTGCCCTGCTGGGGGCTCCGCTTTTCCCTTGCCCTCCCGTCCCCTCGGCGCTCAGAAGGGGCTGATGCAGCCGAAAGTTGACAGCTTTGCGCAACAGCTGCAAATCATTTCAAGCCCATCCTTGGGGGCGGGGGGAGCGCCAGGCTTGTTTTTGTTTTGCTTTCCCCGAGCATTGCGCAGGCTGCGGTCTGCCGGCCGAGGCCCCAGCAGTAGCTTGTGACTCAGGGTGCTGGGGGTGCTCCAGGCTTGAGGAGACTGCCGGGGAACCACGAGCCTACGTAGGCGCTGAGCTCAGGGACGGGGATGTTCCTCGTCCTGCCACAGAGGAGCCAGGAAGATCCCTGTCACCACTGACAGTGGTGAGGCACGAGGCACACGTGTTTACAAAGGTCTTGGGGAATACAGCTGAAAAACAAACTGCTTTTTTGCTTTTTTTTTTTTTTCTTAGCCGTACTTAAAAGTCCCCTGGTGCTTCACCCTCCCTCGTGGCACTCCCACAGCTCCTCCGCCAGCATCTCCCTTAAAACCGTAGCCGAGCAATTAGCGCCGCTGCTCCCAGGGTGCTGGCTCCCAGCGGGATGAGTGAGGGGTCCCCGGGAGAGCTCCCCGCTTGCCTGCCACTTAGGTTTAGCAAGGATGTTACAGCGGGGAAATCCCATGTGCCTCCGACAGGAGTAGACCAACCAGGCGTGCTGTACACGCTGTGTGTATATATATGTGCGTGCATGCACAGAAAAATATTATTTAGTGGCATAAGCCCTCATTAATGGCAATGGGATTTGTGTGGTTTACAGCCCCTAGGAAGCTATTTGATAGCTTACTCCTAATTTGCAAATCTATGAAGCCAGTCGCCGTACCTGGTGATTAAGGGGGTTTTTTTGCAATAATCCGGTGCAGAGGAAAACAGAGGCCTCTCAGTGGTTTGCATGAAAAGGCTGCTGAGCGGGTCCTGTGATTCACGGGCCAAAAATAATGTGTTCTGTTTAAACAACGTTAGCTCTGTGATACAAACTGACAAAAGCCAGTGAAATTTAAAGGGACCCTGTCAAATCGGGTCTAAAAATAACCGCAGCCAGCTGTGTTTTGGCGAGTGGGCGTGTGTGCTCATGAGCTGTGCTCCCTCTGCTCTGCCAGTCTTGTCCCGGGTTGTGGGGTTTTTTTCAGAAACAGGCTAATATGACATTTGAGCTTTGCCATCTGGTCGCTCAGTGTATGAAATTACTCTGCTCTGGGAGAAAGGGTCTGGCTTTGGCGTGGGAAAGAGCACCCTTATCCTTGGCCACAGCATAGCCCCATCTCCCTGAAGGAGGTGAAAAGTTGCTGGTGTGGGATTCAGCATCCCAAAAGGATGTTGCAGCAACACTGCTGGGTATCATCCTTTAATTCAGCGGGATGGTGGCAGCACAGGGTCCCATCCACACCCGATCTTGCAGTGTTGCATAGGAACCCTCAGATGGAGAAGGACTCCCTCTCCCACCTCCCTGGGCTTTGGAGGCATCTCTTTCTTAGTGGGTGCTGTGACTGTCACTTCTCTACAAGCACCTGTGAGATGGGCTCCTTGTAATGAAATAGCTCCCATTTGTAGAATAAGGCTTACTTTGAAACTGGGATTCCCCTCCAGCCAAAAACACCCTGTAGCATAAACAGGCACGGCTCTGCCAATTCGCACCTTGTCTGACCTCACCTTGCTCTTTCCAGGAAACAAATCTAGGCTTTCTATCTCTGTAAGTGGGATCATTCCCCATGCCCCTTCCTCCTCCTGGGCATTTGAAAAGATGCATAAATATGCACATAAAGCCTGTGTATGTGTGTGGTGCAGCTGCTTGGAGGAACAGAAGTGGAGCTTCAGCTGGTTTCCTCATCTAAAGAAGAAATGGGGGATGCAGGGGTGGGTATTTCTCAGTGCCATCTAACCCTGTGCTGTATTTCCCCAAAACGTGTCTTTTTAAGTCAGAAATGGCAATAAATAGCTGCTGGGGAATTCCCTCCTGCAGAAACCTCAGGAAAACACCCTTGCCCTATACCCAGAAGCAGCTGCTCTGTTTGTTCTTCCCTTTCTTGCTACCCTTTCTGCCCTCTTTAGGTTTCTATAGCAGAAGTCCCTGCCCTGTGGTTGCTCCATCACTCCTTCCCCCTTGAAACCCCAAAAGATCCTTAGATCTTCCCTGCTAGGCAAAGGAAAGAGTTTGAACATATGCAGCATCTAGACAACTTTCCCCTTTCTGCCACACCAGGAGCTGGGTGCAGAATTGAGGTTCTCTTTAACTATCCCTTCCAAATTCTTTTTCTATGTGTGATTTTATGTTAATTCAAACTAGCATTCCCAAACTGCACTATTCTTGCCCAAAATATTTACAATAATAAAACTTAAACCTTCCTCTCAGCATGCTTCAGTGTAACTGGAGCATTTCCATCCCACTCTTTTTCTTGAGGTATTAAGGCAGATTCCTGACCGACTGAAATCTGAAGCAAAGGTGGCTTTGGAATTAAGTTAAACAACTTTATTTTAGCCCACTGAAACTGTAAATACTGCTATCAGATTCCTTTCTGGTATTGACAACATTTACTTTTTGATGTTATTTCCAAAACAAAATGTCAGCAAAACTTGATGTCTTGGCAGGATTTTATGCTTCTCTGATTTTTCTCTAAGGCTGTTTTCCAAGGGAACTTGTGCTCTTCCAATGCTGGTTTTGCTTTGCTGTATCCTTACTGCTTCAGTCATCTCCCACATGGGGGTGAAACGTGAATTTTGCTGTAACAGTATAATAAAACTGATTGTAAATGAGGCTGGTAATAGGGTATTTATACTGATGTTTACTTTCTAGTAACTGGGGGTTTTTGCTTCCTAAACCTTTCTTCCTTGACTCTGGGCTTCTAAGTGTAGTACAGGACAGCAGTGACCAAGGATGAAGAGAACATCTGCTACTGGAAGAAAAGTGGCAGATACTCAGAATATCAGATAGCCTCTGGTGTTCTTCCAGGTGTTCACTGAGGGGGAGAAATAAGAAACCTTTCATTTTGATCTCATTGCTGGCACTGAAGTGCCAATGGAGTTCAAAAGAACTTTTCATCTTGAGAAGGAGAAAGGAAACTTTCAAGATGTTCCTCTGAAAATAGTTAAATGGAAGACATACGGATTATGGTCTTTCACATCCACTGATCTGATCCTAGGAAAGAAGGATGGACCAGGGAGAAGAAAAATAATTCTAAAGCACTTTTGACTTGGTATCATCAAATTGCACACTGTTCATCAGCATGAATTTATTATTTGTCTGAAAAATCAGAGGTCAAAGCAAGTGTTGCAGAAAGCTTCTGTAAAAGTCAATTCAAATTTCTACCAGAATGCATCCTGGAATACATGTCTGGCATACATCCTCCTTTTCTGTTTACTGCCTGAAAATGGATTTCATGAGAGAGTTATAGAATTAAAACCAAAAAAAGAGAGTGGTGGCAAAATTACAAGCAAATATCAGAGTAGTCCCAAAAAAGCAGATCTTGAATTCATCATAATCGTAAGTGTGGAGGTTTTTTTCCAAAAACTGTGGAGTTAATCATTCAGATACAGTAAGACACTGGCTGATTTGTGTGTTCAATCAAGACTAATCACCACAGCTTGAATTTTGAATATTAAATGTTTGTGGAGTCTGCTCACAAATTATGTGCATAATTTTTTGTCATGTAGATTAAGTTATTTGATGAATTATGTCAGACAACACGTCTAAAAGTGAGGAAATGCTGGTGAACAAAATGCACATAGAGGAAGAGAGAGGTAATTTCCTATGAATAGTTTATTCATTTCTGAGTTTGATTCCAAGATCTTCAGGTCTTAATTTTTCAGCAATAGCCATTGATGTGAGACTGGGTTTTGGGGTAGCTGTCTCCTTTCAAAGCGAAGATATTGGGAGCTGCTGTCTGCTGCTACATTGCAGAGCTGCTTCCTTGGAGCTGTGTAGCCACAGACTGTTTGGTCTGCGTGTGTCCTGCATCTCCTCCTCTCAGTGCTGCCAACTGCAGCCTGGGGAGGTGGGCAGAGCTAGTGAAAATTTAAATCGCAGGAATAATACAAACAGCCTTAGCTGTATGAAGCTGATGGTTAATCAAGTGGAACTAGGAATCAGAAAATGGCTTGCTGAATCAGAGAATAGCAATGGTCTGATTAAAGAAACTAAAGTGAGTTGGTAGGTGAGAGACAGTAAAATGCAGGACTTCATCAGCATGTGAAACCAAATTGAGTAGTGAATGATGGAGCAAGAATGGATACAAAAAGACTGTGTAAGACATAGAATCCCAGAATAGTTTATGTTGAACAGGGACCTTAAAGATAACCTAGTTTCACTCCCCTGTCATAGTCAGGGACACGTTCCATGAGACAGATTATCCGAACCCCTTACAACCTGGACTTGAATACTTGGGAGCAAGTGTTGGATACAACTGTGGATAGGGCATCTACAGCTTCTTTGTTTGACTTCGGGAAAAAGATGCAAACAGTACAGTGCTGCACCAGGGCTGTGTGAGCTGGGTTAAAAGGCATGTTCTTTAAAAGTGTGGCTGAGGTGTTCTCACTGCCTCGTGTAAATGAGAAGATTTACCTGTGTCTGGCTGACTTCTTCCCTGGGATATCCTAGCTTTTCCTTGGAGTGAAGCATTTTAGCACCCCTGAGGTTTGATTGTAGATAATATTTGCTACCAGTAGAGGCAGGCAAATTCTGTGCCTGTGCCTTACTGTGATTCCGTGCTGGCTTTACTGAGCATCTGAGTGTGGCTGTTATCCTGTATCCCCTCGGCTGGGTAGCATCATGCAGGAGGGATATTTTATATGTGATATCAATGTGTCACAGCTGAAGCCCATCTCTACAGTATGAGCTGGTTTGGAATTCAGATTTTCTGAATTTCAGCATAATTCAGATTTTCTAAGGCATTTTATAGGGTTAAGGGCAGAACTAGTGCTGTGATTTGGACTCTACTTACAGAATAGACTGCGCAGTTAATTGAGAATTTAATGTTGTGGCACATTTTGTGTTTGTGGAAAAAGTCTGAAAAAAACCTTGACATAACAATCAAATGTGTATGGTAGGAATGAAAACATATGCAATATGTTTTCCAAAGCATTGATTTTAAAGCAGTTTTGCCAACTTAAATTTCACCTTGTTATGGCCAAATACAAAAAACACTAGAAATATCTCTGTAAGGGAATCCTGGGTCCTCCGATTGCGGCTGACTTCCTGCGACCTCTGGAACAATGAGTCTTCTGACACTGTCATCATCTGCATCCTTAGGAATGTGTCTGTGATTTGCCACAAATTAGGCAATGATAGGCAAAGAGGCAAAGAAATGCAGATGTTTCTCTCTCTCTCCCTTTTTTTTTTTAATTCCAATGTTAACAGCTGGTTTTCATACAGGATTCTCTCCCCTCCCTACTTCAGCCTTTGCAATTGAATTCACTGGTGAAACTTAACTGTAAATAAAAATGAAATCAACTTGATTACCAAAGCTGAGATAAAAGGCAAATGAAAAATGTCAGCTGACATAAGCCAAATGGATCATGCTGGTGTTTTTTTTTTCATTAATAGGATACTTTCAATTCTCAGTCTAGGCAAGAACATTCATTATTAGCCCATTTATTTCAGCTGTTAAAGTCACACCATCCTTCTAATGCAGTATTAAGTAGGACAGCATTTGGGATAAGCAAACCTGTAATACAAGGTTGTCTTAAAAGTGCAGTCACTACAGTGAAACAGTGCTATAGATCTCCCTGCTAGTGATAAGGGAAGAAAGCCTCAGACTTTCAAGAAAAACTCCTAATTCCAGTCCCTGTCTGCCTCAGACACCTTTTTCAGTAAGACTCACACCTCAGGGCAACTCATTGTGGTTTGCTTTTACAAAAATCTCAGAGAGCAGATTGGAGGCTTCATTCTCTGCCTGCTGAAGCCCAGAGAGATGACTCCTCATTATTTCCACTCATGCTGGAGCAGAGATATTATTACACCTAACAGGAAAACTGGAAATTTCTGGGGAATCTGTGCTGGCTTCCAAAGAGTACTTTGTTGAGCATACGGTGAAAAAAAGTTTCCTGAATAAGGGACAATTGTTTGAAAAGCTTGTCACTGCCACAAACCAGTAAAGTCCAGAAGTTAGCAAGCTGCAATTCAAAAAACAAACAAACAAAAAAATTCACTAAAAACCCCCAAAGCCACCAGGCAAAGAAAAACACAAATAAACAAACAAAAACCCCCAAGAACAACAAAACTCCCACTAAAACCCCCCCCACCACTCCCAAACAAACAGTCCCAAGGTTAACAAGAATATGCAGAACTGCACTAGCATTTGTAATCGAAATCCAGAAATGTATGTACTGGTGGCTGAAGGAATCCCCAAGTGTCAAAGATTGGTGAGAGTTCTGGTCAGGTAGCCCCATATTTAACCACTTCTTCATTCTTACATGGGCTTGTATTTCCCCAGGAGAAGAGCAAGAAAGTGGCTGAACTGAAACTTGCTTAGTCACTCTTTTGTCCACAAAACCACCCATCTGACCCATGTAAAATTTCCAGGTCTGTCACCCCTACTGCCCCTTGTGATGGACAAGATGATTAGAAAGTTGTCTGTGTGGTTATTGGACATCCTGGTAAAGGGCTCCATCCATCTCAGTAATTCCCTTCCATGGCCCAGTGCCAGCTAAAGCGTGGGTGTTTGGAGAGGCAAAAAAGGAAAAATGCAGAGAAAAGAGAAAGTGGGTTTATTTGTTTCTCTCATGAGAAGTTAAAGGATTGATTGGTGTCATGGGAGAAATTAATGCCCATCCTGACCATACAGTATCTTCAGGCTTGCTTTATTTTCCCTTACATGTGCACCTATCCATAACCTATGGGATTTATTTCTTGGGGAAGGACAGTTTGGGTGAAATAAGGGACTTTTGTGCATTTACAGGAGATAGAAAAATGCTTCTAAATGCACAGATATCCATCTTCAGAGATGCTCAAAAGTCTTCTGGACACAATTGTAGGCAGCCACCTCTGGGTGACCTCACTTGAGCAGGGGTGTTTGACCAGATGATCCCCACAGGTCCCTTCTCACCCCAACCAGGCTGATGTGATTCACCTCCAGAGTTTTCACTTAAAGCTTGCAAACTTCCCATGTCCTCATGGGGAAAGGATGGGTGCCAGTTCCCAATAACTTAATATTGGAAAGAAAGAGGGAATACTAAGAATGGCAGAGCCTTTTCAGTGCCTCAGGGTAATGAAAAGTGAACTCCCTTTGTTTTAGACCATGCTGTAGTAATTGTGTGTATGCTTTTCTATTGATAAATGTCTCCCTAACTCTGGCTGCGACTTCTCATAGCAGGAATATCAGGGAAAAAGATAAAATATATGTCTAGCAGCACAACTAAACTAACAAAAAACCCCACCCTCAATGCAGTCTTTTCCAGCCCATAGCCTGGAACACAAAAGGGGAAACATGCCAGAATCTACTTCGTGCCTTTAAAAGCTGTTCTTTCTCTACAACTGCACCCACTCTGGAGCAAATACAGGAAGAACAGGATTTTGACCTTTTTTTTTTTTTAACTCTTTTTCAACATCAGGTGATGTCTGTCTAGGGTTTCTCTGACCCTCGCAGTGCATGCAGTGTTTATTAAGTCAGAGAAATATGTGATGTCACCCTGCTTAGGTCTGACAATAGCAATGGCTGAGGTAGGCAATTAATGAGTACCTGCTGCTGCATTTGTGTTTGCTGAAGGCCCGGGGGACATTAGAGTGCAGGCTTAGCCAAAGACAGTGCAGGACAGGCACTTTATTTTGGAGAGAAGTGACAGGATAAGCTGAGAACTAGCTGGAGAAAATATCTGAAGCATGGAGTGCTGAAACCCCACTAAGCAGAGCCTTAGTTCTCACAGTTCTGTCAATGGGTATTTTTGTGGAAATTTAGAACTGCAGCAGCTCGAACTCTTCTCTAAATGCATGGCCCATTTCTCCTCTTCCTAAAAGACAAAAAAAAAAAAGAAAAAAAAGAAAAAAGGAAATGTTTTTTCAATCTATCGCTAAAGGATAGCGGGGAGTCTGGTGGCGTCTTTGCTTTCTTGCTGGGGAAGTGCGAGATGTGGCAACAGGGAACAATGTTGTGGAATGACTAATGGAAAGGGAGGTACTGTAATTTGGCATCTTCCGTGGCACATGAGCCATCATCTTAGAGATGCTTTTTCTGTAGGGATGAATGTCAGCGTTGCCAGCAGTTTTTTCTTTTCTGGTTGTAATCAGCTTTGTGAACAAGACCCAAAACTGTATTCACAACTGACTTATACATATAAGCGTGGCATACAATGGATGTGCAGGCTTCAAAATAAATTCAAAAAACAAATTGTCTTTGTGATTGTTCTTGCTATAAAACAATTTTATTATTCCAGAATTTTACTTGAATGGATAATATGTTGTTTCCCAAGCAGAAAAATAAAAATTAAAAAAAGCCCTGGAAATGAAAATAAAATGTAGAGTTTTCCACCTGGCAGATCAATAGCTTTTCAACATTTTTCTTTTCTTGTGTTTCCCAAGTGAGTGTCTGTTATTTGGAAGCATAACAAAAATAAGACAGAAAATGACTGTAGGAAAATTCGAAGCAAAGTCTTTCATTTAAACAACTGTAACACACAAAGAAGCGATGAAATCTGATTTCTTTTTTTTCTTTGAGAAAAGAAAGTGAACAATGCTCTATTACTGCACAACACTCTTGATTTGTGGGTGTTGGACTGAGCTGACCCTTTTCTAATGGCGAGCAAATAGCTGGAGTCAGTATCTGGAGGAGCATGCTCCATGGTGGCATTTCCAAAGCATCTAATGTAGATGTCCACAGGTTTTGCTACGTGCTTGGCACTGGAGACTTTGATGGTGTTTTTACATGGATAGCTGAGTGCACGAAAAGAGATCCCCAGTAATGCTTAAGTACTGCCAAAAAAATAGGCTTTACCCATGGCTGCAGAGATGTCTTCAGGAAAGTCTGAGTTCTGCTCAGAGGGAGGAAGATCTGGCCAAGATATGCCCTTGTGTTCAAGCAATAACACAAGGGCATTGTTAACTTTCAAACTTCTAAATCTGTTGGTGAACTCTATTCTTTTAAGGGAACAGAGCTACCTGTGTGGTGGTTTGGGGTTTTTTCCTTTCTTTCTACTGATCTGTGATGTTGCACTTCTAATTTAACCCGAAACATTTGTTTGCCTTCTGCCCCTCCTGGCCTGTGTGCAGCTGTTCTTTGCTGGTGATGCTCAGGAAAGCACCAATGTTAGCAGAACAGTCTTGCACACAAGTGCACCTGCCCGTGGCCCTGAGCAGGGGCATTGGAGTGATTCGGTGTTTCCAGGGGGTTAAGAATGCAATGCTCGAACAACAGCTGTCAGGGGGCATTCCATGGGGCTAACATAGAGGTGGAAACAAACTTAAAAGTGTGGCCAAGCCTAGTGTTCCTGCCCTAGCAGGTCTTAGAGTGGCCAGAGCAGGGAGGTTGCCTTGCTGAGCTGATGGGTGCTAAGGAGGGAGGTTCTGCATGCTCGGAGAGTAGATCTTGGAGCATTCTGTTAACTCCTACATTTCTAATACTCCTGGAGATGTAATTGCCATGACTTCATTCCTAGAGTTCTGCTCTGTCACAGAATTAGCACTTTTACATGTAATCACATAGCCAACTGAGTTATGTCTTCACCCTTTCCCCACAGCGTGAACTAGAAAATGCAATGGCTCACCTTAAAAAGCAGCAGCAAGAGCTCGAGCACATGAGGTTGTGCTATTTGGCAGCAGAAGAAAAAGAGCTCGGGAAAACAGACCAACAAGAGCTGGAGGATATCAGAAATGAACTTAACAGGTAAAGAAGTATTTGTAAGCTTCTTCCATAACTGTCCCCTTTCCTTCTTTTTTCTTGCTCAAAACAGGAGAAGATTCTATTAAATCAAGATTATAATAAGCTGTCAGTCCAGTGGAAGAACACAGTTCAGTGTGACTCTGCCCAGTGTCTCCTCAGCCACCAGGTGATCCCATGGTCTCCTGCACAATGGGTGGCCCTGCCCCACCACCCCCTTGGTCTTTGATGGGGAAGCTTTGGGCAGGAACACCTCAGCCCCACTTGTTTCCTGGGACAAGTAGTTCATTTCCTTATGCAGTCAGGGAACAGCATCTAAGACAGGGATGAAAAAAAGCTGCCAGCTGCCTGGAAATCCCAGAGATCATCAAGAAGGCTGGGCCTGTCCTGATGCCTCAAGATAAAGTCTGGCCATTACACTGTTTACTTTTTGGGAGAAAGGCCTTTCTTTATGGGAGAAGGGAGTTTCTACCCCATAGTGCCATAGGCTGCCTTAACACTCGTGGAATGAGCACTGAGAAAGGACCCAAGGAGAAGACCTGGACAGGTGAACAAGCACCAAGTGTAGCAGGCAACTGCAGCTCTCCCTATCCAAACTCAACAGAGCCACTACAGAAACATGCTCGATCTGGAGAGTGCCCTTGGTACAGGAGCAAAGGAGCATGGCTTCTGGGACAGATTTGCTTATGGATACGTGCGGCTTGGGAATGCCAGGGGTGTGTTTATATCACCTTTCCTCAGTACCTGCTCTGTCCATCAGTGTGCCTGTCCTCAGCTTATGGCCACAGTCAGCAATTTTGTTTAGTATTGCACACCCCTCTGATTTGATTTGATTTAATTTGATTTTAAAGCCTCTGAGGAGCAACAAATTCTGCTTGTGTCTGATGGGTGTGCTCCCAAAGCCACAAAAAAGGGTAAAGAGGGTGTTATGGGTGAAAGCAATGGATCTGGGTTTCTCAAACATCTGGCAGGAGATTTTAAGGGCTCAAAGGGAAGCTGTTTTAAGGAGAGATGGTTTTCAGCAGGCTGTAGGCCATTTTGACTATATAAGGGTCATTAGGCAAGACTTGGTGCATTCCAAATCACTAAAGCTTGTATTTCCAATCTTGGCTATGTTTTATCCTAACCATCACCCTGAATGCTACCTTTTATTCAGGACAAGTTGTCTTTTCAGCAGTGTTTAAATGCATTCTTAATGTGAATCATCATGTTTTATGGTAGAGCATCTGAAAAAGAAAGAGGCTTGAAGAAAGCTTTTGCTGGCAATAAATTAGATCCAAGTTTCTGTGATAAGCTGTAATAGCTCTTCAGAGCAGATGTATTTTATCAATTTAAGAACAGAGATGGAGAAAACATGTACTGCATTCAGACTTTTAAAAAAAAGTATTTTCATGTTAGTGTGTTCACAGTCAACAATAAATCCAGAGAAGCTATGACTGTCTTCCAGTTAGACATGATGCAGCTTGTGCTGTGTCTGTTATTTATATTTAGGATGACAGAGGCACTTTTCAAGCCACAAGTTGCTCCTTAACATAAAGCTGGGTACTGTTGGAGATGATGGGCTACTGGCCCAGGTTGGGTCACGGGACAAAGAATGCTCCCAGGCAGACAACTCACCCACATGGAGGTTTATGGACCCACAGGACACAGGAGAAACCTCTCTCAGTCATCTGCAATCCAGTTTCCCAGCCCAGGAGCCTTCTCAGCTGCTGCAGTTGCTGCTACACGTGTGAGATAAGTCACTGACACCACCTTCGTCCTCCTCTTCTTCCTCCTCCTCCCAAATATCTGTGTTCCCAGGGAGAGAGGCTGGCATTATCTGCAGCACATGTGCACCTCAGCTGACTCAGAGGGATGGCCCTGAGGGTGATAGGGCTGTAGGTGGTGTGGGAAATCCCAGCCAGGCTGGCCAACCCTGGAAGGTGATCCCCTCACTCTCCCGGGTGTTTCTGTGGCTTTTGTCTGAGCTTGTTCAGAAGAAGCAGGTCCATCTTCCCTGGATTTTATACAGTGGGTATGGAACATGGTCCTTTCCCTTGCCTTGTCATCTCCCTCTTCTTTACAACAGTGTCAGTCTGTAAGTGAGGTGGTTTTGCTCACCCCCTGTTGATGAACACCACCAACCAACATTTTTCTTGGTTTTAATTTTTTTTGTTTTTGAGAAGAGTATTTTGAAGAGAAGTCTGCTCAGTTTTGCGCAGATTTGTATCTGGTTTTCAACTGGGCTGTGAAAATAGTCAACAGAATTTTCATTATCTATTGTCATCAAAAGACACTGGCAAACAAGGGAAGATTTTGCTAAGCACAGGGTTGATCTCCACACCTCTGTAGAAGATTGGGCATGCATAAATTTAGGCAAATCTCTAGGACCTTACAGATGCAGACTGTGCGACTTCTGTGAATCGAAAATTTTCTGGTCCTACTGGCAGACTACTTTGTTAGAATTAGAGAATTAAGAGGACAGAAAAGCAGCTACTTTGAATTTCATTGTTTTCTAGCATGGTTTTTCCAAGGAAGCAAATCTTATGCAATCATGTTGGCTGCTTGGCTTGAACCTCTCAGTGTTTTAATCCTTTGGTCATTTTTAGGCACATTTTTCAGAGGGGGAAATATCTGAGATGTTATTAAATTCCATCAGTCATGTGCAAACTAGAGTCCCCGTAAAATAAACAAAATAAAATTTAAAAAAAAAAAAAAAAGACAAAGTGTGTGCCCCAGCACAGGCAATGTCTGCAACATGATCACAGATGGTGTTAACTGCTGGAACACCCACATGAGAGAGAAAGACTTTATGAATGTCCCAACCACGGGAAAAGCTTCCCTGGGAGTTTGAAATCAACCACAAGACACAGATCTTCAAGGAGCCAGATTATGTTAAACTGGGGTGTGTGAGGGAGTAGCTCTCAAATGTCTACATTTTCCCCTTGCCAAGGCCATCCCTATATTTTTTAATTTGCTCTGCATCCCTGAGAAATTTGCTCAGATCTCAAACATCTAAGAGAGTTTTCCCTGAGCAAGGTAATGGATGCCAACAGATGTTCACATCCAGAGCACGCAAGGAATTTTTCAGAAACCCTGCTGAGCTGAGGTCAAGCAGAGTGAGGAGACATTTTCTCTCTGCATTGTCTCATTCAGTCTTCTCCCACCCACAGGCAGGCAGACCTGGGCAAGGAGGTTTCCAGAGGAGCAGTGCTGATGTGACACTCTGCTGGGCACATTGCTTCCTCCTTTAATTGTGTTTGTTTCTGTTTCACTCTGCGGTTGGATCAGCAGGGTTTGTCCGGGGCTTGCACTTTCCACTTCAGTTCCCTCTTTCTGTTGTGGAGAAAATTTGTAACTTCCCCTCATGGCATGATGTGATGTAGATCATGGCAGTCTTTATGAAAACCCTTCCCTAGTCCTATTCCCCCTTAAGCTTCCCGAGAGTGACCAAACCAGATTTGTTTGTGCTTAATTATTTGGTACAGAGTGGAGCAGCTCCAACTGGAAATGCTGAACCTTTAAGCAGAGTAGCCAGCAGCCCTGTGGTGCAGAAGTCACTAAGGAAGGCCCATGTTAAAATCTCTTATCTGCCTGATTTGGAGAGGGAAGTTGGAGCAAGACTGTCTGCTGGAGCATCCCTTTCTTCCAGGGTGAGAGCTGCTGTTCTTCGTGTTGAGGATGATAAGCTTTAAACCAGGACTAGACCAGGAAATCAGGTAAACACCCATATAATGGGTAGGAGAAGAGGCATTCTAAAAAAACCAGAGCAAACAGAGCTTCACTTTACCTTGCCCCTATCCAGTCCTTCTCAGTGTTGTTTGTAGTTGGTCATGGACAAATAGATCGAGGATAAAATGTCAAAAGCACACGAGGATCACTGGAATGAGAGATGGTTTAGCAATGGACTTGTCAGTGCTAGGTTTATGGTTGGATTCTATGATCTTAAAGGTGTTTTTGAAACTAAATGGTTCTATGAGTTTCTGTCTGATCTGTCTGCTCTAGTGCTCTTTGTCTGCTTGGCTGAGTCATTGTGGGCATATTTCCCCACTGAGATGAGCTTCTCTTTTCCTCTCTCTGGGCTCTGGTGCTCCTCAGGACAAGTGTTGCCTCTTATTATGAGTTTCTGTAAGTCCTGTCACCATGGGCAATGCTGTGAGACCTCTTACCATGACTCTAAAATGCAGACTAGCAGCCCCTGTAGAGTCTGTTCTTTGCCTGTAGAGGCCTGGTTTGTGTCTAAATAGGGTTGGGAGGAGATGTTGTAGAAGATGCATAAAAAACTGCTTGCTTCTCTCTGGGCTGAATAGCCTCCTGGGTGGTCAGGAACTTTATTGGCAGGGAAATGTGACATTTGCCTTTTTCTCTTTACCGGATTTGGCCCCAAGGGGCAAGCACTAGAGGCTGTGGTTTCTGCAGTTGAAGATCAGTTTCCTAAATCACTGTCCCTGGCAGATAGGCATATCTACATATTTACTCTGGAATGTGATGATGGAGGTTCTACTCTATCAAGGTGCTCTCAAGGAATAAACATTACATGTTTTAATTTGACATTAAGATTGGAGCAGGAATTTCATTTCCCCTTAGATGCAATCCCTGTTTAAAACAAAATCTCTATGTACCAAACAAAATTCTGGCTCTGGGTTCCAGAAGGACAAAACAAATCACAGTTGTACACAACCATTTGCTTCATTTTCTGCAACAGCTGAAACTTTCCAAGAGACAGCAGTCAAGGTACGGAGCCAGAAAATTCTTCTCATCCTCAAGCATCAGGTGTCTTCTAGACACATTCAGAGGAATGGCATATTGCGGAGTTCAGAGGAAGAGAGTGAGAAAACTTTCTTGGAGGGGCTAAACTTTATACGTCATTGTGCATCCTTTCACAACAAAGGAGGCTTCCTTATTAAATACTTCCACTGCCAAGGGTGTTATTGTGGCTTACTGAAGAATGAGACTTGCATGAGAGTTTGCATATAGACCCCTTGACTAGAAAAAGTGAAATAGTGAATTTAAAGTGGCCAAAAAGAAATTCTTAGCAAAACCACAGGACATTACTTTGTTTGGGAAAATTCAAGGACATGTGACCTCAGGGTGCAAGGAGCCTAAATTTTTCTTGGAGAAAGAGACAAACCTCCAAAAGCTCCTGTTACAAATCCAACAGCAGATGACAGAGCATCAGATGGCAGAAATAGTTTTCTGGACATTTTTCTGTTCACAAATTCTCCCATGATCATTTTTTGCTTTTAATTGAATATCTCCTGAAAGAAAACGAATTACTTTCTAGTGCTTGGCCTAAAACTGCTCTGCAAGTCTGCATAGGACACGTTGGGCTTTGCAAAGCCACAGCTTGGTGCACACAAGGTCTGTGTCCCACCACCACCCTGCAAGCAGGTGATGGAGCAGCCCCAGCCACTTCTGAGTCACTGCCGTGGCACAGACAGGTTCTCTGTTCTCACGGGTGGGGAAAGGCTTGTCCCAGTGCTGTTTGGACTTTCCATAGCTCCAAGGGTGCTTGTGGTGTTATAAATAGCAGCGGTGGGGCTGTTAAAGGGTGCAGGGCTGTGAGTAACGCTGTTTGAATAGGACGCTCTCTGCGGTACATTGATGTTTTTATTTCCAGCGTTTGCCCAGCATTTATAATCTTCCCTTCCTGGAGTTCGTGATGAATCTGGAGGGGAGAAGCTTTGCTTTCTCATTTTGTGAACTGGAACAATCATGTGCATTTGGACTCTTTACAGATCTCTGCCCAATATGAAGTGATGTACTTTAAAACCTCCCTTTTCCTTGGTTGCTTTAAAATATGCCTTTCACCAGATTAGCCTGAGTGCTAATTCTCTGCCAGCTATCTCTGAATCTCGCCCTCCCACGTGTCATCTCTGACAGTGTAAAAAGTCTCCCCCTTCCTAAGCGTTGGGAAAGAGGGAAGACAAAGGCAAGAAAAGCCTCTGCCGGAGGCTGTGGGAATGGCTGAAGTTGAAGCAGATCTGCTGCGTGTGGCAGGAGCATGGGAGGGGCTGGAGCCGGCGCAGGATGCAGTGAAGCTGCCTCGTGTTTCCAGCGCTGGCAGGGCGCAGTCACAGATGCCACTGCCCATGGCTGGGAGACCTCCCCGCAATGGTGTGGTGTGGCTGCTGAGTGAGAGGCAGCGGAGGAAAATGAACTGGAAGCCGGGATTCCTCCAGCACTGCCTGGCATGCCAGGGGAGGCTGGGATCTGGCAGAGGTGACACCAGCACAGGGCTCACACAGAGGAGGTGAAGCTCCAGGGACACGCCAGCTCTCTCCCTCCACTCACAGCTAATGCCCGAGATATTCCTTCTAACAATGAGCTCTCCTGACAAGCAAAATTGGAAAAAAACAGACAAAACCCGTTGCAGAGGAGCTGACACAGATTAGATCTCAGCATTAGGTAAAATATTCAGCAAGAATACCTCCTGCTGGGTTAGCTCGGGGGAAAAAAAGCACAGAACAAAAATTCAGTGCAAAGGAAGAGTGCAGATTTTTAGATACGGATGCATGAATTTGAAAAGCCTATTTCTTAAAATAAGGAGGGCTCAAGAGTGCTATATATGGGCTAAAATATAATGTGGAATATAACTCAGATATGCAGATGTAAGAGTATCTTTCAGGATTTGGATGTTTTGTAAAAGCTTACTTTTTTTTTTTTTTTTTTTTTTTTTGGTAAATAAATGGAGCTAAGAAGCCCTACTGGCACAGACCTCATCTAACAAAAAACAGTCTAATTATTCCTCAGGATTTAATGGTTTTTAATGAAGATCTCAACCCTCAGTAATAGGAGTGGAAATATCCACTGGAAAACGTATTCTTAATTTTCTCAGAATAACATAGAAATCCTAGCTTTTTAGTGGGATCAAAGTTGGCCTTTGAGGAACAATTGGAAGCAAATAGGAGTATTAGAAACATATTTGTAGAGGCCAACAATGACTTTTTTCTCCAGCTTTTCCCGTATGTTTCAGGTAGGCACAGATTTATTAATGCAGACAAGTGTTACCAATTGCACCCTGAGAGATCAGGTCCAGTCAAGCAGAAATCTCGTTTACATACCTTATCTTCACCCCTCTGTGATTATTTTGCTCTCTATTAAATGGTTGATTGGATTACTAATTAAAAAGGCAAAAGAAAAAGAAAAGGCTTTCCATTTGCAATCGTTTCGGGGCTTTAATTTCCTTGGAGGTCTAACTGTGTGTGCTGTTGACACAGCTCAAGCATTCACATCTCAGTTATCTCGAAAAAGTGCTGCAAACAGGATAATGAACTTAACACGTGTATGAGCCTGGGAAGTCGGGGAGGCCGATTCCGACCTGTTGCACCCCCCCAGCAGGAAAGAGTGGAGGATCATGCCCTGCATGGGAACATCTGTGCAAACACACACTGCCATGCCTATCGAGACATCCTGCCCTGCTCCAGTGCTGCCCTTTGTCACAAGGGGCTGTCAGCAGCTTTCTCTGTGGCCCACAGCCTTGCAGGATGCTGAGTTCTGGGGACATCCTGTAAGGTGGCAGCTGTTTTTCCACAGATGCAATGGGGTGGGGGAGGAAAAGAAAGCTCTGTGGTTACCGTGGTGAAACCAGCAGAAGATACTGGCAGGTGTGAGGCCATCTGATGATTGTGGCACAGAGGGTTCCCGTTGTGTTTACCATATTTTAATGCACACTGGGAGGTCTGTGCTCCTGTGTGAGCTCCTACCTGCTCAGCCCTTCTGAGCAGTCTCTATCCAGTGCTAGAGTGGCACATTGTTTTTCCTCCTGCAGAGAACATGGCCCAGTGGCTGTAGCCACTCTTCAGAAAAATAAAAGTCAAGGGCTTGTACAGCCTGCCAGAACAGAGCTTTTTACAGAGATGAGAAGTGAAAGAAGTTGTAGGGGCAGGAAAGTGGGAGCTACTCTATGGTAAAAAATCAGAGTGATTAATAGTGCCCTTACTGTAATTCAGACCTGGGGTCCTCTGCAATCACATGGGAGGCTCCCAGCAAGGGACACCTGAGCTGGAGACCCCTGAGCCATCAGGAGACATCCCAGAAAGGAGCTCAGTGGAGAAAAAACAGCTGGCATTTAAAGCTTTTGGCTACTCTGCCAGGTTCAAGCACTAGCTCCACGATGTGAGACAGTAACTCTGGGGGCAGAACCCAGTGCTGGCAGATTTCAGATAGGCAGCCAGTGGCCTCTGCACTCCTTGTATTCTCAGATGTTCTGAAGGGCTCTGAAGGGGATAGGCATCTTTGCCAGCTATTGATCACAATCCTCCAGCCTCTCCAGTGCAACCCATTTGCCTGACCCTGAGTTTGAGGGGAAAAAGGAGAGTGCGCTCATGACGCAGGGAAAGTGAAATCATTGCTTGGGGATTGCCAGAGAGTTCTGTGTAAGGGCCTCATGTGTTCATCCTCTCAATGTGCCAGTTTTGCTCAAACTTCAGAAGACAACCTTGTTGTCACCTCTAAGGCAGTTTCTTTCCAGAGAAGCTGTTCCAAATGGCAATAAAGTTTGCCTCCTGCTCTGTGCTTTCAAGATTTCTTGGGTCAGGGCAGAACCCTACTGGCAGTCAAGAACTGTGGTGCAAGACTGTGATTTCTGACTTGAGGGCTGCATGTCCCTGACACCAGCTCTGCCCAAAGAGGGCTATGTAACCCTAAGTAACCTATCTGCAATCAGAAAACTTTTTTTTTCCCCATGCTGTTCAACCAGTTCCAAAATTTACATTGGGGAAAATAATTTCAGGAGTTTTTTTCTACCTACCTTTGTGCTATTGAATGCCAATACAACTGCAGATTTCTGTTTCATAAAAACAGATTAAAGGCAATAGGGAGTATAACCTCCTTTGTGCCGAGCTAAAAGTTAATGGAATTCCATCGCTTCACTCTCCTGTGATTAGAAAAATGCTGCCTTGTATTGCAGTCTGCAAAAGCATAAATAAATCTGTGTTTTTATACACATAGATGGTCACTTAACTGTTTCAGAGGAACGAATCTTTCCAGATTGCTCTGAGTACAGACAGAAAAATGGAAATTAGTAATGCAAGTAAAAGAAGCAACAAAACAACAATTCTAACTACCCTACTCAAAAATATCAATTATGGGCAAGAAAACAGGATTTAATCAGTATTTGCTCCAGTGTCTCTCAAAATAGGATTCCTTTTTTCTCTGTTGGGACAGGGTTTATCATGGCATAAGTGCAAGTAAATAGTTCACTACAGGTCATTCCTTACTTTGAGCTGTGGAGAACCAGCTTTACTGGGTACCTGGATGTATGTGAATCCTGCTGGTCTCTGGTCAGGCAGAGGGTAAATGTAAGAATAACTCTGCAGTCCTTCTGTGTGAGCTGATTTACTGCACATGTAAGTCTATCACTAATTATAGAGCAACCCAAGCCAAGGAGCACTGCAAAGCAAAGCAGGGATTTGCAGCAACCAGAAAGCAAGGATTTAAACAGTCAGGGAGAGAAATAATTGCAAATTGCAGCATAATTTAGTCTTAATGTCAGGTGCACAGCATTAGGGAGCTAACCTAACAGCATGTGCCTGTACAGACTCACACAAAATGCTTGCCTGTGTCTTTAGGGTTTTGTTGGCATCCACCTCAATGATCCCCAAACGCAGACGGAGCAGAGACCAGACCCAACAAGGTTCTGGATGTCCCCAGGGATGTACATGGAGGTTGAGAGCTCTCAGCATCCTGCAGTGCCTGTCTCCCATTTAGGATTGATTTGACTGCTCAAAGTTCTGTTAAAAATGCTTTGTTATTAAATCCATTAGGAGACATGAGCTGTATTTACTAGATAGACACTCCTCCTGTCATATGCATCATCTTATTTTATGCATATAAGCTGTACTGACACTGGAGAAGACCACACTTTTTGGAGGATTTTCGAAAAGCTATTAGTAACTTGAAAAAAAAAAAAGCCATTTCAACAGCCATTTGTCTTTCAGGACCCCAATCTCCCCACTTCCTGTTACTTAGAGCCAGGAAAGGACTCTCTCAGTAGCTTCTATTCTGTTTTATGAGAGCTGGGTGCTCGTTTCAGATCTCTGGTATGGCACTGCTTGATGCTGCTGGCTTCTCTGCTTTGGATCACTCATGTTTCAATTGCTGCTGTGCTTGTAAAGAAAGAGCCTTTAAACATGTCCCCTTTTTTCCAACTATCTCTGGGTTTTCACAGTTTATCAACTATAGATGTATAAAAGCAGTCTTTTTTTAGCTTAATTTTCTGTACAGAAACAAAAAGTGTTGAATCGTTGTGGTTATTCAGGACAAATTTAAACAGTATCTGTGACAGCCTGGCTTTGAGAAATATTCAAAGAGTTGGAGATAGAATAAAGATAGCAGAATAACAATGCAGGGCTTAAAAGCATGGATTCTGTCTCCTTAAAAATTATTCAATACTTTTAGTACTTTAAAGGTTGTTAAAATAACAAGCTGATGGCTGTGCCACCGCTGGCCTCAGACAACAGTATGGAGGACAATGAGCTTCTGCTGCTTTGTGTTCATTTACTATAAACCACTGAGTAAGTCAGAAAAATGTTTCTCTCAGAAAAAGATGCTCAGTTGCCCTTAATCTTGATGGGAGCTGTGAACCAACCTCTGATTCAGCACCGTCTTGTTTTCCAGGTCCAGTCATAATAGCTGCTGCACTGACGCTCTTTCTTGCCCAGATGTGTCAGGCCGTGCATCAGCTGGTGATGCCATAACCAAAAAGTATCTGAGCAATTGTCTCTGTGTCTCAGGAAATATCAGTATTGCTAGATTAGACCCTTGGGCAGCATACCCTATCAGTGATTCTGGCTACACAGCCTCTATCTAAACACCTTGACAAGCTTTAATCAGTGTTTCTATGGCAAATCTTCACCCAGTTTAAATAGACGTGATTTTATCTATTTTAAAGCTATGCAATTTTACACCAGTCAGCATAATGGCTCTTTCTTTCCAGAAAGCAATCCTGAGAACTTTATGAAATAGAATTTACCCATGATGTACACCCCAGATGATTTTGCAAAATCCTCTATCTTAATGTAGAAAAAAGGAGTTTTACAGTTATTGTATTAAATGGTTTTGGTTTTATCTTCTTAGAGCAATTATTTCACTTGATTATCATGGAAGAATTTCATCTGACATTGAGTTTAGGTGCACCTGAAATCATTATACTGTCTAATTTATATTTGATATAAAATGACAATAGCTTGAAACTGTATTGACAGATCTTTATTGAAGATAATTACTCAACAAGAATCATTCTGAATGAATTACACTGAAAATTCGCCTCAATTTTACAGCACTCCAGCGATAAGAAACATAACTATACACATTTCCTTTGCTAAATTGTAGCTATAATTTTGTTTAAAACTCTTTGAATTCTTTCAGGTAAATTTGAGCTCCCCAGAGAAGCCTGTAACACCTAAGCTCAACTTCTGAGACTTGATTAATTCACAATTCAAGATGGCATTACTACAGGCAGATGTCTCACTCTTTTCCCCGGGATGGCAGGCTGTCAGTTGTTTCAGGGAGACAGTTTTGTGGGAAGGTTGGGAAAGGTGGCCACCTTCCTGCTCTTATCCAGAAGAGGGTTTGTTCCCCATTTGCAGAGCAGGTAGAAAACTGGTTGCTGCTGTGTGTATCTGGTGATGTCTCTCCCTCCACCCAGTCCCGGGAAGGAGCTGGAGGACCCAGGCTGCACCCCCAGTCCCTCTCCTCTGGCCATTTCTGTCTGTGACTGCCATGGGACCAGCTGTAGGTTCACAACTGAGCATCTGCATAACTTTGGGATTACAGAGGCCTTAAGCTCTTTGCAGAATCAGTACACAGAAATAAGAAATATTTTTTTAAACTACAGCGGGTACATTCCTTTTACCTCAATAGATTGCAATAATTTATTCTCTCAGTTTTGATCTATTTCTACTAAAGAGAGCTGTCATAAGCAAAAATCTAAGATATGCCTTCTATTTTCTTAATCTATTAAAATTCATTTGAAAACAAAAGTAATTAATGTGATATAATGGTTGTTATCTATCTTGTATTCTTTGTCTACAAATTGGCATGTGTGGAACTGGCTTTCCAATAATTGCCTTTTAGAGAAATTTTCTAGGAAATATACTCAGTGAACATATAAAACAGCAAAAAGGAGAAAAAATTTAACAGCAAACCATGGGAGGGGAGTGGAAGGAAGAAAGGAAAAATATCAGCAATACCTCTGAAATACAATTGTGGTGTGTTCACACAGAGAAGGCATTCAGCATCCACAATGGCTTGACCTAGTAAGTAGTGTAATGGTCACTCAGAGATATGGTAGTAGTATTTACTTCATGTCATGTTTAAAAATTAGTTGAGTCACAAAAGCTGGAAATTAGGAATAGTGAAGACAGGAATATAGACGTAGAAGTCAGACAAAGAGGGAATGATCACACTGAGAGTGACTGTGCTACAGATAAGTTAATTCCTTCATAGTCTATTAATTAAAGGTTTTTTTTCCTTGTGTTGAAGTATCATTGTCCTCACAGATTTAGACAGAGAGGAAGGGAAGGAAAGAATAGGGTGGATGCAATTCATCATCAGCAGAGGAAAGCCACTGCATGTAATACAGCCCTTCCATCCACGAGGCCTGTCTCTCCTGCAGAGAGACTTCTGGATTTTCCTCAGCATCTTAGAAATAATTTATATCATTGTGCTTCAGCTGGTTTATTAGTATTCATTTTCCTCTTAGCCAAATGGGATTGTTTATTGAGAAGCATTACTGCACATCACTGACTATCCAAGCTTTTGTAGTTTGGCTGCACTTGCTTCCTTCAAGTCTCAAAAGTTGCCAGCTGCTTTGTGCAAAGGATCTGAGCCAGCAAATTGCTGGTACCCACCTAAACATTGACTGCTAGGGGTTTGTGTGGCTCTGCATAGGAATGCGTACCAAAGGCTGCTGTCACTTTCTTGTTGCTATTCCCATCTCTTCCAACAGCCCTGCAAAACTCTTCATGAGGATGCTGTGTCTAAGGCACTATCTGTGTGGGGAAGGGGAAGTGGTCATTGCCTTAGAGGCCATGCACATGCTCTTTTCTTGTTCTTCATCCCTAATGGGACAACTTCTCCTCTCTAGTTCTGCTTTGCTGGCGCCAGTGGGTTCTCCTGATTCATTCAATTGTGAGAAACTAGAGGAACAGTGGCCTTTTGAATCCTCCTCTTGCTAGCACCACTTGCATAGCCGTGTAATTTCTATTAATTTCAGCGGAGTAAGTTGACTGGTGCTGATTTAGTGAGAAGTGACTCAATTTCAATATTGCAAA
Source organism: Petroica traversi (assembly GCA_025920805.1). NCBI lineage: Eukaryota > Metazoa > Chordata > Aves > Passeriformes > Petroicidae > Petroica > Petroica traversi. Next base: position 7,252,726 of record JAHLSL010000006.1, on the reverse strand, counting down.
TATTGCCCTACCTTGTTGGCGTTACCTTATATCACATGTATTTTCCTGTCTGAATTGTAACACACCTTTCTAGACTTAATAAGGGTTTAAAGAATTTCCAGTAGATCTTGGTTAAAACACTGTATGTTTTGTGTAAGTTTGCTAGGCCTTTCTGGAAAATAAATGAAAATATTGTGTAGGACAATGTAAAGGATTTTCCCACACATTTAGGCTAAACACAGGAATAAAAAGCAAAGTCCTATGTGGGACCCTGCTTTTACTCATTTTCACAACCCTAATTACAGACCTGTGAATTAGATGCAGGAATAACACTGATAAGTTCTCCGTCACGTTTTACTGTCAGTCAAGTACTTTCACACATGAGTTGTTATAAAAAACCCATAAGCCACCTGAAGGAGAAAGCAGAAACCTCACTGAAAAAAGATGCATTAGTGCTGACCAGCTGTTGTTTCACCAGGAACCAATTTTCTTCCAGCACAAATTCCCATTGTAAAAGCTAATTTGGAAGCTGATGGACTTTTCATCCATGTGGATTTTGCAAATAGAAGAGGGGGGGAAAGGAAATACTGTTCAGCAGGTGGACTTACTCTACCTTATGGAAGACAGGAGCTGGTGGAGAATGCTTAGATGTCTTAAAGAGTAAAAATAGTAGTCATAGTCTATTCAAATATGTTATATTAAATTGATAAAGTATAAATCTGATTTCAAACAGAACTGCTGGCCATTAAACTAATTATGTTCCTCATCTTTGAGCAAGGAAATGTATCCCAGTGTAGTCCAATAACCCAGTATTTTATAAGAACAATTTTCAAAAATAAGATTAAAAGCAAAGAAATATTAAAAAATTTTAGATCCTACAGAGGGGAAAAAAACATGGAAAAAATGCCACTGGTCTGAAAACTAGGCTTTTCAGAGTATTTTTCTTTGGTCCTCTGTCTTTGAACCTTTGCTGATCTACACTTGCCAACTTCAACAGGTCTGGGGCAGAAAAGGCAGAAAGGGAATAAGGAAATGTAGTGAGAAAATGTTTGCAGAAAGGCTGCAGAAAATTAGAACAGAGTTGAGGTAGCAACTTCCTCTGGGTTTGGCATTTGGTGAAAGGAAGCCCAAGAGAACCTAGAGTACCTCAAAAGATGGTTAGAATATCTTTTTTTTAAAAAACAAATCTGTGCTTGGATAAGAACATGGAGCAGATGACTGTGGCTTCCATTTTCCCTATGTATGCATGTCTGTAGCAGCCTTTTGTAATTAGTGGAGAATTTAAAAAATTAAATTGATGTTAGAACAGCATGAGTGACCAATATGACTTCACCTGGTACATTAAATTGAATTGGAGCTGTCCCTTGTCTAAAAAGGTACAGCATGTAGATTTCTGGGAGAAAAGAAGAAAACAGCTTAGTTTGGGCAAGAACACAGATTCTTCTTCTTCAGGAAGTGAGGGAACGTTGAACTGCTGGGGCATTAGAAAGAAATTCCTCTAGCAGGAGACATCCTGTAGTTACCTACTACAGAAATTCTTGTATTTCCTCTAACACGATTTGTATTGAAGCAATACAACTTCCAGCAAAGGAATTTTGGTGCAAATTTCAATATCGAACATTCTCACTGAACCATAGTTTATGTTTTGAAGAAAACTCCATGAGACAAAAAGTAGACATTTTGACTGTACCCCTTATTTTTATTGCTCATTCTGTTCTAAGGCACCTCCCAAGCCAAATTTGCAAGACTTGGTTTCAAGTTACCCACACTTTATGATAACTCTGAGAGTAGCACCAGGGTTTAGGGCTTTTATCCTTCCAGTAATGTTCTTATCTTTCAAGGTCTGTGATAAAAAGTTGAACTTACCCAGTTCCCTTGCATCACTATCTGTTTTTGAGGCAAGTTGTGTTTGGGAGTTGGATACAATTCCACTGGATTGAGTATGAGGGGGGCTTTTCTTGTTTTTATTGGAAAGAGCACTGGATTTGGCTTATATTCTGAAATGTTTTACCTTGTGGTTGAATACCGGACTTTTTAATTGCATATATAGTTTTGCTTAAACTCACACTGTACATGGACTTTCTGAACTATTTTTATGGCAATTCTGTAACTTACCACCTGAAACAACTAACAAGGTAAATGCATGAGATTCAAAATTATTTCAAGTACTGTCTCACAGGTAAGGAAACTCACACTGAAGGAATTAAAGGTAAAATTAGTTGTTTAAATCTAGAAAATCATAACTGGCAATGAAGTCACTGTCATTGATTATACAATGTACAGGGTTTGAATTATTTCTCCAGGCTGTTGTGGAGATTTTTTTTTCTTTCTTTGAGTTACAATAGAGATATCCCAGGAATTCAAAGTCTGAATACCAGATGCTGATATCAGATAATATGAAGGATGTGTAACTTCTGCACAGTAATGGCTGTCATATAAAATAGAAATTTATTAAGAGAGTGAAGAACATCCATGCTTGAAATTTCCTATGATCTGATCCTGGCTTATGGTACAGGATAGCTGGTTAACCTGCAGTTTTTTTCCAATGCAATGATACCATATTATCCAACTGAAGTACACAGTTTACTGATGAGACAATGTACTAAAGATGTGCCAACACTGAGGAGTGTAATCCATTAAAACAACAAAAAAACCCCCCCAACAATAAAACCTCTAATGGGCCATCCCCTGTGTTCCTTAAAGAGGTAAAATCCTTTATTTGCCCTCACTGGAGCAAGGGCAAACTGCCTAAGCAAGAAATATGGGACTGGTTAGTGTATGTGTTATTGTTTTTCCCTCAGCCTGACTGAAATGACCCAGTATCTCAGACCAGTCTGTCTGGTAGCAGAAACTCATGAGCCATTTTTCCAATACTTGACCCTGACACCAGCAAATAAATCCCAGGGGCAGAAAAGGGCAGTCAGAGTGAGAAGAATAAGAAAACATATGGCAAGATCAAGAGATGTGTCTGGTTTGTAATCTGAAGAGATACACCTTCAGATTTTCCCCTCCTGCTCTGAGAATGCAGCTCTTAATCTTCTTGCTGCCACAGAAAAGCTTGGTCACCCTTCTTAGATAAAGCAGTCTACTTATCTCATCAATTCCCACTCACCCATTACTTATTTCACAAGTCAGAAAGCTGTCAGCATTGCATAAGAACCATCAGCATGAATATTTGATGACCACAGCTGCCATAAGCATAACAAATCTGATATACTGCTAGCAGCCATTAAATATTCTGTTTACTCCATAAATGTACACTTTTAGAAATCTATGGAGAGATGCTGTCCAAGGAGATTTGAAGCTGGGTATTTAACATGAATTTTAGTTTTGAATATAAATTATAAACTTCCCTGAGAATCTACACAACATTTACATCCTCAGTGCATATTTCTGCATTTAATGAGTGCTTAGAATGCGACATCATTTTTTGGCTCTGACTATTGTGTGATGAAATGCAGTGACTTTTCAGTTTACACTCTACTGGAATGCATTTGAAAGCTACATGAATATGTCTGTGTTTTAATAGGCACCAGTATTTTAAAAGGGTGGAATAATTTTAATTTGTTTTTTATGAAATACTAGGTTGTAATTGCATATTTTTCCAATTTTTAATCCTGTTAGAACTTCAGCAGCTTTGCTTTTGTGCACGAAAATCTCCCTGGATTTGTGAGCAGACTTCTTTTTGTTTTGCTATCTATGTTTAATGCAGCAGAGATTTCATTTATCTGTGCTGGAATGTGCTCCAGTGGCTTATACAGTGAATAACAACAACTCTTTCTCTCAAGTTTAAGAATTACTTTTAGGTATCAAAAAACCCCCACATTTTCAGCCTGATTTGTTTTATATTTATTTGTTATTACAGAACTCAAAAAATGTTAATGGTTTCAATTAGAAATCCAGTCAACAGTGTTTGTTATGGACCAGTACTCAGCTTGTGAGACATTTTAGTGAAGATGCCAAACTGAGGCAATGATGAGAAGAAACTTTGGCACTCAGTAATTCCCTCATAGAGAAACTGTTGAGCTTTCTTGAGGAAAAAGCCCTATTTATTTCAGTAACGATACTGAGTACTTAGTCTTTCTTACATTATTTTCATTCTGGTCTTTAAATGAAAATTATTTGCACGGAAGTCTTAGAAAGTGGGAAATAAAAATGAACAGTGGTCAGTCAGGGGCCAGAGCAGACTGAGATGATATTCCTGGGGGTACCAAAATGAGCACCACACAAAAATTGTCAATTTTATATCCATCATGCCCGTGCCCACGGAAAGGACAACAGTATTTTTTCATTTTCCACACTGTTGCTCCCAAAGGCTGCAAGACAGAATGGCAAATCTGCCTGGTGATAGTCCTCATGCAAGTCTTACCATTTGAGATGAAACCTCCTTCAACTAATGTTTATGTATTTACTGATTCCAAAACTTGCCACATTTGCCAGAAACATCTGTAAACCTTTTAGCCCCACTAACTACTTCGTGTACTTTTATAGACTTTTGTTGCCATATTTATGATGCACATTCTTCATCTAATATCAGATTATTTTGCACAAATTTTACATGAAGTCCAGTTAAATAGCCTGCAATTAGATGAATATAGTTTAAAACCCATAAGCAATGAGCAGAAAAACCTTAATAAGACTTATTCTTACACTCATCAAAATAAATAAAAAATTCCCCGGTTCAGCTGTGTCTGTCAAATAGCAGGGCAGTGGTAGCAGTCTGAATTCATCATGCTGTGTCGCCTCTCAGGAACACTGGCCTTTTCTTCTTTGCAAACAAAGACTGTGGATCTGATTGAGCTGGATGTTTCAACTCTGCATCTTTAAAAAAATTGTTGACACCATTTTAGTAGACAAGGAAAACCATGCAAAACATTCAGAGTGAGCATGAAGTATCAGCTGTACATTTTAAAATTATTTTTCTCCTCCTTGCCAGTGTTTCTAGTATCTCTCTAGGAGCCTGAAATTAAACCATTTCCCTGTTGATTTGGGTTGACTTTTTCCAATTGGAAAGAAAGAAAAGAATATGCTTTCCTTTTTTTCTTCTTTTTCTAGCATTGCAAAAGCCCCACAAGGATTCTCTTCAAAGAAATGTGATCAGTAATTTAACACAATATAAAATGTTATGTAAAAGCACTAAGAAATATTCTCATAAAAGCCATTTGGGAACAAAAAAAGAGACAAAAACAAATGTTTCAGCCAACATTTCCAAAGGAAGATCTATCATTTTTATTGTTGTTATTTTTAGACTCCATCTTTTTCCTCGTTCAAGCACATGAAGAATTGGCTTTTCACTTGCATCTAATGCCAGAACTCAAGCTGGGAACAAGGTGGTTGTCTGCTCTTCAGCATCTGATATGCTAGAGTTGTGGATCCTGAGGGGAGGGAACAAGGCTCAAAGCAACATTACAACTCTGGTCCTCAGGAGAGCAGTCTTTGGACTTGGATATTCTTGAAAGAATCCTACAGGGAACATGCCTAGAGAGAAAAGTGGTCCAGGAGAACTGATTGATTTTCAAAGATTATCTGTTCCCAGTGCCAGAATGGTCCAACCAAGTGAGCAGGATATCAAGCAAAGGTGGCAGGAGATCTGTGTGGATGAACAAGGAGCTCATTACCAAATTAAAATGTTAAAAGAAAGTATACAAAAAGTGGGAGCAGGTGCAGGTGATCCAGGAGGAATACAGAGACACTGAGAGTTCATGATTTGGGTAAGAAAAGTAAGCCCATGTGGAGCTGAATCTTTAAGGGGAGGTGAAGGGCAACAAGAATAGCTTCCCTGAGTACATTAATAGGAAAAGGAAAACTAGGAAAAATATGGTGCTGTATGAGGCAGAAGAACAGGAGACTTGGTGGCAAAGGGCATGGAAAAGGTCAGTGTCTTTTTCCCACTGGATTTTACTGTAAGACTGGACTTCTGCAATCCAAGGGCCCTGAGACCAGAGGGAACGCCCAAAGCAGGGAGGACAATCTCTTGGTGCAAGAAGATTGGGTTAGGGAGCACTTAAACAAACTGGACACACTTGAGTCCTTGGGAGCTGGCAGAGTGCACTCACAGGCTCTGAGGGAGCTGGCTGATAAATTGTGAGGCTGCTCCTGATAACCTTTAAAAGGTCATGGCTTTTGGGAGAGGTACCTTAGGAGCGGAAGAAAAGAATTATGTCACTCCCTGTCTTTAGGAAGGAGGATCTGGGGAACTAGAGACCAGTCAACTTTGCTTAGATCCCCCGGAAAATGATGGAAAAACTGATCCAGGAAATAGTTTCCAAACATTTGAAGAACAAGTAGGTGTCTAGGAGTCAGCATGGATTTCAGAAGGGCAAACTGTGCTCAGTCAATCTCATAGCCTTCTACAATGAAATTTGTGTGTTAGGGCATGTGATAGGCAGTATGAGGGAGGGGGTTGGATGATTTTAGCAGGAAGAAAAGTGGGAAAATAGCAGGGCAAAGGCATAAAAAGGAGTGATTGTGCATAAACTGTTGACTGGTCACTATGGTTGTGTGGCTGTGCCCTGGACCTGCATTCTGTCCTGGAAAAGTGGAGACTGTTTCATGCAGAGAAGAGAAGGTTCAAGACGGGACTTGTGCGAAAAAATATCTGAAGGAAAGATGTAAAGTGACGGGCTCTTTTCAGTGGTGCCCAGTAATGGGGCAAGAGAGAATGGGAACACTATGAAATACAGTAATATACATTTAAGCCTAAGCTTCTTCACTCCAAAAGTGGAACACTGGGATAGGTGTCCAGGGAGGTTGTGAAATCTCCATCCTTCAAAATCCAACTAAAAATGGCTCTCAAAAACTGCTCGTAGTTGTCCCTACTCTGAGAAGGGAGGTCGGACTGGATGATCTTCAGAAGTCCCTGCCCAGTTTTGTAATTTCCTGGCATCAATGTAGCTGAGGTGCAGCACAGCACAGGCTGGGACCACAAGACACCCTCTCCTGTACTGTCACCTCCAAGAGCTCCACAATTGCCAAAGGAATTGGTGAGCCACTGAAAGGGGAAGCAGAAGAGGTGCAAGGAAGAGCTGCAGTCTGTCCCTCCTAAGTGGCAGGGGGAAGCTTCAGCTGTGCTGCCAGGGCTGGTGCTGCCCTGCAAATGCTGGTGGACACCTTCCTGCAGCTGCTGCACATCTCTGCCCCTCACCCTGCCCCAGCGAGGCACAGCTGCCTCTTGGCACATGCCTGGTGCAAAGCCTCTTCACAGAATCACAGAATCTTCGGGATGGAGGGGATCTCAAAGAACATCTAGTTCAAATTCCCTGCCACGGGTGCATCCTCAACTAGATAAGGTTGCTCAGAGCCCCATTCAGCCCATCCTTGGATAAGTTAGGGTGTCCATGGATGCTGCTACAGGCATGAGCACCTTCCCCACTTTGCAGGAAGTGATGCAGCTGGGGGCACTTCCGAGACCACTGCCAGCATGGCAGCTGCCCCTGCCTGGCCACACTGCTTGATCCAGAGAAGGAGGACACTTGTGAGGGTCCAGATGTCCTTCACACCCCTTTCCCAGCCACAGGCCAGGCTCGTCTCAAGAGGCATCCCACTTTAGCACAGGGTAAATATTATTTAATCTAGTAAAATTCCTTCGGATTACTCTAGACTCTTACAAAAAATTTAAAAAGGCTGCCTGCTAATTTTGGGCAGTTGTTACTGCGACAGTTAAATCCAAGGGGAATTTTATTGGCCTTCTGTAATGCAAGTTAAATATAGGGGCAGCAGGAATTTCCCTCCAGGCCAGATCTCACATAAAATATTTGAACTTTGCAGGCATGCACACCCCACAAGGCAGTGCCGAGTATTTCACCCAAGTAACAACACACTCTCCAGCATTGCAGCAGCCCTGTGTGAGTGAGAGTGGCTGATTCCCTTTGTCTGTGTTTCATTCTTATGTTGCTATGACAAAGTCTGTGTACCATCATCCTTACTACTACCTGATCATCCCTCTCCTTTGATCCTTTCTAGAACTGTGGAATCTAATTCATACTAAATCCTTTGTGCGGAATTACTTCAATAATTTCATCTGGGCTGCTCCACATTTCCACCAGCACACCTGAGAGAATTCTCAGTTTATTTACCTATTTTGTAAAGTTCTGGTTTACTCTCTCATTCATTAAAATTCCATGGGAGATGTTTATTTTGCCCATCACCCAGTAGAAAGTTAAATTGAAACAAAATAATAGAAAAGGGAAAAAAAAAAAGAGAGAGAGAGAGAGAGGGTACCTGCATTTCCTTCTCATTGATTAAAGCAACTAATTTTTCTGTCCTGGAAGAACTCCTCTTTGGACAAACCAAAGACCTGCATACCTTGTGCAGGCACCTAAAAGTCCCCAGAGAAATGTTGCTGTTCCAGAGTAAACGACAAGTACTCACAAACAGCTTGCAGCCTAAAGAGGAGAGGAACAAAAGATGTCTGGTATGAAAGTACAGGTCAGTGGAAATGCTCCTAGAAACTTTTCAAATGTTTTTCAAATGAGCTCACTGTGTTAATCACTGTGCAGGGTTTTTTGTGGGTTTATTTCTTTTTTTTTCTTTCTTTCTTTTTTTTTTTTTTTTTTTTGTAATGTTGTATATTCTGGTAGAGTAGAAGAGGAGTGTGCTACAACCAGGCCTGGGTTTTGTGTGCCTTACAGCCCTGGCCAAAGAGAAAAGCTCTCTTGAATTTTTTTTGTTGTTTATTTACTGGTAAACTGAGACCACAGACTGCACTGAAAAGATACACATTACTCCAAACAGTACCTGTCTTGGTAGCAAGATACTAAGTGGATTAAATATGTAATGTTTCCCGAAGGAAAAAGTATGCTTGTAACAAATACAACTCTTAAACCTGGCAGTTCTGTAGGATAAAGGAAGAAAAACAGCTCCCATTACCTTTCCTCCCTTCAACACTTCGTGTCACTGTGAATGGAAGTTCACCAGTAATTAGATACCTTAAGGATGAGGTGAAGTTCCCAGAGAACATTGATTTTTAAGTAGTGAAAATACTTTCTGGCTTACTTTGTTCAGTTCAGATTTCCTCTTTTCTGTCTGCAGAAAACCTTTGCTGGGAGTGTATTTTCACTTGCCTTGGCTTTACTGATGCAAGCTGGGTGCCACAGTAGAGAGATCCAGGTCTAATGGAAGTGCATGATTTAAGTGTGGGCTGCAGAGCTGGAGTTCTCATTGTAGAACTGCATCCAGAAAATCATAATTTGGAGGCGAATGGAGAACGGGGCTGCCATACTTATAAACACCTACAGACTGACAGATTTTAGACGATCTGGAACACTTTGTCACTGAGTAGTGAGGGGTTTTTTTTATTACTAATTTTATTATTTAAACAATTTAAATTATTTAAATAAACCCTTGGGAAATCTGTTCTCCCTGTGTTTTGATAGCTTGAAGAAACAGGTTGTGCCTCAGTTTCCTTAGTTGGGGAATTCCTTCAAGGAGGACCCATTCTGTTCTTCTTTAGAGGAAGAAAATTGCCCACTTTGTTGTAACTGCTGGAGGTAAATGAATTAATAATATGAAAAAAGCCAGCAAGATAGCAACACCTACAACAGAAAGGACAACACATACATGCAGTTAAACTCAGGATTTGTTCCAGAGGTGAAGATATTAAAAAAGCCATACAAGTCTGTTTCTTTGTTTTGTAAGTTGTATTTTCTGAAAAGCATCATTTAAAGTCTATGCTTATTCTGTTCTAATCTTCTTCCAGTAAAACAAATAATAAAAATAACCCATCTTTGTACCACCAGGTTTTGATATTTAAAATGAAATGAGTTTAAAGTAATCATCTTGTACAAGGGAGAAGTTATACTGTCTCAATCATGTCTTAGAGCCTTTGTTTCAGAAATATTAGTCCGCAGCATTCTCCTGTGCCTCCTGCAGATATTAATAACACTGTGTCGCTCAGACCAGACTATCAAACGAATTTACCAAACTAACTGCAGAGCAGAATTAATTGAATCTTCCTCACAGTCGAGCATCTTATCATCCATACCCAGCAGGTAAGTTGGGCAACTGCTGTAAAAACCGAAGCCGTGTGCATGTGCTTAATGGTGATAAAAATAAGTAATTTCTGTGCAAAAACATTTGATGCATACGTTCCTTCATCTACAGAGCTCCTCCATCCTCAGTTTATTTTCCTGTCCACCTTAAATCAGATACTTTTACTGGTGAGCTCAGGTAATCCCAGTTGTACCTTTGCTACGTGCAGAGGGAGCACCTCTAAGCCAAGAGAGCCAGGTAACTGTGCCTGTGTCCACAAGGAAAAGACTCTCGCCACGGTCCAGGCATGTCAGTAGCTTCAAAAAGGGAAGGTGCAATGTGTGAAAGGACCTCTCCCGAGGTCTGAAGCTGTCACATCAGCAGCAGCACGCAGACACCATGTGACGTTGAGCCGATGCTGTGCCCAATCTGCTTTCTTGCTGCCTTCCTGCAAAACTGCGGCCCTCTGTTTTGCAGTTAATTGTCCTCTTGGAAGTGACAGACCAGGAAATTCTGATTGAAACACCCGCTTAGCAGGCTCTTCTCAGTTACATGCAGTCCGCATCAATCAGTAAAGCCGTGCTGTGAAAAGTCATTTCATTTCGTGGAGGATTTTGATGTTGCAAAATCTGGTTTCATTTCAAATTGGAACGAAACCTAAATTTCAACATTTTTCCATGAAAGGGAAAACCCATGGGTCACTGCATTTCTGGCAGGCTGCTGAACAGGGGAGGGTGCTGGAAACCCTCAGTCTCCCATCCCAAGGCTTTCCATGTGACTGGCAGGACTGGAACCAGTGAGCCTGAAAATCACAGGATCTCCCATTTTCCCAGACAGCTGCAAGGCTGCAAATTGGTGATTCAGTTAATCATTCCCCAGCAGTCCACGTGGTGATCTCTGGAGAGCTTGGTGTTGTAGCCCTTCTCCCCCTCCTCCTTATGTGACTTGGTCCAGTCTGTTCATCTCTTTTCTTGATGTCTTTGGATTTCTGGATGCATTCCCAAAGTGCAGACCCCCTCTGAGCATCCCCTTATGAGAACAGGGACCTTGGTATTCAGATAGCCTTGGTATTCAGAAGGAGTTTTTAAGCTGAGTGCCAAGTTTATGAGGAAAAGCTTTGTAGCTGATTTGCCTTTGGTGGCAACTCAGATCTTTAGTCAGGGTGAACTTGACCTCCATTAATGGTTTGCTCTCGCTGATGCAGATCCTGAGACTGGTCTCAGGTCTCAGAGTCTCCCTGATGGCTTAATCAAACTCTTTCCCAGAGCACCAGCTCTGTGGACATTCTGGCAGGCCTCCTCCTCGGGGACACATGATAACTGAAGTGAATACTGCAGCCTTTGCATGAGGTTTCCAACCACTTCCCAATCCTCCCCCTTACAGCTCCCTCAACACTATTTTAGGCAGCACAAGAGAAACACAGATCTAGGCAAAACAATAACATGTCTGTGTGCCATACCATGCCTCAGTTTTCTCATCATGTTGAACATTTTTGAGCACTTCCTGGGGTCTTGTTCTCAGAAATGCAGAGCCTCTTATCTCTGGACATGACCCTACAACATGGACCAATAGCTTTCCTCTCCCTTTTGTGAGCCCGAACCCCTTCTTTCTTCCAGGCAAAATGATGCCACTTGGCACTATTTTCTTTATCATATCTATTGCAGTGTCTAAAACTGTTGAAAGTGCCAGTGACCCATCTAATCCCTTACCAAAGACAGAGCTTCACCTCTGTTTCACCTATAGCATGCAGATTTCTTCCATCCTTGCATTTCCCAAGCGTGAGTGCCAGGAAAGGTCTCTGAAAACAAGAGGTCACATAGGATCAACAACTGGACATTTTCTGTAATCAGTCTCTTCAGAGGATTTAGTGTGGATGAGTCAACTTTCTGCAATGGGCAGAAAATACTTCCCTCAGACAGTTTTTCTGACCACTTGTGATTCACTCGGAGAATGAGAGTGCCAAGTTGAAGCGACTGGAAGAGCAAAAAGGATTTCTAAGGATATGTGAGCTTGCCAGCATTCTCAGCTAGAAATGTACCTGAGGACATGAGATGCTGCATTAATCTATTAAACACAGGCTCATTCTACACCTACCTTAGGAGCCAAATCCTGCTTTTAAGGGCCTTGTCTGAGCACCTTCAACACCACCTGAAGTCAAGGGGGTTGACGGTGTTTAACATTTCTGAGAAACAGGTCCAGGGTGCATTGGGTTATGTTGCTGTCCAGCTAGGGACTTAAACAATACAGTTCTTTCACTCCCTTGGAGCATTGGCCAGTCTGTATTCCTGCAACAACACAGAACAATACTAAGAATTTATACATTATTTGCAGGGTGAAAAACATTTGATGGAAACCTCCATATGTAGGTCAGGATTCAGGTCCACTTTTGTGATTTTTTTGGTTGGTTGGTTAGTTAGTTAGTTTCGGTGTTTTTTTTCAGGTTGGGGGCTTTTTTTTTTTTTATTTTTTGTTTGTTTGTTGGTTTGCTGGATCATCTTGATCTTTCTGTGGGAGGATACCAGAAGAGTTTAGCATGTTTACCTTGTCAAAACCAATGCTGCAAGAGATTATGGGAGTGGTGTATAAATACTGCGTAAGCAGTGGAAAAATCACTGACATGAAAGGACTAGGTTACTTAAGAAAAGTTCAAGGTAGAAATGAGGTGTTTCTTAGCAGGCAGAATCTTTCTAGAGGAAATAATATAAAGAATTGCCTTATCCCTTCCTTTTAAAGACAGGGCTTTGCCATTTATATGAACTCAGATGCAGTGTGTCTGCAGCAGGGAACAATAATCAGACACACAGAAAATCTTCCCAGCTCTAAGGTCCTGGAAGTATCCTTTCTGCAAGGGTCTGGGATATTGAACTGATTGAAAGCTGATGGAAAAGGAATGTTATTTGAACTTTAAGCCTGCTTATGGTGAATTCATTTCAAAATTCAAGCAGATGACTTCAGGGAAATTATTTTGATGTTGCTTGCTTAGCTGCAGCTGTGATTTCCTTTTTGCATAGTGTAGACAAGGTTTTACAGAATGTTTCCCAGCACCTTTTGTAGTAATTGACAGCTATATGTAAACCCAGCCTATTGTTTCAGATAGCGTAACATCTTAATTGCAGGTTTCAGATTAGAAATGGATTGAAAAATGAATAGACAAATAAGGCAGTAAAGTATTTAGAATTTGTTTCACTAATTCGTTTTTTATAGGTACTCTTGGGTATATTCTCCTCCTGCCACATGCATGTGAACTCAATTGGTTTTTAATGGAAGCTTTGTGAAAATGCTGAGGAAAAACCATATTCCTCTGAAATTCAAGTAGTACTTTGATATCAACTTGTATCATATGAGAGATTTTCTGTCCAAAGGATTATTGTCTGTCTTATTTCCTTTGCCCTGTTATCTTTGGAGATTATTTATTTTTAATAAGGCAATGGCATCAAAAAATTGCAGAGCTAGATTGTGCTGCCTACGCAGAATGGTGTGTAGGAGTCTAATGACTGTTTTTCCTCAAAAAAAGGTCCCACAAGTATGCAAACTGCCCCCAGATGACCCTGCTTGGATGAAGGCTGAATCATAGAATCATTTAAGTTGGAAAAGCCTTTTAAGATCATTGAGCTCAAGCATTTACCCAGCATTATTGAGTCCACCACTAAACCATGTCCTCAGGTGCCACATCTGCACTTCTTTTATATACCTCCAGGGATGGTGACTCAACCACTTCCCTGGGCAATGTCCTAATGTCCAATCTAAACCTCCTCTGACACAACCTGGGGCCGTTTCCTATTGGCCTATTGCTTGGTGCTTCGACACAACTGACTCCCACTCACTACAACATCCTTTCAGGTTGTGAAGACACACAAAACCTCTGCAGAAAGTTTGCTGTAGCAATGAGGAGTTGGAGAAAACAGAAAAAAATATTTGGATACAAAAGTCCCCTTCTCCATTAAGAGGATTCTTACAAAACAGGCTTGAATGGAGGATTGAGGGACTTACGTTTTTTAAATAGTAAAACAAAATCTGAAACACCATCACTAATCCAGTAGACCAGCAATAATCAGAGAGCAAGAGAATACTGTATGACACTGGAAGGGATTTTATGCAGATGATGTCATTCTTTCTTTGAATGAATGCTATTAATCTGCATCTGAAGCATAAAACCATGAGGTAATGGAATACATTAATTGCTGCAAGCTGCCAGTGTCTCTTGGCCAGTGGTTACCAACATTTTTGGAGCCAGCCTCCTAGGACTTTCTCTGCTGGCCTGCGTCCCCAACGGATAACTTCCACCTTTGCCCATATCAGCTGAAATTTCCCATTTCATCTTGACAGACAGTCTTTGCTGCTCTCCTGTGTCCCATCTCTCCATGCTCCTCCTGCTTTTCCTTACTGCCAGCTCCCAAGAACAAGGCCACAGACTCCAGCAGAGCTTATTAACTTGACCCCTTGCACTGTACTGAGCCACCTTCAATGTGGACATACCTCATTGGAAGGGAAATCCTAAGCTACCTGAATTGTTCTGCTAGCACAGCAGGAGTGGTGGAGGCAGTGTGAAGGCAGAGGATCGGTGTGGCATATTTTCCATCACAAGTTATGGAAGTGTGTGAGAGCTCTTTGGTAGGAGCTCATTACAGTGTACTTCCAGGTTCTCAGAGGGGATTTTCTGAGCATTGTGTAAATGGCCTTGCAGAGCAAGCTATCAGCATTCCCTGAGTATGTCCAAAGCTAGTAAATTATACTAAGGCAATAGCACTTCCATCTGTGTTTGGAGTTTTTTTCTGGTTAGTTTCTTAGGGTGGGTTTTTTTGGTCTAATTAGACTGTACATCCTTTGTAGTGTCTAATATAAATACAGGCAGATAACTGATCCTGATACTCAATACAGGTTTTATAGTAACATATTAGAAGGATAAAGATAGTTCTGGCTATTTTTATAGTGGTGTAAGTGCCAGGTCTCTGACCCCAAGGTCTGGCCTGCCATTCCATGACGACTGGAGCTTAAGCTCTCAAGTTGTAAGCAATCAAGAGACTTTATTTGTGCAGCTGACATGGTAAGGTACTTAAGGTGTCTGAGATCAGGTTAAGATGTCTGTAAGGACAGAGCCAGCAGCAGCTTCAACTCAGACCTTGGGTTGAAGGGACAAAACCAGACTGAGTCCCCTTCTTTCCATCTTTGGTAATCCATCTACATGCTACCAGCCAAGCAGCTGGTAGTTCCAAGAGAGAGGAGAAGTTGAGGAAGAGGAGTCTGGGAACCAGCTTTTAAGGGATAACTGAGGCACAGGAAGCTAAAAGGAAGATGAGAAACTTGGTAAGGAAATGGAAAAGGACAATGAGTATGGGAGCTGGGAGAGTAGACTCAGAGCAATGAAAGATTGTTTGGAAAATCAGAACGACAGTGGCATAGGGGAAAGTAGTCAGGTAAGAAAAGACAGAAGACTGGAGCTGGATGAAGGGTCTACAGAGGCACCCTGGTGGGCTGAGAGACTTTCTGGGAGGAAGTTTTGGGGTAGAGCTGGGACTGTCTGGGCAAGGAGGCAGAAGGCAGAGCATTCAACAGGGACAGAGACACTGTACAAGGAGACTCAGATGGGGATTCACAGCCCAAAGGAGGAAGGAAGGGATTCAGCTGTCAAGGAGAAATGGATAGGGCAAAGGAGTGCCAAAGGAAAAGAATCAAAGCAGGAACATCATAGTGGGGTGGGACAGAGTCAGTCAAGCTCAGGAAGGAAAAGCAGATGAGCATGTGCCCCAATGGACATCAGTGATAAATGGTGTCCCTCAGCAGTCCATACTGGGACCAGTGTTTTTAATAATTTCATTAATGACACAGCCAAAGGGATTGAGAGCATCCTCAGCAAATTTGCAGATGATACCAAGCTGAGTGGTGCAGTTGACCCACCTGGAGGCCGAGTGGCCTTCCAGAGGGACTTAGGCTCTAGAAGTAGCCCATGGGAATCTCATGAGGTTTAACAAGACAAAGAGCAAAATCCTGCTCATGGGGTGGGACAATCCCTGATAGGCTGGGGGATGAACAGCTCAAAAGCAGCCCTGATGAGAAGGACCTGGAGGTGCAGGTAGATGAGAGGCTGGACACGACCCAGCCATGTGTGCTTCAGCCCAGAAAGCCAAATGTGTCCTGGGCTGCATCAAAGACAGCGTGGGCAGCAGGGTGATTCTGCCCCTCTGCTCCTCTCTTCTGAGATCCCACCTGGAACACTGCATCCAGCTCTGGGGCCCCCAGCACAGGAAGGACATGGACCTGCTGGAGCAAGTCCAGAGGAGGCCACCAGGATGATTAGAGGGATGGAGCACCTCTCCTATGAGGTAAGGCTGAGAGGATTGTTTTTACTCAGCCTGGAAAAGAGACGGGTTCAGGATGACCTCATTGTGGCCTTCCAGTTCTTGAAAGGAACATAGAAGAAAGATGGAGAGGGATTTTTTACAAGGGCTTTTAGTGACAGGTCGAGGGAGAATGGCTTCAAATTGAAAGAGGGTAAGTTTAGATCAGATATTAGGGAAAAATTCTTGATTGTGAGGGTAGTGGGGCACTGGAATCGGTTGCCCAGAGAAGCTGTGGCTGCCCCATCCCTGCAACTGTTCAAGGCCTGGCTGGATGGGGCTCTGATCAACCTGGTCTAGTGAAAGGTGTTCCTGCCCTTAGCAATGAGGTTGGAACCAGATAATCTGTAAGGTCCCTTTCATGCCAAACCCTTCTATGTGTGTGCCTCTTGCAGCATATATTTCTTTGGTTCATTCCGTGTCAGCAAATAGCACTGAAATCCACTGGCAAAGTGTGTGTTTGTACACACACACACACACACACACACACAGAGACGTGCATATGAGGTGAGAGCTTGTCAGATACACCAGACAATGAAAACTGTCCTTTAGCTAAAGGAGGTGATGTCTTCAAGAACAGAATGCAGGCTCCTGCATACTGGGGTACTGAGAGAAAACAGAAGCACATTTCTGGGCTTTCAGCGTGTTTTTATAAACTTAGGAAATAATGGTCTTTTTTTGTTTTTCCTTATTAATGTTTAAAAATATGAAGTCCTTTTTTTTTGGGCAATGCTGGAATTAAGGTTTCAAAATTCTCTCTGCCCTGAGACCTATAGTTTTAACTGCATCCTCATACCAACTTTTTCCCTCAGGGCAGTTCTTTGCTGAAGATACAGGATAGATATGCTCTGAGACATATCCAGGGTCCCCTTCCTTGTTCTGTATAGAAACTGGCAAATGGGTATTGCATGAGACAAAGAACTGAGGATGGAGACTAGAGATTGTCAGAGTTGTATCTTGGTTCTGTTCTAATTCCTATATGATGTTAATCAAGTTTTGACAGTTTGACAGCTTATTTAAGCAAGTGTGTTTCTTATATACTGTATTCCAGATTTCAGGTGCTGATGCTTATGTTTGCAGCAAAAGTCAATGTAAGCTGTTCCCTTGTCAAGTAAAGTGCTGTATAATGCTAAAGCTTATGAAAAAAAAATCAAACTGGGCATTTAAAATTAATGAACAAATGGGTATTTGTGATACCAGAGTGGCGGGTGTTAAGGATATCAGTAATTCTGTCTCCACCACAGGGTTTGAGTGGCACCATTACTAAGGCTTTGGTACCATGCCTTGAGCAATATGGCAAAAAGGAATATTGAACAGGAGCTCATTAATGGTGCAATCACACACTATTTTCTGGCTGCAGCAGATCCTGTCTCACAGGTTGCTGACCTCTCAGATCTGCTGGTAGAAGAGCACATCTCACTGTTCCTCGGCTTTGCAAAAATGATCTGCCTTGGCGTGGGCACTGCTTTGACTGCCATTTAAAAGCACACCCCTCCCCTGCCCCCCGTGCTCTCCCCCCCCCCCCAAAAAAAACCGGATCATTTGACAGAATTTGAGTTAGGAAATGACTACAGATGGAGCTGTGCTGGCAGATCACAAGGTGTGATTATGTCCCTGGTAGAGAAGGGGTGATGAGCAGCTGGTGGTAGCACCAGGGCAGTGACTCTTTCTTGGGACGAGCTGTGATCAAAATACATCTGATCCTGTCTCCCTGGGGTCCCACCCTCAGCAACACACAGAGCATGGGGTGGCCTTCATGCACAGCAAAGGAGCATAGCACAATTCTGGGCTCCAGTAATCACTACACAGAACTAAACTATGCTGCACAGGTGACATTTCTTATGGTGTTTCCCAACTGCTAAGTGGTGAACTTTAGAGTGTGAAATGTATTCTGAGCACATTTTTATATGTCAGTACACATGGAAATACATGTTACATAAGGTATATGTGTGTGTCATGCATATGTATGGAAATATATTTTTGATACCTTTTCTTTGCTATGCACTAGGAAATACTCAAGGGGCAGATGAATCAGCCCTATGGCCCAGTCAAAATCACAATGAGTCTATCAAGCAGACCTCACAGGGAACATTTAAATCCCATAAGCATTTCAGAGACACTTAGTAACTTCTGGTGCTCCTTAAATATTAACAGCTGCTCTGGACTGTTGGGCAAAAGATCATTTGGAAAGCGTTTGATGCAGATCCATGACATAACAGTGTCTCAGTTGAAAAGGAACAATTTCTTTAATCAAATCATTGTGTAGGAGTTGCTAAGTACTGTGTCCCAAGTCTCTGCAGCAGACACAAGGCATAACCAGGGTGGGGTGGTGGTGGCGGTGGGGAAGGGGAGTAGAAAAGGGAAACCATGCCCATAATCTGAATTTTAGGCCAGAAGTGGACAAAACAAGTTTCCTACTGAAGGGGGAGCCTGAAAGCTTCTTTGATTTGTGCCAACTGCTGGTGGTCCTGGGAGCAGTTTGAAAGGAGAAGCAAATGCACTGAGGGCAGCAACCAAGCATCAGCTAGTGGTGAGGATGTCCTAGTCTTAATGCTTATGCCATCCTCAGTGAAGATAAAAGGATATATAAGGTGCTCTGCTAACTTCATATTAGCAAGTTAGGCAACTCTGCCAGTGTGAAGCCAGATGGCTTTCAGGACATTTTGATTTGCCTCTGCTATTCCAAAAGACTGTAGTGAAGACATGTGGGCTGAGCTGGGAAACCTGCCCCTCTGCTCTGGTGTACCTTGGGTGATATTCATGTATGAAATGCATCTGTTTTGATTGAGAAGGATTTACCAATGGCAAGAAGGTTTGACATTGGCAGAACTATAATTCCCACCACCTGGTACAGTTTCTGCACTCAAAGAAGGATTGGAAGGTAGTTACAGCTCAAGACCCATTTTATAGACATTTAAAAGACAAGAGGTGCACCACTACAGTAACATGAGTGTTGTGCACAAGCCTTGAAATGGCTCACAAGACTCTTTACCACTTTACCACACAAACCTTCCCTGAGGGAACTAATTTTGCCTGTTGGGAGAAAAATAACCTATTCTTCTTTGAATGAGAAAAACTGACTTTTAAAATGGAAATCACCTTCTGACAAACTGCACCACAAAGGTGGAGAGAGCTTCCTGTGGCACTCTTGATGTGATGACCTAGAATAAATGCCAGTTGGTAGAAGAGGCTGTCCACATGGTAATCATTCATGCTATGTACAAGTGATGCAATTGATTTTTGTAATCCCAGATAAAAGTAGACTCTTCTGAAGCATTGTCAGCCTGTGAAAATCTTCCAAAGACCAAAGCTGCTGCTGAAAAGCCAATGGTGTGGCCAGCTTCCAGCTTGGCATCTGCTGCTAATGTTCCATCTACCTAAAATTGCCATTATAACATAGTTAGAAAAGGCGTTTTTCATTTCCTGCACTGCACTGATGTGTAGAGTTACTGTGTGCTGTTAGCAACTAAGTGCTGGTTTTCACTTCAGGAACAGATGCCTTTTATTGAAGGCTGGATCCTGGCAGCCCCTCCTTAATCACAGAGATGGAAAAGGGTGCAAGAAGCTGCCCAGACTCAAATGTGCATATGAGGTGCTCTTTCCATCAAGTTTGGTTTTCTCTTTCCATCAAGTTTGTTTTTCTCTTTCCACTGTCTTCATCTTTGGTTTCTCAGATGTGAGGTTTCTCTTTTCATAAGAACACGCTCATTAAGTGAGAAGAGGAGCCCTCACCGCATCTCTCCACTTGAGAGTGCTCCTGGATGCGGGTAGCTGCAGTCCCTGCCCAAATCTTCCATGTGAAATTGTTGGTTCAAGCCTTATGGGCTGCTCTGTAGTTTCTAAAATATTTCAGGCCTACATCAGTAGATGTGCTACAGATCAGGGCTTGATGGGCACTCGTGGAGGCCAGAGTTTAGTGTGAATCAGATTCATCTTCTCTGAAGCAACTTGAGAAGCTGAAACTGTCCTTTTCCTTCCCCTGGATAATCTCCTCCTGACGTTGGTCATGAATCATCCATGAATAACTCTTCCATAGAGATGGTTTTGAAGTTCTGTTGAGTCATCTGTGCAATCTGGGAGGGCTTGCTGTATGCTGGCTCCACACCTGCATTTTCCAGGATGGGAAATGTGCTGTGCAGTCACTGGCAGTGCCCTGCAAGCCCACATGCAGTACCATGCACCATTCTTGGTCACCCCCATCTCTTTTCAAAGGTAATGCAGCTTTTGCAGCATTCTTGCTTTCCAGGTTTCAGCTAAGCCAGGTCACAAGCACATGTTTACTGTGAGCCTGTCTCTGCTGGTTGAAGATGATGCCTCCCCGAGGTTCTGGTGACTGTTCCGGTGCTGAGGTCTCCATTCCCACTGATCAGCCAGCAGGTGGAAATGTGTTTATGTACACTCTTTGCTTCTTTACAGAATGAACTCAGTTATCTCAAAGCTCTGAAGAAGGCAGTCTGAACTAGCCCACGTGCAGCAGAGCAGCTCAAGAGGTGCCCACAAAACCCCTTCTGCTGGCAAAGCAGGAGTTGTGAACTTCAAGTGGGACTCTGACACACACAGTCACAGCTGAAAATGTAATGTCAATAGAAAACTTTTATCCACAGCCTGGAAAATCATCTGAGTTTAACCGGGTCCATTTGAGGTAATGGTAGCACATGGACAGGATTTTAAATATTAAAAGATTCCAACATAAACTAAATTAAAAACTAATTACACAAACTTTCAATGAAGAGCGAAGAATAAACATAATAACGAAACTCTATTAAGGGATTTGCATTTGTACGGAAACATTTGCAAAACTAAACGTTTTAAAAATTGTTTCAGATAATTTGGCCAGGAATAATCATCACATAAAATCAGACTGTAAATAAAGAGGACACCAAATTAAGCTGAGACATGAGGTAAAGTAAGTTATTATTAAGAATAAT
Organism: Petroica traversi; assembly: GCA_025920805.1. NCBI lineage: Eukaryota > Metazoa > Chordata > Aves > Passeriformes > Petroicidae > Petroica > Petroica traversi. The sequence continues at coordinate 7,231,515 of JAHLSL010000006.1, read as the reverse complement.
TTTTTTAGTATTTTGTATACTTTTTTCAACAGCCCTGAAATATCTTACTGCAGGATAATTAGAATATAATCTTGCTCCAGGAAATCCAGCACTTGCAAGCCCAGCCCTGTGTGTGTTTGCATTCAAGTCTGTCTGCACACTGCTTGGAATGACCTGGCTGATGCGCCAGATACTCACCAGTATCTACTAGAAAGAAGGGAGAAGGCAAACAGCACTAATTTTTCAGTTGCTTTTTAATTTAGGAAGGAGTACAGGTACTAAAGACCATAAGAAACAGAGAGCAGCTTGGAAAAGTTACCCTTGTGGAGTGGAAAGATCAAAGGGAGAATCAATTTGGGGAAAACAGTCTAAAAGTGAACACAACAGGTAGTAGTGGGAGTACAAAGCAGTAATGCAAATTAAAACAAAAACAAACCTAAAAGAAAGAAAGGATGCGGAAGGATGTTGGAAGTGCATAACAATTCTTTCCAGATTGATAATGATTTGTAGGCAAGCAAACTAGAAAGTTCTTGAATAGATTTTAAAGTAGCCTGAATGCAGATTGGAATGCAGGCCATATTATTTGCAGCTTGAAACTTTTGCTTAAAAGTACTTGCAATCCCTTTATTGCAGCTGTGTCTTTCTTTAACTTCCTAATCTTTTGCTTGCTGTGTGACATCACATGCATTTTTAGAGTTAGGGTTTATTCCAAGCCTTAGTGGTTCTAAAATCATAAGCCAGATGTTTGGAAATGGAGAGGAGGGTCTTAAGAAAAAGAGAATTAACATAGTGACATACATGTTGCATATATATTTATATACACCAAGTATGTTTTGCAGTTTCTTTTGCTCATTTTCTCTATCAGGGTCCTGAGAACACTTAACAGTTCTCAATAGACCTGGCCAGCTCCATCTGGGACCTCCACCCAACCACCTTCAAAGGAAGCAGAGTCCCTTTTTAGTTCAGCTGGGGACTGTCAGCCTCTGCTTGAGCTGTTGGGGGTTATTTTGGTCTCCAGCTCAGCCTGGCTATGGAGACCTTTCCTCTGGAACTCGTTGTCTGGACAGGCTTCCCAGCCCAAACTGGGCCATGTCTTGTTATCGTGGCCCTTTTTGTACATCACTGGAACTGACTATGAACTGGTTTCCTGGTTTGGTCTTAGACCTGCCCTGTCAGGCTGCTTTTGCCCTATGGTCTGGACACTTGGTTGCTATCTCTGAGCCCATCCTGCTTGGCTCACGTGAGGCTGTGGGGCAGGCTATGGGGTCACCTCAGGTTCTGGCTTGCCATCCCTTGGAGAAAAGACCTGCTTTTGCTGTTCTCTCTTCTGCTTTCTTCAAGGGTGTGTGTGAGTGCACAGAGGTGAGGTTCTGTGCTACCAAAGTGACAGAAGGTGGTGGCTCCTACCCACAGTGTTGTAACTGATGTCACCTTTTTGCTTCAGGGGGAAGGAGCTGTTGTCAACTGTCTACTCTTCCCCTGGAAGCAGGAAAGTAGCAGCGGAGATAAGGAATAGAAGTCTCTGGCAGCATTGCTACATTATCTCCACCACAGGAGGAAAATCTAGATAATGGTTTTATTTTCAGATGTGAAGATCTGTGGTTCAGATTTAGCCAGAGGACTTTGCCCACAAATATAGATAATCCTCTACTCAGTATTTCACTTCACTGCAAAGCCTTGCTTGTCTAGGTAAGAAATGTGTACTGATGTGGCTCCTGTGTTTCCAGAGCTTAGTGTCTAGGTCACACTCGGCACTTTTTATCGGTCAGGCTGATCTTTGTGTTTTATAGGTCTAGGGGACTGGGATTCAGCAGTAAGCTTCCAGAATCAGCTTTTGATCACTTTTTGTCACTGCATCCAACCAGCTCCACAATATCAAGGAGTGTTTTTGGCCTCAATAGTAACAGGGCCAGGCAGCAGGTTCCAAATTTGAAAACAAGAAGCAGCCACTTGTATTTCCACGTCTTCTTTGTGCTTCCACTGGGACCTGCTTAAGAGGTATCCACCAAATGGTGTGCCCAGAGGGAGGATGATAGAGAAATGAATAAAGGAAGCTTCAGTCCTTCCTTTCCTAACCTGTAACTTGTCAAGATACATCCAGGTTGGGAAAAATAAGGTGGAACACAGTGTCTCCTCAGGCAACCTGGCTAGGGAAAAGGTGTTTTGAAATTGGGAGGGAAGTAGTGTGGAGAACAACTGGGTAAGAATACAAAACATAACAGGAAAACAAGCTCTGGGAATGGGAGTAGGGCATGAAGGAGTAGTTAAAAAGAATGTGTAAGGGGAAAGCGTATATTAAAAAGAAAGTTTCTAGGCAGCCTGTGGGGCAAAAAGGGGAGATACAAAGGTGGGTACCTTTGAGTTTGACCTCCATAAACCAGGCTGAATTATCCTGCTTACTTCATCCTGCAGTCCATAGCAATGGAGTGAAGTGTTTCTGCATCTCTTAGTTTGTGTGAATAATATGTTCTTGGCATCATCTTTGGTTTTAATGTGATTGGATTTTAAACATAATTAGAACTGTTTTTACAGCTTTGTGTATTTCTGTTTAAGAGACAACAAAAAGTAATGCACAGTTATGTTTTTTTTACCGGAGAAAGATCTCTAAAATATTACACCAGAATGGCACTACAGTCTTGACAATAAGAACATACATGGTGGATCATTGCAGAATTGGCTCAGAATGTTTGCCAGCAAAGCCTCTGACTCAACAGAAAGTGCAACCTGTGGTTTGTTAGCCCCATTGACCTCAGTGCCTCGTTGTGCAAGCTGTTCACAGGATCAGATACCCCAAAATGGAGCCTTAGATGGGGGAGGAGGTGTTCAGTAATGTTTCAATTATAAACTTTCTTGATTTAGTAACATTCACTTTCCTTTTTCATTTGGTTTTTACTGTAGAGGCTACAGTAAGATCATCAGGGACCCAGGAATGCACAGTCCCACTAAGCCAAGGGGATAACTCACATGCTCAAATGATGCCTGTAAAACTTGATACAAGAACCCCTCAAGCACATGCTCTAGTTTTCTGAGAGTGCATTAGTGGGACTTAATAGACACACAAATTCTTTCCTGAAGATAGGCACAGGAAAAATTACTCCACAAAGGAATGCCTCTCTATAGAGGGATTCACAGCTGTGCTGTGCACTCTTCCCCCCTCACTGCACTCTGGTGCCTGAAGCCTTTGGGGAGCTGAGCTGTTCTTCACAGGCTTGTCTCCTATCTGTGTCCAGCATCTGCCTCATGTGGCTTGGTTCTCTTTATCTCAGCTGGCCTGGCCTCCAAGGTGGATTTCTTCTGGTCAAGCAGACAAACCCAGTACTTTTAAGAAATGAGTACACACCATTTTGGGGTTTTAGGGGTTGACTGGCTGCTCCTCCTGTAACATTTCTATGGCAATAATATAATCTGAGTATCTTGAAGGAACTGTGACAAAGCCAGTGGTGGGTTCAATATTCTAATTTCTGCTTTTCCTTGTGTTTCCATGAGCTTCTCTGCAAGCTTAACAGTGCATCAGTGTCAGATTCTACTTTCCACAAATGTACACACATTTAATTCATCAAAATGGCTGTTCCGCAGTTTGATCAAAATAATACATAAATCATATTTTTGTGACTTAAAAAAGGCCTTAACACTTGCTATAAAGACAGAGCTGGGGAATGATTCACCTCTAAAGGAAATAGTGTGCTATTTCTGTTGTACCACTTCTTAAGCCAACAGACAAACAGCTTTCAGACCTGCTGCTGCACCCTAGAACATGTTTTGATGTTGCCTTTCAAGTGCCTAAACATAAGATAGAGTCAGTTATGAAATGTTTTACTCCTTTTTGATGAAAAGGAGCTTCAACTGGAATGTGACAAAGCCATGGCACAACTTTCTGGAAGGGGTGCAATGTGCAGCTGGAGCTGAAGAAGCCCGTGTGGAGGCTGCCAAGCCAGCCTGGAGCAACAGCTTGGTTCAGGGGGAAACAGGGTTGGATGTTGCAGCAGCCATCAGCTGATCCATGAAAAAACCAAACTCCACATATTTCTCTCCTTACTGCAGTGAGAAGCCAGCCTTGAACCACGTTTCTTACTCATATCACTGTAGGTCTTCTTCATCTGTCTTTCCTCTATCTTGTATGCTACGTGGATAATTTTTTATCCACGTGTGAAAATGGGTAAAGGATACAGTCATACTGCTGTGATAGGAGTTTTGGAAAATGAGATCCATGGCTTTTACAGCATTGGCCTTGGGAAATTTTGGGACAGCTGCAAGACTACAAGTGCTGTGTTTTCAACTTGCATTTGTTTCCTACAGTATATTTTGAGAATTTTCTATACTCCTCGGCATTAGAGCCTCCCCTTGTTAGTATTAGACTGAAAAGATTCATAAAATCACTGGCCACAACTAGAGAAAATGATTTTTCAGGAGACCCCATAAAAAGGGAAATTACATAGCATCATGACAATTCAAAGCAAAGCCACGTGTTTAATTATTGTTGTAGCCATTTGGATTTAAGGATGACTGAACACCTTTAAATGATAGAGCATGGCTCATGAAAGGTGAGTTGTGTGGTTTGTGATGCATCACTGCAAACACTCTGTGTCCTATTTGAATGCCACTTCATACTTCTGAGGAACTTGAGGCTAAAGGAACTTGAGGCTTTGTTGATCTGTGCCTAGTGATTGGCAATACTGCCTACAAAGTAAACATCCCAGTAATCAAATAAATATTAACATGTTTGAGAATTTTCCATAGAAGGGGGATTATTTTCCCTTTTGTGAATTTCTTCTATTAATATTTGTACTGGGAAGGAAGCAAGGGACAACATTTCCACAGAAAATAATTATATTTTGCTTATTTCCTTTTAACCCTGCAACCTTTGAGCTGCTGAGCTAACTTAAGGTGCTCAAAAAGTGATATTTAAAAGACCTCTCCCACACATGTCTGTGGCAAACAATACTAGAAGGCTACTGAATGGCAAAAATACTTGGGGAACAAAGCATGGGTTGGAATGCTTTTTAATCATTCAGATATGTAAAAATGTTTGTGGTCGAACCTAAAGAAAAAGCATACCACTGAAGGCATCTTGGCAAGGTGCACTTGTGCTAAGTGCCTTATGTGGCTCCTGTTTCTTTAACTGATAAAATAAATGGGTTAGGAAAAAATGCTGGCAAACCACACTGTATTTAAATGAACAGTTCTGAACCTAGAGCTTCTGAGAAAGAAAGATCAGAGTGAACTGGTGGGGTGAGGCAAAAAGGAGATGCAGTGGAAAATACGAGCAACTTCATGAAAAAGTTCAGAAACCTGTCTAACTCAGAAGTAAAAATGCCTGGGTGGAAGGGAGTAAAAGGGCTGGGAGAGTATGGAGCCTGCTGACCTACAGAGAAGCAGTTTCCTCTGAAAAGACAGAAGCAATTTTCAGTGGAAAGCAAAAAGCTCTGGGACTTGCTTTACATGGGTACATCTACACTAACTTCAGAGCACCGGCCCAAGCTCAAACCTGCCTCATGTTTGGACACAAGACTCTGCTCAGGGCCTTGGGTGAGCTCCATCTCTGGGAGGAGGTGGGGAGTCTGTGCTGGCTCAGCCCTTGAATATAACCCAAATGGTATCATACCATGCACTTCAGATGAGCCTTTGCCTTCTCCCAAATCCTCCATCCCAGATCTCATAATTCTGTGTGGCAATTATCTCCCTGCCAGAAGTGCTTAATGTCACATCCCACAAAACCCTGCTGGAATTGTGGAGTGCTGAGTACGAGGCATTCATTGCATGTCAGTGGTTCAGCCTGCTCCTTATCCTGCTAAGGGCAAGTCAGCAGCAGCAGGGCCACACCATCTGCCCACCACTGGGGCTTCCTCTTGGACAAAAAGGTTGAACAGTGGTTCAACCAGTCCAATTTTGATTATTTTTTTGTTTTTCTCCTTTGGCATGCTGTCATAAATTTGGCCAGACAGGGAGTGGGGCCAGCCTGGAAAGTGCTGGGGGTGACTCCCTGTCTCCTGGCCTCGTCAGGTGTCTCTGCAGGGAGGATGCTGCATGAGCTGTGGGCTCAGCACTAGTTTCACAGGGCTTGCAGTACCAAAGGACACTCTGTTAGAAGGTATCCTTCTCACTGGCTGCTTTGCTCTGTGGCTGGCCTCTTGTCTGATCTCTGTCCTGTGACCAGACACATGAGGCCTCACGTGCTGGGAGGAAAGAAGGCTGATGTTGGGCTGTGGTGGTGGTGGTTAAAGTAGGGTGATGATTGCTTCCCTTGCCACCATGAGCTGTCCTGTGATTACCCTTGGGGAAGCACCCCAGCAGCTGGGACTCTTCCAAAGAGGGAGAAGGACAAACAGCCACCAAAAGAGATTTTAGCGTGGCATCTTAAACACAGGTATTTTTGTCTGAGATGCTCTGATATCATTAAGATGAACATGCTGTAAATAAGTAGATATGGTATCAGTGATGCTGGAGTTCATTGAAATGTTTGGTTAATAATACCTGGAAAAAAGTTGAAGCTCTGTCAGTGAACTGTGCCCTGTATCACATGATTAACCTGAAGCTGGACAGACTTGTACCTTTTCTTGGCCACAGGAGTTCATACAGAGCCTACTGTGTATACATGAAAATAAAAAGGAAGGTTGTGCCAAAATTCTTCAGTGGAACAGTTTGCATTATTTAATGCCAGTTTCTTCAAATCAGAAAGAACTGAGCCAACTTACGGGACAATGAAAAGCAACCCACCTTCAGGACATCCTGAGAGGGGTGGAGATGAAGGACATTGCCATGCAAAATGACCCAGTGAAGGCCAGCTTCTTGTTTAGAGCTGCAGGCTGTGAGGAGTGGTCCATGACCAGGTCCCTGCTGTTGCCTTTGCCTAGCTCCAGGAAAGCGTCTGCCTGTCGCTGACAAGGGAGGGTTGATACTGCTGCAGAAAAGGGGAAAATTACCTCCCCTCACACCAGCAGTTTCTGCCCTATCTCTCCAGCCCCACTGCAGGAGTGGCAAGCCCCAGAAAAGCTCGTAGCAGGTAAGCCAAGATCCTCTGACTTTTATATGAGTAGTGCTCAATGAGAAGCCTCAGAGCACAAGCTAATAGACAGCAGCTCTTTTAGTGAAACCTTTATGCTAATTCAATACAGACTACTTATGGAATTTCCCTTCTCTGAGAAAATCTCGACTTCTATAGAGAACAGCACTCAGTCTTGTTCTTTTTCTTTTCAGAACTTCAGAAGTTCCCTCAAAAATTCCCTGAAGCCCTAATAATAATGATTCTCAGTTGCATGTCAGGATGTAATGTACAATGTAAAGTTTTCACATTTGAGGCTCAGCTTAGTTAAATTTACCACAGTGCTTCACATTCAATTTATCCCAAGAATTCTAGCAAAATCACATACTGTTCAACTAGAGATTTATCACGGGGTGCTGAACAATGAATTATTCAAGACTACCTAATGTATCGTGGTTTCTTGAGAGCCTAATGTGTGTATGTGTATATATTTATACATACAATACCTGTGAGCCATTACAGAAAACCAGTTTCTGAGCGAGGTTTCAAGTGTAAAACTAGAGGATGTTTAAAAATAGGTGTCCTCCTGAAAATGTAGTGGAGTTTTAGAGAGAAGAAAACCTCAATAATCTCCTCTTTTCAGCTATACACACAGTCATTTAAAGAAGATCTATATCCTGTAGGGCTCCTTTTAGGTGAAAATTTAAAAGTAACTAAATTCTGCAATGAAGCGGTTTTTTGTTTCTTTTTTTTTCCTATGTGCATATTGATGTGGCATTTTAGATCTCACTGAAAACTTTTAAAGAATTTCCCTCATTTGCAGGTTTGAGAAGATTACTATGTGCCTCCTACTAGCAATCATCCATAGTACTTTTCCCAAAGTACTTCACTGAGTGGGTATGCACTTCCTTTTTACTGATGGAAAAACAGACAGAAAAAGATGAAGTGGTCTGCCCGGGATGAACAGCTTGATATGCTGTCTTTTCAAAGGCCTTAGGACTGCATTTTCTTCCTGGCCAGGGGGCAGCCTGCTGGAACAACACTGAACTGGGCTCAAGGCAGCCCTTTGGCTCTTATTTCTGCTCGCTTGAGGGGAACAGGCTGAGGAGACTCCCCAGCTCACAGCTGCCTCTTTGGCCGCTTTTTCAGATGGCCACGGAAATAACCCCAAGGGGCCAGACTTTCAGTTCTGCGTTTGTCTTCTGACCCAAAATGACTTTGAGATGCCTGATTTTATGTTCAAGGGTGGATCAGCTGACACCATCTGATATGCATCCCTGGTGACCTGCCTCCTCTTTGACACCTCATTGAGTCCTTCTTGTAAAGAGAGTTGTGTTTGTTTGCAGAGGAAGGGCACCTATTACATTCCTGTGCACATCCACATGGTGAGAGAGCTGGATTTTCATGCAGATGGGTAGGAGGCAGTTTGACTACTTCTAGTAGAAGTAACTTTCCCTGCTGGCTGCAGGGGGTTTGCTATTGTCTTATTTCAACCTGCAGGCTGGAGCAGCTACTTTGAACTTACTCAGGTCCTCGTGAAGAGATGAGTGACCCAGAACTTCCTTTGGCACCATCAGCAGCTGTGATGGCTCCTTCTTTCTAGGGCATCTTGTCAGGGAGGGCCAGTATCTGATACTTTCTCCCTGATGATTCCAGTGACCACAACCTGAGGCTTTCAGACAATGAGTAGCAAAAGAAGGAGGCAGATGTTATGTGTCCCAGAGGCCTGCAGGATGGACTTCAAGGGACAGCTGAGAAGAACAGTAGAAGCTCAGACCCAGCTTCACAGGTCGCTCGGTCTTGGGTTTGCGACTGCTCAGACTTGGTACACTAATTTAAGCTCATGCCACATGTAAGGTCTTATTCATGCTGATGTGTTTAGGATAACAGCAACACTGTTCTTTAGCAAGTCAGAGACTCAAGTCTAAAAGCCAGACAAACGAAGAACCAGGGGGGGACAGACAAGAGGAAAGACAAGCACTGTCTCTAACAATAAAGAATCATAACTTACTTGTCCAAGAGGAGCTGCAGAAAACATTTCTCCTGAATATACTCTTTGAGGGTCTGATTTTTCCACGAGCCTCAGTTCAGCAATGAATACTATCTCTCGCCCTAGCCACCAGTTGCAGACTAGCCAGGGATTTCACTTACATTTGCCTCCCGTGTTGCCTCTGGGCAGGACATAGGGCAGGTCACCCACAGCAGAGAACCTGCCACCATTGTAAGCTGTAAGTGTTCTCAAGGTATAATTTAAATGAACTCAAGAGGAAAAATAGCCCAGAGACAGCGCCTGTGGCCAAAAGCTCAGGCAGAATTGGTGTAATGTCAGTCCACAGCTATGCAGCAAGCTACTCCTGCCTTGGTTTCTCCCCTGAGCAATGAGGATTAAAATATTCATCCGTTTTACAAACATGATTAAATATAGGCTGAAAGAAGACCTTGTAAAACCCCTGAAAACTCTGGGAACGGTGGTCCTGTTTGCTTTAGGTAGGATCTGGTCTGGACACTGAACTGCAAAGGGAAGGATGTAGCCGGGCCAAGGTGCTCACAGCTGAGCACACAGGCTGCCAGGGGAGTGCAGGCATGGGAGGAGGGAGAACACGGAGGTGATGCAAGAAATATTTAACTGGGTTTATTTGCTAAAGACATCACGTGCTGGCTTCAAACGCAAAACCCGATGGAAAACCCGAGCGGCAATGAAAATCTGCCAACACTGCTTTGTCGAGGAGTTTGGGTGACAAAAAAAAAAAAAAAAGAAAAAGAAAAAGAAAAGCAAGAAACGCCGAATCCCCTTCCTTAGTGCCCAAAGCCCGGCCCGGGCCCCCTCCCCTTTTGGAGGGCGGCCCTCGGCGGGGGAGAAGGGAACGCAGCCCTTGCCCGGGCAGGGTGACCCCGCTCGGAGAGGGCACACACACACACCCCCAGACACTCACACAGACACACGTGTGGGCTGTGCACACACACCCCCGCAGCTGATGCAGGAAACCGACCGCGGCAGCTCAGCCCCCACCGGCAAAACCCGCGTCCCGGGCCAAAAAAGGGGCGCCGCGGCGGAGAGCACGACGCGCCTCCTCCTCGTATTTCCTCCCCCGCCCACTTCCAGCGGCGG